>OZ057398.1:125125005-125725005 GCA_964056695.1 Melieria picta
CGAATATGATTCATGGGTTGGCTATGAGTAGCTTTGGTCATTTGAGGTTTAACACTCGAATGCCCAAGGTAGTCATTTTGACTACATTGAGGTCTTTTATTGTAAATAACTTTTGTTGCATCGCTTTCTAAAAAATATCTAAGTGATTTTTATTAATTTTTAAAGCTAAATGGAATAAATAAATTAAAAATATTGTAAAAAAATTTGTTACCCCCAATTTTGCTGAATTTACCTTAAATGCCCAAAAGTAGTCATTTTGACTACCTATATAAAATTGTCAGCAAATCTTACTGATAAATAGACAAATATGCATCTTCAATTGCGAAATATGAAAATTTCAAATAATTACAAATATTTAAATAAAATAATATCATAGTAAGCTGTGACAATTCCCAAGTTTTTCAATTCAAAATTCACTCATAAAATGCATTCACAAATTCCAAATTCCAAATTTCATTCCATTTTATCCCATTTATGTGTAAAGTACGCTATTTTAATTAAATTAATTTATTTTTTAACCCGAAAAAAAAGAAAAACTAAATGCTTATTTTAGTTTAATTTCGTGTACATTTATTTATATTTGCTACTTAAAAACCAATAAAATTTAAAAAAATCAGTAAACAATAATGTAGTCGAAATGACTACATATGGGCATTTATGTCATGTATACAATTTTTAGGAAAGACTTGCTTGAGTTAAGTTGGTAAAGAAGAGCACAAGAGCACACACAGTAATGCTGAACCACAATGTCCAGAGTTCCAACTGAGATCTAATTAACAATGAAGTCTACTTTCAAGTCTGCCAAGATTTGATTGAAGTTCCGAATAAGAACGACGAAAATTTTTAGACAATTTTGTTAACTCTCATGGGTTTCTTAAGTACAGTCGGTCAATGAAAAATTGTCGTCTATATTTATTTGTTAAGTCAGGAAACGCATTACCCTCAAACTTGCAGTAATCCATTAACCATTGAGCCACAATGTCCACAGTTCAAACTGAGAGCTGATTAACAATGAGTTCTATTTTCAAGTCCTTCAAGATTCAAAACCTTTAAAACCGCATTGGAAAATATTAGTGTCCGACCGAATATTCGGTTTCGGTTTCGGTTTCGGCCCAAATAAGTGGTTTCGGTTTCGGTTTCAGTTTCGGCCAAAAAATGGCCGAATAGCCGAAACCGAAACTTTCTAGTATATTTTTTACATTTTATTGTGTAGCAGATATATAGTGAAAGGAGGAATAATTTAGATGCCACCAATGTAAATAAACTTCTTTGTTTAGCATATAATATTAAATTATTTAATTTTGAATATTAGTGAGTAAGGTACGAAAGGGTGATTTTTTTATGTTTACGTGTTTAAAAAATGAATAAATTGTGTTTATTAATAAGTATTTATTTATTTATGCTATGTTTGTTTGTTTGTTCTTTATTTACTTAATGTAAAATTCGTTTGTTTAAAAAAAAATGTTTGATATAGTCATTTTTATTTCAACTAGAAAGTTTCGGTTTCGGTTTCGGTTTCGGCCGAATATTAAAAAAAAACCGAATATTCGGTTTCGGTTTCGGTTTCGGCCCAAAAAAGTGGTTTCGGTCGGACACTAGAAAATATTGAATACTTTTCCTTCTGCAAGATCCCAAAAAACGCCTCGAAAAACGGCGTTTACATGGTAGGACCCCCTTAAGTTCCCACTAAGTACACAAAAAATTGTAGACAATTTTGCTAACCCTCAAGGGGTTTCTAAATTACTGTCAAAATTGCAGTCGCTTCATGAAAAATTGGTCTTTTATATTTGGTACTCCTTGAGTCGGGATGTTAGTTGAGCCCATAACCTTCAGACTTGCAGTAATGTATTAACCATATAGCAACAACGGTCTCAGTTCCAACTGACATCTGATTGACAATGAAGTCCACTTTCAAGTCCTCTAAGATTTGATTGAAGTTCCCACTAAGTACGACAAACATTTGTACAAAATGTGTTAACCATTGAGCCACAATGTCCACAGCTCCAGCTGAGATATAATAAACAATGAACTCCATTTTCAAGTCATCCAAAATTTGGTTGAACCAAACAGATCTACTATCATATTTTTTGCGTTACTAAACGAACTTCCCGTACTCGCCTCTTAGCTTCTCAATTCCATCATTCATGTTTCATCATTCACATCACATTCACATCATTCACTATTTCGACTTTATATATTTTTGTATGTTTTGCACGTCGCTTCGCCGCCGAGCCAATCGAACCCAATTTCGATTATGACACTTTAT
This sequence comes from Melieria picta, assembly GCA_964056695.1. Taxonomy (NCBI): domain Eukaryota; kingdom Metazoa; phylum Arthropoda; class Insecta; order Diptera; family Ulidiidae; genus Melieria; species Melieria picta. The sequence goes on from OZ057398.1 coordinate 125,127,272, forward strand.
GATGTCTTATAAATTCATGCCATACTAATTTATTGCGCTGCTACTGTGCCAACGAAAATTAATAAAACATCAACAAGTCAAAACAAAAATCAAACACAAAACAAAAATTAAGAAATAAAAACAAAAAAACAAGCAATAAATAAAGCAACAAAGCAGCTATTGTGGCCGTAAAAGATTTTGCTTATTTTGTGCAATGTTTAGATTGTCAAAAACCATAAAAAACAACAACAATGCTAAATGCAAAAAGTGAAAATAAACAAATACGAAAAATACGCATGCCAGCTATTAAAAACTACACACACACACACAAATATACATAAAAGCAACAGTGAAAATCATAAAAAAAAAAACAACTAAACGAAGTGAATGAAAAAAAAACCACTGATCTGGTTTGTTCTGCGCTGCGCAGTCGAACCGAAGCGTTTTAGTTGCGCACAAGTCGCAGACGAAATTAAAATTTATGCATATTTAATTTTTGGGGAGTTGCTTTTTCATTAGCGGACCGCAATTTTTGACTGTGGCTGTGGCTAGGACTGTCGACTGAGGATTGTTGAGGTTGGCGGGTGATGGGGCGTGATGAGGGGGAAAGGCGGCAGGAGGGAGCGACAAAGTAGTTTCGAAACTTGTACTTTAGTCTTGAATGTTTTTCTCGGGGGGATTTTGTTGTTGTTGTTTTGGTTTGGTTAATGCAACTGGTGTTTGGCTTTGTTGATGATTTGTTTCACTTCGCATTCAACAAATTCAAGAACACTGTTAATTGGAGGAGTGGCAAAGATTAATTTAAATATTTACTGCCTGACCATTGTTTGTGTGTTTGCACATACAAGTATGCGTGTGTTTGTGCAACCATTCCAGAAGCGCAAAGTGTAATAATGAACTTCTTTTAATTAGGAATTAATTTAGTTATTAGTCCAAACGCCAACGCTGTTGAGTTTAGGATGAATATTACAAAATTTGAAATGTTTCCTTGGAAGCAGTAAATTTTATTATAGCTTTATAAGAAAAAACAACCGGATTTAGCTACTGGTTTATTTATTTATTTATTTATTTATTTATTTTTTAAGTTGAAACTGCAGCAAAAATTTAACAAACAAATAATTAAAAATCATTAAATATTAATAAAATAAACTTTAATGAAATAGTCATAAAACATTATAAAAATTTAATTAGCATCAGAAAATATTTAATTTTTTTTTAGAAAAGAAATGATTGCTCAATAAGTGTTAAAGAGAATTTTAGCTAAAGCTACCGATTTTGTTAATTTTTGTTTTTTTCTAACTACTTGTTTTAACTTAAAAAATTGTGAGCTATAAAGAAAAAGACAGATTTGGCAAATTTTTCACAAAATAAATTTTAAAAAAATATAAAAGTTTTCACAATGAAAAGATAAAAGTGGCTCAAGCAAAAGTTGATAGAAATACTAAAGAAAATACAGATATGGTCTTTCTAGTGTTAAATAAAGGCAAAAAGCAAGTAGTTACAGATAAATAAAATATTTTTCTTAATGTGTTAAAAACAAAAATTTAAAGCTTTAAGTTTTATCTATACAAGTCCAAGTCCATAGCGTATATTTTTTTTTATAAATTTAAGCTATAGAAACCTTGAACTGAGTGTTAAGGAATATTTTCCTTATATGCTTAAGTGTCAAAATTTCAAATAATTTCTCAAAGCTAGTCTTCAATGATTTCTTCTAAATCGTTTGATTTCTCTCTCAGTTAAACACACATTTACATTTAAGTAGTTACATCATTTAGTTTCAAACATTTCTTCTCTATCCATCAAAAATCAATAAATAATATTATTAATTTAATATTAGAATAACTAACTAACTTTTAGCTGCAGAAACCTTCAAATGAATGTTAGGGAATATAGGTTTTCCTTACATGAAACAACACGCCTGTTCCAAACTCATATGACGTGCTTAAGTGTCATAATTACAAATATTTTCGTTGAACTAGGCTCCAATAATTCCTTCTAACTCCCTTGAACGCCTTTTTGTCTCACATAAATCTCAATTGAACTAATTTTCCGTCAACATTTACCCTCAACATATGAGGTGCTTAAGCATCATAATTCAAAATATTTTCGTAAGACTAGTCTCCAATAATTCCTTCCAAATCTTTTGAACTCCTTTTAGTCTCCCATAAACCCCAGTTGAACTCATTTACCGTCAACATTTACCGTCAACATATGAGGTGCTTAAGCATCATAATTCAAAATATTTTCGTAAGACTAGTCTCCAATAATTCCTTCCAAATCTTTTGAACTCCTTTTAGTCTCCCATAAACCCCAGTTGAACTCATTTACCGTCAACATATGAGGTGCTTAAGCATCATAATTCAAAATATTTTCGTAAGACTAGTCTCCAATAATTCCTTCCAAATCTTTGAACTCCTTTTAGTCTCCCATAAAACCCAGTTGAACTCATTTACCGTCAACATTTACCATCAACATATGGCGTGCTTAGGTACTAGTCTCCAATAATTCCTTCTAACTCCTTTGAACGCCTTTTTGTCTCACATAAACCTCAGTTAAACACTCATTTACTAACCATATTCAGTTTCAAACATTCCATTCCCATCTCTCCTTTTTTTCATCTCCTAACAATAAAATCTTAATATTAGAACTCCAAAAATTCCAATAAAAGTGAACAACAATCACAAAGCAAACCAAAAATGTCAAGCATTATTAACAATTATTAAAAAACAACAACAACAAACAATAATTATAAAAGCAAAAATTTCAAAATCTTACATGTAATTGAAATTGTTTCACATCTACAACAATCAAGAGAAAGAAACAAACACAAAAAACAATAAACATGACAGCCAGACTAATAACAACAACAACAACAATAATAAGCGATAGTTAACGCGTTATCAGCACAAAATTATCGCCAGCGAAACAACAATGCAAAAAACGTCATCAACTACTTGAAGTACTACAACGACAACTATGTGACACTCATAAAAATGATAATTAAATGGGCCGCAATTAAAATTGTACAGCAAACGGCGAGTATGAACGGCGCAAATGTCGTTGCTATTTGCCAGCTAGCAACAACACAGCAACAAGAGCGGCCATCATAGCGAAAACGTTAAGCAGCAAGTGGCCAACGAACACCAAAGACAAAAGACAAATGAACTGTTTATTTAATGATCCTTCTTAGCGAAGAGTGTGAGAGTGAGAGAGAGAGAGCGGGCGGGCCAAAGTACCGTATGAAACACTCAACGCCTAAACATAACCTCAAACTACCAAACATAACCTCAAACTAATATACATAACCTCAAACTTACATTCATAACGCCACAACATGCACCCAACGTTGACACGCATAACGTTTAATTTAATTTCCTGAAAGCTCGACCAGTCCCACCAAATCCCATGCAGACAAATTAAACAAATGAAAGCCTCGAAACAAACGAAATGAAGGCGGAGAAAGAAACGAAAACGAAAATGAAAATGAAACTAAACTGAAATCCGTAATGCGCACATAAAACTAAATTGAAGATTTCCACGAAAATCTCGAAAAACTAAATAAAAACAAATGCGACGAAAAACGTATAGAATACGTTTAGTTGTTGCTGTTGTTGTTGTTTTTTTTTGTAGAGCCATGCAAACCGTAAAAAAATCGTTAGTGACAGTTAAAGCAGCGCGCGGTTACGCTGACAATTTTTTCTTTTTTTTTTGTTTGAGGATTTTCGGCAATAAAGGACATTGTGTCCGAATTTTGTCATAACATAAAATGCTTAATGACACTTGGTCAGGAAATGGTGGGGGAACCAACGACATAACGTGGCGCAAAGTGCTGATGCGCCGTGTTTTGCCATTCGAATGGGAGGATTTTTGTGTGTGTGTGTGTGAATGTAGAGAAATATCATTGAATGAAGGAGATTGAACGTGAAGGACATTTTTTAGGGTTTATAGAGAAATGCAGAACTGCACTGAAGCCATGCGGTGAAGGCATTAACTTCTGTTGGTAGTTTCATTTGAAAGAAAGATTTTATATTTACTATATATGAAAAAAAGAGTGTCATCTATGGATACGATTGTTTGTTATAAAAATTGTTTGGAGTTATCCAGTGAGGGATTCAGAGCACTGAAAACTGCATGTCTAAAGTGGGGTTGGCTGGGGTTCAAACCTCCCTCAAATATAAAAAATTATGGTGAAAAATATGGTAATAATGGAATTGAGCTCAAAAGTTATACGAAATCCGCCTACGCTCCCCCAAAATGAAATCCTGTGTGCGCCACTGTTTGTTTGTCAACTGTAAGTCGGCATTTCATTGAACCGCATGAAGGCAGAGTTCATTTTGATCCTGAGAAAATTTACTTCAGTTTTACAGACTGGGATATTTTGCTCCAATAAGGCAGACTTTATTTTGTTCTGAGGAGCTTATTTTTGGTTTCACAGGCCAAGATATTTTCTGAATCTGGTTATTGAACGTGAACAACAAACCAGAATTACTTATAGTAATTTGCAGCAACAGCCAATCAGTACTTCAGAACTTTTAATGGGCTTCTTAGTGAAGCAGATTTTTGCTATTTTATCCCTTTCGACCCCAAAGTTGCCTGAGAGCAACTTCACCAATTTGTCATCTTATAGCAAAATCGACCATTGATTTATGGGCTTAATTTAAGTAGGCACCAACAAATTAATATTTTTAGAAGTGAATTCAAAGCAAATTACAAAAATTTGACTGTTATCCCCAAAATAATTTCCACTAATTTGCAGCGATATCAGGGAAAGATTGTGTTCTAATTGAAGTCTACGAATTGAGCGCGTTTGATCAAAACCCTGTTTCTTTAATAATGGTTAAATAAAATCAAAAAGTGATAATTTTGTATTTTTCCACATATATTTAGTAATTTTTCTGTAATTAAAAAATATTGATAAAAAATTTATTTAACCCGTTTTAAGCTAAAATTGTTCAAAAGTAAACTAGCTCTAAAACTCTAACAAAGAGGAGTGGCGACTTCAAATGTCGTGTGCACACTTCTTAGGCAAGTATTTCATGATTTAAATACCAAAAAGTAATATCGAGACACAGGGTAAAATTCGGGGTCGAAAGGGTTAACTTAATAAGGTTGGTAGGTGAACAGTCAATTGAAGTAACTGAGTCATTCAGTGGAAGTGATTTTCCAGGAACTTAACTGTGCCATCTGACGCTCTGTACCAGGTGAGACTGATATATTTAATAGATTTATTTTCCAAAAATTTCGAATTGTCTGACACCATAGAAAAGTCATTAGCATAAAAAATTCATTAGCATTTTGAATTTTTTTGAGAACAAAAAATGTCGTCGAATGCTTTGGTGATTTTCTTTCAAACTTATGAAAAACATCTTAGATGATTCTCTCTAGTGGCTCGTTTTCTACTATTTTTGAACACAAAATGGACAGAAAAATGTAGATATGTAGAAATGTTGAATCCCTAACTGATTGTCGTCTATAGCTGAACACACACAGCTATAGAATTATTTGACATACTTTTCATTACCTTAGTATGGAAAAAGTTATTGAATCATGTTGGTGATATTTTAACATCGAAGTATAGAAAAAAGAATTGCTAAATCACACAGAACACACAAAGCTATGGAATTATTTGACATATTTTTTGTTACCCTAGTATGGAAAAAGTTATTAAGTAAATTTTCTGATATTTTACTATCGAAGTATAGAAAAAAAATTGCTAAATAAGCTGATGGATTTTTTTCTACGTTCTAAATCACTGAAATAAATAATAGGAATACTTTATCAGTAAAAACAAAAATTAACGAATCATCTAAAGGATTTTCTATAACGTCAGAAGAGAAACCATTATTGAATATTTTAGATTTTATATAAAATGTTCTAAAAACCTCGTTCAGAGGGTAGAAGCAAAGAGTTATATTTAAGGTTCGATTCGTGGTTTGGGTTGGATAGACACTGGCCTAGTTCGATTGCTATCCTGATAAAGTAGATACGACTTATAAGCAATGTACAAATGCTATCTTGGAAGCTAATGCGAAAAGCTGCAAATGCAAAAGAAAAACTGTCAACAGCGAATCGTCGTTCGAAGTCGGCGTTAAACTATAGATCCGTTTATTCTTTCCTTCATCCGTTTGAAATGTGTATTATGACACATGTTGTTAAAACAGGGTTTTATCTACATTTCCAGATCGTCCAGATAAGTCTAAATGTGTCTGATAGAAGGAAAGTTCGAAAAAGTTCTATATCAAAGGACTTCTAACTACAGTTTTCTAATATCTCAGAACAGATGAAGTTGATGAATGAGTTGGCGTTTTTTTACGATTTATCAATCCTCAGAAAGATTTTTCACAATACATCATAAACTAACTATGTGTGTGTGTGTGTGTGAATAATTTGAAGAAGTCTTTTCTAGGTCAGGTAGGTAGATGGGTTTGGGTGGCAGCACCAAAGAGCTCATTTGGATCCAAAAGGTCCATTGTGATTTCCTATGCTAGAATAAAAAAAGTTCTATATCAAAGGATCCTTTACTAAAGTTTTCTAATACCTAACTTAGAACAGAAAAGTTAAGGTATCTTCTAAAAGATTTTCAATTATTGTAAATACGTTTGAACTCATTTTCAGTTCATCTTTTTTACTTGAGCCAACAATTAAATCACCTACAACAACAATAAATAAAACCTTGCTTAAAGTTATACATTTTTTACGCATCACAAACAACAACAAATGACACTAATTAATTTGTAAGCACAATAACAACAACATAAACAAACAATTTGCAGCGTTGCGGAAAATCTCAAAATTGTTTATGACTAAATTTCAATTCAAGTAGGGAAAATCTTAAAACTGTCTAAAGCCAACAACAACAATAGCAAAATAATTTTTTTAAATACCACAACAACAACAACAATAAATACCATTTATGAATACATCAACAATAACAACAACAAAAGCAACAACAAGTTGCTAGTATATACAAAAATACATGAACCGCAATAATGAAGCATATTTAGTAGCGTCATTAAGAAACGAAAACAACTACAACAACGGCAAGCAGTACACGAACAAACAGACCAACTTTCAGACATTCAGATAAACAGACAGACAGACAAACAGATCGTTGAACGGTTCCAACAAAGAAGCAACAACCAACGCGACCAGACAACGAAGAAAAATGAAAATTACTTACAAAATTTGTAACATGAGCGTTAATAGCGCGTTATACATATTAAGCTCGTCTTACATGCCGAGCATACGTCGAAGCTGCACCTCGGCGCGCACTTTTCCCGCCGCGCGCCGCACCGCTGCGAAAACGTATTCAAATGAGCGAACGCAACGCGACGAGAACAGTTGGTGGCGCTGAAGCCTAACAGCGGTTTTAATTGCTTGACTTTTGTTGGCCATAACGGTGGCTGCTACACACACACACACACGCACACGCACACAAAAGCCGCAATTTTCCACACCAACAACAAAGACCACAAACCAGCGGCACACCAACGCCACCGACACACACACACATTTAAATATTTTAGCGCAACAAACACAACAACAACACTTGCAACAGACACTAGTTTTACCACAACACAAACAACAACAGCATTTGAAATTCGTTGTGTTCTTTTGCGGCTTAATTAAAATGTGAACGAAGCGAGTGTTGAAAAAAGGCAGGAAGAAAACCAAAAAAAAAAAAAACAGTATTTAAGAAAATGACAAAAATAAAATGGGCAACAGTGAGAAAGACAACAACAACAAGAATGAGTAAAAATACACAGCAACCGAATCCATCATTTCCGCTTCCATGCGTTTGGGCCAATGTTGGCCGCTGGCTGCTACACCTTCGCACAGCCTGGCCTGTGCGGCCACTTAAACGTATGTTGTTGTTGTTGTCATTGTTGTATTTGTTGTTTTATTGTTGTTGTTGTTGTTGTGCATGTTGTTTAATATTGTAGGTATTAAGCCGGGTGCAAAGCGCTCGTTGACCGCCTAAAATGCTCACAAATTGCAGTGTGAACGTTTTACTATAGTTGTGGGAAATTTGATGAAGAGGAGGTGGGAGCGGGCGGAAAGTGCGAGTGCAATGCTTGCTAACTATGTCTTAGTAAAGTAGCAACAACTATATGTAACAACAACAACTATATGTATTGCAAGTAAGATCTGGGAAATTGTGGGAGTAAATTTTGCGCTCTTCTAATCCATTTTGACTAGTTTTCTTACGTTTGTTTCTCCTTCTGCGTGCTCTTATTTCTTTCAACTTCTTCTAACGTGCATCAAAATTACTTTTGATTCAATGTACTTCAGATTCTTCGTTGACTTCTTCACATTCTTCAAATTTTCCTAAGTCTTTCACTGCGCATTCACATCGACTTTCTTTTTACTTCTTTCTATTCATCAGGCTCTGCGCTCTTCTTCTTTCTGACTTTTCATATTTTTCAACTTCTTCATTGACATTTCCACATTCCCCAAATGTTCTTAATTCTTTCACTGCGCATTCACATCTAAAGAAAATTATTTCTACTTCTTCCTTTTCAAGTTAGTTTTTCATACTTTTTAACTTCTTCATTGAGATTTTCGCTTTCCTAAAATTTTCCTAAGTCTTTCACATTCAATCCTTTTAACTTCCTCCTCTTCTTCTGGTTGGTTTGCCTGTTTTCAACTTCTTCATTGACATTTCCGCTTTGCCCAAATTTTCCTTATTCTTTCACTTCACATTCACATCTAAAGAAAATTATTTCTACTTCTTTCTCTTCGAGTTAGTTTTTCTAAATTTTTAATTTCTTCATTGACATTTCCGCTCTCCACAAATTTATTTAATTCTTTCACTTCTAATTCACATCTAAAGAAAATTATTTCTTCTTCTTCCTCTTCAAGTTAGTTTTTCATATTTTTTTTAACTTCCTCTACTTTTTCTGAATTTCTTTCTATTCGTTCTCTCCTTCAGGTTAGTTTTTTATATTTGTTTACCTCTTTAGTAACTTCCGATTTCCTCAAATTTTTCAAATTCTTTTACTTCACATTCACATCTAAAGAAAATTATTTCTAATTCTTTCTCTTCTTCAGGTTGAGTTTTCATATTTTTCTAACTTCTTCATTGATATTTCCGCTTTCTCAAAATTTTCCTAATTCTTTCAAGTTCACATTCACTTCTAAAGAAAAATATTTATACTTTTTTCTCTTCGGGTAACTTTTTTCTAAATTTAAAACTTCTTTATTGACATTTCCGCTTTCCTTAAATTTTCCTAAGACTTTCAAGATCACATTCACATTTCAATTTCTTTCTATTTCTTCCTCTTCTTCGAGATATATTTTCAAATTTTTAACTCTTAAAGTAAATTAGCTCAAATTTGACATCTTTTTCACTTAAAAAAAATATAAATAAATAAACAAAAATATAAAAGCACCTTTTATAATAAATAACATGACATAAAATTTCAACTCAAAAAATTCAAATACATATTAAATTCAAAAAACCCAAACTGTCCAGGGTTGTCCGCTCTGGACAGTTGCATCCTTCGTTCGCTGAATTTCGCGAATTTCTTTAATATTTGTCAGCCGCTCGACCAGCGGATGGGAAAAATATTTTCGCCAGCACAAAAATGCCACTACTGCCGCCAACACCAGCAACAACAACAATACCATCAACAAAACAATAACAACAACAACAACGACGACACCATCAGCCGCAGCAGTTATTCAACTTTTATATGCTGGCCGCTGCTTTTTTCCACATTTTTTTTTTTGACATGTTTTTTTTGCTGCTGCTGCCCACAACGTCCGCAGCTACTTGCAGTCGCACTGTTGTTGTGGAAGGAATAAGAATATATTAAAAATTGTATTTTAAATATTTGCTGCTTAACACCAACAAAAAATGCACTCAAAATTTGTTGAGTTCAATTTAATTTTAAGCAAATAAGTACAACAACATTTTTTTTATAATTTTTTACAAAATCTATACTCAAATTTAAATATTTAGTTTTTAATTCTGTTTAACAAAATAACGTTACATTTCAAATGTACCTAACTGTTTTCCCCTCTTTTTCGTTGTATGTTTGCATTTTTCAGAAGGCCGCGAATGCGTTAACTGCGGTGCCACATCGACGCCCCTCTGGCGACGCGACGGCACCGGCCATTACTTGTGCAATGCCTGTGGATTATATTATAAAATGAATGGCCAAAACCGACCACTTATTAAACCAAAGCGAAGACTGGTAAGTACTGACAGCAACACGCACACAAACAACATTTCTCGACTACTTTATTGTTGTGTCAAACAACCCCGAAAGTCGATTGCTCACCCCCCGCACGGAATACATAAATAGTGCAATCAACCCTCAAGACACGAAACACCTTGTCTCCTTTGTTGGTAGTTTTGCAAGTATAAGACAGTTTTTTGTGGCCTACTTAAGTTAAGGGTTTCTTTTTCTTGACTTTTGAAGAAAATATAGAATGGAGAATTGCACATTTGGCTGTGGAATGAATTGCAGATTGCTGCGTTTACAAAAGGGCTTTCTATTTGAATCATTCATGTTGATAAATTTTAAGGTGCTCAACTATATATAGTGATCATTGAAAGATATAGAATGAGTCTATATTTGACATTTGTGTGATCTACTCATGATAATCTATGAGGTTTGATGAGAACAGGTCTATGATATATCTGCTTGAATTCACTAACGAATAAAACCTTCTTGAGACTTTCAAATGTTGTGCTATATGAACACAACACTCCTCACATTTTTGATAACACAATGGGCCCAACCTGTGGCCTATATGGGTTTTGCGCTAAGGACCTGGCCCTGACTACCTCTTCAACTTCAACCCATAGTACATATTTTCTAAGTGACTCTCACTGCAGACCATTGTTTTCGATCTTAGATTAGCAAAGGTCTTGGAATAACTAAGGTTTTAGAACTTAATATAGTTTAAGCTAGCCTTGAGGTCTCAATGCTGTCATATAGATTTTAATGGTTTTTTTTATCCAATATATTGTTACAAAAATGACTTCTCTAAGTTCGTTTTAGATTGTGCTTGAAAAATAAAACCACTTCAATTATTCAGCGCAAACGCAGTCAAAAACCAACAATCACTTTATTTACAGATTTACACTTTGCTTGTATCTACACTTGTTACTCCTTTGCTTATTCAACTAAGACTCGACTCCCTGCGCTGCCACTGCTGCTTTTTATACATGTTTTCTTATCGCGCCGATGTCTCTTGCACATTCTAGTTGTACTCTTTATTGTTCTAGCACAGCCCATCACCTTCGCGAACCATCCTTGTCATATCGGAATTATAGCCAACCAGCCGTACTCCAAAGTGCATGCCTAAAAGTATGCTTGGAAAAGCATTCATGCACAGCACAGAGTACCTCATCGTTGCAATATATTCATATTCGCTCACATGAAGAGTAATCGATCTTGCTTGCTTGTAATTTATCTTCTGTATGAGTTTAAACACGACATGAATAATACTTTTACGTCTAACAAGAATATAGACAGAAAAAGTGTATATCTGAGACTTAGCCCTTCTATTTGGACCCCGTGGCTAGTAGAAATTTTGTTGCACCATAAATCAGTAGGAATCAGGATCACAGGATTTCATTTTGGGGGAGTTTTTCGTACAAGCTTTGAGCTCAATTCCATTTGAAAGCGTATTTTGCACCAGCAATTTTTGTATTTGGGAGAGGTTTGAACCCCTAAAACTCTCCCCCTCTGTGTGCGCCACTGATTTTCAGCAACCTTTAATTTAAAATGCTTAGAGGCCAACAGCTCATCAACCTATAACTTTTAACATTTTCGCAACGGAGTTTTATCTCGAGAACGCAATTTTTTTTAACTGTAAAGAAATTTGGCAACAGGATTAAAAAATGTCTTTGGGATCTAAGCAAAGTCCTTGATCCTTGATCGTTATCCTGGGAATTTATAATTTTCAGCAGATGAATGGACATGAAAATTCTGTCAAATATAAAAGCCACATTAATGCAACGAACAGTGGAGGCAAATTTTGTTATCCTCTTTCAATTTACTTCACGAAAGAGTTGAAGTGCTTATAGGCGTTGGGCTGTTCCAGGCATAAAACCTTAAACATTTGATTCCCTCGACGTGAACTCGATTAGTCACCTGAGAAAACGATTGTCGTATGTGCCATGTAATTCAATGGAACATACGACATTCATTTTCTGCGGCGATGAATTGTTGCCGAATAAAGACAAAATTATGCTCATTAAATGTACTCTCTTTCAATATGCATTTGATATTTGAGTATTGAAAACTTCTAAAGCAAACACTAGATGACTCAAAGAACAAACATGCACCACGGCAAGACAGATCTGGACTACAACCAACCAGAGCAAATACAGGGAACTGAACCCACTAAACAAACCTTTTTTTTTACTATAAAATTCATTCGACTGACTATTACTTAGAACAGTGGATTATAGCACAAAAATGATCAGTTCGGTTTGATATTTGTTAATTATGATATTTATTACCATAAAATATATCCGAGTGATCTTTGCCAAGTAGAGATCGGATGTAATAAAGCCATCAATTATAGTTAAAAATGAACATATTCTCAGAGATCAAGAGATCACAGTGCGTATTATTATCAGTTATGACAATAATAATGAACTCAACTGTCAGAACTTATCAACTCATCAACTTGTAGTTAAAACACTAACACTAAAAACTTTGTGACAATCTTTCTGTACAATCATTAGAAACATATCCAACTTTTTCATTGGCTGTTCTTTTCCAAGAAAATCTTAATTTCAATAGCAACACAAATTTATTGTCATATAAAAATTTAATTTGGGAAAAGTTTCTTTATTATTTTCTTCAAATGTTTCTACATATATTTTTTCTGTAATGTTTATGCTCATGTTTCAAGCAACGCTTCAGCTTTCCATTATAAACATACACTACAACAAATTTTATTTTTTTGAAAAATAAAATAAAAATATATAAATTTCCAGCAACACTAAAAAAAAACAACAGCTAAAACCTCACGAGCAGCACATCTTGATGAAAATTCTCTCCAAGGCCATAAAGTGCGCGTGAAAGTTCTCATATGTCATAACATTCTCGGAAATCACTAAAATACTTTAATTTTCAATTTTTAACCCAAAACGAAGAATTAAAAAAAACATTAGGACCACTAATGCTACCATGTTGTTGTTGTTGGAGCTGTAACTGCTGCTGCTGTTGATGACCACCAGCAGTTAACAATAACAACAAAAACTATAACCACACGAGAGTGCAGCAAATCACAAATACTACCACGCACCGGTGTCATCAACGACATCATCAGTCGGCAGCAGCAGCAACAACAACAACAGACCGCAACAGTCGAGTCGAGTCACAGCCACAGCTGGAGCAATCAAGTTCATGAAATATCTTGTAGGCACATTTGTAAATTGAGCAGCGAGCGCGACAAACACCACTCACAGTTGTAAAGGCATAATATACAACAACAATAACGACAACAACAACAACAACAACAGCCACATTTAGCATTCTAACAGATCAGACATTATCTGGTATCTATAATCGCGATAAACGCTCGAAACACAGCAGTGGCGCCAACTACATCAAAATCCACATCAAAATCACAATTGCCATCGCAGCGTCCAACACGATCGCTGTATGGGTGTGTGTGTGTGAGAGTTTTAGTGTGTATGTGTGTGTGCCCTTAAGTTTGTTGAAAAGAGTGTATAAAGATTTTAGGGCTATCAAAAAGGCATAAATTGGTCTATTAGTGCGTTTGTATATGTGTGTAAATGTGCTTGTGTGTGAATGTGTTTGTGTGTGTGTGTGCAGCCGCAACGACAGCAGCAGCAGCGGGTGGGGCACTTTCCCACCTCTCTCTGGGCTCTGTTGATTCTCATTTTATTGGCATTTAAGGTGTATGCATTTGATTGCATAACATTACCATAAATCTGACATTATTAACTTTTTACAACAACAACAACAACAACAATAAGACACAACAGCACCATGCAGCCAACAACCAGTTATTTCTCACTCTACCAACGCCACATAGGGACATACAAACAAACATATGTTTATCGATATGTGTGCGTGTGTGTATGTGTGTGTAGATTTGTTTGTATGTTTAAGTGTATGTAGGTTTGTTAAAGTTTATGTGCATCTTTTCGAGGCCCAAAGTCTCGCCTGCGTTTTGACTTCACATTGGCGTCTGCACTGTTACAGCCACAAACACACACACACGCACACATATGGACGCTCAATGCTTCGTCTGCAAACAGATCCACAGACGTAGGGAATTCCCAAGAAATTCACAGCTGGATATGAGGGTTTGTTGATTTTTGTTGACATTTTTAATGCTGTTGACAAAATATGCAACAAATTAAAATTTATGCTGTGATTTTTATGCTGTGACTTTTTGTTGTTGTTGTTATTGTTGTTGACATAGGTAGCTTGAAACATTTAATTGTTGTGGCATCAATATTAACCGTTAAACTTATGCATCTGATGAATATATATTTCTACTTACTACACAATTACATAGTTTTGCGCTTTTGGTACTTTTGAGGTGTGGAAATGGTGTTTGAAAATGAACATTTTTGAATGAGTTCATGCGTTCTTGAAAGTGCAAAGATCGTCTTAAGATATTTTTAATTTTTTTTAATTACAATATTTATTTCAAATTAGCTCAAACGTTTCTATTCATTTTGTTTTATTCAAAATGTTCAATGGCTACAAGAGATAGAAACTTTCGCTCATATATATTTTTTTTATATAAATATTTTATATGTATTGCCATTAACCCCATTGTGTGCAGCATCTCATTACCATTCGCGACCCCCCTGTAAGCCGCCAAGTCGGCCCACATCGCAACAGGATGCTCCACATCAATGTCCACACCACTGCCAGGTCGTTAAGTCAATTTGAAATGCAATTCAATTGTTTCGAACTGTGCGGCCGCGTGCATAAAACGTCTGGGTGGCAGGCCGGCCGGCCGTCCAACGTTCGAGTCGCTTCTTAAGCTTTTCGGTGGCCGGCAGCGCGATTGTATTGATTTAAATGTTTAACATACAAGCTGACCGCCACTTTGTGACCGCTTTGTTGTTGCTGTTGTTGTTGTTGCCATGGCCGTGGCCATTCTTGTTGTTGTCATTTTATTATCTTCGCTGCAACGGTGGTGTGGTCCTTTTTGCCCGCCGCTTCCCGCCCATACATGCAAACGCGCACATACATAAATACTTTGGGTTATTGTTGTACAGATTTGCATTGTTGGCATTTGTGCAACAATAAAATGTTTGCTTGCAAGTGTTGCCGCTGGCTGCATGGCCAGTGAGTCAGTTTTAATTGTAATTGTCCGGTCAAACCGGATTATAAAGAAAGAATACTTGCAAGATTCTCCACAACTTCAAGCGAGTTCAATGAAAATTTCAATGACTAATGAACGCTGCAACATTTAGCGGCTACAATGAATATAAAAATTTTTTAAAAAACTTTTCAAAACCACTCAATACACAAACTTTTTCACAGTCAAACCATTAATATGCAACATTTTCCATAGCAGTGTTGCCAGATACATGAAATGACTTTCTACTAAATCTTAAAAATAAGCTGAAATTTCCTCCTACAAATTAAAAAGAAAATCGTATAAATTTTTCTTTATTTTTGTCATTATAAACTAAGGAATTAAACTTCTCATAAAAAAATATACTATATATATATGTATATATTCATTCAACTTCAGTTTAACTACAACTAACCTGAAATATCCTCCCAAAAATTAAAAAGATCTTCTAAAAAATTAAAAAAAAAATGTTTCATTTTGTCATTATATACTAAGAAATTAAACTTCTCATAAAAAAAAATATATTCATATTTATATATTCATTCAACTTCAGTTTAACTACAACTAAGCTGAAATATCCTCCCAAAAATTAAAAAAATCTTCAAACAAATGTTTTTCTATTTTTGTCATCTCCCAAAAATTAAAAAATCTTCTAAAAAATGTGTTTCTATTGTTCTCGTTATCAACTAAGGAATTAAACTTATAAAAAAAATATATTTATTTATATATTCATTCAGCTTCAGCTTAAAAACAACTAAACAGAAATTTCTTCCCAAAAATTAAAAAAAATAAAAACAAATTTTTTTAATTTTGTCATTACAAACTAAGAAGTTAAACTTCTCATAAAAAAATATATACCTACATATTTATATATTCATTCAACTTCAGTTTAACTACAACTAAGCTGAAATATCCTCCCAAAAATTAAAAAAAATCGTCTAAACATTTTTTTCTCCTTTTTTTCATTATAAACTAAGGAATTAAACTTCTTACAAAAAAAATATATATATTTATATATTCATTCAGCTTCAACTAAAAAACAACTAAACTGAAATTTCCTCCCAAAAATTGAAAAAATTTCCAAACATTGTTTTTTTTTAATTTATGTCATTTTAAACTAAGAAACTATTAAAAAAAAAGTAAAAATATATTTTGGTTGTTTTTATACCAGCCTTTTTATTCATTTAGCTTCAACAACAACTTAACACAAACAAAACATATAAAAAATTAGATCAGTATGCATTAAACTTTTGTAACTTTCTTCATTCATTGTATAAATTATACACTTTGAAGCATAAAATTTCATTTAATTAAATTAGACACATTAACTTTCAATATTCAAGGCTTCAATGCCACTAATGATGTGACCATCAAAATCACTTTTGTTAAATTCTTCATGAAATTTAATCTCCTAAACTTCCTCCTAACAATTCTTCCTCCTAAAAATGTTCCTAACAGGCCAAGAATCTCCAAAATCTAGGAGGAAATAATCTGGCAACATTGTTCCATAGTCAATCCATAACGCAGGAAATGGCCCGCTCCAAGATTTCCCGCTCGATCAGATTTCCGACCTCAGCTGACGAGGATTGTTGTGGCCTTGGCTTGATTTTGCATTCGCTTCACGCCTCACAAGTTCGAGCACTGAAAATCTCAGCACAGCATCAGCCCAACTGTCGACACGGCCACACGGTCGGCCAGCCGAATTGCACTGCGGCACAGCGCGGCCGGCCACAAAGTCATTGCTAGTCGACGTGTTGCTCTGAGGCTAAATCACATAAATTATTGTACAAAATTGTGCATTGTTCTGTTATGTGTGTAAAACACAAAGCACAAAAATCCAATGTCGATTTGCATGTGCGGCAACTGCTGCTGTTGGCAGTTCAATAATTGCGTTTAATTACAAGGAGAAAAAAAATGAAATGCCAGCAAGGCAGAAAATTTGCTTACGAAAAGCGCCAACTAAAAAAAATAAAACGAAAATACACTCAAACAACAACAGCAACATTAAGAATTGCAACAAAATAATGTCTTACGACAAAAATTGGCACAAACGTCCGGCTGTGCGGCGAGGCAGTTAGACGCTTAATTATGCAACGTGTCCGAAAGGGTCGGGCCAGAGCGAGCTTCGAGTGGGGGAGAAGGCGGCCAGCAAACGCTTGAATGTAGTTTCGAAGTGTAGACAATTGATTTCTGGCCTGACTCTGACTCTAAGTCAAATGTTCACCTTGACTCGTTGGCGCTGGTCGACTGGCCGCTGACTATTTAGCTGCTGTCTGTCTGTCTGTGTGTGTGTTTGTGTGCAGTTCATGTTAATGTATGCATTGGTTTTAAGAGTGCGTTTGTTGTTGTTACTTTTTGTTTTTGTTGCAGCCTTTGTTGTGGGTGGTTTGCTGTTCACTTTAGGCCCTTAAGGAAATCCTGGCTTACACATTTCAATTTTCAAATTTCAAAGTTAATGTTAATGTTAATGTTTTTGAGGTTCGAACAAAAGCTGGTTTTGCTTGGCAGAGGTCAAGGCGCAGTGGAAACAATCAAAGTATGGTTGAAAGTATTGGGTTCGTGGGTTTTAAAGAGCGAGTTACTGTTCACCAGTGCAATACCTGACGTTTTTTAAAAATAATGTTAATTTTCGAAAGTAGAAAGGGTGTCCTACAATTTATTTTTTCGTTTTTTTAAAGTACTTGCATAAAAAAAGCAAAAAGTGTTTACATTTCCCCCATCTGACCCTATACTCGTAACAAAGATTTCATATTTCGTATGTGTTAAAGAAATTTAGTATAGTATAGTATTCAGTATTGTTGATTTGAATTACTCATAAGAAATGACTTTTGTCATTTGAAAACTGACTTTTTAAAAAAATCACAGAAAAGTTCGTGGTAGAGATATCTCAAAATTATTGATAGGGATGGTTGGGGTAAAGATGGAACTACCTTAGTCTAGTGTAGGTCACCCTAAAATTCCACCATGTGGCTAGAGTTACCAGACTCCAAAAATTGTGAATTTTCCGGAGGTGGAAAATGTGGCGAAACGTAGTGGCCTTAGAACTTCACAAAAATCTGCCTCCTAACTCACCTGTAAAAAATACAACTTTTGTTCACGTGTTTAGCTGATCACTTTAAAAAGTATGGAAAAAAGCTACCATTGCTGCCTAGTGGGTAGAAAATACCCAATGAATATCTCAGCAACGTGCAGAGATAGAAAGCTGAAATTTTTTGAAAATTTTTTTTCTAGGTCGTGTATGAAATTTTATCAAAATCGTATGGGCGGAACTGGTACCCGGCTTTAATGGGTTAAAGCAGATCGCTGTACTCGTATTATTTAGTTTTCGATGAAGAAGCAGAAGAAGAGGTACTGAAAAGAAGCAATTATGATAAAACGAATTAATTAAAAATATTTAGTAATATTCGAAAACCTATTATTGTACCACAAAGCTGTATTCAGACAATCTGAAATCACGTTATTGAAATTAGGAGATTTTACTTAGGTACTCAAAAACCAATTTGTATACTAAAATTTTCATACATTCATAAATCGAATATTTGAAATGACATTCAAAACTACAAAAACTACAGAAATCTGATTTTTGCAATTGAAATTGAAATTGAATCTTCAATAGAGATAGTAACTATAAGGTAAATAATATTAAAAAGAAATATATTTGCATACAATTTAAGGTTTTTTTCTAGAATAGTTTGAATGGTTCGAATTAAATAGATCGAATATGCACCGATTTGTTTGATAACTTGTTGCCATATCGAAGGTAATTCCATTATTTATTTATTTTTTTATTTAATTCGGTCTTTAAACAAAAGTTCTTACGGACTGTAACAATATGAACAGAGTGTCTTTACATACAGGGTGGCGCAAAAATCATAACCTTATCGGCAGATGCTATAACTTTTGCAAATGGCGGCAAAATTAAATGTTGCTTTGACATTCATTCATTCATTCGTGCATTCCTTCATTCATTCATTCATAAACAAATAAGAGCCAAAGAACACTGGGTGACAACTTTTGTGCCACCCTGTACAAAAGCGCTATAAACTAAGGTAAAAGCCTCTAAACAAATTCTAAAGAAGAACGAATTTGGATGACTCTTGATAAGCCTGTCTTTCAAAATCAAAATCAAAGCGAAATCAAAAGAGCTCAAAATCAATGTCTTACTGACTCTGTCTTAGAAACCCTCGCCTCTATAGGCACAAAACTGGGGTATTCGCATTTCACAAGCTTCTCTTGAGGACAATTTGTCACCAGCAAAATTATTTGCCAAAGACAGCAAGAAGTGGTATCATTTGGTGCCAGGTCCAGACTGTAAGCTGGATGAACAACAAGCTTCGAACCAAGCTCCCTGAGCTATTAAAACTATTAACAAATTTAAATTTTCGAAATTTTTTTTAATAGTACTCTTTCAAAATTCAACTCTTTGTCTCCCACTCACACTTTTTCATAGCGCTTCCATCAAAACTTTATTAGTTCATCTTTTAACTTCAAAAACATTAAAAATAAAAACTTCAACTCAGTGCATAGTAAAATATTTTCAGCAGCAAGTTGAGGTCATTTGCGCTTCAATATTCTCATGGATTGGACACACCCCGCTGGCATTGAATATAAGTTAAGCACGCCGTCGTACACCGCGTTCCACTGTCCCCTGAACGCTCCTGTCGCTGTCGTTGTCGCACATCTGCAGTGTTTTATTTTCGTCTTTGCTATTCCTGCCTTCTTCTGTTGCTTCTTTTTTCATTTGGCAATTTCATAAATTACAAAACTCAACGACTAAATTAAGCGTCGTGACTTATGCTAAACAGCTAAAAGCAAATACCAACAACAATGCCAAGTTTAGCACGGCCGCACTTGCAGTCAAATGAGCAACAGTCACGTTGTTGTTGCTTCTAATTTTTTTATTTTTTATTTCAATTTTTTTTAATATATTTTTCACTTATTTTGCCGCCATAATTTATGCAGAATTTCACATAGTAAATTTTTGTGCGCGCGCGCGCCAACATTTAACATTTCAACGTTTTAGCGCATAAACAATTTGCACACAACAACAAATTACAATAAGACTTTGACTGGCTTCAATGCAATTACAATTATTTAACTTGAATCGCTTTTGTATGATGGTTTTTGTTGTTGGTTTATTATTGAAGTAGGGAAAAAATACATTTTGCATTTTTTCTTGCTATAAAAACTTCAACGCATGTCATCGTAATTCATGCGGTTTCCATTCAAAAGTACGCCGCGCAAGTGCTCACATACAACAACAACAACTACAACAACACTAATTAAGACTGCAATCAAGCCGGCATTTAGCGCGCCTGACGCCGATATTGACGCTAACGCTGACGCGTTATTCGTAGCTCAGCCACTCGCATTCTTGATTGTTTGTATTTTTTGTTGTCATTGTTGCTTGTTGCTGTTGTTGTTGTTGTTATGATTATAGTAATAGGAAATCGATAAAGTGGTTGTCTGGTGTTTGTTTGCCGGTTTGGCATTAATTAAACACGTGCTTGCGTTTGGCTCGCCGGCCGCAGCGGAATCTGCGCTCCAGCTGCGCTCAACAAGTTTTCTTCATTCGTTGATATGCGTGAAATTTGAAAAATCATTGACATGCGTTTCTTTAGCACTTGGAATATGGTTTTTTTTTTTAATAAAAAATTTTCCTCGTTTTCACCTGTTGCCCCTCGTTCGTTGTGTAGTCAGCTCAGTGTTCGTTCAAGTCGTTGGGCCCTAAAATATTACGTAGAGCAAAAATTTGTATTTTTAATGGAAATTAAGATTCACACAATATAAAGAAAGGGGTCCCAAAAAGCAACTCTGAAGACACTCCTTTTGCCTCTCTCCCGTTGTGTAGTTAGATTAGTGTTCATTCAAGTCGTTGGGTCCTAAACATTACGCAGTAATATTGGACTTTTAATGCAAATCAGGGCAGAATTCAAAAAAATAAGTTCCAAAAAGCAACTCTGAAGAAATTGTTTCTCAAGCTTCTTTTGCCTCTCTCTTGTTCTGTAGTCAGCTCAGTGTCCATTCAAGTCGTTGGGCCGTAAAACATTACGCAGAGTGGAAATTTGGGCTTTCAATGTAAATCAAGACAGAAAACAAAGAAAGTGGTCCCAAAAAGCAACTCTAAAGAAACTGTTTCTCAAGCCCCTTTTGCCTGTTTCTCGTTGTGTAGTCAGATCAGTGTTCATTCAAGTCGTTGGGCCCTAAAACATTACGCAGAGCAAAAATATGGATTTTTAATGGAAATTAAGATTCACACAATATAGAGAAATGGGTCCCAAAAAGCAACTCTGAAGAAATAGTTTTTCAAGCACTGGGATTGAGTAGGTGGTTGTACAGAATTTATGGTTGGGAACTCAGCTAAAAGTTCAGCTTCTCATCGCACACATTTCAGTAGCACTTATTTAAGTGTTTTCCAATGTAAAGATTTGAATTCTTTTGGCTACGTGAGAGGTTCCGATACCAAGATTTAAACTTTACCACTGCACTATTTGCAGATTTTAGTTCATTTATTGCACGTCTCTCAGTTAACTTTTTCTTTTTTTCGTGTTAGTATTCTACAGTACATAGAGTCCTTACTCGCTCTATGTGCGATGGTGGTCTGAAAAGTTTCCAACCTAACAAAGATGTAAAAAATTTTTTCTTCAAATTAAATTTTATTTTTATACTTAGTCTCACTTCTGCCAGCTCTTACTTTTTGAGCTCAAAATGCACTAACAAAACGTTGGAAATGCTCATTCGAACACTTTGTTGGTCTAATGTAAGCAAATGCGGCATCGAAAGCGCAGACAGCTTTCTTATGCTTAAATATTGGTTCATTATATGGCATGTTGACATTTACAGCCTCTGATATCTCGGATAATTCTCTCATTTCAAATCGACAGTTGTCTGAACTTGAGCAATTTTATGGTCAGTGATTGCAGTTTTTGAACGTCCCGTACATTCATCGTCTCCCAAGCTGGTAAAGCAACGTTTGAAAACAGCTGTCCAAAATTTTACAGCAGTAAATGATGGCACAGAACAGTGGCGCACACAGGATTATATTTTGGAGGCAGTTGCGTACAACTTTTGATCCCAATTTTATTTGAAAAAATATTTTGCACCAGAAATTTTTGTATTTGGGGAAGTTGAACCCCAAAACTTCTCCCCCTTTATTCGATTTTTTCCATTTTTTTTTCACAAAAACACTCACATTGACTGACTTAATCCATTGGCAAACTTCAACTTTGCCTTAAAATTAACTGAAACGTTGGTGAGTACCTTTCAAAGAAGGCGCAAACAGAGTCCTTATATTTTATTGACGAGTGTTGCCATCTTCATGGTGAGGTCGCAAGCTTTTCAGACCCACTCGTAGCAGCACAACAGGCCAAGCTTGACTTATATGAGTTGACTAAACTGCCATCCCAACCTGACCTAATTTAATCTTACCTAACTTTACGTATTTCAAATATGGGTCCAGGTAATTCACACTTCACAATTCAAAACTCTCAATACAGCTTCACTCAAGACAGGCTTAATTTAACTCAAATATCCTTAAGATTTTTTCGAACCATACCTGTGGTTCATTGATTTTCTCCTCAATGCTAACTTTGAACTTTTCTTTTCACCTTAAACCAAATACAAATTCCTTATAACAAATGCTCGTTAGTTAGAAAAGTTCGTTTTAACCCTTTCGCTACAGGTTTTTACTGGGGAAAGTTAAAATTTTAAATTTTACGGCTTAGGCTTATATGTGGTTATATTAGCAACATTCCATAAGACATTTTTTAATTGTTATACTCGGACCCTGTATTTTAGAGTGTTTTCTATGAGAGCAACCACATCGTTGTGGCTGTAATAATTACTTAAACATAAACATTTTTACGCATAACAAAAATTTGAATATTTCTTCATTTACTTCAGCCAAAACTAAAAAAAAAAGTATCTAAATTGAAAGAAAACGTCAAATTAAAAAGTTGTCTAATTTTGTCTGCTTCTTCTTCCTTTACTATGTCAAGATATACCATTAAAAAACGTGTATACTTCTCTTCTTTTAACTTAAATAATCAGTTTATTAATTTCGTGTTTTTCCTAAAACTTCAAACTATTCTAAAGACCAACAAAAAAATTTATTCTTGCAACCATAGAGGATGCAGACGTCCACAAAGTAGCATGTTGCCATATGGCAACAAAATAGCGAAAGGGTTAAGAGTGCAACAATCTTTTGAACGCCTCGAACCTCCGAAAGCGCTCCTGATCACGTTACATTTCCGCTTAAATGGCTTATTAAACATTTAACTTATTTGCCATTTGCAAGTGTAGGCAATCAATAATTGCTCTTTGATTGCATTGTTTTTGGATTTCGGTTGTTGAGAAAGGCTTTGTAAGTGGCCAAAAGTGCCGCATCACTTGCGGCATTTCAACTCGAGTTGTTCGACAGCAACGCAACCGATTTGTGCAGGTCATAGAGCAGCACGAAATCCACGAATTATATGGACAGGTTGAGATGAGTTGCTTCTTTATTGTTTATTGTTGGATTTCTATTTTGATTTTGCTTTATTTGAAATTATACAAATTTTTTATTGCCTTTGAATTGTATGCGCCTAAGACACTTTAAACTTTATGTTTTTTTTTGTTTTTGCTTAAAGTTGGTGAATAAAGTTGATTGAGGTTTAAGCTGAAATTTATGTCAAGTTCAGTTGAAGGAAAGATATTTTTTCTAATAATTGTTCTAATATATTTTTGTAATATTATAAAATATATTTCTTGTATTTATTTTCAACCACCTTTTTATGCCACATCAAGCTGTATTTATGCACTAAATTAAACTGAAATTAACACATTGCGGCCAATAAACGCCATATGCGTTCGTCGTCCAACTGACCAGTCGGCGATCCGCTGACCGCTTGCACGCCACTCTTTAGTTTAGTTTAGCAATGCACAAACCGTGGGAAACGCGATCGAAACTGCAAGCTGTTCGCTACTAAAACCATTTGGTGGCTGCTTTTGCTTTATTGTTGTTGCTATTTTGCGGACACTTTGCCACCGAGTGGGCTGCAACGCCGAAAATTAACTGCCATAGGAAGAGTTAAGAAACCATTTAAAGCCCCTTCGACCACAAACAAAGTGAAACCGAATCAAAGTTGACGATCGATACTTTTGCGCTTCGAAAGGAGCAAATAAAATCAAAAATAATACAAAACGCATAAAAAAAGGGTTTCCCTCAACGAGCCGAACGAGCAGCTGAACGCAGATAAATCAAAAAAAAATATTCACTCATTCGAGTTGCGCCAACAGGTTGGCAACAACAACAACAAAATCACTATCAAAATCAAAATCCTTGCTACCAAAAAATCAGCAACAGTTCGTTCAACCATAAGCAACAACAACAACAAACTTTACAGCAACAACACTTCAGCCAATATGTGGGGCGTTCTTACGCCGCCAATAGCAGCGACAGCGCAATGCGTTGCAATGCGGGTCGGCGACAGACAGGACACAGACAGACAGAGTGCCCGCCGACTGCCGACTGCCGCTAGATCTTGTTAAGACAACATTGCGTCAAGCGATGAGCGACGTCGTCAACAACTGACAGCGCGACTGGGGCGATTTTCATTATTATTAACCGAAATGTGCACTTCGGCCGGCCTCCGATTTGGCCCAAAATAAAAAAGCACTAACAAATGAGCTGCAAGCGCCTTGAACAATGTTGCTGATCCTCGGGGAGGAATGCCCACAACAACAACAATGCAACACAATTTGACTCAAAAAGCATTTAATACGCAGCGTACACAACTGAAAGGCCAAGAAAATGAGTTTGCAAAACAAAACAGAGCTGCCTACAAATTACAACAACAGCAGCAGAAAGCAAAAAAAAAAAAGGATTTTGCGCGCCACAGCCACATTGAGGAAGATCAATTAAAAATTAACGATATGGGGTACACACCAATTCCCGCACAGCCGGCCCCCGCGCCACTGCCGGCCCGCTACCGAGTGCAATCCACGGCCGGCTGCTGTTGCTGCTCGGGTACTGTTTCGGTGTTTTTTTTTTGCGCGCGGCTTGTTGCAGCTGGGCGTGTCAATAATATAATGAAACATTAAGCCATGACCGCAGCGAATGTGTGTAACAGGAAAATGGCAAAAACGCCACACAAAAAGTGCGCTTACAAGAAAACGAGCTCATCGTAATTCGCTCCATAAAGAGCCGAGAACGGCGAAGAGGCGTTTGGCCGGCAGCTAAAACGAGTGAAAATCCGCTAATGTCTGAACGATTTGGCTTTATTGATTGGGTGCTGATAGCTTGGAATGTTTGAGGTGAAAATTTTGCAGTTGCGATAATGGAAAAATGTAAGCAGATTGTTTGAGCAAACCAGAAAGACGAGGAAATTGTAAGGTTAGGTTTGAAAGTAAAGCAAAGCTTTTTTTTTATAGATTTTTTATTCATTGTTGACTTTGAAAGGCTTTGATTGTTTATTGAATTTAAAGTTGTTCATAAACGTTTATTTGTAAAACATAACTAATATGAATGAATAAAATATGACAACGATGCAAGGAACTTTCATATAGTTTATACGAAATTACGATATTTCAAAAACAATTTTAAGTATTTGAGATTTCGTCCAAGTTGAAAGTTTAAAAAGGTAGACAGTTTATTTGTAAATCATAATATGTGTGAATTGAACAATGATCCAGGAAACTTATTTGATTTTTTTAGGATATGGTATTCCATATACATTTTAAAATACCTGAGACTCAGATCAAGATGAATGTTTAAAAGTTTATTAATGTTGGTTGAAAGTTTATTCGTAAAACATATAATGAGTACTGTGTTTAATAATCTGCCGATCTCACCTCTAGTCTCAACCATTACTTCTCTTTCTGTACTTTTCTTCCCCTACAGAGTTGCCGCTTTTGGTCTTTTCGGACCAAAATTGGTCAGATTTTTTTACTTTGGTCCGCTTAAACAAATTTCGGTCCGATTTGTGATCTTTTCATTAGTACAAACAATTTACTCAAAACAATAAAATTTTAATTTGAAAATGAATTTAAAGATATCCCAAATTTTTAATTTGGTCGGTTGGGGTCGGATTTGGTCGGAAGTTTGGTCGGAAAAAAATTGTTTAAGTGGCAACACTGTTCCCCTACTTATGCTTTCCGGTCTCGGCCGTTCTTGTTGCCTAATGTTTACCTTTTTTGTACGTTTATAACTGTGTATTAATTATTCAACCACCATGGAACAAACGACGCAAGTCTGAAACTCCATGTTTCTATTTTCCGCTCCGCCAACGACCGAATATTTTCAGTTGTATAAATGGTTTAAAAGTTCAAAAAGACTTCAACTCAATTCTTTCGTTCATATAATTACAACATTTGAAACTAGAGAAAGTCATCTTGGAAATACTCAAACAGAGAAATCATTAACCAAATCATGTCACAAAAGTATCTGCAACGACTTGATTTTTAAATACTTAGAAAGCTTAAGAGTCTTTTTTTTATTTATTTAATTTCAGTCTTTGAATATAATTCTTACAGTCTAATTAACAAATGAGTAAGACTTGAACTTAAACGGGGAACTGGGAGTTTAGAAAGTGAAGTGAACATGGGTCTAGGGACAGATAGATCAAACATTAAAGAGGCCGACAGCGAATTTAACTCAGCTAAGGCTCGAGGAATGGGTGCACTACTACCGTATTTCGTTCTGGAGACCTCAACACAAAAAGGAGAAATGTGTCCAAAGGAACGTGATGAAAGCTATTTTGGCCAGAAGAGAAGCACAGCCAATATTTCCATTGACTTTATAAAAAATTAAAGACACGGAGATGACAGACCTCCTGGTTCCAACTGATTTTAGACTCAGCAATAAACAACGAGACCTGTAAGAAGGCTGGATTCTTTGTAGCGTAACGAAATTGTTTTAAATTTAGAAAAAGATTGAAGATCAAGGAATTAATTGATTCCAGAATACCTGGAACTACGAAAATACTATATAATACACCAGTGGAGTACAAAGGATTTCATTTTTGGAGATGGGGGAAGGTTACTCTAGACAACATTTTAGCAGAAAACCATTTTAAACGATATTTGCCAACAACAATTTATGTAGCAAACAGCTATTTTGGGCCAGAAAAGAAGGACAGTCAATATTTCCATTGACTAAATATATCAAAAATGAAAGACATGGAGATGACAGCAGGAAATTCAAAGTCCCCATTGACTATATTAAAAATTAAAGACATGGAAATGACAGTCCTCCTAGTTTCAACTGATTTTTGACTAAACAGATATTTGAGGTTTTTTTTAATTCTTGCGTTTGTCAATGTTATACACAAATAGTTCCTAATGCCTGAAAGAAACAATTTTAACTACACTGAGCAACAGTTCGAACAGGTAATACAAAGTCTTAAGTCAGGGAAACATAAAATCTGCAAACTTCACTTTGAATATTTCGGATTTTCAATGCTCGAAAACATCTTTATCGTCTTGTTCTTCATTATATATTATAGTGAAATTACCTGTCTGTATAGTGAATTACCTGTCCATTTGTTCACCAGCACAGTGTCCACGTTCAACACTTGCCACAGGATACATAAAATCCATTCGAAGGCACACACCAATGTTTGCATTAACTCAGCGACCACAATCGCTCGACTGCCGCTCACTCAGGAAATTTATTAAGTCCAATCTATTTAATATGCAAAACAACAACAACAACAACAGAGCGTATATTTTTTACCTTCATACCAACACGGTTTATTTTTGCACATGCCACACAATCACCGCCGCCCCATTAGCACCAAAGGGTTGAAAGTGGTGAAGAGTGAGGCGACGCACCGAATTCCTCAAACCAATGCTGAAAATGTATGCGACTAGTAAAAACAATGTGAGCGTGCTTAGCTCACATCCATTTTCTAGTGAGACTTTAGTAAACAGCAACAACAACAACAAAATCAAAAAATATAGTAAAAGTTTAGAGGGAGCTGATGGCGTTTGGTTGGTCGGTGGTGGTGGCAGGAAATTTAGTTTTTCATTGCTGCTACTGCTGCTGCTGTTGGAGTGACACAACAACAACAACAACACGCACCACAGTAAAAGCATTATACGAATTGTATGTCCACTGACAAATATTAATGACAATTTTCATACCTTCGAACTGCGCCCACTGCGGCCGCCCCCAAAGCCAGCACGGACCACCGCACTCGATACACGCACGTCCTGACGTGCTGGCGCGACTGTTGCATGCGGCGCGCTACTGTTGAAAAATCATCAATGTCAGCAAGTAAGCGTGTGGTCGTCAAATGAAGTTGTTGTTGTTGTAATTGTTGTTGTATGTTTAGTAACGTCACTCAAATGTTCGTTGGTTGAGCGGCTTTGTTTTTATTTGAAACCTCAGCGCACGGTTCCTAGACCTAAGAGACTATTTAAAATTTACAAGACGTGCGCCCACATCATTGGTCTGTCTGTCTGTCTGTCGGTCGGTCGGTAGTCGTACACAATTCTTACACAGCGCGCTCGTAAAATTCATTGAGCTCGCCTAATGAGCGCACATTTGTTTTATTGAACTGACTTTTATGAGCGCTGGACAAACGGTCGAGTTGGCAGTGTTGCTCGGCTGGTAGTTAGGTGTTGCTGTTGCAGTTCCTAACTTTATGTGGCGATTTCGGTAATGGTCAATTTGTTCGTTGGCAAGTTTCGAGAACACCTGTGGCGGTGGCCGCTGTTATGTTGATTTTACAGGAATTTTATTGTCATCAAAGTTGAACACAAATCGCTGCATTAAGTTGAATAAATAAGTAGTGGCGCTGTGCATGAATTTTATTCTAAATTTAATGTTATAAATTTGATTGAACAAATACAACAACAAAGAATGATATTATCATTCTTAGAACGAGAGCTGGCGCCACTCTTCTGACTCTCTCATGACTCGAGTCTGGCCAAAATTCTATGAAAAAAATTACAAGTTGCCAAAAGTGATGCAGTTTTATGTAACATTTTTAAAAAAAAAAGGAATGAAATCAAATGAAATGAAAAATAAAATCAAATAAAATAAAATAAAATAAAATAAAATAAAATAAAATAAAATCAAATAAAATAAAACAAAATAAACTAATATAATCATCATTTCATCGACAGGGGTAGTACCCAAAACATTAATGACGACACTGGAGAGGCTTCAATTAGCGGACAAATTTTTGACTATACAACAAGCAGTAATATTGTCAACAACGTCAATTGTTCGTTCGTTTTTAAGTATTGAAAATTAAATTGTATATATGTTTAAAATAATATCATATACCTGCAATAGTTTTATGTATCTTGTTGTTAAACAACCGATATATAATATGTAACCCTTAAGGAGTCCAATAAATCGTGAAATAATATAAATTAAAATAAAATAAAATAAAATAAAATAAAATAAAATAAAATAAAATAAAATAAAATAAAATAAATTAAAATAAAATAAAATAAAATAAAATAAAATAAAAGAAAATAAAATAAAATAAAATACAAAAAAATAAAATTAAATAAAATAAAATAAAATAAAATGAAATAATATAAAATAAAATAAAATAAAATAAAATAAAATAAAATAAAATAAAATAAAATAAAATAAAATAAAATCAAATAAAATAAAATAAAATAAAATAAAATAAAATAAAATAAAATAAAATAAAATAAAATAAAATAAAATAAAATAAAATAAAATAAAATAAAATAAAATACAATACAATACAATACAATACAATATAATAAAATAAAATAAAATAATTTAAAATAAAATAACATAAAATAAAATAAAATAAAATAAAATAAAATAAAATAAAACAAAATAAAATAACAAATAAATAAAAACATTTTCTATACTGAAAATATCACAGTAATGAGCAAAATATTCCGCCTTGCTTACATGAATTTCATTTATTATTTACATTTCACTTTTATTTACAATGTTAAACAAATTTGCGCATGAAAACCTAAAAAAAAATATTACAAATTGCAAAAACAACTAAAACGTATATGGCACAATATACCATAGTAGTAAAAAGCAACAACAACAACAAAAAACTGAAATATGTAGACACCATGGCAGTAAACCACAACAAAAACTTAAATACATATCTAAAAATCATAGCAAAAAAACAACAACCAAAAAAACTGAAACTGAAATAAATATGTAAAAATGTTGAAAACAACAACAAAAACAACTAAAACTGAAATATTATACATAAAAACCATAGCTTGAAAAACAAAAACAACAACAGCAACCAATCGCCAATCGCACGTGCTGGTTGTGCGCAGACCAACAACAACAACAACAACATCGTTGCTACAACATACAACAATAGCGAGTTTATGCCACAAACGCCCTAAGCGCAAACCAACCCTGGCTGCCACCAAAGCATAAAAGAATGCGCCGACTGTGTGCGGAGTGTGGAGTGCGGAGCGCGAGGCGGACCGAAAAGGACAATGCATTAGTATAAAATGTGAAACATTTAAAATATTTACCACGCCCTAAACAAAAACAATGCAAAAAACATTTTGCAAACCAACAAAAAACAATACAAAAAAATACATAAATAAAATAATACAACGAAAAGCAATTTCGAGCATAAAAGCGAGTATGTTGAACACAAAGAATAGAAACCATGCACTGAAAGCACTGAAATGTGTGCGGCATCGAGTGCAGACAGACAGACAGAAGTTGTCATTGCGCCGTTACGTGTTTTGGAGGTTTTTTTAATTTTTCCTTTTTTATTCATTTGAAAAAATATGGAAAAAATTATGACAATTATAATAAACTAAATTTCAGCTTGAAATTTTAAACTCTATCGAAGCTGTAGGGAAGTTTAGATTGCAATTGCTTCAATTGCTCTCTCTCAATTGTTAAAAAAAATTTGATACGTACATTCTGAAAAGAAAGCAACATAATCGATACGTTGTTCCCGCTTTTCTCTAGAATTGTTCGAAATACATATGTGGAGAAGAAATATTTTCCAAAGTGGAAAACAATTTAGTCTTTTCTGTAGTTATTTTTTACTTTTGAGATCCCCAAATAAAGCGATCCAAATTATAAATATTGTTTATGTTTTTGAAAAAATGTGTCATACTTACATCAAAACCGAGTTCAATTTTCATTTTTTCGTTGTGAAGAAAAATTTGCTATACAAAAATTTATTTAAAAGAGATTAAAAAGCACCAAAAGTGGAACATTATAGTCGGTGTTCTGGAAACTATTTCGCAATTGGGAGATTTTCGTTTTATAGAAGTTCGTTATAAAGAAGTTCGACTGTTGGGAGATTTTCGTTTTATAGAAGTTCGTTATACTCGTAAAGAAGTTCGACTGTATTCTTATAAATTGTTAGAAATTTTCATACCATATTTCTTCATACCATATGAACAAAGCTGACAAAGCAACGCACTCAGAAGTTCTAAATGTTTCTGTGAGTGGGAGGATCTGAGTCCTTTTAATTATGACAGATATGCCAAAAGACATCTGTGGTCCTGAGTTTCACCATTCTTATCCACTTACCTGCCATAGACGTGAAAATATTGTGGAATTTCAAGCAGCAAAATTCATTACTGTCCTCAGCACACAACAATCTACACAAAACTCCATTTTGTTGCTTGCTCTGCCACTTAAAATTCAAAGCAGTCGTCAAGCTAAAACTGAAATGAAAAAATATCAAATATTATAACTTTTCTACTATATTTTTTTAAGCATTGCTCACTGCACTGTTTGAAGATGAAATTATTTTCCACAATTTTTCACTTCTTGGTTATCTCTGTCTCCGATGTCATTCACGGTGCGCACCAAACATTTCATTTGGCACACACACACACACATTTGTACATACATTTACACACATATAGAACCTATAGCAGCGCCTCAGTTAAAGGTATTTATGCAAATAGACTCACGACTAGGACGCAGCCGGCATTTTCTGCTGTGGTCTCCATTTGTATTCAACAAAGCGCAAAATATATCTCAAATATTTTAACAAAATGTTGCTGTTGCGCGCGCACCTGTTATGTGGCATCCACACAAACACACACACCCACACATATATACTGCATGTATATAAATATTTGTGCTTTTACATAAGCAGCTGTATCTGTATATGTTATCGGCGCATATCACTGTCCCCGTTTGCATCTGATAGAGAAAATTTTTACGTTAGATTTTCACCGCCTCTCGTTCACCTTTTCGTTCACTTGCTACGGTGTTCCATTTTATGTTGTTTCACTCCACTCGGCAGCGCGCCCCCAATTCGCTACCATACACTCCACTAAATATATATGTCCATCCTCCCCCGCCGCTGAATGTCCAACTCGCCACGGCTGCTTCACATCTCCGCGTTTCCTTCACTGTATGTAGTTTTTCGCTTTCCGCATTTTCCCCATCTCTGCCAATTTGGGGGGAGTTGAAATAAAGCAATGATTCCGTTCCATGCTCCCCTGTCACCGTTTCTCCTATTATTGCTGTGCGCCGCCAGCAGCAGCGCTCGACAGCAACGCTGTCTGCCACGTTTTATTGCTACCCCAAATGACTTTCTGCAGAGTGTAATGAATGCTTTGTCAGATAAGCAAGAAAAAGGCAGATCTTTCGCCATGTACAAGCAGAGATACGACGCTGATAGTATACACACCTACAGACACTAATACCACTACAATGGCACACACACAAACACACAAAGGGAGAGATGCATTTCAGTGTTGGTAAGCGTTGCTGCAAACAGTCAGAATGGGGCACAAGGCAGCCGCGGGGCATGTGGCATGCACGGAGTCTGCGTCTACTGCTGCGCCATTTTTCCAACCCAGCTCAGCTGGGCGCCCAGCGCCTCCCCACACAGCTGGGGTTGTTGCCGTCTTTGCTTTGTATTTGTATTTGTGTGTGTGTGTGTATGTGCTCGTGCTTGTGTTTGTATTTGCATTTGTTTGTTGTTTTTGTGCTGCTACACAAGTCGAGTATCTAACGTGGCTCGATATCTGTGCGCTACGCCGTTCCATCTCAGCTGGCAAAGGGCATTGCCATTCGTGCTGCTTTCGCTTTGGTTTTCACATTTGTGCGTTTGCAATGTTTGTTTGTTTGACTTTAAAGTGAATTTTTGCCAGAAAACCACATTGCAAAGCTGCCGTCGGCAGTTGAGTAATTTCAAGTGACTTTCTTACTAGAACGTGTTGGATTTAATTTTTACAAATTGCATTTGGTTTTAACTTCTACTTGACTTATTTGCGTTCCTGCGCAATTTTCAAGCACAAAAACAAGTTCACATATACACACATGACACAAGTGTGCGGAAATTCATTTCGAAAACTGTCAAAACTCAAACTGATAACTTACCTCGTTCAATTTTTGATTTTTAGTTGTATGCCAACAAAACCAACCGAAATATCTGCACCTAAATACCTGACAGCAAACAAATAAATAATCAAAAGAAATCTTTATATAAATTTTTTCGTTCATAGTTACGATAAAAGTGTCAACTTATCGCCGCGTTCCATCGATAACGCATTTAAAATCAATAACAAATTTTAAGAAATTGTTGGAAACGTTATCGCGCCTGTGCAAATAAATATGTATGTATGTCTATAAATACACATGGGTATGCGCATAGATGTACATATCTAACACACGAAAATAGACAATTGATAATTGCGCAAATATTTACCGAGGCATTGAAATTATGCGCCTCACCAAACAACTAAATACGACTATAAAAAAAAATCGATAATTATTTAGGTATTGTTTTGATTTTTTTAAGCATTTAAACCTCTTAATGCCTTTAAGAAACTACGATATGGTTACCGTATTTTTGTTATTTTAATTCAATGACAACAAAAACCCTAACAAAATGTAAGGAAACTTATTGAATTTAATTCCGATCGCACATTTCAATGGCCTTTTGATGTGGTGACATGTTTATGGCGCTCGTTGTGCGTTGCAATAAATTCTTAAATTAACAACAAGTTAATAAAACGCAATTTAAATGTTTTTTGTTAACGACGACAATGCAATGAACCGATCGCCGTTTTTGGCTTTTCATAACAATTTTGTTGGAAGTGTCTTAGTGGGAAGTTAAACAAGCATATTTAAATACCTAAAAAAGTCTTTCTGGGAAATTTGAAATTAAATAATCGTCCTTTTTTATTCACAAAAGTCTCACTAAAAACACTTCTTAGTGGTACCAACCTGCAGTGAAATAATAAATAATAAGAAATTTTAGTAAGAAGAAGAAGAAGAAGAATAGCACAATCTCTGCTACTGTCCGGCTGTCTCAAGACTATGACATACTTACTTAGGGGCCCCGTTCTTTCCTGGGTTAGAAGAGATCCCCACCTAACCTAACCTAAGTAAGAAGTTGAACAACTGTCTTTTCCTGGTCACCAAAGTCTCACTAGGAACACTTTTTAGTGGTACCAACCTGCAGTGAAATAATTAATAATAAAAAGTCTAAATAAGAAGTTAAACAATCGTTTTTTCCTGGTCACCAAAGTCTTACTGGGTAAAAAACTTGGGGAGACCAAACTGTTGTGGATGAAGTGTCCAAAGACGAATTGAACAACCCATATTTTTCTTCTCGCAAAAGGTTTAAGTGGTGGACCTCTTGTCGATGGGACGAAATTGATGAGGAAAAGAAACTGTTGTTTAAATGCTTACTTCAACAATGGTCTTTTCCTGGTCATAATAGCCTCATCAAAGATATGGTCTTTGGTCTCACTATGTGAAACCCTTATAGCTTGAACCAAACTACTGCAGAAGAGTTATCTAAATGAGAAGTTGAACGACTCGTCTTTTCTACTTTAGAAGATGTCTCCAAATGAGAAATTGAACGACCCGTCTTTTTCTTTTTACAAAAACCTCGCCCGGTGGAACACTTGTTGGTGATCCCAAACTGCTTTAGATGAGGGGTCCAAATGTAGAGTTAAACAACCGTCTTTGGCTGGTCGTAAGAGTCTCACTATGTGAGACACTTGTTGATTGAATTAAACTGCTGAAAAAGAAGTATCTGAATGAAAATAGGAACGACCCGTCTTTTCTTCTCACAAAAATCTGAATGGGTAATGGAACAAAACTGCAGTGGTCGTTGTGTCTAAATATTAAGCTGAACGTTCCCTTTTTCTTTTAGTTAAACAACCGTCTTTTCCTGGCCTTAATAATCTCGCTATGGGAGATACTTTTTAGTGGGACCAAACTGCTATGGGAGAAGTTGAAGTCTCCTTACAAAATTCTTACTGAGTGAACTTGTTGGGTGGAATGAAACTTATGTGAAAGTGGTGTCTAAATGAAAAGTTGAACAGTCCGTCTTTTCCTCCTCACAAAACGAAACTGCTGTGTAAGAAGTGCCTAGACGAGAAGTTGAACAACCAGTCTTTTCCTCCTCACAAAACTCTCACTGGGGGTGCACTTGTTGGAGGGACCAGACTGATATGAAAGTTGTGTCTAAATGAGAAGTTGAACCTTTTCTTTCCGCACAAAAATCTCACTAAGTGGAGCAATTGTTCAGGTGACGAAATTGCTACGGCTAAAGTGTCTAAATGAGTTGTTGATCAACCGTCTTTAACTGTGCACAATAATCTCAGTATGTGAGACACTTTTTGGTTGGACCAAACTACTGTGGAAGAGATGACCAAATGCAAAGATAGACAACCGGCTTTTTCTGGCCTTAATAGTCCGACAATGGAAGACACTTATTGGTGGAATCAAATTGCAATGGAAGAGATTTCCAAATGTGAAGTTAGACTAGACCGTTGTTCTTAGTCTCACTGTGGGAACAATTTTTTGGTGGAAGTGCTGTGGGAGAGGAATCCAAACAACCGTACTGTCCTCTTCACAAAAGGCTCACTGGTACACTTGTTAAAGTTGTCTAAGTGAAAAGCTAAGCAAGCTTCTTTTCCTTGTCCTTAGAGAAGACTTGTTGAAAAAGACACCTGTAGACACTGCCTATAAGTTTACACTGCAATCTACTACTGTCTGGAAGTTGAAGAACCATAATTTTCTTCTCATTATGGTCTATCTGACATCTATCTATCTGATCTAAAACCTACACACACATACATACGCATAACTAGATACATATACACAGACCTTGGGTCGGGGTTGGGAGTCGAAAAATCATTGGTTTGCCTCCTCCTATAGAGACTTTCATAATCTTTCTGTGTATTAAGCTTGGAGTTCCCTCAATGTTTAGGTCTTTCCCATCTTTCCTTCTTGTCACCGAGGACTCACCAATTCAAATACTTGCAGACATTTCATCAAAATATAATCAAAAAATTGTCGATTAGGTTCCTCCCCTTTTTTTTAATGCAAATATTCCGCTCAAGTTAATGTGTTGCATATTAAAGTCAAAAATCAATAAAAAGCTTCACTAACACAAACACACATAACGAGCATGCACTGGTATTGTACAAGTTGTAGAATTGTCAGAGCGCACTGGGCCCACACTCCATAAATCAAGCATATAAAAATGACAAACTGTCAAATATTGACAAGATTAATTGAAAGGCACAAATGCGGAAAGCGCCAACGAATGCGCAGACTAACAAAAACTATGGTGCAAAGAGAGAAAAAAGAAATAAAAATTACAAGAAATGGCATTTTGCAAAAGACAAGACAACAACAAAAGCAAAACAAGATGGCGTACGATATGCGGTGCGCGGCTATTGTAGGACTTTACACACACACATACACACAAACATACATTTATGCACAAGTATGTGTGTGTGTATGTGATCGTCAATGGGTCCCAGCTGTATGAAAAATCCCACACTTTCACTGGCGGCAGCAACGCGATTTGCGGCTACTCTGCCTGGTTTCTTTTTTTTATCGTTTTATTGTCATTGTGGTGTTTATTGTTATTGTGATTGTTGTTGTATGCGAGGGTGAATTCAGCGGTGTTATTTCGTATGCTCACGCAGATTTAAAATTCACACCTAAAAGATTTATTTATGTATGTGCTGACAGCATAAATAAAAATATTTAAACACGACAAAACGTTGGCGACCGACGCAAATTTATGCAGCAAGACACAAAAGGCACAACAAGTCCAAATTTCGGCGCGTAAAAATTTACGATCGAAACATGAGGTCACTGCAAGGTGCACACATGCACACATGCAATGACGTCGAGGCAGAAGAACATTAAACAAATAGTGATAGTAATAATTTTTTATTTTTTGCATGCAAACTGAAAAAAGTCCATTGTTGATTTTTTCATACTGTTGAAAAAAATTAACGAAGTATTAAAAGGGTTCGAAAGAAATTTTAATGTTTTTAATTTTGAAATACTTTTGAATCTAAGTTAAACTAGTTGACATTACAAAATGTAATCTTAAAACTGTAGATCGATAGATTCACGTTTATTAAAAAAAAAATCATTACAAAACTTATCACACAATTTCATCATAAAATTATAGTTTTAAATATTTTGAACATTATGTTACCTTCATCAAAAAATTCCCTGAGTTATTCAATGAATCGAAGACAGTTCAATTGTTCATTGATATTCGTTGTATTTTCTTCAAAGTGATTTGCAATTGCAGGCAACAGAAATATCTCAACGCTTCATTAAATTTTTAAAATATTTTTTATATGCTGATTTTGGAATTGCCTTCAGCTTCCTCTGCGAATCCTCCTTAATTGTCTCAATTGTCTCAAAAACTTTTCCGCAAAGTGGGAACTTGGGTTGTGGGAATAGGAGATGAGATGTTTGATTTGTTGAATTCAAACAAGCAGACCAGACCAGCTGCTTCTGTGATGTGTTTGCTGTCGACAGTTGGAAATACCGAGCGGCAACAGGTTCTGCGACGCACTTGGTTCTTCCTTCCTTCCTTGGTCCGATGTGTTGATCCTCTTCCGTGGGGTTCACCTGGAAGTACCGTCTCATAGACCTTAACGGAGCATCTTCAGGCATGCGGACAACATGGTTAAGCCATCACAATTCTGTATTTTTATGCGCTTGACTATGTCAATGACCCTGTATAGCTCATACAGCTCGCTTTTCCAACGAATCCATTACTCATCTCCTACGCAGAGAGGATTAAAGATTTTGCGATTTATCTTTCTGTCGAAGTTATGTTCTGTCGAATTTTGCCGGTCTCGATAGTCCAACGGGTAACGCGCTAACTTCTCATACCAGAGGCCCTATGTCCGAATCCCACCTCGGGCTCGTGATGGACAACGTTCAAGATTGTGCACCGTAAGTTTTGAGAGAGGAATCCACTTCTCCTCCTACTAAACCCAAAGTAACTCTTGTTGGCAAGAGCTATTCTCCATTTGATCTTCAGGCTAATTTCGTTCTCGGTGTTGATGCTGGTACCAAAATAGACAAGAAGTCATTCACCACTTTGGAATTACTGCTGCCAACAGTGGTGTGTTGTGCAAGACGCCAGTGTTGCCAGATACCTGAAATGACTTTCTCCTAAATCTTTAAAAAATACTGAAATTTTCTCCCAAAAGTTAAAAAAATAACCTAAATTGTTTTTATAATTTGCGTAATTTTAAAGGAATTAAACTTCTCATAAAAAATAAAAATATATACCTACATATACTTTTTTCATGTAGCCTTTTTTATTCATCTTCCGCTTAGGAACAAAAACTTAACAAAAACAAAACACATGACACACAAATGAATTAAATAAAAGCGGCACTTTTTTTTGGCGGGATTTCATTGTGACAGCAATAAGTGAGAACGAGATAGAACGAGCTTACATTTTGTAAGCTTAACAATTTTTAACACAATAGAGTGCTTTGACTATTAAAATAGTTGCCAAAATATGTTTCGTTGCTAGTGTTCCCAATACATCATACTTCGTTATCCAAAAATCTCCCAAAAATCCACTAAGGATCCGAAAAATCCCTTAACATAAAATATAAATCTCCTAAACTTTTTCCTAAGCAATTCTTCCTCCTAAAAATTCTCCTAAAAGGCCAAGAATCTCCTAAAACTAGGAGAAAATCTCCTGACCTGGCAACACCGCAAGACGCAATGCCTTGTTGTGCATTGACAGAAGGTACTCTGTCTTGCGTTCGTTCCAGTGTTGAGCAAGGGGGGTTTTAGGGTCTTCAAACCCACTCAAATATCTGTTTGTTACAAAAATGTTGGATGGTAAATAGAGTTTCAAATATTATACTCCGAAATTAAATCCTTTGTAAGCACGCTCCACATTATTTTTTACAATTTGTCGTTACTTCACAACTCATACATTATTATTTTTTAGCTTTAGCTGCCTACCAGCAACCAACAAAAACTATTTTGTAATGATCAGTAGTCGAAAACAATTATTAGTCAATCTAGAAATTTAAGAATTATTTAAAATCTTCTAAATATCTCAAGAATTTCCACCAATTCTGTTTAATAACGACTATGTAGCTACCAAAAATGATCAATGACATTTTTTTATGTTTTCTTTCAAACCATATTCAGCACCCAATGATCGATGACATCTACGCTTAATTAGTCTATTAAGAAGACAAACAAAAGCTAATATCTTTGACATAACTATCTCTTACCAATCATCTGGCACACAGTCATTAATAACAAACAAATAATAAGCTTAACTAATAAATTTAAAAAAAAAAATCGCTACGCATGTCTTTAGTTCAATGTCCACAACCCACTTTAACACAAATTTTTCCTAGTAAAACACCATTTGAGCTCACAAAGACAACATTAAACAAGTCTTAATTTATCATAACACACTTTTATAGTTTCTTATAATTTTAATATTGTCAATTAATATTAAAATTGTTAAAATTAAGAGAGACTCGTCACTGCAATAAACGCCAAAACAAGTCAACATTTGTTTTTGGGCCACAGTGCCCAAGAATTTACAAGAGCTCGCAACAGTCAGCTCGGCTGCCTAATTGATCAGTGACAAAAGTAATTTTCGAAAACTTTTAACAAACTGACAACATTTTTAAAGACGCAGACAGTCAGCAACAGACAGACGAACGCGCACGCACCGCAAACAAGCCAGTTGTACCAATCGGCAACACCTCCAACGCACCGGCAACGACAACGGCTCCGGCTCAGCTCGAGCTTCGAGCTTGCTGCGTGACACCGAAAATTGGGAACAGCAGCAGCAGCAACAAGAGCCAGCCACGCTGTATTTAACAGCAGCATCAATTCATTAAAATGACAATTTTACAAAACTGCCAGACAGCCACCAGTGCCCAGCGTCGAGCTGCGTGGCATCCGCGTCGCTTCGCCGTTTTCATCCAACTCGGTTCCTTTTTTTGCTTCAATTTATTTTAGTTTTTATTTTTTGTTTGTGTTGTTTTCTCTTCACTACTCGCCCGAATTTCCACGAATCGGCTACAACGTACGTGTCCGCTTAATTTTTGTGTGCTACGTACCACACGGCCAACAGTCCAACAACCAACGCAACGTAGGCCGTTGTTGTTGCAGTGATTTTTTGTCTCGACTGCAGTTGATTTTCAGTTAGTTTTTTTTTGTTGTTGTTGTGGGTTCAGTTTTGTTTTTGTTCTACTTTCCTCATATCATCGAAGTATTTCACGCAATTGCCAACCAGCTGTGGAGCTGCAGAGCCGAGTTGGGGTTCGGGCTGTGTTGCAAGTGCGGGTACATGGCCAAAATTCGCTGTTGACCGAGATTGGTCAGTTAGAGGTAGAGGGCGCGCACATTTGGAAGGGGCTACTACCTAAAACTTTCAGCTTTAATAATTAAAAAAATTTTTTTTAAATATATTTTCAACATCCCAATTTTCATTTTGCATCCAATTGACCAACTTTAAGGAAATTCTCCCTCAAACTGAAAATACACACATTTTTATTTTCAATTGAGAAAAATGTACACCAACACTGCCACAATGTACGCGACTGTTGCAAGTTGCCACCAACACACAAATAGTTGCCGCTGTACCTTCGATCCTCCGCAGTGCTCAACAACAGTCGAACAGTTGGCCCTCTTTTTCGCAGCATCTTTTTTAAACCTCCAACTTTTTTGGTTTGATTTTGCTCTTCCACCTCATTTTTTTCATACTTGTACTTCATTGTACTTGTTGTTGTTGTTTCAAGCATGTTCATGTACACACGTACAACACGTTGAGGCCAGGCTTTGTTGGCCATTGCTGGCATTGATCATGTCTGACGTTGAACTTTTAATTGATGTTTTCTCAATCGTCGCTGGCTCGTCGTTGGGTTCGTCGCTCGCATCTTGCAGCCGCTTGGTGGATTTGGTTTTTGTGGCACCTGTTCTTCTTCTTCTTCTTCTTCTGGCGCTTGTGAAGGCTTTTTGCACCAAATTCTGCATTTGCATAGAGTCTACACAAACACACAAATACTTTGGCATAGATCGATTGCAACGCTGCACTGGACGCGTCAGCTGCGCTGCTTAACGGTTGCTTTAGTGCAGCGCCGTCGCCTTTTGCCAATTACCCCACTTTTCAGCGCCGTTAACGAACTTGTAACAATTTCCACTGCAAATGCAACCAGCGGCAGCGGAAGTCATCGTCAACCGGCACACCAGACTTTGGTTTGGTCGAGTTTGAACGCTGCGCAGCTTCGCGAAATGTGCGAAGTGCAAAATTAATTTCAACGCCCACAATTCGAATGCAGCACCGGCGCAACGATCGTCGATGCTGCTCAAGGTGTCGGCCACTCGAGGCTGCCCGAACAGAATCGCATTTTAAGTAATTATGCGACGCGCTCAACTGAACTGAGCTGATCTGCACGTACGCGGACGAGGACGCGAACGCACTAACAAGGCGCAGCCCGAACGTGTAGCGCGCAAAACGCACAACGGACTAAGCAACAGACAGACAGACAAACGGACAGACGGACGGACAGTGAGTTGCAGCTTTGCGAAGAGGCTGTGTTTGTAGGTTTGTGTAATAAAGTTAGGTTAAGTTGA
This sequence comes from Melieria picta, assembly GCA_964056695.1. Taxonomy (NCBI): domain Eukaryota; kingdom Metazoa; phylum Arthropoda; class Insecta; order Diptera; family Ulidiidae; genus Melieria; species Melieria picta. Next base: position 125,169,417 of record OZ057398.1, read on the forward strand.
AATTGTGGCATTCGCTACATGACAACATGCCTAACGTGCCTGCATGCCAGTCGCAACAACAACAACTGCAACACTACAAACACTTGCACACAGTATAAATTAAGTTGTTAACATGACAATTCGACAAAACTGGCTGGTGTTGTTGCTTTTGCCGATGCTGTTTGTGTTGCTGTGAATTGCGTTTGTTGTTGTTGTTGTCGGTGGTGGCACGACTAACCACAACCCAATGAGAACAACACAAACTGCTCCCAAAACGAATCACATTCGTTTTAATGAATTCGATTCTTACGTATCGACTAAATGGATGTGTGCCACGGCATAAAATTAACAGCTCGGGTCAGCGCGTCTGAGCCAACGATCAACGATCCCACTGGTAGGCTGAGTGTTGAATTGTGGGCTTGCGGAATGCAAAGAAGTGCCAAATGTCGATAACTGAGAGAATTGACAATCCACTGAAGACGTGTTAACATTTTGCTTTCACGATCAAGGATCGTTGCAATGATCGTTGACTTTAGAAATGATTTTGATTTTACTTTGCTAGTTTTCTGATCTCATTCTGTGAGAGCATATGATGGACACTTTTGGAGATGGTTGCTTTGGAAAAAGTTTTCATTTATAAGTTTTGATCATTGCTTTTCAACTTTACGCATTAAACTTTGAAGCGCTCTGGATACTAAAATACGATTCAACTCTTCCAAGTCAACAAAAACGTATTCTAAAATTCGGTAGAAACGTAAACATATATGCAACCGTTCAGAAACCATAGCTCCGGGAGTATTCTGGAATACTTTTTAAAAGGATATTTCTTAGAAGGTGAGATATGGAAACGTGTAATAAATTTGCCAAGCTATTCAAAAGCGAAAGCAAAGTCTCACGCATTGCACTTTCTGGAACGATTTTTAGAAAAATATTTCTTAGAAGGTGAGATATTGAAACTTCTAATAAATTTGCCAAACTATTCAAAAGCGAAAGCAATATCTCACTCATTGCGCTTTCTGGAATACTTTTTAGAATAATATTTCTTAGAAGGTGAGATATGGAAACTTGTAATAAATTTGCCAAGTTATTCAAAAGCGAAAGCAATATCTCGCTCATTGCATTTTCTTTAGTTTTTACTTCAAAGTGTTGATTTCGTCAACAAATGGAGAGGCGATGGTACTTTTTATCGGTATTGTTTAATCCATTAAATCTTGAAATGCTCGTTATAGTGAAATTCGACCCCGAAAATGCATCTCCCGATTCTTTTCTGTGCTAGATCCACCTTTACTTACTATTTAATAGTCTTTATACTTAAGACTTTTTACTCAATTATTCTCAGATCTTAGATGCAACTCCACTGACTTTTAAATCATAATTAGACATTAAACTCATAGTTAGCTTACCTAAATACTATTGGTTCTCACCATCACTTTGGCTATGAAAGATCGATATGACTCCTCTGATTACAAACTCATTGTTAGACTTTATACTCATTGACTCTTAGCGTCACTTTGACTGTGCCAGATCCCACCATTGATCCACTTTATTGGTTCGAAAGTTATTAAAAAAAGGCGGAAGCTACAAGTCTAACGAAGTACAAAAATTCTAATTTATTTGAGTATCAGTATTTTAAATAATAAATAGATACAAAATCAATGAAACGAGAATAATGAAATTTTGACACGTGATCAAGGAGATTTTGGGTTTGAACATAATTACTTTTCAAGAAAATTCTACATAAAATTTCAAGGATATAAAGGATTAAAATTTTCAAAGGACCTTTTTTATATCCTTTTTTTACAAATAGATAAAAAAAAACCAATTTTATTTAAATTCTTGAGCCTTTCCTCTTTCATTTGATATACATATCGCCATATTCTAACGAGGTTAAGTATTTTTTATATTTTTTTTATTTTTTATCCCCTTCAAAATTTTTAAGTCCTTTTAAAGGGACAAAGGATGTAGAAATGAAAAACTGAGTACGCAGTATTACTATGTTTGGTCTCTAGTTTCACGCCCATATAGATTTTTTCCGGTGTGAAAACTTTTTTTAATTTTTGTCGCACGGTGTTATAGATCCAACTCCACTGATTACAAAATCACTGCCTAAAATCAGAGCCTAAATACTCATTGGTACTCAGCGCCACTTTGACTGTGCCGGATCCATCTCTATTGACTATGAAATCTTTGTTAGCCTAACTACTCATTTGTTCTCGGCGTTATTTCGGCTATAATGGATCCAGCTCCACTAACTATAAAACCGTTGTTAGACTTTGAACTCATTGGTCCGCAGCGCCGCTTTTACTGTGCCAAATCCAACTCCACTGACTATTAAATCAGTCTTAGATCCACCAACATTGTTATGTCCTCAACATCACTTTTTCGAATTCTCTTTTAGTAACGCAGATTTAAATCACAATTTCAATGTAACCAAATAAAACTATCATCAACAATTGTAAAACATGCTAGAAACATGCAAACTTTCCTCGCACCAAATGTTCTTCTCGCTCGCTGTGATATCTTCCGTTGCCCGGATTTGCCTGCTGACTCCAATCGAATTGGCTTCCACCCCACAAAATTAGCATAATGAATTTTAATGTGATTGCAACTTGCCAAACACCCACTTAAACATGATCCTTTCATTTTGTGTGTTTTTTCCTCTCTCCTTGCAGACACTGCAGTCGTTACAGAGTGCCGCGAAGCGAGCGGGGACATCGTGTGCGAACTGCAAAACCACAACGACAACCCTTTGGCGGCGGAATGCCAGCGGTGAACCAGTGTGTAATGCCTGCGGGCTTTACTATAAATTGCACAATGTAAGTGAAAGCAACAACAACAACATTAACACACAAAACTAGTTATCAGTTGAAGAGCATTTAATATGACAAAAGTGCACGAGAAGAGCAGCATTGCTGTCATGGCGAACAGACAGTCGGGGACGGACAAACATGGCGACCGAAGCGCGCTTTTGGGCGCATAATAAATGACTTCCGTATGCAATTGCAAGTCGCCTGACCGGCGCTGGACTGGCCTCTCCAGGGGCCAGTGTCAGCGGGCAGCGATGCAGACGGCGACGAGCGGCGCTTAGCGCGACTGCATATGCTCGGCGCGTTGAGCGTAAATCGCGACGACAAATAAGACAGCGGATCTATTAGCCAACTAATCCTGTCAAGTTTATTTGGCGGCAGCGGCACACCCGCGGCCGCTTGAACGTTGTTACTGTTGTTTTTTTGTGTTTGAGTATTTGTTTTTGGGCTCTTGCCGAGAGCGCAGCGCATAATGGGCCCAAATCCGCTGATGATAGTTTAATGATATGGCATTTAAATCGCTTATAACACTAACAACAACAACAACAACAACGACTGTTTCTCGCTGCTCTTAACCCTCGTTAAGTGCTGAAGCGATTTCACACACCATTTACCACGTGTGCGTCACAGCCACTGACGCGGGCGCTAACACTGCTTGACGAAGCGCTCTCGATGGGTTTTCGAGATTTCCCACATGGCAGGCGTTTAGTGCGCGCCACCCCCAGCTGCAGCGCGCAACTTTTGCCAACGGAAGAGGAAATCAAGGCAAGGCAGCGAGGGTGGCGCTGCCGGAAATTCGTTCGAGATTCAAAGTGACACCAACAACAACAGCAACACTCGCGGCAGCAGCAAAACAGGGCGACGCTGCAACAGGAAACAAGCCGAAGACAAAAAGAGAAAAAACTTGCACTGCCGCACGGAAACCGGATTCGGGCGGGTGTGATGTTGCCAGCAACCGCTACACTGGGCGCACCGGCGCGGGTGTTCGAGCGGCGCTGCGGCTGCAAATCGCTGTCGCCGCCTAAGCGCTTTTGATGAATTGTTGATGATTATTTAAAGATGCTGCGGCTGTTGCCGCTTGCCGCTACCAGCAACCCTTATGGCTGTTGTCACAGTTCTTGTTGTTGCTGTTGCTGCTGCTGCTGATGTTGGCAGTAGCATTCGACGATAAGATAAGCATTCCGTGCATTGGCGGCCTGTGAAAATGCGATAAGCTATTTTTTTGCCGCACTGTCGCGTAACAAATGGGGAAGAAATCGCTTGCCGCGCTGCCAATGTTGCCGCCTAAATTGAGGTAATTTATATAAGTAATAAACTGGCAATGCTGCCGCGCGTGCTGGAGTGGTGGCTTTGAGTGGGAATTTATAGGTGTGTGTGAATTCATTGCGCTCCACTGATGTGGAAGCTGAATTCAATTTTCAACGCCAACAACGCAGGGTGGCTTCAAATACGTGTAACCTCATAAAAATGTGCCGCGACTGGCCGTCGGCATTTAGCAACACAAAACAACAAATCACAAATAAAAGAAACGCAAAAACAAAAACAAACGCGCTGGACATTAAAAATTCATTAGATCTGCCGTTACGGTGCGGCGACACAGGTGGGGTGAAAAAAGTCATTGCTCTAGAATGGGCGGAGGGGCTGGTGGGCGTTGAGTTTGGTTTTTCACTTTCATTTTGTTGCTGTGCTAAAAATGTCAACAAAAGCCCCAGAAACGACGACAAACTTTATGGGCACATTCAGTGTTGTTGTTGTGTTTTGGGGTGTTGAAGTTGTTTTACATATATTTTCTGTGCTTTTTTTGTTTTTGTAAAGTGCCGCTGGCAGTCAATTTTAATGAGCTTGCCGAGCGAAAAACTTTTGCTCAAGTGTCATTTACATGTCAGTGACCATTTTTTTGCTTCCTCTAAGTTGTAGGTTTTTTCAAATATTTTTGGTTGTTGATTTTAAAGAAGATACTTGCCGAGGGCAGGGAGGAAGGAGGAGCATGCAAATTTCTACCGAAGTAGCACCCTAAAAAGGAAAAATATTGATTTGAATATTTATTGATTTAGTTAATGTAAACTTCGAAGGTAGGCGCGAGAATTTTGAATGCGTTTTTCTGTTGCCAGTGTTTTATGCGAGGTACAGTGATTCAAAAAGAGATTATGGGAACATAGAACATAGTTACATTTCGTACAGTTAATGTATATAAAAAGTTAATGAAAACACTGAATTTATGATTTCTTTCGACATTTGTGGGCATTGCATTCACCGGGGTCTAAGATTTCTAATACCCATAGTATATCCTGGCGCACATAGGATTTATTTTTCCGTTCACAACTTTTAAGCCCAAAACCATCTGAAACCATATTTATAATCCACAATTTTCCAATCCAATCCAATTATTTACTTACTTACATACTTATTTACTTACTTACTTATTTTCTTACTTACTTACTTATTTACTTAATTACTTACTTGCTTATTTACTTACTTACTTACTTTCTTTCTTACTTGCTTACACTTACACTTTACTTACTTACTCCTTTACTCGCTTATTTACTTACTTAGTTTCTTACTTACTTACTTGCTTACTTATTTACTTACTTACTTACTTACTTACTTACTTACATACTTACTTACTTACTCACTAACTCACTTACTTAATTACTTACTTACTTAATTGCTTACACTTACTTACTTACTTACTCCTTTACTCGCTTATTTATTTACTTACTTACTTAGTTTCTTACTTATTTACTTGCTTACTTATTTACTTACTTCTTTACTTACTTTACATAATTACTTACTTACTTACTTTCTTACTTACTTACTCACTTTCTTTCTTATTTGCTTATACTTACTTACCTTCTTTCTTACTTGCTTAGACTTACTTAGTTACCTACTTACATACTTACTCACTTACTCACTTACTTAATTACTTACTTATTACTTCACTTAGTCACACCAAGAGATGATAGGAAGTCCCCAACTTACTTACTTACTTACTTTCAGTACTTACTTACTTAATTCGCTTGGTTGCACCAAGAGATGATAAGAAGTCCCCAACTTGGTCCTTCCACCAGACACACAGTCTCCCTCTTCGCCGTCCACATCCAACTACCGCAATGAAAGCTTTTCTCTAACCAACAATTCACTTCAATCGATTCACTCGTAAATGACAGACACGAACTTCAATAATTCATTATCCGAGAAATAAAAAAAGAATTTAATGATAGAATCTAAAAAGAGAAATAAATAGAATTTAAAAAGGCAAAAAACATCGTATTCTTTTATTTATATTTTACTTATTTATTTAAAGTAATCACGAAATTTAATACAATTCGTACAGATTACAATGAAATGTAAATAAAATATATATGATATACTAACTAATTAATTCAATCAATAACAATTTGAAATGGTTTTCCGAGTAAGAGAAATCTAAAACAAGAATTTGCGAGCAAATTGAATTCCTTTAGGGCTCTAAAATTCGGAGCATTTCGAACATCTCCTAGAAATGCAGCTCCTTATTTACTCCCTCCGAGGCTAATCCATCTGCACTTCCTCCTGGACGTTTTCCAACCATTTTTCTCCACTACGGACTTAACGACAGTAAACTTGCAGGTTATTGAAATTGTTGAATTCATCAGATAATGACCTGAGCTACCTAAATTTCAAGGACTCGTTTACCCACTGTGCTGCTCCTTGCAGAAGTGAATGAAAAAGGCTAGGTACCCCAATTTCAACGATCGTGACCAACTTAAATCAGCCAAAAAAACAGTTGGAACTTGTTTAGACTTCAAACTAGCGCAAGTAAGATGCTTTACAGATTTCTTAGACACCACACTTCTTCAACTCGTAGCATCAGAATGACATTACAAACATCTCGATTAGGAATTAGATGAAACAGATCACTTAATTGGAGCTCTGTTTGTTCATCCAGAAGTCTCCCAATGAATAAAGTCTCACCAATAAATTATGCTATTCTATATGTGTGATTCTGAGAGCAAGTTCACCGCTTTATACTATTTTATAACCTTGTATAACCTTGATAGACTCAAGTTGGGTGACCACAAATTATTACCTCAAAACCTTGCATCCTAACTTTTACATCCTTTCAGAACCAACCCAATGCCCCGCATTCTGACCTGCACGTTGGCCCTTTAAAAACAATCATTTTGGTTTTAAATCTGAGCTTTTTCACTCTTTGTCTAGAATTTTTAAGTATTGTACTACTGAAGAAATTGAAGAATATTGTAGAAACCTCGTAATGCTGACTTTTAGTGATGTCTTCATTACACACAAAGTTTCTTACAGTCTGTCCGAAACGGATACGCAATATTTTCTACTATTTTCTTAAATTTTCTTTTTTCTATTCTACACTCAACAACTCAACCAACTCCCCCTTTTTCCAATCCCTCCCCATGCACTACACAGCACACTAAGCGCCTAATTGTGCTGGAATTGCCAATTCGCCAATGCGTACACACGGCCCACTGTAGTCGAGCATTAAGCGTTAATTTGCTGAACATTATGTCCGAGTTGCACATCATTTATTGCGCGTTTGCAACGCTGCAACGCGCTGCGCACTGCATGCATGCTCATTAATAAATTAAACGGAATTCTCGAGCGCGCCACACTCGCTGACAGCATCGGGCGCGACTGGCTTCGAGCCGCCGCACGCGGCCGCATGGAGCGCGGCTTGTGCAGTTCGACGTCAAAAAGATTTATGCATAAATTAAACGGAGCGCATCCCTGCAACTGGCTGCCGTTCGCTGTCAAGTTGATTTTTGACAGGCCTGCACGCGACTGCAACGGCAGCAGCCAACCTCGGCCACGCAGCAGCGGCAGCTTCTGTGTTGCCACTGGGTGGCATTCGTTTAAATGAAGAGTCGCGCTTGCTGTTATAAGCTAATTGAGCGTAACCTGCGCACGCTTTGAGTTCGCCTTCATCAGTGCGAAATATTTATTTATGGCATTTTGAGGTTATGTGTGATGCAGCGCAGCAATTGATGCCGAATAAAATAGTCAAAGCGGCAATGATTGGCGGCATTTCAATGCAATTTTCAGGCCACTCTAAAAATTTCGGCTTTTTGCAACGTTGGCGAGCGATGCTGTTGCGGCAGGTACGCGACTGCACACTTGTCGCCGCTCGCTCGGGGCGTATTGCAATTTTATTGGTATTACGTTGTTGTTGTTTGATGTTGCTCTGCTTGTTGTAACGGCTTGTTATGATTAGCCGCCTTTGTGTGTCCGGCCCACAACAGTAATAACCGTTAATCATTGTGACGCCGTTGGCTGTGCGAGCGGCACTCAGCCGCACTACAGGACGCCGCCGCTCGTCGGACAAGGATGTGCAGGATACGAGCGTTGCTGTCGCGTCACGTCGCGACAGTGTCGCTGAGACAACAGTTAGAAAGCCAGACAGCCGCGCAGCAGGACATCGTTTTGGGCAATCGGACTGTCTTTCTGCGCCGGAGGGGAAACGGTGCGAGCAGCTCTATTTGAGCGACTACCCAATAAAATTGACAATTTTATTTCTATTTTGGGGTTGGAAAGTCAAAGAGATGTGCTGAGGTGTAGTTAAGTCAGACGAGTGTGTGTAATTGCGTGTTTTTAGGATGTGATATTTGCCGATCGAGTACACGAAGCGGAGTTTGTCAGGTGTTGGTGGTGAAATTACGTTAGTTACCTTCGTGCAGACAGAAATGCACATGAACCTGTAATTGTTTTCATTGTCATAGCGTTGCTTACTTTTATTCCAAGGAATTAGAAATGTTGGTTTTCTGTGAAATAATGAAATGTCCTATTAAATTAAATAGATTGATAAATGTTCATATGGGCCTACAAATTGCTTTGCAAACTTCAATCGTAGGTAAGGTTAGGTTAAAGGATGGGAATGTGGACCCCATTAAGTCCACGGTGAATCCCTTCTTTCTTAAAAATACCGGTGTCCTTCCCTATCTGTCGGGATCCCTGTAGATCCAGACGGGATCTTTTGGGAACCATTTGGTCTTGGTGAGGAAATTGTGTAGATCGGAAATCCGTGCATCAGCTATTTCCGTAAGCCCATCGAAGAACCTGGCTCCAAGGGTCCGGAACCGTCGTTCCTGTACTGATGGGCAATCAATCAGGATCAATCAACTTCAAGAGTAAGGTGCCACCTTTTCTAATCGAAGATTTTTGATTGCAGTTATCCTTTGTAATGTTCAACAATTGATCCATATTCTGCAAAATGTGCAATGACCATTCAAATTATTACGTTAACTGCAATATTTATCCGTCTAAAAGTGTTGCTTGAGGTCGGTATTTCGTGGGTTTTTGTTTTTGTTTACTGGAGTTATATAACCCTAAAAGTTCAGAAATTAATGGTTTTGGATCAGATATATAATAAATTGATTTCCGTTTCATTTTGAGGGAGATTCCGTTCACAACTTTTGAGCCAAGGATAGGTTAGGTTGTGGTGGCTGACTGTGTAGGAGACACACTCGGAGGCCTACTAAGAGGCCCATTGTGATAGCACATAATTAATTTAACATATTTTCGAAATGTGTATGCAACACTGTTTTTTCCGACATGTGTTACAACACACAATTCGAACGGGTGGGGAAAGGGAACCTACAGTTTGATGCCGAATCCGAACGGCGATTGGCAGTTTTTCGTTCACACTTAGAGGTTTTGAAATAGCCTTCCAAGAAAAAATATTTTGTAAAATATTATATGAAAAATATATAAACAAAGTTTGGTGATTGTACCGCACACATAACCTAAAAAAAATTCAAACATAACATTTTATTGTTTATATGTGTCACGCAGGTGAAAAAAATTTCGAAAAAATATACGTTGTTAAATATTATAGGAGAAATATTTTGAAATAGCCTTCCAAAAAAAAATATTTAGTAAAATATTATATGAGAAATATATAAAAAAAACTTTGGTGATTGATGTGTGCGGATAACCTAGAAAAAAATTAAAACATTACATATTATTGTTTAACTTGATAAAAAAAGTTTTAAAACAAAAAAAATATTTTTTGTTTATATTCACTTTTGAGTTCCACCGATTTCTCTGGTAATACATCTTAGTGATATCTATAATAAGTCTCGATCTCATCTACATCGGATGACTACTTAGAAAGTTATTAACTTTTATTTTTATTTACTATATTAATTCCGGCAGATCGAGGATCAACTATTATGGACTAAAACTCTGGGAAATGGTTTGCTTTATTAATACTAGTATTAAAAAAAACAATAAAAATTATGAAATTTTGAATAGTTTTTAATTTTATTTTCCCCTAATCTGCAAGTTTGTCGAAAGTTCATGGCCAGAAAATTGTATGTAATTTTCTATTCAACAATTTACTCAACTATACATACTACTATATACATACACACTATACACATACACACACACACACATCCCCTTAGTATTTAGAAAATATTTATAAATTCCAAGATCGAAATCAGTTTTTCCCAAAACGCTCTCGTTCCATGGAAAATCGCATGCAACACGACATAAATTTGCTTTTACATCAACGAAAACAGTGCAACATGTCTTAAACTGTGCCAAAAACTATACAAACAAAATAAACTAAAATAGAGTAAAAATATGTTTAATAAAAAGCAAAAAATTACGCGTCTTTTTGGAAAGCAAATTGTGCGTTTTTCCGGCCCAGTGGCCGTCTCGCTCCCGCACACACAAAATGTCGCAGTGTGCGCGTTCGCTGGCCGTTGTCGTTGTCATTTGCGGCGATATCTGATTGAAAATTGATTTGCAGAATTGAAAACAGTGTGCACCACATAACTGCAACAACAACAACAAAAGCGACATTAGCAGTCAACGTCGATTTGGGTGGTTTGCATTTTTGCATTTTCTGCACTAATGATGTGCGCACAGTTCGTATGCCATTCGGTTGCCTTTTTATTTCCATCTATCATTGGCTTCTTTTATTTATTTATTATTTCTACACACACACACACACACGCACACATTTGTATGTTTCTATGCTGCCAACATATTTGAAAAAATGCAATGCACTCGCGCTGCCAAATGCGCGAAAAAAATCGTTTCTATTTTGAAAAATTTTTTCAATTGGCCGCTGTCCCATCTTGATAAGATGCCAATCAGCGCCAAGCAAACACTGTGTACGCACACACACACACATAGATTTATGTGTGTGTGTATGCTGCCCGTGGGCTGCGCGCTGGGCCGTTGTGGTGGCGGTGTGGCCGTTTGGGGGGTGTTGTGTCTATTTACATACACCGCACACTGCGCCGCTTGTTACACTTGAGTGTCTGCCGTTCATTAGGCCGCTGCCGCATGTCCGTCCGTCCGTATGGCCGCTGTCGTACGCTCGTCTGCCAATGTGTGCTCGGTCGCCTGTGAATGCGCGCACTCGTAAATTGTGATGTGTGTGGGCCTTCACGTCCAACATGCGATCTGATTGGCGATTTATGGAAATTTTCCTGCCTGCCTGCATACTCCGAACACTACAATTCTTATTAGTACTTATATATCGAGTTGTTATAATTTCATTTCGTTGCAAACATTTTACCAGCCGAGCCGTAAGAAACGAGTCATTTGTATGCTGAACCATAAACAATTTCCATTTATGCTTGAGGAAAAGTGTTGGCAGTTATGCAAAAAGAAAGGTGTCCGACCGTATTGGAACGCAGTATTTTAGTTATGGGTGAATGTGAAATTGTCTCAGTAAAATTTTATTGAGTCATTGGTCACATTAGTTTCCAGCGACGTGAGCATAACAGATGCAGCTATTTGCAAATTTCTATACTTATACTTCATTATGGATAGTTGTCATTAGGATGCAATCGATGGTCCCTTTGGATCCAGTGGTTCGCTGAAGCAAACTGTCATACTTTATGCCTGAAAGATGATTGCTAACTTTGCGATTAAACGTCGAGCAAGTTTCCCTCCAGAGGCTGTGTGTTCCATGGGTAAAAGGCTCCACGAACCCCACCCTCCTCTTCAGAGCTAAGTGTAGAGTTTAAACTTAGTGGGTAGCGCGTTGACTTTTCATACCGCGGCGCTAGGTTCGAATCCCAGTTCGGGCTGATGAAACACTCATCTATTTCTATTGCTATCCACATGGAACAATTGAGAATTACAAAAATCACAACCAACCTCCGTTCGGATTCGGCGTTAAGCTGTAGGTCCTCTCTCCCGCCTTCCTCCATCCGTTTGAATTGTGTGCTGAAACATATGTTGGAAAAAGCAGTGTTTCATACACATTAAAAAAATACGGGTGAAATATGTGGCATCACAATGGGCCTTTCAGGCCTCCGAGTGTGTTTCTTATAGAAGCAGCCACCATAATCTAACCTAACCTACCAGTGATACCTTTAAAGCTGGGAATCCATCGAATCTGCTGTTAGCTGCGACCATAACCTCGATCTGAAGCATATGACAGGGATCAGACCAATGCTTTGCTTAGTCACAGATAAAACTACATAAATCGTTCATTATTATTTAACTTTCAATAAGACTTTTTTATGGAATTAGAAACAAAGTTATGGCGGGTTGAAAACAATTTTGAGAAATTTAGTTACAAAAAAGCGCGTAACTAATATTAACACTAGAATGCCCGACAATCTGACATACCTAAAATACCCAAATGTAGTCACTTTGACCACATTATTGTTTACTGACTTTTTTAATTTTATTGGTTTTTAAGTAGCAAATATGAATAAATGTACACGAGATTAAACTAAAATAAGCATTTAGTTTTTATTTTTTATGGTTTACAAAGTAAATTCATTTAAATAAAATAGCGTACTTTACTTATTTATGATAAGATAAAATGGAATGAAATTTGGAATTTGGAATTTTTGAATGAATTTTATGAGTGAATTTTGAATTGAAAAACTTGGTAATTGTCACAGCCTACTATGATATTATTTTTTTTTTTAATGTTTGCAATTATTTGAAATTTTCATATTTCGTAATTGAAGATGCATATTTGTCTATTTATCAGAAAGATTTGCTGAAAATGTTATATAAGTAGTCAAAATGACTACTTTTGGGCATTTAATGTAAATTTTGCAAAATTGGGGTAAACAATTTTTTTTTTAATTTTTTTTATTTATTTATTCCATTTAGCTTTAAAAATTAATAAAAGTCACGTAAGATATTTTTTTAGAAAGCGATGCAACAAAAGTTGTTTACAATAAAAGACCTCAATGTAGTCAAAATTACTACCTTGGGCATTCGAGTGTTAAACTACATGGAACCATTTTGTTACTGTATTCATGTTGAAGCGTCATCATTTTTTCTCTAAAAATCTATATATATTCTTCGTGCTCTAACCATGTCAATCTTGTGCCAACAAAACACAATTTTCAAGAAGTGCTGATCTTTTTGCTCGACCACATGTTGAAAAAGTTTTCAAAGAAACTTTGGCAGCACTTCAGTGGGATCTTCTACACCACTCGGCGTATTCACCAGACATTATTCCTACCAACCACCACTTCCCCCAATCGAATGTTCTGGCCGAGCAACACTTAATTTCTTTTGAAGAAGCTTGAAAGTGGATAGATTCTTGGATCACCTCCAGAGACGAGCAAATTTTTTTTTAAGCGGCATCCGTATGTTGCTTGAAAAATAAGGAAAAGTCGTAGCTAACGATGAACAATGTTTACTTTGAATAAGGTACATTGTACCAATTTATCTGCTTCAGAGTTACAAAAAACCCTCAAAACTTATTTGTACCCTCAATATTAACCACTTTAGTTCAGATCAATAGTCTCTGCTCAGAATCTTCACCATTAACTTATCTTCAAGTGCTTTCATGCACTGAGAGGGCTGGCAGGACGTCGGATTTTAGTCATCTTGGCCTGGCAGTCAACTGCACCTCAGCTCTGATTAGTGTCTGTGATTGGCTGGGAAAATGGGCCAAAAGTATTCGATTGAGAAAACCAAAGAGAAGTTCAATAGGACCTGTGCTCCTTTAACTTTTTAAAACTAACTTCTGCTAAATTTTTTTCTTTCTTCTTTTCTCTCAACTCTAATGAAGAATCAGTTCCACAGCCGTATCATAAATTTTTCTAACTTTCTTTCTTCTTTTCTTCTAACGCTAATGAAGGCATCAGTTCCACTGCCGTGTCATAACTTCTTCGAACTTTATTTCTTTCTTCTTTCCTTCTAACTCTAATGAAGAATCAGTTCCACTGCCGTATCAAAAATTCTTCTAACTTTCTTTCTTTTTTTATTCTAACTCTAATGAAGAATTAGTTCCACAACCGCGTCATAACTTCTTCTAATTTTCTTTCTATCTTCTTTTCTTCTAACTCTAATGAAGAATCAGTTCCACTGCCGTGTCATAAATTCTTCTAACTTTCTTTCTTTCTTTTTGTTTTCTTCTAACTCTAATGAAGAATCAGTTCCACTGCCGTGTCATAACTTCTTCTAACTTTCTTTCTTTCTTCTTTTCTTCTAACTCTAATGAAGAATCAGTTTCACAGCCGTGTCATAACTTCTGCTAACTTTATTTTTCTTCTTTTCTTGTAACTCTAATGAAGAACCAGTTCCACTGCCACCTACTAGATCAGGAACCCACGTTCCGTTTTAGACCCCATTTAGCACCAACAACTCCTTTAGTGTGTCTTTCACTCAACATAAATAAAATTTTAAAATACCTCAGCAAATAAACTTAATTGCAGCGCCCCAACCTCTTCTCTCTTCGCACCAACTTTCGACTATTCGTCGACCACTTTGTCGGCTCTGCGCGTCAGAGTGATCGCGTGTAAATTGCCAACAAATTACTTAATAGCTGTAATGATAGGCGCTCGGCATGTTTAATGTACAAATTGAATACAAATACCAACAATAACATAGCAAAAGAAGCCGCATACTAAGCAGCAATTAGCACCAACTTAGCGCAGCTGCAGACTTACACCAATCGACAAATCTGCCAATCACTGCGCACTTGATCTTAGAATAACAGCAACAACAACAACAACAATTGTCAACTACTAAACACATCTTTCAGCGACTTCTATCATCGCTTCTATTAGGCCACTCAACGCGCGCAAATTGCGGCAATTTCCACTGTCAACGCTTGATCCTCGCTGATCCTGTTACCGTCGCATCGCAGCGCCAATACAAAAAGTATCAATTACGAAAGCAATTATTTACATTCGCTCGCCGGCACATCGTCGCCGCTAATGGCGGAGGGTTGTGCACCAAATCCGCTTTTGTCGTTAGCATTTGCCCAACGTGCCCAATGTAAATGATACATTTTATTGTTGCTGCGATGCGTTCGCTATTCTTGTTGTCGTTGTTGTTTTTTGTTGATTGCTGGGTTGGTGCTCTTCTTGTTCGGCTGCTCATTCGCATAAGATTTGCTGCGTGTGCTTCGTTGCACAATTGCGCCCCGCTTGTCCTACTGTGCGACTGTCGCTGAGTGCTGCCACCTATTCGAAACAAAGGTGGCGAGCGCAAAAAATTGCACACAACTCTCGAAATGTTGCATTGGGTTTGTTTGCCGTACTTGAAGTGCGCTCTCCCCCTCCCCTCGCTGCGACGTAATTCACGCCCAGGTATATTTTTTGTTTTGCTGTTGTTGTTGTTATTGTTGCTGTTATAGTGCCAGTAGCAGCGACAACAGCAGCGGCGGAACTGCCCGTACATCAGCCGCCCGAACGGGACGGACAGCAGTGGGTAACTTAATATTGTAATTGTAGCGCAATGAAGCGCATTTTCTAACAGAAAGCGCAGATTTTTCGCAACTGATAAGCCACAAAGCATATGCACAAACACACTCTCGAATACACACACACACACACTAATAGACAGCGCACAATGCAATTCCCTCAGCATTGCACTTATAGCGAAGGCACCAGGGCCGGGCATAGGGGTCCAATGTGCCCTATTGGCAGCGGTAACGGTGGCCGCAGCACTTTACGCAGCGCAGTGGCAGTGGTGCTTGTCACTGTTGTTGTTGTTGTTGGTGTTGCAAGGAATGAGTTATCAGCGCAAAATAATCGCGCACTCTCTCGCGCCGCGTACACCTCTTATCTGATCATGTAAAAATATTGTAATGCTTCATTTTTTCCGGCTTGGCCAGCCAGCCAGCCAGCCAGGCGGGTCCGTGCGCTCGTTTGCGTACGCGCTGCAAATTGTGTGTTGTTCAAGAGTCGCCGCCAGCAGCAGCAACGCGTCAGTTGATGTGCCCGCACTGATGGATGACTGCGAATACTCACTTTAATACAGATGCACGCCTATGCGTGTCTGTGTGTGTGTGTGTGTGAAACATTTTTTGCATTTCCTCTTTTGTTAAAAATTTGTATTTTAAAAATGTGAAGGTCAGCGGAAATTCCACGCCCCTTTTCCGCGTAAGTTCACAATGAGAAGGGAGCAACAAATCGACAAGGGAAATAAATTTAAATGCTTTTTAGTCGCTTCAGAGTTCAAGTTGGCCTAGTTTGCTGCAAAGTTGTATTTTTTAACGACTTGTATGAATATTGTGACAAACTTTGGTACATGTCTTGTGATGTGTGACAGTGATTTGAGAGCGATGTAATCCTTTCATTGCTCATAAAGATAATTAATACTTAATTTCTCTACTTTGACTGTTTTCTTCTGTGGTTAGGTGATGAGTTTGAATAATGCTCGAAGTATTTTGCATTATTTGAGCGGATTTTTAATTGTAAAGTAAGAAAACTTTTCTTCAACGCAACAATTTTGCAACGTGTTGTAATTATGTGTGACGTGTGACAATTATTTGGTAGATTTGGAATAGCAAAATACGGAAACTTTAAGCTTCAAATAGGCACCAAATTTTCTGACACAATTTGCTCTTTTGACCGATCTTCTTTATGACAATGTGTTTCAATTATGTGATATCACACAACCAGTGTCAGTCCACCATCAAGTAAAGTTTTTTTTTGGTTAAGTTACGATATATATATGAAAAGATAGCTAATTTTGTGACGCTTTGTGACAAAACTATGTGTAACTTTAAACATATAGCATCAATTCAAGTTTTTTCTTTTATTATGGTATGGTTTATGTATAAAAAGATTTTTATTTTTGTGACGCTTTGTGACAAAACATTATGTGACATTAAGCATCTGGCGTCAATCCAAGTTTTTCTTTTGTTTTGGTATGATTTATGTAGAAAAAGATGTATATTTTTTTAACGTTTTGTAACAAATCTGTGTGTGACATCAAACATTAAGGGTCAATCCTTCATATAGTAAAGTTCTTCTTTGGTTGTTGTATAATTTAAACATAAAAAGAAACCTCTTCTTGAGCGTTTTGCTTTGTGATAAATCTATGTGTGACATCAAACATTATGCGTCAATCCACCATACAGTGAAGTTCTTTTTTTGGGTATTATGCAATTTCAATATAACAAAATCTTTTTTGAAGATTTGTTTGTGACAAAACTGTGTTTGAGATTAAATATTAAGTATCAATCCTTCATATAGAGAAGTTATTTCTTTGAGTAATATGCGATTTTAATATGAAAACTCTTTTATGAAGATTTGCTTTGTGCTTCATATAGTGAAGTTCTTTTTTTTGGTATTATGCGATTTCAATATAAAAACTCTTTTTTGAAGATTTGCTTTGGGACAAATCTGCATTGGACATTAAATATTTAGTAACAATTCTTCGTATAGTGAATTTCTTCTTTGTTTGGTTGTTTTATGACTTATATACGAAAAGGAACATTGTTTTGGACAATCTGCGTTTGTGACAAATCTGTGTGTGACATAAAATATCTAAATATCTTAGTTTAATTATTGTTCTGATTCATATATGAAAATAATATCTCTTAAAATCATCTTACAATCTTTTGTGATGTGAAGTTCTTTTTTTTGGGTTACTTCATGTTGTGGTTATTTTACGATTTATATAAAATGGATGCAAATACAATAATCATAGGGTTTGATTAGTCATAAGACACTGAGTTACATATACATTTTTTTAGTTCGAAAAAATTTGAGTGGAGGTTCATTTTTTAGAGTGAACTCAAATTTCATGCGATGGTAAATCAGTCAATCAATCAGTCAGTCAGGACAAACAATTAAATGTTCATAGATATAAAAAAGATGCAAATGCAATAATTATGGGATAAAAGTCATGGGACACTGTGTCACAAACAAAGTTTCTTACTCCATAGAAAATATTTTTAATGCACCTTAAAATAAATAAACTATAAGATTCTGTGCTTTAAATAAGAAGTCTGCAAAAACAGAGAGACTATATTTATTATTTGAATATTATTATCGATTAATCATTTCAATTAAAGTTAAACGTTTAATTTTCTCCTTTTCCCTCTCCACTTGCAGGTGAATCGTCCACTCACCATGAAAAAGGAAGGCATCCAGACGCGAAATCGCAAACTCTCGTCCAAATCGAAAAAGAAGAAAGGTCTCGGTGGCGCCTGTCTGCCCATCGGCAGCCATCTGGGCATGGGCGACTTTAAGCCATTGGATCCGTCGAAGGGTTTCGGCGGCGGCTTTCCAGCCTCGATGGGTAAGTGTCATGAAAGAACTGAAAACTTGAACCATTGCATTCGTCGACTTGTGAGTAAATATGTTCTGACTTGATTGTTGCTATTGTTGGCTACTTTCCAGCACAACATGGCCATCTTTCCAGTGGGCTGCATCCGGCACATGCGCACATGCACGGCGGCTGGTATACGGGCGGCATGGGCGCGCTGGGCGCATCGAGCGGACTGCAGAGCGGCTTCTCCACGGCGGGCTCGCTGGGCGGCGGTGTGGTGCCACACTCGCAGCCATATCACTTGGGTTTGGGTTCGATGGTAAGTTGAGCGCCAGTCATTTCGAATGCGGTTTTTTTATTGACTTATTTTTTGTTGTTGTAACAAATATTTACAAGAGAGCATAAACGAGACAGGAGAGTGAGTGAGAATGAGAGCAATGAGTTTCGAGTTTTAGTTTTTTGTTTAAGTTGAGCCACAAAGTGCAAAGTCTTTTTGTTGGTATTGATTGGAGTTTTTCTATTAAAAATACTAATAAATACTTACAAACAAAATATAAATAAAAATAAAATAAATAATATTTAACAAACAAGAAAATAGTTAATGCATTTTAAGGTTAAGATTAGAAAAAAAAACTAATCAAGGTATAAGACAGGATTTCTTAAAATCCCAATTCAAATATTTTGCAGCCAATTTGTGCGCCACCACTGTTTTTGAGTGTGTGCTCTCTCTGCTTACTTGCTCTCTTGTTGCTCTTTGGAGCAACTCAGTTTTGCTTTTACCACCCACTGCATCCATTTTCATCAACTACCAACGCACTAATAACAAATCCACCAACATTTTCTTCTCTCGTCCTTTTCTGCTTCTAGGGGACATGGCGCACTGACTATACGTGATGGAGCGGGAACAATTTGAATAATAACTTATTCAATTGAACTGCAGCACACATTTAGCACAAATTTGCCACCCAGAAATAGTCGAACAACTGAACCACAACAGGACAATGTGCAGCAGCCAACGAAACCGACAAAGTCCCACAGTGCAAACGTCAATGCGAGCCCGAACGCCCTCACTCACCAACAACAACGCCAGAATCAGCGGCAAGCCACACAAATTTTCAATATGCAAAAAATTTCACCGAAGCGACACGCAGACAGACGAACGTCGAATTGGTCGCTGAACGTTACGGTCGCTATTGCTGTGTCGGGGATTATCCATGCCGGCAGCAAACGCCTCGACGCTGTCGACTTCATTAGTGTGTCTGGCCGAGCGGCTTTGCTCAATTGCGCGCACGCAGATCGATTTGCTGCCGCCGCTGTTGTGGCCGAGTATTGGCAATTTTTGGTTAGCCAAAAAATTAACGCAAAAAATACTGAACGCCTTTGTGCCAGCAACACTCGAAGGCGGCAGGACTTGGCCGCTTTAATGACTGTGCGGCTGTGCGGCCCTAACACGAGCGGCTTAGCAAAGGCGGGCGTACAAAAAGGATTGCAACCGAAACTGGCGCCGCTCAGTCAACACTGTCGGACTGGGTGAAATGTGGCGTGAAATTGTTTGTTTGTTTGTTTGTTTGTGTGTAAGTGCGTGTGTGCGCATATTTCGCAAGTGGCAGGAAAATGTAAATTAATTAATTGGTAGTGCGGACTGCGTTGCCACCATTTTGTTCATTAATGAAATACTTGAAGACGGCGCAGCGAAAGCAGAGAGTGAAAGAGAGAGAGTAGCAGAAATTAAAGTAACATTGCGTGCAATCCCTAATTATTTAAGTACCTTTTTATTACCGAAGTATGCCCAAGTGCCGACCAACTGACCAACCGACCGACTGACTGACGCACAAACTCGCATTGCAACAGTTAAATATTAATTAATAACTAGGCGCGTTAGTTAGCATTTGTTGTTTTCCATTTTGGACGTGTGGCACTGTGATTTTTCGTTTGATTTGCAGCTGTCATAAATTTGTTGGCCTATTGTGTTATTTGTCCTTTGCACATTCAACAATTTATTGCGCTTAATAAGTCAAACTTTACCGAAATTTCATGAAACAACCAACAAATCTGCCATAGCCACACACGTTGGACAATACGCTGCACTGCAATACAACAAATACAAATGGACACGTTTAAAGCTGGCAACACACTGGGCAGGTGGCGTTTTTTATTGAGTTAAAAATTGTCCAAGTCAAAATGAGCAAATTAAAAACTTTTTGCAGCTTATTTTGGACTCAAGTCTTAACACTAGAATGATCAAGGAAGTCAAAAAGAGTACATTGAGGGGTTTCATTATTTTAATGCATGGTTTTCTAAACGAAGGTCTTCTGTGACATTAGAACATTTTGCATGGGCATCCCAGGACTACGCTTAGCAATTTTGTCTTCTCCGGACTAGATGAAGTAGTGACGTTAGGCCTCAAGCCTTTGTTAAAGTAACCCAAACGGACTCTTTCCCTAATGGATTACTATTACAACTCATAAGCCGATCTGCATATGGCAACGCTAAGGACCCAATGAGAGTCTATGAGTGGCCATTCGTCGTCAGCCAGTTATACCCATCCAGTTGGCGGGGTTTTTGCCGGTACAACCCCCCCCTCAAACACAAAAATGTCTGTTACAAAATATGGTTTCGAATGGTATTCGACTCAAAAGTTGTACGCAAAACCTCTCCAAAATGAAACCCTATGTGCACTGTACCCATCTGTGGCTATCTCTACTATTTTCCATCTGGAATTGTAAGAAATTCTATGGATTATTTACTTACTTTCTCACTTAAGTTCCATAATAACCCGTTGCCGAAATACAGTCCGCCACAAAAATTTGCTCCAGGCGCCCTATCCAGTTGATCACACCAAGAGAAGATAGGGCCTCTTCAACTTGGTTCTTCCGCCAAAGAGACGGTCCCCCTATTCACCGTCTACCACCAACTACTTCGTCGAACATCTTTTTCGTCAAATCTTCATGGTCCATTCGGGAGACATGGCCAAGCCAGCGTAGCCATTGGATTGGTCAGTCATTCTACTGTTAACCCGGAAAGTTGCAGTTCACAAGTTCTTGCTCCGAATTTTCAATACCTAACCTCACTTAAGTTCACCTGCAACTTCTGAATACCTAACCACACTTTTCATTTCTTTCTCACTTCTATAATTCCTAATTGTTTTAAAACAAATAAAAAACTACAGAACTCATATGTCACTGAAAACCAGTGTGTTGCTCGCCTAACTGCGGGGAGAGGGGAAAAATGCTGCTGATTAGTTAATTCAAAATAAACTTGGAAAAAAAACCTCCACTGTACATAATTGCATAGTAAAAGAAAATAAAACAAAACAAAACAGTGAAAATAATTTCTGCAAACGCAAAACTGAAGCAAAAATTACTAGTGAAAAGTTTTTTGTTTTATTTATAAATAATTAAAAAAAAACTATTTGAACGCAAAAAAACTAAAGTCCACTCAATTTAAATAAACTTAAAAAAAATCAAAATTAAGCAGCCAAAAACCTGCAACTTTGTAACTATTTGGCGCACAAGTCACTGAGAATATTTGTAAAAACAACAACAACAACAAATGCTAGCCATAAGTAATTTTGTTATGTTTAATACAAAAATAAAAATAAACAAATGCAGCAGCAACGTTGGAGCGCAGCCAGTGACTGCTGCAAAATTCACTAAACACGTCCAACAACAATTCAAATGCATTCTGCGCATTGTTTGTTGCGCATTTCATTGTCTGCGCTCCACCAACCGTTGTTGGGCGCTGTCATTGTATAAAAATAACAATGCACATTGTAAATTGTAAACCAACCTAAAGTGATAACAAAAAATTGCAACAAACTGAAGAAAACAAAAACAAAAGCAAATAACTATGGAATAAGCCACATTAAACTGAAAAAAAAAACAACAACAACAGTGAATAGTAGAAAATTGTAAAAATAGTTTAATAGTTCATAAGCAACACTGTAAAATCAACAACAATTCACACTTGATTGTAAAAACAAAAACAACACCTTAAAGTGTAGCAAACGCTTAAATGTATATTTTAAGTAAAATTAATTTTAATTTAGTCTAAAATTAATTTCATTTGTTTTTATTGTATTATGATTTTTTTCCAATGCATAGCAGGCAATTGTAAAATAAATCAAACACAACAAAAATTATTGTTTAAAAAAAATATTGTTTGAAAAAATCCCACAAATTTTCATGTTCTGTCGAGTGTTTGTGCGCTTCGCGTGTCGACGTGCCGTCGGTTGCATGTGTCGCTTTTATTATTCGTATTCCTTTTCCTTGTAAAGTAATCTAGTTGTAACTGTAATTTAATTGATGGTCGAATGAAAATTCGATTGTCTGTATTCAATTCAATATTATTTAAATGTATTTAAAATCGTACTGAGCGACAGTAGACACGAGACAATGGCAAACATCTAAATAGTATTATTTGTATTTTTAATTAACGCGTAAATGTTCACATATGATTTCTTAATCAATAAAAATACGTTAACTATAAACTGTAATATTACACTGTACTCTATTGTATCATTATGCATATGTAGTTGTGTAAGTAATGGTACGCTGTAACTGTAATTGGCCATATTGATAGTTGAGTAAATATTTAAAGTAAAACACTAAAAACGAAATGCGAAATGACATGAAAGTAAAATAAATTATAATAAATAAAATAAAATAAATTATATTAAATTTAATGGCAATCACAAAAAGCATGAAAAAAACAATACAAACTGAATAATGAAAATATATGAAAAAAATGCAAGCAAAAAAATAATAAAACAATTTATGAAAAATTAAAAAAAAACAAACATGGTCCGTGTGTATTTATTTCGGTTTGGTGGGTGAGTTGAAAACAAATTCTAGGAAATACACAAATATATGAATATGGGTTGCTGTGAATCAGAGAATTTATTTGTGTCTGAAAATGAACTGCTTTCATTTAAATTTCAACGTAAAGTTTCCTTCGCTATTCATATAAATGCCACCATAGCCAAGTCTTATGCCATACTGGCAGTCCTGAGACGCTATGGATCTCAGTGTTGCCAGATCAGGATATTTCCTCCTAGGAGATTATTGGCCTTTTAGGAGAATTTTTAGGACGAAGAATTGTTTAGGACAAAATGATTTTAGGTGATACATTTGTCATCATTAGGAAGTTTCAGTTTTTTTAGGATTTAGAAGAAAGTCATTTCAGGTATCTGGCAACACTGATGACTCAGAGTTCTCCAATTCTTTCACTTTCAAATTTCTTTACACTTGTCTTGTGCGTTCAAAGTTAGAGTATGTCTTGTTTATTTGAAGGTCCTACGACTTTTGCCACATGAATCATTGGGAACGTATCCAGAATGTTTTCCTGCGTTTCGCACTGAAATCTCTACACTTTTAGAATCCGGTTCCATCGTACATCTCACGCTGTAAACTCGCTCTTTATGCGAGTTTTTATTGAATTTAATAAGATCTCGAAGAGCTCTTGAGCAGATTTGACTGCTTCAAAAACTATATTTTTGAATTTGTTGTTGTTAAATTACTGATTATTACGTACCAGCAGGGACCGTCGACCTTGGACGCAAGTTTGAAGTCAGTGGGCCCAATAAATCTGATTTCTCTTAGCCCTTTGTTGACCCAGTTAAATTTTTTTGAAAAAATGCTTGTCTAATTATTTCTCATTTGAAAGGCTTTTTCTATATTTAAAGTTAATAGTTCTATTAAATCATGTTTCCCCACACAAACTATAAACCCATAGTTGACCTCGATAAATTTCGAATTTCAAAAAAATTAAAAACACATGTCGAATTATTTCTCATTTCAAGTATTTTCACCAACTTTGAAGTCAATAGGTTTCATGTTTTTTTCATTGGTTCATGTTTTTTTGTAGTCTTCCTGTATACGAAGCATCGTTGACCCCATTGAATTTTTATTTTTGAAAAAAATTAAAAATGCGTGTCGAATAATTTTTAATTTAGAGCATTTCCACCAATTTTGAAATCTACACAACACCTTAAACCATGTTTTGCCCCTTTAAACCCCATAATTTCTTAAAATCCCACGATTTATTTATTATTTCGACCCCTTTCACCAAGTTTAAAGCAAACTCTTAACCCTTGGTTCACCCTGTTAGATTTCGATTTAAAAAAAAAATTAAAAATACGTGTCTAATTATTTTTGATTTCAAGTGTTTTCACCAACTTTGAAGTCAATAGGCCCATTGGTTTATGTTTTCTTCGTAGTCTTCCCGTTGATCCCATCAGACGTTGATTTTCGAAAAATTGAAAAATAAGTGTCGAATTACTGTATTTTTGATTTGGATTATTTTCACCAACTTTAAAATCAACTAACGTTTAAATTAAATCAGGTTTCTTCATACAATAACCCATTTTTTGCCCCTTTTGCCCCCGAATTTTTTAAAATCCCACGAATTAATTATCATTTGGGCACTTTCACCAAATTTGAAGTAGAAAAGAACCCATTCAATTATGTTTCTCCTTACAAACTTTTAACCCTTGGTTCACCCTGTTAGACTTCTATTTTCGAAAAAATGAAAAATACGTGTCTAATTATTTTTGATTTCAAGTGTTTTCACCAACTTTGAAGTAAATAGATCAATCGGTTCATGTTTTTTCGTAATCTTTCCATATACAAACCTTAACCTATTATTGATCCCGTCAGATTTTGATTTTCGAAAAATTGAAAAATTGAAAAATACGTATTGAATTATTTTTGATTTCGAGTATTATCAACAAATTTGAAATCAATAGGCCCATTAAATCACTTCTTTTCATATACCCATTTTTTGCCATTTTTAACCTTGAATTTCAAAAAATCCCACGATTTATTTATCATTTGGATCATTTCCACCAAGTTTGAGAACTGAAAAACACGTGTCGAATTATTTCTCATTTCGATTGTTTTCACCAATTTTGAAGTCAATAGGCCTGAATAGGCAATTTGAAGTCAATTGGTAAATTTTTTTCATAGTCTTGCCGAAACTTAACCCACGTTGAGAACGTTAAATTTTTATTTTCTAAAAAAAAATAAAAATACTGAAATACTGAATTTCAAAACATCCCGTCTTAGCGGAGGTTCATTTTATAGAGTGGACCTACAGTTCAAATTTAATGTTTGTAGCTTTAGCGGTTTGGGCTGGGCGATGATGAATCATTCAGTCAATAAGTCAGGACAAACAATTATCTATATGTATATAAATTCAAACAATCTCGAAACGTTTTTTTAATGGTCTAAAAAAATTCCATGTTGAACAACGACAGCATTTCCCCATGAAATCTCAGAGCAAACAAATGTCAAAGTTCAGACATTGAAAACCCTTTTATAATGAACAACCTGCAGTATACAACAAACCGTCAATGTAACTCGTATAGTATTCAAATGTGTATGTATGTATGTGCAGCTGAATCACAAGAAAGGCTTCAATTATGAAAACAATCAAGAAGATCGACTACTCTCTGGGGAAATTGTTCTCATACATTGTGGCTGTCTTCAGACCGATTGAAAGCTATGCCAAAGTGTCACCAGTTCTTGCCACCAAACACACCTACAAGTAGATACAAGTTTTGTTTTCGAAAACCTGCTTAGAAAACCCACTATTAATCTCCTCTATCGGTGTTCATTGTCATCGGCAACGGCTCCAGTGGTCGGCAGCTTCAGCGCGTGTTTTAGCTCCTTCAACAACAACTCACACCACACAATCGGCATGACCAACAACAACCACTCGCATTGTACAAGTATTGAATAATCGACGCTGATTCCGTAGAAATGCAAACAAATACTCAACGCGGCAACGAACCGCCGAATGACGTACAGTGCGGCTCAGCAATTGCCAAGCTGTGGCAGCGGCGCACACGAAAATTGGCCCACAGCCAAGCCAACACCGCAACTTGGCCAAAATTGGCCCGGAAAAAATTGCTTTCATACACGCAGCGCAGCCAATGACTGTTGGCTGCCTGCTCAACTGCGCCGGCAACGAGAATTGAAAATCTTAATGATTAATTGTTCGAACGTGATTTGACGAATTCAAAGTTTTGAATAAAAAAGAATATGATTTGAGCGTCGAAACGACACGCCAGAAATCAAATGCCAATAATCGTAACAACAACAACAGCAGCAGCAGCAAATAATGCCGACTACTTACTTGTCGGCCATTGACGGGCCGCGTTGGCTGTACGAGTAATCAACATGAAATTGCTGCCGACGGCGCATGCGGAGGGGGGCGCACGACTGTGAGGAGGCGTAACGTACGAGCGGCCAGTTGGCGGCGTCACGAATGCGGCCATCAGTATGCGTTCGACGTGGATTTTTATTACGAATTTATTATTAACTATTATTATAAATCGCTGCCGCAATTGAACATGACGCCGCGGCCGCTGTAACTGTCCGCATCTACATATGTAACTATGTATGTATGTGTCATGTGTGTATGTATGTGTGTGTACGATGATGAAGAGGTATGAGGTGTTGGAATTAGCACCGTTTTACATTAACAATTACACACTTTAAGTTGGATATTTATTGTTTGCTGTGTGTTTTGCTTTGGGGCTGTTTGTTGCTTTGCTATTTTCTTATTCATTCGAGTTGTAGTTGTTTTGGTTACTGGTTTTTCAAATGAGTTTGTTAGAAAGTTTGTTGGCTGTTAATAACGTTTTTGTTATTGTTGTACTTCTTTATAATTGCACTATTTATGCGTGAAATTCGTTGGCAACATTGGCTCGAGGCACTTTGAACAGTGAAAAGAATGAAATGTTTTGAAAATATGGGTGAAAAATTTAAGGAAAATTAACTTTAACACTTCTTGTATTTAAAAGATTTTTTCACTTAAATCAATTACCGAGTAAGGGATATAAAATATTGTTAAAGATTTGTCATTACTAGTTGACATAACTGCAAATCTCCTAGATTGAGAAGTCAGAAGGCGAATCCTTTTGGCATTGCGGTTGAAAAATTTGGTTCCAAATTACTGCATAAGTTGATGAATTTCGCTAGGAACGCCCGCATTCTTACCGATCACGTATCGCCATACGTAACACTAATGAGCTCAAACTGGTACCGCTAGGGACCCAATAGGGTCTATGCCAGCCAGCTTACCTAATCCAACCTAACCTACTGCATAAATTGTGTATAGTTAACGTGGGGCTTAGTGAATCTATTCATCACCTCCTCTGTGAGTCCACTTCATGGATTCTTAACATATCTGTCTCATATGGTGCTTGTTAGATGCTGAAGCTGGATAATTTAGAAAGATTTAGATAGGTAAGAAGAAGTGGTTACTTCGACTTTTGCTCACTTTGGCCGTTTCTTAACGGGTGGTGAAAATCGTTTGAAAAACACTAGCAATTTGGTAGTTATGCTGGATTTACAACAATCCTGATTGGGAATTCGCCAAAACTGGCTTCAATCGGGTCCCTTGTTTTTCTCATTTAGGACATAAACTAAACTAAGGACACAACTAAACGGATGCTAACGGATGCAATTGATGCTAAGTGGACTGTTAACCACTTCGTACCTTTGATTCGAAATTAGAAATGAGTAATGTTTGCAGTTTTTTTTTATTACAATAAACCAGTGTAGTCTAAAATGTATATCATACTTAGATCTATTTGCTTTCTAGCAAAATATTGTTTTGCCCTGCTACGCCTTTCCTATTAAAGTTGAGCGAGCATTGAAAAAAAACACTCTCGTTTCGACTTTTTTTCTTAAATTCTTAAAAAATACTAAAAATACAAAACTGTTTGTACAAAACTGACACAGAATGATTGGAAAATACCACGCAAAGTTTTGTATTATAATACAATTCTACTACTACTAATCATAAAAATTAGTAACGTTTGCGGTTTTTTTATTACGATAAACCTGTGTAATCTAAATTCTATGTGTTTTATATCACACTTGGATCTATTGGCTTTCAAATAAAATATTGGTTTGCTATGCCACGCTTTCTCTATTAGAGATGGGCGAACATTGAAAAAACTTCACAATTCGAAATTGTTTCTGAAATTTTTTTAACCCTTTCGACCCCAAAGTTGCCTGAGAGCAACTTAACCTATTTATCATCTTATAGCAAAAGCTATGATTGATTTATGGATTTAATTTAAGTAGGAACCAACAAATTAATATTTTTAGAAGTGAATTCAAAGCAAATTACAAAAATTTTACTGTTATCCCCAAAATAATTTCCAATAATTTGCAGCGGTATCAGGAAAAGTTTGTGTTCTAATTGAAGTCTACGAATTGGGTGCGTTTGATCAAAACCCTGTTTCTTTAATAATGGTTAAATAAAATCAAAAAGTGATAATTTTGTATTTTTCCATAAATATTATGTAATTTTTCTGTAACTAGAAAAAATTGATCCAAATTTATTTAACCCGTTTTAAGCTAAAATTGTTCAAAAGTAAACTAGCTGTAGAACTCTAACAAAGAGGCGTGGTGACTTCAAATGTCGTGTGCACACTTCTTAGGCAAGTATTTCATGATTTAAATACCAAAAAGTAATATCGAGACACAGGGTAAAATTCGGGGACGAAAGGGTTAAAAGTACTAAAAATAACTAGACTTGTGCAAAACCAAAATATAATGATTGGAAAGACAGCAATAGTAATTTTTTATTACAAATAAATACGTTCAGATCTGTTCAGATGGCCACAGAGGGCGCAAAAGTCTTAATAAATCAAATTTGTATCTGCAAAACGTACATCGATTTTGCTCAAACTAATTTTCCGTGCCTAATTTGCCCTGCTATTACAAAAATTTGAAAATAAAACCTTTCTCAAAATATGGGTATGAAATGGGTCAATAGTCCTATTTGCTAGATTCCCTTAGATTGATGAAACTAAGTAGACAGTAAGAAGTCATATCGGTTCGAACCCGTAGACTGCCAAAAAAGAAATGTTTCAAGCAATGGCGCACATAGGATTTCATTGGGGAAGGAGGCGAGGGGGATTGCGTACAACTTTTGAGGCCAACTCCATTTGAAACCATATTTTGTACCCGCAATTTTAGTATTGGGGGTGTTTGAACCCCAAAATCCCCCTATGTGCGTCCCTGGGCTCCGCTGTTACTTGAAAGATTCCGTCATACCACGCGAGGGTAGGATTTCCTCGATTTAATATTTCCATCAAAAACCTGGTCTTACCTAGTCGTTTCGTGCAGTTTGGGTCCCTTTCTTATATGTAAGAAGATGACAGCAACATAGATGGCGCCAGAAATCTCTGTTTCAGCCCTCTAGTACCGTTATACAAATACTTGTATGCATACAGATTAAGACGTACATTGTGCGAATTTGCAGTCTTTAGATGCTGCCGACCATTTAAGAATCCACTCACTTCAAGCTAAATGCCTGATTTGCACCAAAAAGCATCAATACTGGATGCAAAATGACTGCAGCAGAGTCCGATTGCAAGAATCAATATGACTATTGTTCAACTCTTCAATTGAATTTTTGTCGTGGCAGCATATAATCACTTGGCCAGCCGCTGTATCGTATATCCGCATTCGTGTGCTCGAGCTCTGTGTCAGCTCGGTAATTGAAGGAAAACACAATAATTGAATGGCTAAATGTGAATTATTTTGGCGAGTGCACACAGTCGTCGCAGCGGCTAATTTAACGCATTTCTACACTTATTGGCATGCAATGGTCATAATGACAAATAATGATGGCAGCAACAACATGCAGTGGGCTTTGTCTTGTGGCGGCCTTTGTTGTTGTTGTTGTCGCTGGAACACAAATGCATTTTTCTCGTGCCAGTAATTATTGCACAATTTGGCTTATTAATTTCTCTATTATAATTTGAATTCGATGGAAAAGCACCGGCCAAGGCAGCGCGTACGTGCGCTCATGTGCCAATTCGCCGATTGTGCGGCGAGTGCATGTCCGGCAAAAGCTGCAATTGTTGCTGTTGTTGCGGTTTGCGCGCGCACTGGTGCTGACAATATTTCGCGGGTAATTGCCGGCGCAAATTGATTAGACGCGCTGCATGCATTCACGTTCCAAGTTGCAACAACAACGACACCGACAACAACGACAGCAAACAAGCACACAACAACAAAGTGTCAGCTGCACTTGGAACGGAAACGGATACGAGAGCATTCAGTTGAACATTTAGGCTGATTAGATATTAGACACACACACCTAAGCACCAACACTAACGTACATGCAAGTTGGTGTTTTAACGTAGAAACGCGCTTGTATGTGTGTGTGTGTGTGTGTTTGTTTGTTCATAATACGCCACATTTCTATTGACATAAATCAGAGACATTTTTATTTGGCCTAATCACGCTCTTTGCCAATTTAATTAGGCGACTGCCAATGTGGGCTAATGTGGCCAACAACAAAGCGACCGCATGCGCGGGACACACTTTGCACAGCGAGCGAGTGTTGGGCGGTTGGCGGTCGGCAATTGACGGCCTGTGTGCATTTGCGTTTTTCATCAGCGCAGCGCTGCGTTTGCGTTTGCGTGGGGACGCCGAAGGACAGCCGGCTGGTAAACGGGTTAAATCGTAATAACCATAATCGTAAAATTAATGAAAACGTACATAATGTCAATGAAATATTTGTATTGTACAAGTACGGGCTGCAGTGGTCGTTGTTGCTTTGTTTTCCTTTCTGCTTTACAAAACTGATTTCGTTGTTTTTGTTTTTAGCTTACCAATTGTTTTTGTTTCGGTTTCTGTTCGTTTTCAGCACTTGATGTCGCAGCTTTGTTGGTCGGTCGGTCGCTCGGTTCAGTCATTTTGCTGTGATTGGCACGCATAGCGCACATTTTTGTTTTATTTTCCAATAAAATTCGTTTTTATTGCTGCGCGTATAATTACAAACTTTATGCCCTTCAACATTAACAAAAAACAATAACAACAAAACTCAACTTTGCGTTTTAATTAAAATGTCATTATGAGCATGACATATTTTGTTGCCGGTGGAGGCGGTAGCGGCACATGAAAACAGTACGACAGTCCATTAACTGTGTACTTGTACTGTGAAGCCGAAAGGTCAGCGGCAAGTCGAGTGGCGCCAAAGACTAAAAATTAAACATTTTAATTTGTTTAATGAGTTTTGTGTGAATTAAAGCAATATTCAAATAATAACAACAACAATAAATATGGTACAGTTGGCAAATTTTATTGCTGCTCAAACGAAAGATTTAAGCAACAAACTTGAGCGAATATATTTACAAGTGATTTTTGTTTTTTTGTTTTTTTTTTTTTAACGAGCCAACGCGCAGGGGATGCCCCTATAAATGTGAGGCATTGCGCTGGTTCAGGAAGGATATATAGGTTAGGTAAAAGGATGTTGGGTGATGAATATATGGACTGTTATGTTTGTCTTTTAAGGTATCATGGCACGTTAGAAAGGGGAATTTTTAATGAGTTAAAAAATTATTTATTTTTCAGCTCCTTTATTATCAATCTTTTTGAAAATAATAATAAAATAATATATTGAAGGCTTAAGGAACACAAACAATTTTTTGTTTTTTTTAGCATATTGTCTCTTATATAGGTGGGGCTGAAGTCGCGTAGAAAAGAAAACACATCCCCCATTGCGGACACTTAATCTTCGGATTGGCTCGACCGATTTAAAAAAAAATTTTTAGTTCTTTTTATTAACTTATTTTTTACAAGAATACACCACAATATTGAAGAAAAATTTTTAATTTAAAGTACTTTTTTGGGGGAAAAAAGGTGAAAAACGCAGTCAATTTTGACACTTTTTTTCAAAAAGCTCCTATCCTTTTATTTTTAGCGTTTTTTGTATTTTTCTGGTGAGTTCCTGTTTCCGAAAGCTTAATAATTATGAATTTTTTTGTTTTCTTGTTTCAGATTAGCCGATTCGGAGATTAACGGCCCAATTCTGTACACTTGATAAATTCACCATATTGACTATTTGTCAAGTTTTTACTATTTGTCAAGAATCGGTATTCTATTCCCTAAAATAAAAGCTCTTTTCTTGATAAATTGTCAAAAGTGTGAATGCTATTGACAACAGCATACAAATTGAAATTTTGCCTATTGAAAATGGAAGAATTGTGCATGTTAACACTTTTACATCAGAGAAAATAAAGAAAATTCCGTTACCTCCCACGAATTATTTTTTGTATGCAAAAAAACAAAAAAAAAACCCACGAACTTATGGACTGACCTGATAGATGAGCGTTTTTTCCAGCCCGAGCCAGGAATCGAACCTGGGGCGCTCGGTATGAGAAGCCAGCGCGCTACCCGCTGGGCTATCAAGGCCGGCTTTTTTTTTCAAACTTACTTTTCTTAAATTGTTTGTCTTATTTTTTGACAATTTGACAGCTGTCGCATATTCACCTTATGTTGAATTAAATGAGCTTTTTACTTTATCAATGTTGCATCAGAATGCCAACAAAGCTTTTGCTTGATAAAAATCTTGACAAAACTCCTTGATAAAAAATTTGTCAAGAATACACAGAATCAGGCTGTAAGTGTCCGCAATGGAGGATGTGTTTTTTTCTACGCAACTTCAGCTCCAATATGTTAAAAAAAAGAAAATTTATTGTATTTTTTGTGTTCCTTAAACCTTCAATATATTGTAAAAAAATTTTCAAAAAGATTGATAATAAAGGGGCTGAAAAATAAATAATTTTGTAAATCATTAAAAATTCTAACCTTTCTAACGTGCCATGATACCTTAAAGCTTTTGCTACAACTTTTTAATGAAAAATTCTATCATTCTACATTCTAAACTCTTTGATTTAACCCTTTGCACAACAACATTTGCAACATAAATTTTGCTGTCCACGCGGCACTGTTTTTTTAATGTTAATGTAATTTGTGAATCTGTTCGTTCTCCGATATTTTGTTCTATTATAAAAAATATATCGTCCTCTCACCGTCCCGGCACATAAACAGGTAAAAACTTCAAGAGCTCTGGCTAGTCTATCTTGTTATCGTAGATATCTTCAATGAACAAGATCCCATACATCCTCTCCCTACTCGTGAGGTCCTGCAGATTCAATGTGGTGCAACGTTTAGCTTTCGGGCGGTCGAAGCAGTGGTTACACGATGATAGATCATCAACGTATTCGACAATTGACCTTCCAAAGCTTGGTGCATCTTTGACATCAAAATTATCGTAACGAAATCAACTAAACCAAAATTGAATATGATTATTGAAGTATGAAAATCATTTACTCTGTTCACATTTTCAGCCGCCTTGCTTGCGTTTTTGTCTTCATCGAAGAAAAACTGTGCAACTTGGTGTATTTGCCCTTTGCAGGTATTCACCTTGTAAAGTACCTAAATAAGCCAAGCACATAGACATTGTAAATCAGACAATGTGCTCTACATATCCTTCTATATGGAGAAGGTACAGAGTTGGTGTGCCTGCAACACTTAAGCTCGACTCAGATTTGAAGTCAATCGGTATCGATTCCTGCAAGAATCGTGTAGATTTAAAATAGATCAAAACTACCTGCGCCAAGTTCAATGTACCAACAAAAAAAATTTTGCCTATTAGAATTTTTGTATATAGTAGAATATCCCAAAAATTGTGTATAACATAAAATTTTTAACTCAACTGAATATTAAAAAATATAAATAATAAAAATGTGCACTGTCAGCTTTTTAAGAAATGCATACTTCCCTCAGTGATGCGTTGTATTGCTTGAATAACTTGAACTACTTTAATTTATTTTTTCAATTACACTACTCGACACGAAAAATGCTCCTAAAAATAAAAGTATTTTTTAGACTAATCTTCGGCTGCTTCGAGTAATATTTAGTAAAAAGGAGACAATTTTCATCTTTAATTTGATACCCATGTCTTAATCATTGTACAAGCGCAAATATTTAAAAAAATATTTGAAATGCGTATGTCCTTAAAATTTTAAAGTCCTTTAAGAAGGGTTTTGGGTCAGAAAATGAAAAACTGACTATGCCAGGTTAGTATAAATGACTTCTAGTTTCACGTCTATATCAACATTTGGATAGGTCTCGGAAAAATAAAAAAATTGTTTCGCACGGTGTAATAAATGAAAAGTTGGTGTTTTCACTCCGTGCATCATAACTTTGTTTTTATTTCAATTCTATTGATGTTAGGCTTAATATTTGCTCAAATAATATATCTTTCATCTTAGATTTGAAAACCAGAGGAGATCATTTATTTTATCTATAAAAAAAGTATTCGAAAATTTATGATTTTTGAAATTGGTCGAAAAATTCACTTTTTTACAACTTTCATCGTCAGTAACTTCCCCAAATCCAAATCTGATTTAGAAATCTATATATTGTTGGAAAGGTTAGTTAATTATCTTCCGAACGACGGGCCACTTGTGTTAGTCGGATGGTTGGTTTACGAGATATGTGCTCATAACTGAAATAAGAGGGGAAAACGTTTTTCGAAGATTTTTCGAAAACGCTTCTTAAGAAAATTTTTTGGTTTTCAGTTTCGTGTTCAGCAGCCGAAGATTAGTCTAAAAAATACTCTTGTTTTTAGGAGCACTCGATGAACCCATTTTTTGTCGAGTAGTGTTATTCAACTTTTTTCCTCTAACATTTGCCTTTAATTTATAAAAAAAAAAATTGTTTTGTTTAGTCAGACTGCGTTTGTTTATAAAATATGAATGCCATAATTTACCATAATTACTTAATTTCGTAATTGAAGTTAATTTATTGTGACACTTGATCGAAACAAAATGTAAATAATTACAAAATAATTACGATACGAAATTGATACGACCGCACCGCGACACCGACAAATCAACAGCAAAACCACCAATAATAACTAAACTAAACTAAAACCAACAACAAGAACAACGCAACCAGCAACGACCCAACGTGAATGCAAAATGCGATCAACGCATAAAATATGAGCGCCTACACGCATCAATTGTGAAGTTGAACGCATTGCGGAGATATTCGGCGCCGTTATTATTATTTGGGTGGTTACTTACATGTGTGGCGGTCGGTGTTGGGTCGCAAGCAGACGCAAACTCATTTTCAATAAATCAACAATTTCCATGGAAGAGAGCAATGAACAAAGCGCTCGCAGCTCGAATCAGCCAAACGCCAAAGAGCCCAAACGCAACAAAGCCAACGTTAATGGACATTAGCTAATTAGTGCGTAGGAATGCGGCGGCCGCAACTGCCACTGCCACTGACCCAGCCTTATCTGATGTCGCATGAGACAAGCGCGCGCACACACACACATACAAAAATGCTGTCGATTAGCAGACAACACCAAAACATCAGACTTTACTATTAGTGTTACCAAAAACTTGGCATGTTTTATTAACTCTGATATAATCACAACATAGACAGAGCCATTCAATATTGATTTTTAATTGTATGCATTCAAATTTGTGTTTATTTATGTATGTATGTATGTGTGTGTGTGTGTTTTTTTGTTTTTAATA
Organism: Melieria picta; assembly: GCA_964056695.1. NCBI lineage: Eukaryota > Metazoa > Arthropoda > Insecta > Diptera > Ulidiidae > Melieria > Melieria picta. The sequence goes on from OZ057398.1 coordinate 125,205,027, forward strand.
ATTTATTAATGGCGCGCGCTCGAGGCAGCTGTGGCCATTGTTGCTTTAGGGTTGGATTCCGCTGCCAGTTGCTGGCATCTTTGACATTTCGACTGCCAGCGAATCAGCTCGCTTATCAATTGCACAGACATACATACTATATTTACATAAATAGCTGCACATACTCGTGTCATATGTTTTGTTGGTGGTGTGTGTGTGTGTGTGTGGTCTAATGTATATTATTTAGATGCCAATTGAGCGCAGCCAATGGCTGACAGTAGTCGTTTGTGTTGCGGTTGAACGCATTCGCCGGGTGGCAACGCTCATCAGCAGTGAAATTAATTTTCTTAGCCAGTCATGCGGAAAGTACTAGCTTTCATGTCTTCCTATGGTCAACGTGTAATGAAGATGGTGTCAAATGTAAATAGTTAGAGCACTATGCATATTTCTTGGGGTTTTGGTGAAAAAATGAAGCCACTTTACGCCAAAGGGATTATTTGTTCAGTAAGTTCACAGGGCTCAACTGATTGATATGATTAGGATTTAATTTCATTACTCAATTGATATGAGTATTTTTGTTTGTTGAGTTTTTGATTTATATTACATTTCGATTTATATTGAATTTGCTCATAGTAGGAAGTTCTTAGGATTCAATCAATGGATATGATTATAATTTGATTCCATCAACTGATTGATATGATGATGATTTGTTTTTGATTTATATAAAAAGTCAGTTTAATCATCGCAGGAAGTTATTAGAAAACAATGGGTAGATGTGATGATGACTAACTCCATCAATTAACTGATACAAAGTATGAGTTGATTTTGATTTATATTAGAAGTCGATTTACTCATCGCTCATGAATATGATTTGATTCCATCAATTGACTGATATAAGTTGGATTTGATTTATATTAGAAGTCGATTTACTCATCGCAGAAAGTTCTGATGTGATTCCATCAACTGATTGATATGAGTATGAGTTGCTTTTGATTTTTCTATATTAAAGATCGATTAGAACATCGTAGATTATTCTGAAGAACCAATCGACAGATATGACTATAATTTGATTCCATTGAGCAATAGTTGTGTTTACAGACAGCTAGATGTGATGTGATGTCATTTATGTCAGAGGCCAGTTTTCCATTAAATAAATTTAAGATTAAGAACTTCCAAACTAAAGCTTTAAGCAGTTAGTTTCAATCAGAAAACAATCAAAGTCTTTAGAAAGCTCAAAGCATTAACCTATTAATCGATTCTTACTGAACAAAAACGAACTCTGATATCAGAAGCTAACTGGCACAAGATTACAATTTAATTAAAATTCAAAATTGATTCAGATCAATAACGTTTTTCTTACCTCAACAATTTGTATATCTTTTATTATTGAGACTATCTTGAAAGCAATCGCTGGCTACAAATTTTCCCCTTTTTTTGAAGCAGCATACAGCTTCTGCGTTGAAAAATTCCTCCCAACTATTTTGAGGTGATCCAATAATCGACCCAATTTTGGGCTTCTTTGTAAGAGATTAAATGTTGCTCAACAGGCCATGAGTCATCGATCGGAACAACTTGTCGGTAGCAGCGACTGAGAACTCTCTAAACTCAATGAATTAGCACTCAACAAGTGGTAGTCGGAACGAGTAATGTCTGTTGAATTCAGCGGGTTGGGTAGGACATCTTATTGACGCGCCTCGAAAGCTTCCTTGACGACTATTGCAAACGATGTGGCCGAACGTTACTGTGCCTTTTGATCAGTGTCTCTCTTGTCGCCTGTATCCAGTGTTTTGTTGAAACAAAGATTGACATAATTAGAGCACAACAAAAGTATTTTGTTTAAACTACACATACGGATTTTTAAAGGAAAATTATGACACTTTAACATGAATACAGTTTCAATATGGTCCACTCCATCTTTTGTACATCTTTCAAAAGTTATTTGTACCTCCGATAATTCAGCTCGCAATCAAGCATAATCAGAACAAACTTCTGATACGCGGTCAAAAAATCAACAATCACTTTATTTACAGATTTTCACTTTGCTTGTATCTACACTTGTTACTACTTTGCTTATTCAACCAAGACTCGACCCTCTGCGCTGCCACTGCTGCTTTTTATACTTGTTTCTTATCGCGCCGATGTTTCTTGCACATTTAGTTGTACTCTCTATTGTTCTAGCACAGCCCATCACCTTCGCGAACCATCCTTGCCATATCGGAATTATAGCCAACCGGCCGTACTCCAAAGTGCATGCCTAAAAGTATGCTTGGAAAAGCATTCATGCACAGCACAGAGTGCCTCATCGTTGCAATATTTTGAATTAGTGGTATCATGTGTCAGGGGCGTAGCCAGAACTTGGTCATGGGGGGGGGCGGTTTTAAAAAAATGTTTTGCCAATTTAGTATTACATGTTTTTTAAAGTAAAGTGCACTTTCCAAATAGGGCTTTTTGTTGTGGCTTATGTGACTTAATGCATTAAAAACTAAATTTGTTCCCTGATTTTTAGTAAAAATTTCATGAAATTTGGTGGACTGAAAGCGAAGTTATTGCATCTGAAGTGGAAGTATGTTTTGTGTCATCGTACAAAAATGTGCATCGAACAAAGATCCCATATTAACTATTGTTTTAAAAATGTTTAAACTTTAACCGAAGCATTTAAATTGATGGACCAAGTTTATGGTGATTTTTGTTTATACCGTGGTGGAGTTCATAAGTGGTAAAAGCGATTTAAAAACGATTGTCAGAACATAAATGATGACCAAAGTGTTAGCCAACTGAATCCGCGATCACCGTAGATCAAAACTGGGCGGTAATTCATAAAAGATTAGCCAAAATCTTCATTGAAATTCTTGAAATTGGATTTAACCTTCGCTTTACTTATACCCACCCGGGAGATCTTTTTAATATCCATGTTTAATATCTGCACAAATTTTAAGGTAATTTTCAATAACATGAAAAAATATTTTTTTTAAATTTTGTTCATGTTTAAACTTGAATTTTGTCATTTTTTATACAAATGTACCTGTTTGATCCCAGGCGCTTTCGCTACTATTTTGAATAAAACTCACGATAAATTTTTTTTTGCGTTCATTATGTGTTCAATAAACCCTCTGGAAAGAAATCTTCTAATATTTTCCATAGTCTCAAAATAAATCATTAAAGTTAGGCCTTTTTTCGAAATACGAACTATCGCCAGAGGAAGATACTAAACACTGAAGTATGAAAAAAAATTATAAATGATTATATATATATATATATATATTTATTGTGAGTTTTACTCAAAATAGCGGCGTAAGTGCCTGGGATCATCTTTAGTAAGGCGAAGGTTAAGCATCTCAATAGCATAAATTTATTGCATTTTAACTGAACATTTGGCTATCGAAGGATGCCATCCCATCTATTGACACTTGTTTTGACAGTTTTTTGTTTTCACATGATGTGGCACCGTGCGAATTTCACCTTTTCAAAGAATGCATTTGCCGATGAAAAAAAGCGTTTTGAGGACGTAGAAACCATCCAAAAGGCTTGTACCGACATCCTGAAGGACATTCCGGTCGACGAACTAAACTACTCTTTAGACATGTTTTTAGAACATGCAAATCGCTGCATTAAGCCTAAACGTGACTATTAAAAAAACAAATTAGTTTCGGTAAAAAAAGGGGTTTGTTAATATTCTTTTAAATATTTAAAGCTGATAGGACCTTTTTGCTAATGTGGTAACGTACATGCGATGCATAGTGATTGAAAATGTTGACAAATTATAGGCTATGGGGGGGTTCTGACACCCTAAACCCCCCTTGGCTACGCCCCTGACATGTGTACCAGTTGACGGCCGAACGCGGTTGGTTCGATTGTCATGGTGTACCTGATTAGAAGTCGTCGAGCACCTGATGTGCCATTGCCCAGCACTAGCGAGGAGACGACTCCGGGTGCTGGGAGCGCCGTTCTTCAGCAGTCTGGCCGACCTCTCAGGACCCAGCATCGGCCGCATCGCCCGATTCATCACGGAATCGGGATGGCTCCTGCCTGACACCCGGGGGGGTGTGTTAGCCTGAAGGGCGGCCACGTCCTTCACGTGGTACCACAACGGGCCGTACTATGGCCTAAGTGAGCTCTTCTAGCTGCCACCCTAACCTAACCTAACCTAACCTGATTAGAAGTAAGTACATACGTATATCTTGTATATATCTTTCTATGCCGCTTAATCTGAATCTGTGGACTTTACATACTCCGTAACAGGTAAGTTTTTGCAAGCATACTAATGAAGGATACAAAAGGGAAGAAGTTTAATACAAAAGTGATTGTAAATGTTATAACAAGAAGGGAGACCATATTTAATAACTTTATTTTCTACGCATGTAAAAAGCAGTCTTGAAAAGTAAAGCCCGTGTTTTTTTAACTTCTTTTAGTTTTGTTGGGAACCACTTTCATCCTCCTCCTACCTATTTAAACTATATCCAACTGTAATCACAAGAAATCAATAGTTTTCATTACATTTGCTTATATTATTTGTTTTAACTTTGAGCTAATACATTGTTTTTCATTGTTTTTATGGATTGAATGTCAAATGTAACGACTTTAGTAGCTAATTTAATTGCAAATTGCAATGGCTGGCAAACGCATTCATTTGACACATGCACACGAAAAGGATAATCTATGAGTGCCAGCACACAAACACAGAAATGAATGAATGCAATGCAATTTCAATTTGTTTATCAATTTGCATTTGTTTTAATATTTGTAATTAGTTGCAGGCTTTTAGGCGTCCTAACGCACATTGGCTGCACAATGTGCACCTGTATCGGCATGTGTGCATGTATGTATCTATGTATGTGTGTGTTGTTATTAATTTCCTAATGCGTGTATATATTAATGCAAAACAAATACCAACACCAATGCCACACCGAGATGCAAATAGATAAATTTACCAAATGCAGTAACAAAGCGCACATGAGTGATGTGTGTGTGTGTGTGTGTGTGTGTGCTTATTTGCATTAATGCTACAATGCTTACTGTGCGGTTGCGGTCACTTATTCGATTTCAGTGATTGTCCAGCGCTGATAGTAATTGCCCATCGTTATAATTAGTATAATTCTAATTAAATTCTAATGAAATTAAATTGGCCAATGCACAAATGCTTGTGCAGTGTTTCGTTTGTGTCTGTGTATGTGTGCGTTTTAATTAATAAAATTGCCACTGCAACGCACATTTGTAATCGCTAATGGACTGTGCGACAGCAACGTATGATGTCCATCGCAATTTATGCAAAGCAATCTACAAACAAATGTTCAAAGGTATTTTTATTTTTTATTTTTTGTTTGTTTTAGTTTGAAACATTGTTCAAAAGAATTAGGCTTTCATGAGATTAAATATAAATTAGTCTAATACATACAAAAAATACAGAAAAATTATGTTTCAAGTCGTAAAATATTTAATACATATCGAATGTAATCAGGAAACCTTTGAAAGAGATGAATTTTTTTATCAAATATTTTTATTAAACTTGCGCTTCTTAATGAAATTTTTTATCCGCATGTTTGCGGTCCTGATTAAACGCTACAAACTGCTCAATTCTTTAGTTCCATTTAAGTTTTTTTCTGTTAAAAAGATTTTATATCTGTTGTGCACTTTTAAGATACAATGGAAGCATTTTAGAAAGTGTAGAAGTATAAGTTGATCCACTGTGTAGTGCAAAGTGCAAAAACAATAATTATTTTGTGAATCCATCATTTATTACAAACGTAATAAATCAAGTGACTTGGCAGCACTGCCTCCAGCTGATACAGCCGCAAACTTCACCTGTGTGGGAGGAGCAGCTGAAACAAGAAGACGAAATCAGCCTGACGCGCGAGGACGAGAGCTGCTCAGATTTTTAACTTTTGACTACTTTTTGGTTAGCCCTTTCGCTATTTTGTTGCCATATGGCAACATGCTACTTTGTGGACGTCTGCATCCTCTATGGTTGCAAGAATACATTTTTTTGTTGGTCTTTAGAATAATTTGAAGTTTTAGGAAAACTACGAAATTAATAAACTGAATATTTGACCTTAAAGAAGAGAAGTATACACGTTTTTGTAATGGTATATCTTGACATAGTAAAGGAAGAAGAAGCAGAAAAAAATTAGAGAACTTTTTAATTTGACGTTTTCTTTCAATTTAGATACTTTGATTTTTTAATTTTGGCTGAAGTAAATGAAGAAATATTCAAATTTTCGTTATGCATAAAAAGTTTTATGTTTAAGTAATTATTATAGCCACAGCGATGTGGTTGCTCATAGAAAAACACTCTAAAATACAGGGTCCGAGTATAAAAATTACAAAATGTCTTATGGAATGTTGCTAATATAACCACATAGAAGCCTAAGACGTAAAATTTAAAATTCTAACTTTCCCCAGTAAAAACCTGTAGCGAAAGGGTTAAAACAAAACTTGACACAAATAGTTTCGTAGTTGTAGGTAAGTAGGAGTAATGCTCCAAGGCGAAACCCACTGGCCCATAAAAGCCCATTGTGTTACCACATTCGAGTGAATTGAGTCTACTCGGTCATTGGTTCAACTCCAAGGCGAAACCCACTGAGTCATAAAGGCCCATTTTGTTACCACAAACAAGTGAACTAACTCCACTCAGTCATTGATTCGGTGTGAGCTCCTTACAAAGCCTAGTAAGCTGTGAATAGTCCTACCGGCAAGATCCTCTAAATTGTCGATGAAGAAGTTGCCCAGAGGAGTCTTCTTTCTTTAAAATAATGCGAGACAAGTGCATAGTTCGAAGGTGAAGTACGTTTTATTCCTCTTCCTCGTCTATTATGTTTTGAAAGAAGTCATTAAAAAAAAAAGCAAACGCAACCATGTTGCTTGGTGTCAATTACACAGCGACCCGTCAGAACAACAATCACGGTTATAAACTGGTCCATTTTTTTTATTAAAATCTTTGTTTTGTCAAAATCTTCACACTTTAGTTGACCGTTGGCCATTTAGCGACCTTTTTCAAACGTCATTGCCAACCAACCGCGCCAGCAATTACAGTATTAATGCCATTTTTTTCTCAAATTCCTGCAATCACAAATAAAAACAAACTGCCACCGATTGTCAGCCTTCCGCCCATGTCCTTTTGTCATCGCTTAAGTGACTTAAGTGCGCCATTGCAGTCATGGTGGCCGACAACTTGCTGCTGCACATTGCATTGAGCATTCCCACACACACGCACATACACATACTAACTGTGTACTTATATAGTTGGCCATGTGTCATTACCGGTCCATGGGCTGGCCGGTTGTGGGCACTGCGCAGCTGCCGCTGTTTACATAACCTGTACCCTGTACGAACCCCCCACAATGTTCGCCGGAATTCGCTTCGTATGCAAAATGGCAAAAGGCAAGTTTAGGTTTTTGTAGTCGCGTACAAGTGGTCGCTTGTCGTTCGTGGAATATTTAATAGAAGATTTGACTGTGCCACATGTTGCTTGTTATGTTGTTGTTGTTGCTTTTTGTATTATGCTGTATGCGTATCAATAAATGTGATCAATTTGTTGTAAGATTTGTGTTGTGGCCGAAACTTAGTAAGCGATGTTCATTTGACGCACTAACATAAGTCAGGAAGAATATATGGAAGAAGATGGCCAATTAACTAACTAAACTAATTGATTGGAATTCAACTAAGCAAATATAATTTTATTCTCTACTACTCTAATTTTATTCTCTACTTTATATCAGCAGTAAAGTAGAGAAGCGAAGGAATAAAGGTTTCAAACTCAAAAATTGTTCTATTTTTATTTATTGTAACAGGTTTGTAACTGAGATTTTTTCTTTTAAATGATTGATTTTGGTTGATAAATTTAGTTAACATATCCCTTAAAAACATTATTTTTGTGTCAGAAAAAATGTTTCTCAGCTGATCTAAGTCCATTACACTGCGTCTTGAGGTTTCCTGTTAATTTTCTTTAACACTAGATAGACCATTGCGGTCATTATGACGGTTTTTAATTTTTAAATATCTATATTTTCTTTAGTATTTCTATCAACTTTTGCTTTGGAAACTTTTATTTTTTATCGTGAAAAGTTTTATATTTTTAAAAATTTATTTTGTGAAAAATTAGCCAAATTCGATGTGAACTTTTCGAGATAACAACGAATATGATATGGAAGTCTTTGCAGATATGGAAAACTTGCGGTCTTTCTAGTGTTAAATATACCTCACTTCCAAAGAAATCTGAGTAAATTCTGTGGTGTCAAGAAGCTAAAGTGGTCTCAACACATAGAAAGGGGCCCATCATTAGGCCAGCCAACTGTCTACAGTTCCTCCTGCATAGAGACAGAAGAAATTGCGAGATGGTCTGAGCTCGATCGTGGGTTGAAATTACCCATTTGTTACGCTTTGTCTTTGATGGTCACAGAAGAGAATGGCAGAACAGGTCCAGGACCCATTAATGCAACCTCAGAGACCATTCGAGCTAAAGAGTCCGAGAAGAAGAAAACCTTACAATTCGCAGTAGTTTCAAAGTGATCATAGAAGTGTTTGTTCGTAAATTTTTACATTGGATCTTCATCATTCATAACCTTTTGAAATTCAATTGACTGTTGAATTTGAGTTCGAACGGAATTATTAAAATTTTTCAAACGAAAAACAAGAAATAGTTTGATTGAATTCTGTTGAACAAACTGGTGACGTTCTATAATTGCAATTGAAAACACTTTGCGCAAGTTGCTTTCATTTCGCCAATTCTCAATATTAAGTATTGAATATTTTGATATTAACTAACTTTTGTACAAATCCCATACAAAAGCTGTCATTTCTTTTCTTTCCAACATCCACGCCTGCGCTGTGGCTGATGTCCTTGCGGACTCGACTGGCAGCGCTTCGCTTGCGTACGCCGCCGCAACATGGCCAGGTGTCAGATTGCACATAAATTCTGTGCACTTTGTTGTATTTGGCGTATAAGCACTGTGCAGATTCTACCATTGCGTCGTCAATTCGTTCGCCGACACCGACACTGCCACCGACAGACAATCACCGCGCCGCCGATGTCTGTTGTTGCTGTTGAGTTTTGTGGCCGTTTGCTGCTCGCTGGCAGCAACAGCAGCTCAGTTGCATGTTGCTTGTAAATATTATGAAGTGTTGTTGATTGCATTGTTTTTGTTGTGCTGTCGTCTCCGCGCAGACTTTGCGACTCGTGCAACAACTGCAGCAGTGGCAGCGGCAGCTGGCATGAATTTATTGATTGCCACAACGATAGTGTCCGCTGCAGTCTGGACGTATGTGTCTGTGTGTGCGTAACGTGAGGCCAAAATGTTTTCTCGGAATTAAGACAAGTTAACATGAGAATTATGAACATATTTGTAATTTTTGTTGTAATTATTGTTGAAGGTGATAATTGAACACGCTGCACTAACCGAATAACAGCGGGATTTGTTTTGTAAAAACATTTACACACACACTCGTATATAAATCAAGGACATGAAACATTTTCACATATTCTAAGTTGCATAGCTTTTATGTTGTTGTTGTTGCATGTAGCTAAAATGTGTTATCTTTAGACCGAAACGAGACAATGCCACATTAACCTGTTCACCCAGCGAGCTGTGCCGACTGGCCACTCGCAAAGCTATCAGCCAGGCTGAGCGAACACAAAGGAAATTAGACTGTGTGAATTATGTGCGCCCACATCTCAATAAATACTGGCCACAGCCAAACACCGTCAAATACGACATACAACGCCAAACAAAACAACTAAATGCAACAAAACTCGCATTGAATCGAAGAAAGTCAAACGGACAAAGTGAAAAATTCCGCAAAAAACCAATTCTCAGCACTTGCGCCGGCGCAACGGTTTGACGCGACCGAATGAGCGGCAGCGTGGGGGCAGCGGCGGACATGTGCCTGCAACGCGCATGTGCAACACTTGCGACAAACGCGAAATCCACTGCCGCAGTTCACTTGAACGCTGTGCGCCAGGCCAACCAAACAGGGAGACAGACAGACACAACTGGCAAACAGACAGATGAACAAACGAACAAACATACTCGTACAAGTTGTCGAGTATGCGGAATGTTGTGTGCATTTGTCCCGTCGTTGCCACTCGGCCACGCCACGCCACGCCACGCCACACCACAACGCCACAGCGGGGCGGTACTGCCAGCGTGGCGGATGATTCATTTCGCCTCGCCTCGACTCGATGCGACTGTTGCAACGCTTTCCTTCATAACTCGAAGACATCCGCCGCACCGCCTGTTGCGCTCCCAATGTGGCCGCCAAGCCGAAATTCGCCGAGTTAGAAGTCAGCCAGGCACACAGACAGGGTTTTCCAACATTTCGGGCAGACTGCTTGGGGTCGCTGCGGTCCGTCCGGTCGTTCGTCTGATTGTCTGCCGTCTGTTCGCTCGTCTGCTTGCAACACTGCTAGGCTTTGCTTGCCACCCGGATCTAACCGATCCTGCTGCCAGTTGCTGCTTTTGTCTGTCCCCTTGTCCGTCCGTCGAGGTCTTTTATGGCTTCGCTGCTCATAGGAAAGCATAAAGCGCTGAAATACGCGTCTACTGCGCAATGCATTGCAATGTTCGTTCAGGTCTTGGCTGTTGCCACAATTGTTGGCCTATAAAAAAAATATATAAATAAAAAAAATATGTATAAAATAGCAACAAACAGTAAAAACAATTTCACAAAAAATACCATCGAGAAAATATGCCCAGAAAACACAAACAAAGTGCACAAACGCTGCAATGCCACGGCATGTCGACGGGCAGCAATGCCAGCCAACACGACGACAGTTGCTGCAGCAGCCACACGCCAAAAACAACAACCGCGACTACGACGACGACGACGCTTGCACCTTATCGCTTTGCCCACCAGGATTATGGCAATTGTGGCTCGGTTTTTGTGGTATCTGCAGCGCACGCTTTGCTAACAACGCATCTGGCTAGCTGCGCCGGCTCTTAGATCGTATTTTCCCAACTGCCAACGCCGGTCGCCGATCGGCCTCCATCTGCAGCCGCTGCTGGCTCGTTGGCTCGTTGGCGCGCTGCAATTTCAATTCGCAGAATTGCAAATTCTCCGGAATCCGCTCCGTTGCAGCTTCTGATTATTTGGAAGTCATTGTTGTTGTCGCAGTTGTTGTGCTCGCCGCTGCCGTTGTTATGATTATTGTTGCCGTAATTCTATGCGCTGCACGAATCATGACCGATCGAAAGCCGAAAAAGGGCCAACAAATAAAATGCAGAAGTTCTATTGCGGCAATTGTTGGGCTGCTCATTAGATCAACACGGCCGATTGTGTTTTACATTCATTGCAATGGTGTGCCAACATTTGCACTTACAAAAGCCATCGTTCGAGCAATTCGCCTTCAATTTAATGCTGCAAATATCATTTGGCACAATAATTTCAAAAAATTCACACAATTTTTGATTGGCATTTTGTGCATTTCGGACGCGAACAACGACTGTCAAAGTCTTCCATTTGAATTATTTACAAAAAAGAACCAAACACTCTTACAACGTACTCTAGTCTTAACACTAGAAAGACCATTGCGGTCATTTTGACGGTTTTTCATTTTTAAATATATGTATTTTTTTTAGTATTTCTATCAAGTTTTTCTTTAATGACTTTTATTTTTTTTATCGGGTTCTACAATTAGTTCTACAATTAGGGTTATACAATTAAAATTAGCCAAATCCGATGTGTACTTTTTGAGATATCAGCGTATATAATGTGTAGTCTTTGTAGGTATGGAAAATTTGCGGTCTTTTTAGTCTTAAGGTTCAAATCTCAGCCGTTACAAGAGAGCAAGTAAGCTTTAGTGATAAGTATTCAACATTTAAGTTAAGCTTATTCAAACTATTTAATTAATGAATTCTTGTCTTAGTATGTAAGAGTTTTGTGTCGATAGACTGAATAAATAAATAAATAAATAAATAAATACAAATAAATAAATAAATACAAAAATAAATAAATAAACACATAAATAAATAAGAAAACAAATAAATAAATAAATAAATAAGTAAGTAAATAAATAAATAAATAAATAAATAAATGAATAAATAAATAAACAAATAAATAAATAAAGGGAGCAAATAAACTTTTGCGATAAGTATTCAACTTTTAAGTTTTTAATGAATTCTTGTCTTAGTCTGTAAGATTTCTTTGTCGATAGCCTGAATAAATAAAAAAATAAATAAATTAATAAATAAATAAACAAATAAATAAATAAATAAATACATAAAAAACAATAAGTAAGTAAATAAATAAATATAAAAGAAAAACATAATTTTTTGGGAGACGGCATTTCATTTTCAGTAGAAAATGTCAAACCACTGCCAATGAAATAATTTTAAAATTCGATGAAAAAGTGCACAATGTTCGCCGTTTGGAATTAGTAAAAAATTCTTGAAGTGAAGCAATTTAAAAAATCAGCATCTATCGAAATGCAATAAATAAATATAAAAATAAATAAATAAATATAGAAGAAATAGATAGTAGGTAGATAGTACAATTGTATTTCTTTTTCAGTAGAAAATGGCAAACCACTAGCAATAAAATAATTGTTAAAGTCCATAAACAGGTTCGCAGGCTTCGCCATTTGGAATCAGCACCAAATTCTTGAAGTGAAGTCATTTAAAAAATCAGCACCTATCGAAATGCACTCTGTTGCTACTTTCCAAAAGCACTCTTCATGAGAAGAAAAATAATGCTTTTTTAGAAACCAATGTATACTTCATTTGAAAAGATATAGAAAATTTATACATTTTTATGCAAAAACTAAAATGCAGCATTGATAAATGCAGCTTTGATAAATGCAGTGTTCTAATACTTTTAATTACAAGGTTTCTCACTTCCGATTTTTTTTCTATTTTACAGCGGCGCGCCCGCTGCAGTGACACATTTGCCTCGCAGCCAAAATTTCAAATGCATTTTACATGAGGTGACTAAAGGAACCCGACTGCTGGTGCAATACGAGTAAACACTTTGGACATACACGTACATAAATATGTATGTATGTATGTAGAATAATGTGTGTGTATAAATGCAAGTAGGTAAATCAAGCTGCATACACGAAACGAAATGGAAAACGTTGGCTGCGTTTTGTACTCGATGACGCTGCGAGCCAAACGCACACGCGGACAATGTCGTTCGCATGCGAATGTGTGCAAGTATGTGTGTGTGTATGTGTGCTGTATATTTGTAGCTGCATAAGTGGGCATTGCAAATGCACGAAACGGCGAGCTGCTGCTGCCGTCGCCGCTGTTGGGGTGTGGAATGAGGCGCTTATCTAAATCTTCATACTTGGCTACACGCGGCCTTTTTTAATTGCTTTAATGCAGCAAATACGTTGCAGCAAATGCAGCTGAGTGACCAAATGCAACCGAAAAACAGCACAACAAAAATAACTACATACAAAATTCACAAAATACAAAAGTGAACAACAACAACAACAACACAACAAATACGCAATTGCAACTGCAGCCACTTTTGACCATTTTGTTCGCTGCTGTCCGGCAAATTCGTGCAGGATCTCAACGCTTTGGGTTACCGAAAAATAACAAAATACAAAAACAAAAATTTAACAAAAAATGACAAATACAAAATAGCTTAGGTTTGTTGCTCCTTGGCGCACAGTTGTTGTTGCTTGTGTGCTGTTTTCGTAGAACGAATGCCGTGGCGCATTAAAGCGTTCAGCGCTTGGCGGCCGCCGATCGCAGCGTGGTCGGTGTTGCCGCCGGTGCATTGGCCATCGCATTTGTCATCAATTATGCTACCGGAGACTGAAAGTAAAACGTGTAATTATGTCGCTGCGTGTCACATTGCGAACACAGCGAACGGCGCGAGTTCCCGCCAGCCAGCGAGTCAGTCATTCAATCGCATGCAACATTCGTGCCACCGACGCGCCTGCAGCGTCCACCCAACGCCCTGTTCAATCCGTGTGCTGCCGATGCCGCCAGCGTTTCGCTGTCACTCAACATTCCATTGCATTCACCGCTGCCGCTGCCGCTGCCGGTCGCCCACAATTCGTATCGCAGCCGCTTCGTGTAATTATTGCTTCATGTGCAGCGACAAATAGACAAACTCGGCCGCTGCTGCTGTTTGTCATCGTCGCGGCTGTGGCTTTGGCTTTGGCTGCGGCTGGGTGTCAGTCGTCGACGCTCTCCAGCGCAATTAACTGAGAAAGTGAACCATTGCGCCACGACATTGACTGCCAAATTGTCAGCGGCTGTGTTATTGTTTTCATATTTCGTTGTTTCGTGTTATTTGTTATTATTGTTCTTTGTTTAATTCTACATTTTTGTCGTCATAATTAATTCACATTGTCATATGGCCAACATGCTATTTTGCGTTATTATTACCGCCGGAATGTCTATTATCGGTTAGATAGCGATCGAGTAACTAATACGCAGGTACTTTTACTAATGAATATCGTATTGCATTGCATTGTATGTAAGTACACATATTTCGTATACATACATATATCTATGAATACCATGTACAACTTTCGCAACAAAATTGCTGTAATGTGTTCAAAGCGCGCTGTCTAATTTAGAGAATAAAACTTTGGGTTAGGTTAGGTTAGGTGTGGAGAGACCGCACTTCCACTCGGAGGGCAAATTGACCCATTGTGAATCTCTTCTTAAATGGTTCTGGAGCTAACCAATCAGTATCAATCCGGCAGATCTGGAATTTTTGCTGCGCAAGCCAGGTCCGCTAGGAATCTTGCCCCGAGCCGGGCAGTGGCACAGAAAGTGTTGAATCGTTTCTACTCCTTTTTCATTCCCGCAGCTTCCGAAGATATCACTAGAAGAGATAAACTTGATTTTTTAAACATAGATTCAATGGCGCAGTGTCCAGTGATGACTCCAACGAGCTGCCTAATAGAGGTTCGATTCAGGTACAGAACATATTGCGTTTTCCTCAAGGAAAGGGAAGGTCATGGTGCCCGGCAGGAGCTACAGTCCGTTCTGCTTCGCCATGAGTACTCGATGTTCTTTTTGCTCAACCTGTCCATATACACATACAGGGCAGATATCGGAGGAAGCATAGAGTTATCTACTTCGGTGGAAGGCAAGCCGATTCCCTTTAGTGCGCTGCTTCATTCCCTGCTACTCCAGAATGGCCCGGAACACAGCAGAGAGTGACTCGGTGATGCAGCTCTGCTCTACCTTTGATTTCACCGCAGCTGATTCCAACGCTCCAAGTGCTGCCTGACTGTCCACAAAGATTGTGACATCTTGGGGGAAAATCCACTGTCACGAGTTCAGCAGCTTTGGGTTCGTAAGAAAAAAATTTTCAAGTCTAAAGAAATTTCCAACTACACTTCAAGCTGAGTCCAACTTTTCCAAGTAATAGAAACAGACGCTGTCTGTCAATTAACTAAACCTAGAAAAGTATAAAAATATTGAAGAAAAAGTTACCCCCATTTCACTTATTAATAACTTTTCATATAAGAAGACAAAACTTGTCTAAATTGTCCGTCCTAGCTTCCACCGATCAATTCGTAGTATAACGTCTACAGTCTAACTGTAAAAACATGCCGACAAATTTCAAACTGAACACCAGATACCAAATCAATGAAGCGAGAATAATGACATTTTGACACGTGATCATGAAGATTTTGGGTTTTAACATACTTACTTTTCAAGAAAATTCTACATAAAATTTCAAGGATATAAAGGATTAAAATTTTCAAAGGACCTTTTTCATATCCTTTTTTTTACAAATAGATAAAAAATCAATTTTATTTAAATTCTTGATCATTTCCTCTTTCATTTGATATACATATCGCCATATTCTATCCAGGTTAAGTATTTTTTATATATATTTTATTTTGTATTCCCTTCAAAATTTTGAAGTCCTTTTAAAAGGACAAAGGATGTAGAAATGAAAAACTGAGTACGCAGTATTACTATATTTGGTCTCTAGTTTCACGCCCATATGGATTTTTCCCGGTGTAAAAAATGCTGTCGCACGGTGTAATAGAAACATTGACTACCAATAAACTACCATAGAAAAGTTTAAATGCATCGAAAAAAATTCCATCTATAGCACTTGTTCGTAACTTTTTATAGAAGAAGACTCCAAAATTTCCACCATTCTATTCATAACAGTAGTTGTCTGTAGTCTAACTCTAAAAAATGCTGCAAAATGTTCAACTAAACACAGAGCTGAGTCCAGGTTTCCAGACAAGATTAACAGACGCTGTCTGCCAGCTAATACAAGGTGCGATACAATGTAAAGAGGGCTTTTAAAATAGGCTCATTTCTGGTGGCATCAATGTTATTTAACGCGTTGAAAAGGTACATCTTTTCCCAATTTCCAGTCAAAATTTCATCACATTTGGTTCACCGGAAGCAGAGTTATTGTGTCTGAAGTGACAGTTTAAGTTTATGTCATTGGTTAAAAAATTAGCATCAAAGAAAGAGCCAATATTAAGTTTGTTTTTTTTAACTTGGTGAAACTGTTATCGAATTTCCAGTGATGAACCAACGCTGTGGTGATGATTATAATCATAATACAAAAATAATTATTCATAATAATAATAATAAATAAATAGTTATTTATCTCGTGGCTAAGTTCATGAGTGGTATACGCAACTTAACCTGTTGGTATCTACTTAAATTACTGACAATAATTAGTCATAAATTATGGTATTAGGCCACAAATGGGTGAACTTACTCTCAGACAACTTTGAGATTGTAAGGATCATGAGGACATAAATAATGATTAACATGTGGGCCAACCGAAATCGGTGGCCACAGCAGATTCCATCAAAGCTGTACGTGAATTCATCAGAGATCTGTCAAAATATTCATGAAAAATCTTGAAATTGGATTTAAATGTCTCAATAACATCAAATTTATAGCATTTTATTTGAACATTTGGCTACAGAAAAGTGTGTGCATGGTTTGTTTTGCACTGGTGACAGTCAACTTGTCGTCATCCCATCGATGGACACTTGTAACTAAAATTTTATTTTGAGCATCAATAAGTGTTTGATTCATCAGATTTTTCACCTTTTCGTAAAAAGTCATTTGCTGATGAAAATAAATGTGTTTTGAGAACGTAGCCTTTCAAAAGGCTTGTAACGACATCATGAAGTGCATACCGGCTGACAATCTTCTTCTAGAAGGTGCAAATCACTACAGCGAAAACTACAGCGGAGACTATTTTGAATAAATTAAATCGGTGTTGCCAAAAAAGATCTGAGCTGATCAGCCACTGTCGTCAACTGTCAACGACAACCCAATTGTTCAACTTTAACATGAAATTATTTAGACTTGATTTATTTATATATTAATCATTCCTAATGCAACAAATTGTATCCTATAATATTTTCAATGTAAATTGCTTGCATCTGAAAAAATTAATCAGACAACAAAAACAATCAGATTCATCAATTACTCACTATGTGAACGACTCAATCAACATTGTGTGAATTTCACCTGTCTTCGAGCTCTTCATAGTCTTTGTATGATCAGACGTTTTGTGGTCAAAACTGACTGAATGAAAAGTGGCAACAACACGTGCGCTGCACACCAAACCAGCAAACGGCCAATAACGACTGTTGCAAAGTGCAATGTGCAACGCTTAACGCCACGGCTGCAGCTGCCGGCCAACTCAAATGCAACGGTGTCAATTTCATTACAAAAAAAACTTCATTACAGAAAAAGCGAAATTCAATGGCAAATTGCAAGAGACACTAATGCGCGCACAAGATAACTGTGGAAATGAGTGATGCTGTCGGTTCGCGTTGACTTAGTTATGCGCTACTTGTATGCTTTGTTGTATTTTTTTGTAAAAATTGACAATAAGAAAAATTTAGTTCGAAATATGTAATGAAAATGAAAATTTGTTTATTTGTATATTTTCATTTATTTAATTATTTATAATATCTCAATTCCTTTTCAAGTTATTACACCGTGCGACAGCATTTTTCACACCGAAAATATCTATATGTGCGTGAAACAAGAGACCAATTATAGTAATACTGCGTACTCAGTTTTTCATTTCTACATCCTTTGTCCTTTTAAAAGGACTTCAAAATTTTGAAGGGGATAAAAAATAAAAAATATATAAAAAATACTTAACCTGAATAGAATATAGCGATATGTATATCAAATGAAAGAGGAAAAAAATCAAGAATTTAAATAAAATTGATTTTTTATCTATTTGTAAAAAAGGATATGAAAATGATCCTTTGAAAATTGTAATCCTTTATATCCTTGAAAATTTAAATAGAATATTCTTGAAAAGTAATTATGTTCAAACCCTAAATGTCCTTGATCTCGTGTCAAAATTTCATTATTCTTGCTTCATTGACTTTGTAGCTTTTTATTATTTAAAATACTGATACTCAAATAAATTCGATTTTTTGTACTTCATTAGAATTGCAGCTTCCGCCTTTTTTTCAATAACTTTCGAACTAATAAAGCTAGAGTAATGAAATTTTGGCACGTGATCAAGGAGATTTTGGGTTTTAACATACTTACTTTTCAAGAAAATTCTATATAAATTTTCGAGGATATAAAGGATTAAAATTTTGAAAGGACCTTTTTCATTTCCTTTTATTACAAATAGATAAAAAATTAATTGTATTTAAATTTTTCAGCATTTCCTCTTTCATTTGATATACATATCGCCATATTCTATCCAGGTTAAGTATTTTTTATATATTTTTTATTTTTTATGCCCTTCAAAATTTTGAAGTCCTTTTAAAAGGACAAAGGATGTAGAAATGAAACTGAGTACGCAGTATTACTATGTTTGGTCTCTAGTTTCACGCCCATATGGATTTTTTCCGGTGTGAAAAATTTTTTTAATTTTTGTCGCACGGTGTTATGCATGCCAGCCGAGCCAACATGATCACATCGCCCCGTCTGACAATCCTATTGACAAACATATACATTTTTGTATAACCATATCGCTATCTTCTGGCCGTTACTAACCTCACGTCAGAGTGAATATACCCAATGTAGGGTATGAAGCATAAAAACCGCAAAACCACTAAACAAAGGTGCTGACTGGCGCAAATTCGGATTAATAAAATTTACGCTTCAATTGTCAATAAAAAAAAATACACGAAACACACACACACACACACACGAACAGACGATTGCAATGCGAAAAGTGACAGAAAAATAAACAAACCGTTGAATGCAATTGTCACACAAATAAAGCAACAAATTCAATTGGCAAATAAAATCCCAAGCATTCAGCATTTCCCATGTCAAGCCACAAACAAGCCGCATGTCGTCTGTTGTAGAATGTTGGCTGCACTCATTGCCGCACCGCTGATTTAACGCGCATGCGCAACAATGCCAGCGCACGCCTAATCGCATTCCCAATTGATTTGCCATTGATTTGCCACTTGGAGCCAACGACTGCAACTGATCCGCACTGATCGGCTTTTCTATGAATGCTCGACTTGTTCTTCTGTTGTTCGCTGGTCCATTCATACGCAACATTTTTGCCGTATTCTGTTTTTTTTTTGTTTGAGCGCGCCTTTGCTTATTTCTTGCTAAGCTGCTACTGTTATTTATTTATTTTTTTCAATTCACAAATTGTAAAATTTGCTTAAGTGCATTTTTGCATGTTGAAAATTTGCCGCGCTCGCGCCTGGAAACTGTGGTGTGCCAACAAATGATAATTTAAATTAATAACATCCATAAATTTTAATTAGTTTCGATCTGAACGTTGCATTATTCATCATCGCGCCGCACACACACACGATACGATCTAAATGTCTGTTTAACTGTGCACATAAATTTATTTTGAAGCTCACACTAACTGCGCGCTCAGCCGCCGAACGGCGCGCCACAGACATGCGGCATGATCATATTTTAATCACACTTTAATCAATTTGCTACACGATTAATTTTATCGCTTTCTAAACTAATTAAGTATTAATGTATTTATATCAAATCGGAATCGAATCAAAAACGAATGTAGTATTTATTTATTTATTATTACTGCGATTGATAAAAAAATTATTTTTATTTTCGTTTTGTAACATCGTCCAAATGGGCGTGTTGGACATAAAAAGTTATATGTGTACATTGTGTGCGTACTTAAGCACAATTCTTATCTCAATACTAGCATTTAACTCGCATTTATGAGTGGTGGTTTAAAAAACCATTTGGAGCTCTTCGACCGAATAATTCAAGACCATGAGATTAACCCTTTCGCTACAGGCTCTTTTTACTGGGTAAAGATACAATTTTTAATTTACCGATTAAGTCTTCGGTGTGGCCAACAACAATCAACAATATTCCATAAAAATTTGTTTAATTTTTATTACCAGACCCTGTTTTTTAGAGTGTGGTCATATGACAGCAACCATTGTTATGGCTGTAATAATTACTTAAACATAAAATTTTTACACATACTAAGAAATTAAATATTTCATTTTCTGCAGCTTCAGCTATTATAAAAATGTATCTGAATTACACAAAAAGTCAAAATAAAAAGTTCCCTTAATTAACTTACTTCTGTTCTTTGAACTTAAACATTCAGTTTATTAATTTTGTATTATTCCTAAAACTTAAAATTAGTCTAAGGATCAACAAAACAATTTATTCTTGAAACCGGTGGCAGACAAAACTTATTTTCCACCCGAGGCAAATCGCCAAGTGGCGTCCCTAAATTTGTGTATTGAAATACTTACGAAAATTATCAACCACATGTAATCTGCTTAAGGGGGCTTTCCCGTTTTTCGGTTTCAAAAAATCTTTTTTTTTTTTTTTACAGAAATCGATTTATAAATACTATAACAATATGAAGCCAAAGTTTCATAATGAAATATGCAATAGTTTTGAAGTTATAGCCAAAAATGTTTCGGCGCGCACAGCCTCGCGTACGCTCCGAGCGGCGAGTATTGTGCTTTTTCTCGAAACCATGTTTTTGTGACGTTTTTTACACTTTTTTTCGGATCTAATGAACCGATTTGGATAAAACTGAATTTCACGTGTTCACAAATGAATTCTCTATCGCACATCATAAGATTTTTTCAATATTGTGAAATTTAGATTTTTAACAACACTTTTAGTACCAAAATTTTGCAAAAAAAATCGATTTTTTTTTCAAATTGCGCCAAATTTCACCAAGTTGAAATTTTTCAAAAATCCTCCGATGTGCGATAACTAAAACTATGTAATTAATGAAAATGATGGTCAATTTGATTTCAGATAAACCGTACCCGAGAAAAGTGTAAAAAACTGGGAGTATGTTTTCCAAACAAGGCAACATAAGTACTTGGCAAGCCGGCGGCCATTTTGTTTTTTTTCCAAAAAAAAATTTTTTTCAACTCACTATTGTAACAACAAACAAAATAAAAAAGAATTACAACATTTTATCAAACTGTCTTTCCAAAATTAATTCTTGAAAAACACCTCATTTTTCGACGAAAAAACGGGAAAGCCCCCTTAAGATCAAATTTGTTTTCATACAAATGGATCGATATTCAAAATTATAATGATCCCGTGGGAATATTCTTATGAATGTAACTTAAAGACAATATTTTTCTGAAATTTGGCACCCGTTACAAATATTTTTTTCTTCACGTACGAAATTGGTCGCTTCACTCCCAAATTTTCCCGCCCCTCTCAATATGCCGCCCTAGGCATTTACTTCATAAGCCTTGTGCTTTGACCGCCACCGCTTGAAACCATAGAAGGCCATAGACGTCCACAAAGTAGCATGTTGCCAAATAGCGAAAGGGTTAAGCTTTTTGGCAAGGGTAGGATTCAGTGTCTCACACAGGATTTTATTTTGGGGGGATTTGCGTACAACTTTTGAGCTCAATTCCATGTGAAACCATAATTTGCACCAGAATTTTTTTTTTTATTTGGGAGGTTTGAACTCTAAACTCTCCCCCCTGTCGGCGCCACTGGAGCATTGACTGCTTGGAGCATCGACAGATCGTGCCATGTGTCAAAAATAAACTTTAACTCGCACCTAAGGGCGGCTTCAAAACCCCATTTGGAGCTTCTCGTTCGTATTTTAAACTGTGATATAAAGCTTATTGGGAACAGTAGGGCTTAGTTGACTGCAAGGAGCATTGTCAAAACGTGCTATGATTGATTCGAAACAACTCAGTGAAGATGAAGAAACTGATACCATCACTTCGGGTATTTCCTCGAGCAATCCGCCCAAACACTGGAACTCAAAGATCCACCTTAACGCGATATTCCAAAGTACCACAGACTACAGATAGAATTTTTGTTCGGCCCAATACGGCACGATTGTGGAATGGTTTCCCTGCGGAAATTTTCCCCAGCACTCATGATCTTGATGGTTTCAAGTCTTCAGGGGTTCATGAGTTCAAGTCAAGTCCACAAATTCTGCATTTAAAACACTACCCAACAAAAAATTTCTCGATATAAATTTTTAGCGACAAATTCTCGAAATAATCTCGATAATGCTTGCATTTTTTTCCTTGAAGAATTTGAAAATTTTCAAGTTAGCTGAATATATCTCCAAACCTTTGCATAAGAGAGCATACAGGGAAATGAAAACCTGAAAACATCCTGGAAATATAGGTTCGATTGAGGTAAATGTCGTACCGTGCGGCCAAGATTATCCATGAAGAAGTCAAGGCATATTTTGTTGATGAGTTGTACTTCTATTGGGCTCTTCATTGGAGTCATCACAGAATACTGTGCCATAGGGTCTATGGTCGTAAAATGGCACCTCTTGTCCAGTGACGAGACACTGCAGGGGATGTGGTGATGTAGAAGAAACAGAGTCGGTGGGAAATGTTCTCTACCAATGCCCAATGCTTTTTAGGGCATAGATTCCCGTCTGACGCAGCGCAAGCTGGACTATCGAACCTGCTAAATTTCACCAAGAAGTTAAATTGGTTTACTGACTGAATTCGGGTTGAGAAAGAGTGTTTACTTCTTCACTAATTTAAGGAGACTACGGACCGTCCTCAGGCCTCGAAGTGGAAGTGTGGCTGGTATACATACAGCCTTTGCAGCCTAACTGAACCTAACCTTCACATCCTTTCGGAATCAACGCAATGCGTTCGTTTTAAAAAGACGCACCTTTAGCCATACATTTTTATTAATTTTTTAATCACATCTTAGAGTGAAATAATGATAGTGAAATCCATAAATAAATCTGTGGTCAAAAGCAGAAATCGCTCAAGTCGCTTTAAAGAAATGTAGTAGCACCCTAAACTCAATGAAGTCTTAAGTCGAATTAAGCGTTTATCATTTTTGACCACAGATATGTCCGTAGCCAGTTAAAGCAATTACACTTACAATAGCCTTAACTGTAAGTCAAAGTTGAAATTTATTTCAATGACCCCACTTACCACAATAACCACCGTTTTCAACATTTTATTAGACCGGGGCACAACTTTGTATTCCATAATCTTTGACAGAAGCAAATCACAACTTCCTTTAATAATAATTTTTATTGTGTTTAAATGTGTACACAAAGTTACATACCAGTTACGTAGTTCGTATCAAAATCAACCAAGCGCCTCATACGTAACTGAAATATTCCATCAAGCCGGATTTCATGCTGCTCTCAATTCAATCGCACCAAAACACCTTTGCTTATAATAAAAATATTTCTCGTATAAGCCAACCAAATCGAGGGACAAATCATTGACTGCGCACGTGTAAATAAATCGCTTCGAATTGGCAATTTTCCACGCCGAGCACTGAGCGGCCATAAACACTTATCGGCGCAGCGAGTGGCCCACATTAACCCTTTCACCACGAGCCACCAAGCGAGCAGTGGTCATTCGACCCGCTCTACGTAAACGAGCAAAAAGTGAGAGGAATTTGCAAAAATAAGAAATGACATAAAAATTATCTGTGCACCAAGCAGAAAAATGCGAAACTGCTGCACATGAATCGTGCGCACTAATCCTGCGCAATAAAATATGTCGCTGGCGCCAGGATACGTTTGCAGGATGCAGGATACTACAGGGTCAGGCACAAAACGGCTCGGACAGTGAAGTGGACATCCGCACAGTGTGGGCGGATTTGTATTTTTCAATTGGCAATTTCTATTCGCCACATAAATTCCAGCGCCTTCCGAGTCCATCGAGATTGCGTTGTCACATCAGCGTACACTGAACGATGTACTGTGGTGTGGGTGTGTGAGGGCGTCTGAGCGCGTGTGAGGGTGTGTGCAGTGTGCTGGACAGTTAATTTGCTTGCGCTTAATTTTTGTTGCTTGGATTTTGTATCAATTCGGTTGTAAAATAAATAAGATTCCTTTGGCTTGACTGCCTGCCACTTACTTATATCGCTTTCTTACTGTCTCGCTTTCCCTTTTTCATTTCGTTGATCCTGGCTTATTTGTCTGACGTACACTGCGTCTTTATGTGTGTGTGTGTGTGTGTGTGTGTGTTTATCGCATGGCGGACACTTGGACAGTGTCACTTGCTCCATAAAGACGAGCAACGCACAATTTGTGTGGGGTGAATGTTGGTTTGAACTCGTTGCTCCGAAACACTGCTCGACGATGTGCAATGTGCTGTGTAATTGAATTTTTGGCTCTTAGTTCATTAATCTATGCTTGGACATAATATGCGAAAAAAATATAACCACTATATTTGTTTTTGGTTTGTCGAAAAATTTTAAGAAATATTATCGAAACCGTGTGCTAACTAAGTGAAGTTTTAGTAGAATTGGAACATATGTCGCATTAAGCAATTATATAGAATTTACATCGATTACACCGTGCGACAGCATTTTTCACACCGGGAAAAATCCATATGTGCGTTAAACTAGAGACCAAATATAGTAATACTGCGTACTCAGTTTTTCATTTCTACATCCTTTTAAAGGGACTTCAAAATTTTTAAGGGGATAAAAAATAAAGAAAATATAAAAAAGACTTAATCTTGTTAGAATATGGCGATATGTATATCAAATGAAAGAGGAAAAGCTCAAGAATTTAAATAAAATTAATTTTTTATCTATTTGTAAAAAAAGGATATGAAAAAGGTCCTTTCAAAATTTTAATCCTTTATATCCTTGAAAATTTGCATCGAATTTTCTTGAAAAGTAATTATGTTAAAACCCAAAATCTCCTTGATCACGTATAAAAATTTCATTACACTAACTTTATTAATTCGAAAGTTATTAAAAAAAGGCGGAAGCTGCAATTCTAATGAAGTACAAAAATTCTAATTTATTTGAGTATCAGTATTTTAAATAATAAAAAGATACAAAATCAATGAAGCGAGAATAATGAAATTTTGACACGTGATCAAGGAGATTTTGGGTTTTAACATACTTACTTTTCAAGAAAATTCTATATAAAGTTTTAAGGATATAAAGGATTACAATTTTCAAAGGACCTTTTTCATATCCTTTTTTTACAAATCGATAAAAAATCAATTTTAATTAAATTCTTTAGGCTTTACTCTTTCATTTGATATACATACCGCTATATTCTAACGAGGTTAAGTATTTTTTATATTTTTTTTATTTTTTATCCCCTTCAAAATTTTTAAGTCCCTTTAAAGAGACAAAGGATGTAGAAATGAAAAACTGAGTACGCAGTATTACTTTGTTTGGTCTCTAGTTTCACGCCCATATGGATTTTTTCCGGTGTGAACATTTTTTTTAATTTTCTTCGCACGGTGTTATAGAAGGCAGATTTTGTATGTTTAGGCAATACAAAAATTATTTTTATTCTTTGCTTTATGCAAGTCTTGGTGCCCTACTGGTTACTAATCTGGCCTTCATACTCTCGTATATCGATGTTTGCAGAACAAAATCATTATTTAAATTTGCATCAGTCAATGAAGTAAATTACATTTTCAATTTTCTTCAAAACCGCTATTCCAGTTGACATTCATTTATCTAATTGTTTCTATTGAATTGAGAAAAATGCAAATGCCAGCAATTTGCATGCAGCCAACAAGCCATGGCACGCATAACGCATTTAGTCGCTCACAAACACATGCAACTATATATGTATACATATACAACGTTGTGTGTGTGCGTGTCTGTGTCGTAGTTCTAACGACATGTAATAAAATTCATAAAATTTATTGTAGACAATATTCACGACAATTCGTCTCTCCGGCGAAATGTCAATTTTAATTGAATTTGTGTACGATATGCAATCGCGTCAGTCAGCGTATTTATGCGATGTGGCACGTTTGGTAATAAACATGTCACATGACATGGCAGATGCGGTCAAAATGATGTCGCCACAGTCGACAGCAAACAGCAAACAGCCAACAACGACCGTGCAAGCGTACGTTTGCTGACAGCAACACACATTTCAACAATAAAATACACTAACTACATACAACAATGTGTTAGCAACAACAACAACAAGAGAAGCACATAGAATAGCAAACAATAGCAACAACAATTTACATGTTATTGACATGAGATCAGCGAACAAAAACACAAATGTTGCCACTAAAAGTTTCGACATCGAATTTGCGTGTCTTTGTATGAGTCGATGCGAGTGTGAGTGCAATTGAGTCTGTGTAAGGATGTGCGCGTGTGCCAAACTGGGACAACGCTGCGAATTATGTGTCAAGCTCAATCGGATTTCAGAACTTTTGACAGCAAGCCGTTTTCATTCCTAATCTGTCTTCGTTCCTTTCCATCACTCCATTCCTCCTCTTTTTCTTGTATCCTTAAGTTCTTCCCTTCTTCATTCATCTTTTATTTTGTTCATTCATTCATTCATTTCATCTAATCCTTCATCTCTTTTCATCTTTCACTTTGTTTTTTGTTTCTCAATTTTGTTATTTTCTTAATTTATTTCTTTATTTCCTTCTTCCTTCCTTTTTTCTTTTCTTCCATTCAACATTTCTGCCTTCTTTCATTTTTCCTTTCGTCCTTTTTTATTTCTTCTTTCTTTCTTTCTATCTTTCTCATCTTTTTTTTTCTTTGTTCTTCTCCTTCCTTTTTTTCTTTAATTTAACATTTCTTTCTGTCTTCCAATTTTTTCTTCTTCCACTCTTTCATTCTTCCTTTGTTCATTTATTTTGTTCTTATTTTATTTCTTTCACCCTTTTTTGTTTTTCCCATCTTTGCTTCCCACTTCCACTGTCATTTTCTTCTTTATTTTCTTATTTCTTTCTTTCTTTCTTCTTTTCCTACTTTCCTTCACTCTTCAATTCTTTCTTTTTAAATCTCTTCTTTTCTTCGTTTCCTCCTTTCTCCTTTTAATTTCTTGCTTTTTTCATTTCATCATTTCTGCCTTTTTTCAAATTTTTCCTTCTTTTATTCTTACTTCGTTCATTTATTTTGTTTTTCTTTTTTTCAAATTTTTCCTTTTATTTTTATTTTGTTCATTTATTTTTTTTCTTTTATTTCTTTCTCCCCTTTTTCATTGTCTACCCTTTCCTTCCCACTTCCATTGTTATTTTCTTCTTTCTTTATTTCTTTATTCTTTCACTCTTCCATTCTTTCTTTTTTAATTTCTCCTTTTCTTTCTTTCCTCCATTCTTCCTTTAATACCTTCCTTCTTTTCTTCAATTTACCATTTCTTCAAATTGTTTCTTCATTTATTCTCTCATTCTTCCTTTCTTCTTTTATTTTATTCTTCTTTTATTTGTTTCCACCTTTCTCGCTTTCTTCCTCTTTCCTCCTACTTCCATTCTCATTTCCTTCTTTTCATCCGTTTCTAATTTCTTTTGTTTTCTTTCTCTTTATTTATCTATCATTTTTGGTTCATTTATTTTCTTCTCTTTCCTTTCATCTTTCTTTATTGGTTCCTTTCTTTCAGTTTCTCTGAATTTCTCCTCTCTTGCTTTCTACATTTCATTTTTATTTTATATTTTATTTTCTTGTTTCGATCTTTCTTACTTCCTTCCTCTAAAACTTAAATTCTTTTCTTTTCTCTTCTCCCTTTCATTTCTTCTTTGTCTCTTCCTGAATTCCATCTTCTTTTATTCTTTTGTTTTCTTTTTTCTTCTTTCCTTCCTATCCCTTTCTATCCCTTAAAATCTTTTCTCATTTTCTCTCTTCTTCCTTTCATCCTTTCTTTATTTCTTCCTGACTTTCATCCTGCTTCCATCAATTCTGTCTTCCTTTCTTTTTCCAGCTTCTTAACAATTCTCTTACCCCACCCACCTCTCGCTTTGTCAACTCAATTACACACAACTTACAACAATTTTCAATTCCAGCTTTTCATTTTCGATTTTGTCAAATCTCGCTCTATAATTAATGCCGCACAATTTGCTTCAGCCACAACCAGTTCTCCACGCAGTCACCTACAGCTCTCAGCGTTGACCGCCGCGCCACACTTCGCTGCGCTCCTTCGAACATCGCTTGGCGTTTTGCTTCTTTTCGCGCTGGGGGCAGTAACCAAGCGCAGTTATCGCTGTTGTAAATTTACAACAGCAACAACGTTTACAGCAACTGCAACAAACACACCAAAACATTCGTGTGGTTGTTGTTGTTGTTGCTTATTTTGCCTTGCTTCGCTTATGTCTTTACCTGTTTCGATCATTCGCTTTGCTCTTCTCTTGCGCGCATTTGATTTGGACTCGCTGATCGGGCTGCTGGAACATTTTCACTCCCATATCTGGTTGTGTCAGTGTTTCTGTGGCTGCTGCTGTTTGTTATTGTTGTGGTTGTTGTTGTCATTGTTTTTGCTGTTGTACGATTGCATGCAACCAATAACATGCAACGACAACGGCTGCAGCTAAAACCATAATTTATGCACACCGCCAAGCGATGCCACAGTCCGATGCTCCGCCTCAACCAATCAGGTGCGCCGCCAGACACAGATCAGAGCGCTTCAAATGCTTTAATTGCCACTGCGACAGATCGATGTTGCGTAGGAAATGTTGAATAAATAAAAAGTGGATTACAAGTACATATTTGATTAAAATAAAAAACTGTATGCATATAAATTGACAACGCATTGCGGAATGACGATCTGTTGTTTTATCTATTTTTTACATACATTTCGCTCATTCATTCACTCTTCAAAAATTTTATATGGGTGTGTTTTCTTATGATCTGTCAAATCATCACTGTAAATCAATCAATACTTTACTTCAGTACAGATGCAAATTGGGAATCCAAAGGCTAAGTTTTTTACTAAAGAGAGCTTAAATGAACTGTGAGTCCATGAGGAGGCACAATAGATCTCCTTAGGTCGCAGTGCACAATAATGACTTCAGCACACCCTGAATACACATACAAACATAAAATTTTAATTTTCCCGGAATGATGTATGTAGCTTTGAGTTATGACGTTCTTACATCAAACGAGTGATTTGTCTTCATTACGAGGGAGACCAACTGAGGCGTCGGTAGATCACGAAGTATGGCAGAAATAACCCCAACCAATTTGTAACCTAAACATACAACATATAGGGGAATTCTTTGTAATGTGTAAAGTGCAACCCCCTAAAAAAATCGCAAAAAACGTAGAAATCTCAAGTAAAAATGCCTGATTTAGAAAGATTATTGAATTTAATTTGAATTGAATAGAAAATGACCGAAAGCAAAATGCAAATTGAATGGTAACGAATAAAACGAATAATTATATGGAAATTGATAAAAAAAACTGAACTAATTCATTCCTCATGATAGGATTAGAGAAAAGTTTACCAAGAACACTTTAAATTCATTTTAATTACGATTCCGAGCAACAAAAAATAATTTTACCGATATAAGATCACAAAACAATGAAAAAAGAGGGGTGGCACTTTACAAAGAAAAAAAGGTGGCACTTTACATTTTCACGCCATTGTGGAAATCATTGAATAAATGTTCTCCTCTTACGATATGCTCGGATATCATTTCGGATTATGAAAAAGCATTAAAAATTAAGTCCAACACTGATAGTTACCTTAGTTTTTTACACGTATTTGATTTATTTTTCACCGCATTTTTAAGTTTTTTCTTAACCAAATTTGACACTTTTTTTTACCCAGACCGCGTTATTGTGTCTGTTCCCTCAAAAACCACATTAAACTTGATGTTGTCATATATACCTTAAATGACGGTAGGAATTTGTTTGCTTGGATTGCTGAAACGTCAAAATCGAGCAGGGGTGGCATATTACAAAGAGTGGCACCTTACAAAGAATTCCCCTACACATATAAATCTGTGATCTAAAACAATAATCGCTCAAGTCAACTTAAGACAGAATTGAGTATATTCCCTTGATTGTACCGTAGATTTGTTTAATTTTAAAACAAAAAAGTTATTAATAAAAACCTGAACACATATTACATATGCAATAATCGCCTAATATGGCGTTCAACCTGACGACTTAAACATGTTTAATGAGCTTAAACAAGTTAAATGAACAAAACCAGTTCGAAAACCTGTTTCTTCACATGCAATTGTTGTTTTAAATTAAACGTGTTAAACCATTTAACAAGTTTTGAAACGAGTTTAGGTTTGATAAGAGTTCAACTTAAATTATTGTACCACATTTTACAAATCCAATTTTTTTTTTTTAAATTGCCATCATTTCAACAATCGCTAATTTTGAATCAAGCGACTATTGTAAATTTAGAATTCAACTAAAAATTCCTAACCTCTATGTAAGCCTAGGTATGTTCAGATCTACCACATTTTGAATAGCAAAAAAAGCTTAAATTGATATATGTGCAATAAATGTGAGTTGGTCAATGTGCAATAATCACCATCAGGATTCGGACTTTTCTACGATCGAAGTGAATCTGCTACACTTTTTGCCAAATTTTAAAATTTTCTTCACCACTCCGCTTGAGGCCCAATCTACTACAATTTTATTTCGAAGCAAAATGTGGGAAAAATGATTTAGCAGCACCAATTACAAAACAGAGTTACGTGTTGCACCCTTTGTAATCTAGGCCGCCGAAATACGTTATTTGTTGTAAGTTTTTTTTTGCTCACATATGTTTTAAGTTTAAGCAAGTTTAAAGTCAATGGGGCCAATAGATCAAGTTCTTCTTAACCCTTTGTTGTTCCCGTCAGATTTTTATGAAAAAATACTTCTCAAATTATTTCTCATTTGAAGGTCTTTCACCACATTCGAAGTCAATTGACGCATTAAATCATGTTTCCCCATACAATTTCTTAACCCGTCGTTAACTACGTCAGATTTTGATTTTCGAAAAAATTAAAAACACGTGTCACGTTTAAGTCAATGGGCCCATTATTTTATGTTTTTTCACAGTTTCTTCATACAATATCTTAACCCCTGGTTGGCCCGGTCAGATTTGGATCTTCGAAAAAATTAAAAACACGTACCGAATTATTTCAAATGTTAAGTGCTTTCACTAAGTGTGAAGTCAAATGGCCTATAAAATCATGTTTCTTGATACAAACTTTGAACCCTTGGGTCACCCCTTTAAGTTTTGATTTTCCACAAAAAATAAGAATCACCTGTAAAATTATTTTTTATTTCAGTGTTTTCGCCAACTTTGAAGTCAATAGGGCCATCGGTTCAGCGTTTTTTTATAGTATTTCCATATACTAACCTTAACCCATTGTTAACCCGTTTAAATTTTTGTTTTCGAAAAAATAAACTATACGTGTCGAATTCATTTTTATTTAAAGTGTTTTCACCAATTTGAAATCAATAGGCCCATTAAATTGCATTTCTTCAGAAAACACCTTAACTCATGTTTGGCCCTTTTAGACCCCGAATTTCAAAAATTCCGTCTTAACGGGGGTTCATTTTTCAAGATGTACCTATAAAATTAGATTTCATGTTTGTAGCTTCAGCGGTTTGTGCTGGGTGATGATGAATCAGTCAGTGAGTCAGTCAATCAACCAGGACAAAAAATTGGCTAATTTTATTTCAGTATGTGATACTACTTTTACCAACCACAAAATTAATACATCGACTCCTTTCCTATCCGCCAATACAATTTGACGCAATCACCCCAACCGTTCATAACCGCAAACCCAAAAAACAAACACATTAACAACAACTAAAGCCGCGCACCAACAGTTTCTTGAAGTGAAATTCAGTAACCCAAATCAGATTGATTAAAAATATGAGCGATCAGCCGTTAAGTTGGTTCCTTAATTTTTTTTTCATATTCTTTATTATTGTAGTGAGCAATGTGGGCAATGCTTACGAGCAGCAAACAGAGATACAAATCTAGCTTTGAGCATAGGTATGCGCCCTCCAAATATCGCCAACAGTTAGGAGGGCCAACACTCATTAGCGAATTTTTGCTTGTACTTAAATAATTTTAACGCTGCGGGTCTTTAACCGCAACTGCACACAGTCAGCCAGCGAGCAGCAACCGGACAAGTCAGACAAATGTGCACATACGATTACGTATAAAACAATGTATGTGTGTACGTGTGTGTAGGTATGTGCAGGTTTTCTTCGTTTTTCAGTGCCTTCCACTGTTAAGCAATTTGATAATTTGAGCGATTTTCAGCCGACAGTCTGAATTATTGGCTGGCAATCGGGCGTGCGCGGCGCATTGTGTGAATCTGCTGGAAGGCGCTCCGATCATTGGCGCTGATCTTGATGCAATTATTGTAATAATTGCGGCCGACTGGCGGCGGTACGCGCAAATGCGCCAACCGCGCTTTGAGGATTCGGATCAAGATTGAAATCTCCGGAAGCGCAACGGACTCTCGGGCGCTTGGAACAGCTGAGTGTAGTCGACAGGGACGGCGATGGAATGGCTGTGGCTATCTCTCAGGTGATTGATGTGGTGCGATATGTTTAAGCACGAGTTGCCATAACAGAAGGTTTCGAAAATATCGAATACTAAATCGAAGGGTGCAGTACTCGTATGACTTGGCATGATGCACAAATGAAATGCCACTAAGGAAGGGTGAATGGCTGAGTAGTGAAGCGGTGTACTGAGACTTATTACAATTATAACAAGAAAAGTTACATACTACGGTGTCCAAAAAATAAGGTGACATTTGAATTTATGTATTATGAATTCCTTCCGCCGGGACAGTCAGCAAGGAATATTATTTGAACGTTATGCGTCGTTTGCGTAACGCTATCCGCCTAAAAAGGCCGGAATTGTGGAAAGACAATTCTTGGTTTTACACCACGATAATGCACCATCCCATACTGCACTCGTAATGCGTGATCATTTCGCCAAAAACTCAACCCATATCGTTCCGCAACCACCGTATTCACCTGATCTGGCGCCGTGCGACTTCTGGCTGTTCAGCAAGCTCAAAAGACCGCTCCGGGGACACCGTTTTGATACGATAGAGGAGATTCAAGCCGCAGCGAAGACGGAACTAAAGGCCATCCCGGAAAGTGACTACAATCAGTGTTTCGAAGATTGGAAAATCCGTTGGCATAAGTGCATTACATCGGGAGGGGATTACTTTGAAGGGGATGAAATTGATTTGGAAGAATAAATAAAGAATTTTCAAAATAAATACAATGTCACCTTATTTTTTGGACACAGTAGTATATGACTTTTCGCGATAATGTTTAATTTTTTACTCTACTTATGTTCATAAAAATTGTGTAAGAATGAAAATTGTTTACTTAAGTAATGATTACTACTTAACCCTTTCCGGAAATTTGTACGATATATCGTACAATTTTTTCGAAGATTTTTAATTTGACAGCGAACGCACTTTTTATGGAACGACTTTTTAATTTTCATTAAGTAGGCTGTGTTATAACATTCTGCTTAAAAATATAAATCATAATAGCCGTGGCTACGCAGTATGAGTGAGTTTTGTAAGCAGCTCTTTGTAAGAATTTGAGAAACCAGCAAATGACGGTTGTTCTGCGGAGGAATTTTTAAATATGTAATAATTTTTGATAGAAAAAAACTAAGGAAGTAAGTTAAATTATAAAACTTATTAAATTTAACATTCCCGAGTCCTTAAAAAAATTGTACGATATATCGTACAAATGACCACAAGGATTGCAAAGCTTTGTACGATATATCGTACAAATGGAAGACAAAGGTTGCAAGTTGCGTTTGCATTTTTTTTAGGTTATGGGTGTGGTAATAGCATTTTTGTGTTTGCATGCCTGCCACGCCCATCTGTAAACTACGTGGCTAACAAAATTCGACTATTCGGCAATTTTCGATTCAAAATAAGAATTACTAGACGATTTTGTGTTTTACTGGGCAGACTCAGGTTATGTAAAGTTAGACATGCGTACTTGCCACTCCCACTACGATAATAAGAATCGTCTATATTCAAAATTTTTCTGTAAAGCTATATGAATTTTAATTGATTCTGTGTTTATTGAGGGGAAAAGGGCTTTGCAAGAACAACAACGTTTATATAAGGCCGAATAAATGTGACTCAATGGTTCATACATACAGAATTTTTGTAAGTTTCGATCGAAATGAAATCACGTTTTGAATTTTTGTTGTTATAATTTAGGTTTTCTATAAAAAAAAGTCAATGAATTGTTCATAAAACTAAACAAAAATTGCATGCATTTTTAGTCCTTTGCGAACCATTGTACGATATACGATATATCGTACAAAATTGATTGAGCTCTAATTCTCAACCTAAATGATTTTTTGATATTTTTTGTATTTTATTGCTAAAATGTTCAATGAGAGTCAATATTTGGAAGTAAAATTTGTATCTCAAGAAATGCGGAAATTGACCGAAAAGGGTTAAGTGGCATTTGTTACATTCCAAAACAGACAATGAAATCAATAATTAACTAATCAAATACACAAAAGAAATCAAATTTTCTGTTAACTAATACGATTCGAGTTCAGAATACACAAAACTCAACTTAAACTTAATTTTAGTAATCGAATCGCAGTATAGCAAAACACAGAATTCTGTACAAAAGCTGGCCATGGCTCACTCACAAACCTCGTCTCTCGCACATCGCTCGTCCAATTACAAATCCTGATTCCCAGCAGCGCACTCACCCGCATTGCCAACGCCAACGCCAACGCCAAATTCGCTCGCTGCATCACAACCGCCACAACACAGTGACCACCCATCAACGCTGATCCGCAGAGAATCGCTCATTTTGACAGCTTGTAAATGCCAGCGCAATAAAGTGCAACGTAGACAACGTTCGATGGTTTGCACAATTCGCCGGATTGATCGGTGCGATTTTATTTATTTGTGCGTGCGCGCAGTAAATTGACAGCGGCTCCCGCAACCGCAACTGCAACCGCCGCCACAGCGACATCGACAACAACAACGACCACGCACAGTGCAGACGGCACTTTACGCAATTTGAATGCCGGCACACAAAATTGGGTAACTTCCCGCGCCGGCGAAGGACACTCGCGCGCGCCTCTGCAATTGTGGCTCGCTGCAGCGTCGCGTCGCGTCGTGTCTCGCTTTCCGCCACCAAATTGACTGCCAACCTTTCAGCTACACAGCGACACGATTGATATATGCTGGTGCGGCCAACATTCCCATGAGCATCATTTACCCACCACGCAATAACAATGCGCTCCCAGCAGACACAAAGAGCCCACAGAACACAGCAATGCCAAAAAACAAACGGAAAAAAGTCGCCGAAACAGGAGCATTGCATCAGGATGAGCAGAACAAAAGACACTTGCTACCCCATCAAGTCCGGGCTGTGGTAAGGATGTACGCCGTCTGGGCAGCTCGCACGCCAACAACACAGCAAACACGCATTCTACCATGTTGCACACGTCGCAGCGATCGATGCGACCAAAAGTCGCCAACCGAAATCCGCAATCATGGCCAATATGCAAAATAAATTTAACTTCCGAATCGCACTCTTGCAATGACATTGCCGACATTGGCGACATCGGCGTCTTATTGGTTTTTATTGTTGTCGCTTTGCGTTGTTGTTGCTGCGGTTGTTTGTGCATATTGCGGGGGTCTCGCGTATGTTGACTTGTTTTACATATGTCCTCACCTCGCTGGCTGGCGTGCTGCAGCTGGTCAGCGGCTGAACGTTGGCGACATCCCCCAGAGATGCGAGCAATAACTTAAATGAGTCCCCTAAAAAGGCACCAACAGCGCAGCGTTTTAGCATTTTGCCCAACAATGGCCAACGGCCCGTCGCCAGTGTCATGTGATGCGCACAATCGCTGCCAGCCATTCGTTTTGTGCGTGATGGGACCACACGTTTGCAATTATTTTTGTTACAGTTTGCTGCTTAGGAGGCCTGAAATGCGCCAAAACAACACAAGTTTCATGCCGATTGCTGTCAACTAAATAAGTATTGAAGACATACGCAGCCTAATAAGCACAAAACGGGTAAAGCCGAAGGATTAAGCTCAAATTTTTTTCGACATACTACTGTGTCCAAAAAAAGGGTAACATTGTATTTATTTTGAAAATTCTTTATTTATTATTCCAACTCAATTTCATCGCCTTCAAAGTAATCCCCTCCCGATGCAATGCACTTATGCCAACGGATTTTCCAATCTTCGAAACACTGATTGTAGTCACTTTCCGGGATGGCCTTCAGTTCCGTCTTCGCTGCGGCTTGAATCTCCTCTATCGTATCAAAACGGTGTCCCCGGAGCGGTCTTTTGAGCTTGCTGAACAGCCAGAAGTCGCACGGCGCCAGATCAGGTGAATACGGTGGTTGCGGAACGATATGGGTTGAGTTTTTGGCGAAATGGTCACGAATTACGAGTGCAGTATGGGATGGTGCATTATCGTGGTGTAAAAACCAAGAATTGTCTTTCCACAATTCCGGCCTTTTTAGGCGGATAGCGTTACGCAAACGATGCATAACGTTCAAATAATACTCCTTGTTGACTGTTTGGCCCGGCGGAAGGAATTCATAATGCATTCATAATTCATAGTTCATAAATTCAAATGTCACCTTTTTTTTTGGACACAGTAGTACAACAAAGACATAAAATCCATAAAACCGTTTCTATAGGGTGTTTTTTTAGAGGTATAGAACTTCGAATTGAAATAAAACACAAGAAAATCGTTTTAATGTCCATCAATTTGGCTTTATTGGAAGGATAATTGTATGCCATTAATGTTTAAATATGACTTCGGGCATGTGGCCGCCGCGGCTGGCTCGAATAAAGCCAATTCTACAGGTCCAATTTTCAACCACTTTTTCGAGCATTTGGGGCCGTATGTCGGCAATAACGCCATGAATGTTGGCTTCCAAGTCCCCTAACGTTTCTGGTTTGCTGGCGTAGACGAGCGACTTCACATATCCCCAAAGAAAATAATCCAATGGTGTCAAATCACACGATCTTGGTGGCCAATTGACAGGTCCATTCCGCGAAATTATGCGCTCATCGAATGTTTCCTTCAATAAATCGATTGTGACGTGCGCTGTGTGGCATGTAGCGCCGTCTTGTTGGAACCACAACTCATCCACATTCATGTTGCGCAAAATCTTCCATAAAGTTGATGGACAAAGCTCCAATTGCTGTGCACGGTGGCGAATCGATTCATTCGGGTCCTCTTCAACATTTTGCTCTACAGCGGCAATTGTTTCTTCGGTGCGCACTGTTCGACGTCTCTGCGGAAGCGTATTATCACATAGAGTAAACGTAGTGCGAAAACGACCCATGGTTAACCGAATTAATTGCTCTGATGGACGATTATGTCGACCATAAAATGGACGGAGCTTGCGGTAAACTTCGCGAACTGAACCATTATTTTCGAAATAAATTTGCACGATTTGCAAGCGTTGTTCTTTTGTCAACCTGTTCATGATGAAATGGCAAACCAAACTGAACATAAATGACATTAGAGTTGCCAGATTTGACCACAAAATGCCAGTTTTATCTCTATTCGAAAAACAAACCTCTAAAAAAAACACCCTATACTTAGATCGTCGTTCAAACTAGAGCTTCAAACAAAGTCCGCACAGTCCAAACGG
The DNA here is from genome assembly GCA_964056695.1 of Melieria picta. Taxonomy (NCBI): domain Eukaryota; kingdom Metazoa; phylum Arthropoda; class Insecta; order Diptera; family Ulidiidae; genus Melieria; species Melieria picta. Next base: position 125,242,706 of record OZ057398.1, read on the forward strand.
TCCGGACTGCCTGGACTTTCAGGACTCGAATAGTTGACTTCATTTAAAATTAAAAATTGTTTAGGCGCAAAGTGTGTTTTCTTAGTTCATATGAACGTTCTGCAGTTCACATCCTCAACACTTTTCCACATAGCGCCAAAATAGTTTTGCCGATTGCAACCGTTGCTACCTCATTTTGAGGGCTATTTGGTTGACAACACACCCACCAACTCTTGCTTTGAGCGGACTTCAACTCTCCGAGCCAGTGCTTGAAGTCCTTTCGGTCGTCTGACTTTCCCATACGAAATCACAAATTTACATCTTTTGCTCAACGCTGTCACTCAGCGTATAGAAGTCCAGATAGTTTGAAGCACTCATTTAGTTGCTGTAATGTGGGATCCATCATATCGACTTTAAAAATTAAAATGCTTCCAAAGTTCCCACCTAACAAACCAAAAGCTACTCGACACATACTATTTCATAACCCTAAACCTTACAAATCCTTAAGCAAAGGTAACCTTATCTTAACCTAATGCTAACCCAATTGTAACCTAAACCTAACCTAAATCTAGCCCTATCCAAACCTAAACCTAACATAACTATTACTTAAACATAACCTAACTCAACCTAAACCTAACATAAAACCCACTTAGACCTAACCTAAACCTACCCTTAGTATAAGCTCAACCTAACCTTAACCAAACCAAAAACATCAACCTCAAGCAAAGCAAAACCTACGCTCAAACTAACCTAAACCAAACCAAACCTAACATAAACCCAGCCTTAACTTAATCTTAACCTAACCTAAACCTAGCTTTTGACTTAACCCATTAAATCCGGGTACCAGTTCCGCCCATACGATTTTGATTTTCATACACGACCTGGAATTGACCCAAAATGATCAGAAACAAAATTTCAGCTTTCTATCTCTGCACGTTGCTGAGATATTCATTGGGCATTTTTTACCCATTAGGCAGCAATGATAACTTTTTTCCATACTTTTTGAAGTGATCAGCTAAATACGTGAACAAAAGTTGTATTGTTTACAGGTGAGTTAGGAGGCAGATTTTTGTGAAGTTCTAAGGCCACTACATTTCGCCACATTTTCCACCTCCGGAAAAATAACAATTTTTGGAGTCTGGTAACTCTAGCTAGATGGCGGAATTTTAGGGTGACCTCCACTAGACTAAGGTAGTTCCATCTTTACCCCAACCATCCCTATCAATGATTTTGAGATATCTCTACCACGAACTTTTCTGTGATTTTTTGAAAAAGTAAATTTTCATGGGTAAATTTTTACCCATTAGGCAGCAATGGGTTAACCAAGAAATAACTTTGGTTACATTAACTTAAACCCAACCAACACCGTTGCCTAAACTTAACCTAAGCCTAACCCAAACCTTAACTTAACCAACCTCTTAACTGAAACCTAACTTTAACCTGACCTAAACATTGCCTTAACACAGGGGCGGATTCAGGAAAATATTTTGGGGGGAGGGGTTTCAAAAAGTAATTCTTTAATATTCATAAATGTTTGTGTATATTTCTTTTAGTTTGAACGTAGTTTTAAAGTTGACCCTAATATTTCGAGGGGGTTTCAACCCCAAAAACCACCTCTGAGTCCGCCACTGCCTTAACATAACTTGACCTAACCTTATTCTAACCTAATCAAACGTAAACCTAACTTAAAACTGATCAAACCTAAACCTAACCTAAACCTAACCTATATTATTTCAACACATATCGTTCACTTATAATATTATACTTTATACTAATAAGAAATAATCTGAATTTTGTAAATAATTCAACCTTCAAATTAACCGAAGAAATTTCTTTATAATAATAATAATAATAATTTCTTATATAATAATATAATATTAATAATATATATACAAGTATAATATATAATATTAATAATATACTACTTAAAAAAACCTAACCTAATTCTAAACTTAACCTGTAGCTAACCAAAACCTTACCTAATATAATCTAACCTAAGCTAACCAATTTCGCTTAATTCCAAACCCCAGCAACCAAAGATTTTCAACACAATTTCGCTGATTTACAGTCAAATAATTGATGATACAGTCAAATAACACAGTACAACAATTTTGCGGTTTTCAAAAAACCCGCGGAGTTTCTCAACTGTTCCTTATATTTTCGGAGTCGCTGATCACGAATATGTAATTATTTTTTTCGGGTCACCTCTAGTTTGGGTTTTACAGGGTCTTGAAGTTACAAGCTACACCCCAATTAAAAAAATTAATTTAAATGGGTGAACTTATCCTAGTCTAACAATATTGGTATCAAAAGAAAGAGAATTATGTCTCCAACTCAAATCAAATATTTGTTTGTAATTATCCTGGCAAAAGGATATAAAAATGTCCTTTTAAGGATGAATCCTTAATTATCCTGGAAGTTTTTCCACAAAAAAATTTGAAAAAAATATATTATAAAACCCTTACCATGCACCAACACATTATGAAATTTCATGTTAATCAGTCCATTGGTTCAGCTGAAAAAAATTGTTGAAGTTTATTTCAACTCAAAAACTTAAATTATTCAAACATTTTTCACAGTGCAAACAATTTTGCGGTTTTCAAAAAACATGCCCAGTTTCTGAACTGTTCCTTATAATTCCGGAGCCGCTGATCACGAATATGTAATTTTTTTTTTTGGGTCACCTCTAGTTTGGTTTTTACAAGGCCTTGAAGTTGCCAGCAACACCCACCTCGAAAACGAATTTAAATTGTTGAACTCATCTTAGTCCAACAATATTAGTATCAAATTAAAGATAATCAATTCTTCAGCCCAAAGCCATGTCAATGTTAATTGTACGTTATATTTTGAACTATTTTTGAACTAGAAAACATTGCTCATTGAAAAATTCAGTCGTGTTTATTTAATAGTAGAGATAGATAGATAGATAGATTCTTTTATTTAATTAAAAATTTTCTGTTAACAAAAAATATCCTTAAAACTAATTTACAAAGAATTTACGACAATGACCCAGGGTCGTCTGTCGGAAGATACACTCAACGGAAACATTAAGACATTTAAAACATTAAAGTTACAACAAAAGTTTCTCAAAAACTAGTTATATTCATTTAAGATCAGTTTTCTATATTTTAAAGCACTCGCGACAAACCACACTACACTATTCCAACCACCAGAACCAATACCATTTAATCTGTTAATCACTTCGTCCTGGTCTAAATAAAACTGTCCAAAATACCTATATCTCATTTCTTTCAGTATTGGACATCTTCCTAAAAAGTGTGTCAAGTCTTCCAATTCATTTAAGTTACAGAGAGTGCAGTTAAGTTTCTTGTATACTCCGAGATAAATAAGGTCGCATCTGGTCTTCAGAATCCAAGATATCTTATAATTTTCAGTTGTGTTGTTAATATAGCTTTTTCCAATATTGTGATCGAGGTACTTGTACAACCGGGAGCTGTTCATAGCTCTTTCCCATGTTTTTTGTTTGTTCGTCCGATTCACACTTGAGAGTAATAAGTCTATATTTGCACTCCATAGCCTCCTATCAGAATTGTCAAAAACTAGATTGATGTTTAACTTGCTTCCTAAGTCCTTAACTGCCGTTGCCCAAAAGATTTGTCTCTGTAGAATTATTTTTGTAAGTCTATGTGGTAGTCTGTTTGAATCGTAGTCAAATATGGTTTTGTAGATATATCTAAGGTGGAGTTCAAGTGTATATAAATGACAGTTTGGCAGGGCAGTTTTACTTGCCCTACTATTATTACTACTATTAAATAAACACGACTGAATTTTCAATGAGCAATGTCTTCTAGTTCAAAAATAGTTCAAAATATAACGTACAATTAACATTGACATGGCTTTGGGCTAAAGAATTGATTATCTTTAATTTGATACTAATATTGTTGGACTAAGATGAGTTCAACAATTTAAATTCGTTTTCGAGGTGGGTGTTGCTGGCAACTTCAAGGCCTTGTAAAAACCAAACTAGAGGTGACCCAAAAAAAAAAATTACATATTCGTGATCAGCGGCTCCGGAATTATAAGGAACAGTTCAGAAACTGGGCGGGTTTTTTGAAAACCGCAAAATTGTTTGCACTGTGAAAAATGTTTGAATAATTTAAGTTTTTGAGTTGAAATAAACTTCAACAATTTTTTTCAGCTGAACCAATGGACTGATTAACATGAAATTTCATAATGTGTTGGTGCATGGTAAGGGTTTTATAATATATTTTTTTCAAATTTTTTTGTGGAAAAACTTCCAGGATAATTAAGGATTCATTCTTAAAAGGACATTTTTATATCCTTTTGCCAGGATAATTACAAAAAAATATTTGATTTGAGTTGGAGACATAATTCTCTTTCTTTTGATACCAATATTGTTAGACTAGGATAAGTTCAACCATTTAAATTAATTTTTTTAATTGGGGTGTAGCTTGTAACTTCAAGACCCTGTAAAACCCAAACTAGAGGTGACCCGAAAAAAATAATTACATATTCGTGATCAGCGACTCCGAAAATATAAGGAACAGTTGAGAAACTCCGCGGGTTTTTTTTACTGTTGTACTGTGTAATTCTAAAAACAATTGAACCTAATATGAAATTGTTGTTCGTATATCCTTAGTTTGCGTCTACGATGTCTACGATCACTTCCCGGTATTGCCAACACATTTTCTTGGCAACGCTTTTTCGTGTGCGTGTGTGTGTGTGCCATACAACGACGCAACATTTCGTGTGCCTGCATCCTTTTGGCCACCTGAGTATGGACAAAATGAAAGGCGAAAATCGTAGCCAAACTGCAAAGGCAAAGCACAAGCAAAAACAACAAACAAACAAAACACAAGCAAAGCAAACAAACGTATCCTTAATTGATCGGATTTCGATCTCGTTTCGTTTGGCGAACGCTTAAGTCGACCGCAAGTGAGCGACGACGACGACAACGATTGGCTTGTGGGTATTTCAGGTCAGATATCGTGCCGTGCAATGGCTGCAAAATGCTACGCTCGATTAACGTTGGTGCATTCGGCTTTTGATTTGCATATATTTCGGTTTTAATTAGTTAACAAGGTGCTTTTCGTTTGTTCGCATTGCATGTTATACGACCATACTGATGTTTATTTCTTGTTATTGTTGCTGCTGCTGCATTGTGGTTGTTGTTGCCGCTGTTGTGGTGTGTTGCATTATGTCCTGAACGCTGTTAACCGCAGTAGCAGCAGCAGCCACAGAGATACCAAAACGAGCGACAAGAAATCAAAACACGATTTTTTGCCGCTTGCCGTTCGCTTCTTTTTTTTTTTTGCTTAAAGCAATTCCTGGAAATCGACTTGCATTGCGCCATTAGGCTATTAATATTGTGTATAATGCATAATAAATATGATCACTGAGTGGGAGTCGTTGACAGCATTCCACGAAAGAGTTCGATGTGGTGAGGAAGTCATGTTTCATTATCGAAGAACTGCATTCAGTCAACTGTTCATATAGTAAATTTACTGAATAATCGTACCATATGTAGTAAATACGCACAATCGATGGTAAAGAGTGTTGTTATATTTTCAAATATCTCGAAATCAGCAAACATTCCAATCTGCAGTTCCAACACGCTCCACAAGACGCACGACAACAAGAACAAGTAAGGATGAACGAAAAACCAACAGAAAATTCCGTAACGATGTCATCAAATAAATGCAAAAAATACAAATGTTCACACCTGAGAACTTTATTAGGGCAAAGGGAGTTGAACACGGCGCTGGTGTGAGCTGAAAGTGCAAAATACGCGGAGGTTTGCAAAATGTATGGCCAAACGAGATGCCTGCCATGACTGCCACACGAGCGAAACACAAGTCCCACGGTCTAAGGCAGCGATCCTCAAACTTTTCAACATGTGAGTATTGATTTCAAACTTTAGTTTTGCTTTTTGGAATGAATACAGAGGTTTTTAAGATGTTGAGTATCCAGAGTTTTGATAAATTTATAAATAAATAAATAATCTAAAAATATTCTTAAAAATAATAATTTAAATTATAATAAATCCGAACGGCGGTTGGCAGTATTTACTTTCTCACTTGAAAGTTTTGCCATTGCCTGGCAAGAGCTCACTTGTACGATTCTTGTAATTCGCATGCGGATAGCGATAGAAGTAGATGAGCGTTTCAATAGCCCGAGCTAGGATTCGAACCTAGGACCTCGGTATGAGAAGCCAGTGCGTTGCCCACTGGACAATCGAAGCCGACGTAGTTAAGTTAAATGTGTAGAAATTAGAGAGTAGCAGTGAACTGACTGAATTACTTGCTTACTTAGCTGGCCATAACAACCCGTTACCGGATTGCGCTCTGCCGCAAAAGTTCTTTCCAGGCGTCTCTTTTTTGCACTCTCCTTCTCCAGTTAGTCTTCAACTTGGTCCATTCGCCGGAGACACAATCTCAATCTTTGCCGTCGACCTGCAACTAACGCATCGAACACCTTTCTCGCTGGAGCTTCATTGTCCATACGGGAGACATGGCCAAGCCGGCATTGTCGCTGGATGTCTTTGAACAGCTCATACCGGTTGTAGTTCATTTGTACTCGATAGTTGTTGCCAAAACAAACAGAGCTGAAGATATTGCGAAGCATCTTCTTCTCGAACACCCACAGTGTTCATACATTCTAAAGAGTTCAAGTTTTGTCAGTCGAAAGAAGTCTCTGCTACTCAATTGCCTAAAGAGGCCATAGTAGCACCTATTGGCAAGGGTATTTTTTTTCTTCAAGGATATTTCTTCTTCTTTATCTCCAGGCTAACATCATCACTGCTCTTTATGACGATGCCAAGGTAGACGAATTCCATGAGTACTTCAAAAGTCTATCGTCTATTCAAAAGTCTATCAATCGGCCTCAACTCAAGACCCTAGGCGCTACGAGTAGACAGAATATAATTCGTCTTACCCTCATTTACCACCAGACCCATGGACCGTACCGGTTATGGTTTTTATCAAAAAAGTCAAATTTAAACTGTTATCTTTTAACTTTTATTTTTACCAACAAACATAAAAGTTATTTTGTGCCTTTTATCATATCGGGCAAAAATAACTGTTACTTTTGACTTTTATTTTATCGGTCAAAAATAACAGTTATTTTGTGACTTTTATTTTTTCGGTCAAATATATCAGGCAATTTGAATATTTTCAAAGGCCGTTTGACCAACTAAAAAACTATTGATACCATTTTTTTCGTCTCAGCAGACCGCACATTCTGAGCTGTAAGACTTGTGCGACGAAAAAAATCATTATTATCATTCGTTTTTTAATCGGTGTTAAGAAGTTGAAGAGAAGTTGAAGAGAAGCCCTACTCAATCGAGTAGAGATCCTTAGAGATGTTAGTAAGAAACCAAAGTATTAAAATATTTAGATTTATTTATTGTTCCTATTGCAACCACCACTGGCAACAGGCACAGAAAGAGCAAACGCTGCACACGAATTGGAATCGCTGCCCGAATGTCTGCGATGCCTTCGAAGCGCATTCCACGTGTGCAAATCAAAAAAATCAACCCACTACGAACGTAAAACAGGTAAAGGCGACTTTATTGTGTCTGTGTGGATCTCTTCCTTTCTCATTTTTTTTATTTGTTTACTATTGTTTCAACATTTCTAGGAACTTTTGAGGTGGCCCAGCCAGCAGTTCGCTTTCGGTGGGCTGATCATTTAGGTGACAGCAGCAACTTGACTAACGCGTAAGTAGACTGTTGACTATGTGAGTTTGCATTCAACTGTATTCAACTGTAAATGTGTATGTTTGTAATTATGTAGATTTAGTGTAATATTAATGTTGTTAAAGCATTAATTGGCCATAGAATGTATTCACCGCAAATCAACTTCGCAGACATTCTGCCGTCGTTCTATCAGCCTTCTACCCAACTGCAAAGACTACTTTGCCAACATCCTCTTTGGCCCACACTCGATCTTGCCACATTGCCAGCACAGCAGTGTTTAGTTGGAAAATCACCTTTAAGACACGATTTTCGCCATAATGCAGCGACAGCAAATTAACCGCACCACAAGTTGTCCTCCTTCTGAAAGCCGAGTGCGTGCCACCGTGAAAAGCAACGCTTCAGTATCGTTGGCCAAAAACGGCATGTTGACAGTGCGCTCCAAACTTAAGTGCACAACAACAACAACAATACAAAAACGCCATTCTCGGCCACCTTAAGAGCAGCACAACGAGTACGCTTCGCATTGCCACAATGAACAACGAACAATTGAACATCCCGATTGCCAACTCGTACGAAACAATTCGTGAACATGCATTTTTCCACTTAAATTGCGCCTGATTATAATTTTTATTTCAATTCTTTGCCATTTCGTTCGCTTTTATTGTGGTTACGTTTTTTATTGCAGTCGCCACCGCAGCGCACTGCAAACTTAGTCGAGCAACGTTGACTACTTTAAATATAATCGTTGCAAATTTGTTCTGCCATTGTTTCTTGCTTGTGTCACTCTGAGGTTGTTACAGTCAAAACCGCTTAACTGAGAGTTGCTTGACTGAAAAATCTGTTTAACGGAAATAGAAGTGCGGGTCCCACTTTTATTTTGATTTTTTCCTGAAAATTTGTTCGTTTAATTGAAACTTTGCATTAAGTTAGGTTAAAATGGTTGCCTTTGTACGAGACTCAAACTATATGGGCCCATTGTTATACCAAAAATTCGGTTAAGTGAATGAACATTTTGGGTCCAAAACATAAATTTACACTTCGCCTATGTGAAAAAAGTTGTGTACCACATTTCCTAATTTAAAAATACTGCAATGCTATTATTTGGCCGTATTACAACATCCCTGAAGATTTGTTTAGCTGGTGTCGTTAGTTGGCGCAGTTGGCTTTTGAAATTTCAACGACATAATAAAATTTCGGAAAAATAATTTCATTTCTTTCACTCATCTGAAGTGCGCTGAATTAAAACTAATTTCACTTAACTGGAGTTTGCTTAACTCGTCGCTTAAAACACCAGTTTTCTGCAAGTGAAAGGCCAAAAAAATCGACTTTCAGTTAAGCTGACTCGACTGTATACATATATGTGTTCGTATGTAAATGTTTGCCTATGAGTATAAAAAAACGGTTGCTTTGGTGACGCAGGCAGTTTTACAATGTCTGCCTTACGACGCCTTGGACAACGAATGGTCGTTTGACATTCGCGCTATTGACTTTTCTTGGTTTGACCGTAAAATTCAAATTAAATTCGAAACTGAAAGTGTTCGCTGAATAGAGTAGAATTGTGATACACGAGATGTTGTTTCAAAATTGGTTGAGAGATAATGATTTTACTTCACAGGGGAAGAGGTTATCCCTATTTCTAATGGTCAAGCAATTCAAAATTATATAGATAAGCTATACTTCCTGCAATGTTCTTGCAAGTTTGTTGCTTAAGTCTTTTGTATGTGTACGTACTTTCGGCGCCTACAGCAATCGTGTTTATAAAGCAGGTTGAAACCCTGTGACGGTCAGCTAGGCCATGATAAGCCAAAGGTAAACATACATTTATAACCATAAAGCAGCGGCAAGTGTTTAATTAGCCGAATCTTGCAACTTCATAGACAAAAGTACGAGCATTCTTACCGCCCAATATTAGTTGTGATCACAAGCCACAACAAGCGTCGCACAGTGTCGCGAGTAGGGAAAAAATCAAAAAAATGAATGTCGCAAATGTAGAAAAATAAGTTTGTAGTACTGAAGTAAATACCTCAATTTACTAAAATGAGAAAACGAATTTAAAAAATATCAATTTATATACCGATGGCAGGCCACCAAACTTGCACTTTGTGAAGGTTGGTGACTTGGGTAGAAATTATTGCAATTTGTTGAATGTAAGTTCGAGGACTTTTATTGAAAAATTTCCCATGGAACCTTATGATAAGTAAATATATTCTATAAATATACTATTTTTGCAACTCTGGGGAAGCTTTCCCTCTTTTATTTTGCTTTCCATATTCCTTGTACCGCTACTTGAAGAAACGTCAATTCGTAGGAATAAAAGTGCAATGTCATCAAACTTTAGATAAGCTTTTAAAAAAAACTACTTCTTACTATGATACTTCGAGATTTTACAGTGTGATATAGCTGAAAGTATGTATTAATAGAAACCATGGACTTTAGCTGCACAAACTTGCACGTTTTTAAGAAATTCAGCATTTTCAGTGACGTATGCAGTAAAAAATAGGGACCTTTTTTGCAGCATGGTGGGCAGGCAAACATAGCGACCACTGCTGCGCTTCGCTTAAGCTATTAATTTTTGTTTGTAATAATATGCAAACACTACCAATTTAGAAAAATTACAAAAAAGGTAGATTCGATGGAAGGCTTCGGTAATACTTGGTGGCTTGCCATCGAATCAAGGCAACTTTCGAAAAGAAACAAAACTTGTTAATGCCTGCAGAACCAATTATATCAGTTAATAGGAAAATTTAAGGTAAACATGAAAACCTAAACTCTGATATAATGCAATATTAAAAAAAATTTAATTTAAAATTTTGTCAAAAATAGATGTAGAGGGTTTAATTTTAATAATTCATCATCGAAAACCGATTGTCCTAGCAGTACACATTAACAAATTGTAATTTTTCATGAAAATATATGCTTTACTGAATTTAATAAAAGGTATTATAATTTTTTATTTGGGTTTGATATTACTTAGGTGCGCATAAGTATGCACAGATATTTGTAGTTTTTGTAATATTTCCTCTTTTTATTACAAGCGTATTTGTAGGTTGATCGAAACCATTTGTATATATCTTTATATTTATGATATAAGTTGCTGTACCAAATTTCATCAATATATCTTTTATAGTTTCCGAGATACTGTCACCTTAGTATTTGGTTTGTATGGGAGGTGGGCGTGTCCGTGGGGCGATTGAAGTAATTTTTGGCGTATTAACTTCTCTTTATAACAAAATCATATGTACAAAATTTTATTGTCGTACGACTATTCCTTCTATTTTTGTCCCTCGCTACTATGGACTCGCGACACTGTGCGTCGCCATGCGGATAAACCTTTGCTGCTAATTAGCACCGCCAAAGACGCAAACAATCGCCACCAAAATCTGTAAAAGTGCAAAAGAACCTCAGCAACTTAACAACTAACCATGAAATTGGGCACAATGGCCCAACAGAACATAGAACAGCCACCACTACCACAAATGGACATTTACAATTGACACTACAACAACAACAACATGCTGCTGTCGTGTTTGTTAGTTGTGGATTTTATGCAAATCAATGAAATAAAATTACGTTAATAAATTTTCAACATTTAGGAACCGCCAAAGTTTCAGAGAATTTCTGCACTTTGACTGCGGCCAAAACTTAAACGGACACCATTAGCAACAAAATTAAAAAACAAACAACAACAACAACAAAAATTGTAAACTCAGCAACAAGTAACAAGCAACGACAAGCACTAAACGATAAGAAAAATTAATAAAAAATTGAGTTGCTGCCTACAGGCGCAAACAGCAAACAGCAAGCAGCAGCGTTCGTCAGCAATGTTCGCCAATGCGACGCGTAGTTACTTGGAATTTTGGCGGTGTTTGGCAAAGCCAAAGCGGCTGCATGACGTTGGGACTTTTGTGGCCACCGCCAATGAGCGGCGTGGTGCGCCTTCCGCCTGTGCATAGGACGCAGGGCGCATGCAAAATTTGCTGTGAACTGCGTGGCGAAAAAGCAACTTTCGGCATTTGGCTTTTGTATGCAAAAATAATGCACACAACACAGAATAAAAAAATAAATAAAACAAATAAAGAAAAATATCAAACGCAAAGGCGAAAAACTGCAGCGCGGCGCGAACACTTAAAGCGCCGAACAGCCAAAGCACACCCAACCGCTATGCAAATGTGACAAGAGTTATCAGAATGTAATTTTTTTTCGGCACTAAATGTGGCAATTTTTCTGACTCATTACAAAACTCATGGAAACTAACATTTACAAAAATTGAAAAAAATTATAATAACTCCTTTAAAAGAAGAAAAAAAATTTTGTTGTGTGCTTTGCTATAAAAATGTTTTGCTCTTTTACGTTTAAAAATACGTTTTATAAAAAATAAATTCAACTTTACAAGTGTCGGGCTGTGCTTTTCTGTTTTATGAGTTTGGCTTGTGGCTAAAATAGCAACAACAATAAGAAACAGCGAAATGTACAAGTACTACAAGTACGCTGCCACACTCCAAGAGATTTCCATCTGGATAATGTTAATGTCAAATGTTAAATTTTTAATTACCTCCGAGTTAAAGTTGTGCCTTTTTCACTTTTAAATATTCTTGATTTTGTTGTCTTCTTTGTCAGTTCTTATGGTGGAAAGTGGAAGAGGTCTTTGAAGTAAATAAATAACATTGTACAGCAGTCAAAATACTTCTGAGACCACCAAGACCCAAACTTGGTACTCAGTTATTATTGTGATTTATGAATAATTGCAATTAATATTTAAATTGTAATTAATATTTAAATATTTAAATAATATTTAAGGGTTAAATATTCACTACAATGTCAAGTTTCCTTAAGTTGTTTGTGTATATCGATTTTTGAATGTGTTTAACTCAGTATTGAAGTTTTTCATAAGAAATTTTTGCATTAATTAATTAATTTAAATTGACTACGCTCACAAAATTGTCGTGGCTCAGACGATTAACACTGACTGAAACACTCTTAATCCTCAAATGCTTGAATTATTGTTATTTCTTGTTTATTTAATAAACATACGTTTTTCAACTTACTTCAAGCTAGCAGAAAACTTCTTTCAAAAAATGTCTATAAGTTTAGGTTAAGGTTACGACACATTTAGCCCCATGTGACCCATTGTGATGCCGCAATTCCTCGCGTTAGAAATGTAAATGCAATCTTGTTTTTACAACATATCGCACACTAAATACAAAACACTCACAACTCAAAATTTTTACATTTTCAAAAGAGACAAAAACTAGTTGATCCTGAAGAAACAACGCAATTGACATAAAAACAGATATGCAGTATATTTCTATATTAGTTAAAGATTAGTAATAAGAATGACATTTTTGAAGTAGTTAGAGATATGTACTGTAAATTAATTTATTGAAAAAAGTAAATTTTGGAAAATCTTAAGTCGTAATTTTTTTTATTTAGTGTGCGATGTGTTATAATACACATTGATAAACGGATGGGAGAAAGGACGAGTGGACGAATGTTTAACCAGCTCGAACTAGGAATCGAACCTAGAGCCTCTGGTATGAAAGAGCAGCGCGCTACTCGCTGGACTATCGAGGCCAAAATGTCTTTAAAATATTACCCAAAAAGGACTTTGGACTTGGTTGTCTTTTCAAAAGCTTATATCAGGGTTTAATTGGAAGATAGTTATATATATGTTAAATATTTGAGAGTTAAATGTATGTATGTTCTCACTCAACTTCTTAGCGAGTGGTTGTTATGTTTCAGAAATTTCTCCAACGTTTCTAAAAACTTAATGAATTGAAAATTTCACCTAATAAATTCATATTTATTTTATAAATAAAAGTTTAACTCATGCTGAAACAGATTTATTTGTATTATAAACAAAAGTTTGGCTGCTGGCACAAATTTAGCCAATAATAACTAAACAAAATTACTATTTCTAAATTTCTTTAATTAATAATATTAATTACTGCGGCTCCAATCGCAGTTAAATTTGTCAGTCAACAATAGATATTTTTTAACAATAGGGATATTCACACCTAGATCGTTACTTTGTTAGTTCGGTACTGGGTACTTTCGTACGTGTATTTTGTTTTTGTAAAAGAATCGAACAAAAACAAAGTACATGTACGAAAGTACCCAGTACCGAACTAACAAAACAATCGAACAAAAACAAAATACATGTACATAACTACCGAACCAACAAAGTAAAGAGCTGGGTGTGAATACCCCTGTTTGTTTCTTTAAAAAAAATTTTTAATTTTTTATTTTCAAGTCCTTAACTTCCTTCTCCATTAATTATCTGCACCAATGTTCATTGGCATGCTGAATTTTTGCTGGCTGAAACCACTTCCTGTTATCCTGAGGCCGTGAGGCAAACCTTCTAGTGGGTCCCTGGTAAGTCCCTTTGCTTGTGTTTACCTATCCAAAGGTTGGCCACATTTCTCCTATTAGCTATGCCTCCTTATAACACATCGGCTGATAAGTCCCCGGTCTAATGCAGAAAATAAATCTTTTTTGAGAAATTCGATTTTTTTCATCAACATAGTTTCGTTCAAGAATGATACATTGATTCCAGCGCTTCTCTAACATTTCGACACCTTTCTTGTAAAACGAATTATCTTTGGCATTAAAATAGGTATTTTTTTCAAGGATCACCTCCTTATTCGAGCCAAATTTCTTTCCGGAGAGCATTTTTTTTAAGTCTGCGAACAGATAAAGGTCACTGGGAACCAAGTCTGGAGAATAGGGTGGGTTCGGAAGTCATTCGAAGTTTAGTTCGCGTAATTTTGCCATAGTAGCGAGAGACTTGTGGCACTGTGCATTGTCCTGTCTGCTAGCAAACGCGGCACCCATTTCGAAAACAGATTTCTCAGGGTCAAATGTAATGCAAAATAAAACCCGCACGCTCCTTTGATATCTTGATAGTATCAGCTATCTCCTGCAATTTCAATTTACGGGTTTCCAAAACGATTTTATGGACTTTTTTGCCGTTTTCCGGTGTAACCACCTCAATTGGCCGCCCACAGCGCGGCGCATCATCGGTGTTCGTACGACCACGTTTAAATTGAGCAAACCAATCAATAATGATCGATTTTCCGGGTGCTGAGTCCGGATAACACTTATCGAACCAGGCTTTTGTTTCAATGGTGTTTTTTCCCATCGAAAAGCAATGTTTTATGAGAACACGAAATTCTTTTTTTTTATTGTTCTGAAAACGAATAAAGTTGTTTTACTAAAATAATTGTTACTTTTGATCCAAACGTCACATCGTAATGAAACCGTTTGAAGGTTACTACTTAAAATAAAAAATATTATTTCTCGTTTTGTGGCGCTTACTATGGGTCAGACCGGGGACTTATCAGCCGATGTGTTATTTCTAGTAGATTCTTCTGTCTAGTCAATAGGCCATCCTCTTCTTTTATTCGCTTTCTCTTCCTGTTTTTTTGAGACCGTGAGGCAACCCACCTAGTGGGTTCTTAATGAATACTTATCCAAAGGTTGGTCTCTCCTACTAGCTTTGCCACGCTTTAACTCAAGTAGATGCTTCTGACCAATGCTCCACAATGCGTCCTCTTCTTCTTCTAGTCCTCATTCCCGGACAAGAGGGGACCTGGTTGGTAAACCTAATTCGAGTACGCTGAAACCATCGGTGCTAATTGTTTTTCACACTTAGATCGCGGTTTCGAGAAATCGTTAAATGAAGTTTGGAGGTTTTCGGGCCCCAAGAGGAAAAAATTAGTTGTTTGTTTTATTATTCATTAAATCGATTAGAAACTTCTCTATTGGCAAACATATATTATAAAAATTACATTTGAAAAAAATAAATCCAAAATTTGTAGCGATTAAAAGTGATTTTGCATAAATGTTTGACCAAAAATCTAGTTTTTAATTTTTAAAATTTTTTAATTTAATAAATCTTAATTCTCTCAGTATGAATAACCCTAAACTGATTTCATTACATTCCAACACTTCTTTTTAATCGAATGTGTCTAGTGTAGACAATACGTCTAGCTCGGACAGAATTTCAGAGCCTTTTTTGTTGTCGTTTCTTCACACATACCCACTCACTCTCTGGTCTTCTTGCTATCAAACAATTTTGAGCAATACAAATTCGAAACAAAGCGCCCACCACGCGGTACTTAACCCATTTTCGGCCGCTACCAGAAATAGCCAATATTTTTTTAATTCCTTTTAAGGACTTACATTTAGGACCTTAATCAAGAATATTTTTGGATTTTTTTTGTTTTTTTTTTATTATTTTTTTTATAAATTAATAAAAATTTAATTTGAAATAAAAACAAATATATATGTATATAATTTTGGTCAAATAATAATCAAGCATGAAAACAAACAATTGTTGGCTTACATATGTACATACATGACGACTTCTGGCCAATGGTCGATTTTTCGACCACTGAAAAGTACGCGGTGCTGAGAGGTAAAAATATTTTCATAATCTTATGGATATCAATTGATTGTGGTAATTTGGTCTTTAGGCTTCGTAAATAATCAATAATAAATCAATAATTTGAAAAGGTTATATATTTTTCAGAATATTCAAAATATGACTAAAAAATGCTTTTTTCGTGCCTTCGCCAACATCTCTAAATTTATCTTTTTTAAAAAAAAATATTATTTCGAGGGGTTACCAAAAGACCAAAGCTATTTTATGCATCAAAAGTTCAAAGATATAATGTCTAAGTGCAGAGCTACTCTCCTTCAAAGTGGCTGGTCGAAAAATCGACCAGCGGCCGAAAATGGGTTAAGGTAGGTCCTGCATTTATGCAAGCCATGTTTCATGCTTATAAACATTGCTTTTTTCGTCATTAATTATTACGTGCACAAATCCGATTACACAAACAACACAGCACACGGGGTAATAATTTTAATGACACGCGCGCTCCTGTCGCAGAGGATATATCGTGTCGGCACGTGAATACTGAAGCGCGCATCCGACGAATCGAAACTCGAGAAATCGAATTGAAATGGTAGAGGAAAAGGAAACACTCAAGTATTCTGCCATTAGCTGGCAGCGAAATATTTACGAGTTTGCTTGAGACTCGGAGTAGAGTGTTGCGTTGGTGTTGGTGCTGTGTTGGTTCCTGGAAGAGTGCAGCCGCCAGTTTGCTCGCTGAATTTCTAATCAGTCTGCGTCTGATGATGCAATTCATTATTTTATGTCAGGTAATTGTGTGTTTGTCGGAATTTACGACAGTCAACTGGCACTATGGGTGGCACCAAACGTGCAACAATGACCTGAGGATGTGCGCAGTCGTTGAGATGGTAGGATGTCCGATACGAAGCGATCGTAAAATCATATCGCAGCAGTGGCGATTGGGTGTTTGTGATAATAGTTGTGCGTTACTCAATGTTTGACAGAGAGTGTTGACATATTTCAGATGTGATTGGTCAATTGCACTACTGGTGGACTAAACAGCATCGAAGTTCATGTGATTTGTTAAATATTACATCATAAAATATAATTTGAAAACTGTATATCTTTGAATTAGGCTGATTATATTTTTCAAAATTGTTACTACAATAGTTAGAAAAGAATTATTTAAACGTGCAGCACTCACAAATACAGCGATAGTTAGCCAAAATGTCAACTACCAGTCTTTATCACTACTGTTCACTATTAACCACGCGCCAGACTAATAAATCAACTCACATTTACATTTATTTGGGTAGTCCTCACATATTGTCAGTACACCGACATTGAAATTCAGCAAACGCATTTCATTGACTATTCCAAAGCACTGATAGACGAAAAACTGGTAGCTGCACTGACCAACCAGCTATTTGACGCCGCATTTTATGTAAATTCTTAACTATGCGCACAATTAAAAATCAATAAACATAAATCAATTGCACGAAATAACTACGACAATAATTTTAATGCAATGCAGTCGCAACGGGTGTGAGCAACAATGTGTGTTGAGGTTAAGTTATGCAGGAATTTACGCTGCCCACGAAGAACGGCTGGGGGCACTCATCAACGAATGTCTAAAAAGTGACTGCAGGATGTGTTGCCAACACATGCCAACAGCTCAAAGCCAGGAGGTGTCACCACTACCATTTCTCGCCAACTGCAACACAGACCTAAGGGGAAGCAGTGAATCGAGCCAAGCTTTTGGAAAGCAATCCTTGCTCAATCCTTGTCGTTTACAGCCCTTTTCAAATATCAGCCTGTAATTATAGAAAGTAAAGGTCGAAACTTCAAAGAACATTTAGGTATAAAACATACCCAAACTCGCTAAAATTACACCTTGTATCGATAACATTTTCCACAACCAAAACCAAGAGGTCAGACCTCGAACAACCGCATCGAGTACATGCATGATGACGTTTTTGTTTCCTTTACAAAAGATATTTCAGTATGAAGAAATCTGCATGAACTTTCCGACGTAACCATGACAATCCACTTGGACAAGTCTGCCTGTCCATTCGAGCGCTCATTGCATGGCTTCAACACGACCGTTCCGATATAAAATCTAGTACAGTCTAAACTGCTCAAAATGTACATCTTTCGCTTGGTTGCTTCCGATAGCCGTCGTCAACATTTAATGCTCAAAATATGTTTATCAATCAAATTAATTTAGACATTGACTCAGTGACTGTCAATGTTTTGTTGTCATATTCGAGTTTGTTTTGTTCTATATTTATTTACTTATAATTGTTCATATATAATCGTTTTGTTTAAGCATTACCATCTTCACTTAACTCGTCGTCACAATCAACTCAACATCATTATCATGCGGAATTTGAGAAGCAATTTCGTTAAACAAACTTGTACATGGTTCGTGTAAAATGTGAGATACAAAACATCAACAAATTTCCAATTCAGAGTTCGGTCTTGCCATTGAGAGCGTTTGCCCGCAAATGCACTTAGTTTATTGCGTTTCGTTTCGATAGCATCTCAAAGCAGCACATGTCACATGGCGCTTGATTATAGTGTGTGATTTGATTTTGTTTGCGCTAATCATAACTATGAAACAAAACAATTACAAAAATTATTTGTTTCTTTGCAACTACTTTGCTTCGCTTTAGAAAACTGTATCCTACAAATTCGAAATATAAACGTAAAATTAAACTGCTTTTTTTATAGAATATCGAGCTTGGAAAAAATAATGTATATATATATATTTATGTATAATCACACCGATTGCTAAAAATAAGCTAAATACTCTGACGAGACACAACAAAAAGGAAACTAAACAAAAATCAAAAGCGTGAGAAAATACAGAGCCCGTGAATCGTACAAAATCATATCGGAATAATCACTTAAAAATATGTTTACTAAGTTTTGCAAATGGTGCCTGCTTAATATTTCCTCGCGTTTTAACTTTGCACCAAATGAGCCAAACATGTGAACATCTGCGGCCACAGAGTGGCGGTGCCAAGAAAACGAGCTCTCGCGAATGCAACCAAAGCAAACGTGTTACGAGTGTGATGTTGCTTCATTCCTTTCACTGCCACTGTCAGTGGACCAAATGACGCACAAACACACGCTCAGCTCATTTAATTCATACAAAGTGCAGTAGTTGAGTTTAGTTTAATTTTAAAAATGTCTAGTTCTGTTCACTTTCTTTTTAGCAATTTTTTTTTTCATTTTTTCTTGTTGTGTGAGTTTGAGTGCGCCCTGCCGTGCCATTACTTGCAACAGCAATTCAGCAAAAATCGCGTTCTAACGGCTTTGGCTCTTCGAATGTGCAATTAACCACTGCAGCGTTATGTCGATATTATCTTTTTCCTTACACGAAATACTATAACAGCAAATTTCTCTGTCTTGTATGCTTGCCAGATTCCTGCAATGACATTCAAAGTAAACAATATCGTACAAGTGAATTAATCATGAGAGATCGCTGGCTTACATTCGCTCGATAAGGCCGGTCTCGTCGAGTGCACCTGGAAGATCACGTTTGTTGCCGAGCACCAGCACCGGAATACCGGCCAATTGTGGTTTATCCAACAGCGAATGCAACTCATTCCTGGATGCCTCCATTTTGTCCAGATCGGCCGCATCGACCATATACCTGCGGGTAGATAATCGAAAGCGTTTGTGAATCGTTTAAGGAACAAGTAGCATGAGCGCACGGTGACACCTACACAATTGCATTCACACCGCGACAATATCGCTCCCACATGGATCGGAACCGTGGCTGCCCGCCAATGTCCCAGACTTTAATGGTCACATTGCCTTTGGTGATTTTGCGCATGTTGAAACCAACTGTCGGTATCATGTCCTCGGCGAACTGGCCAGACTGAAATGAAAAATGCAATTCATATAAATACTGGCAACAAAAATAGAGTTATGAATAGAGTTATGAGCTGAAAATGGAACCCAATTATCACCTATTATTCAATCTATAGCATTTATCTATAGCATAATATCAACATTTAGCAACAACTAACAATTGTTCGCATTTGCATTGTGCAATTCCGCGTCATGAAACAAAGTAAATTATCGAATGCTGCTGTATATGAGGGTAAGTCGCGTTGCTCAGTGTTATTAAAAGCGTTATCGGCTGCCACAGCACATGAGTCACTAGCCAGTTGTACTCTACACCACCATGTCACCGCCATAGCAAGCGTGAAATTGGAGTAAGAGGCTCCGAACACAGCTGCGACCACACAAAACATTGTGCACTAGGCTTCTAAGCTACACGCGGCAGTGGCACAGCTCACGAGTGACAGGTGGCAGGAGCGCAAGTGCGCAGATGGCGTCATGCTTAGGAGCAAAGCTCAATTTTTGCTTCTGCCCGCAGCTGGTGCGCGATAGAGCGGTCAGCTGTGGAAAACAAACAACAGGCAAGCAACAAACGGCAAACGGCGAGGGTGACAACACACTGCTCACGACCGACGTAGCAGCGGTCACAGCACTGCCGTTGGCGATCAGATGAAAATTTATTGATTTCTGCAGCAGTTCAAAGCGTCGCACTGCGCGCTCCGCTTAGCATCTGGCTAAAACAAAGCAAAGAGCTGTTCATATATGGAAAATTGTGTGAAATCCTAATCGAAACATGCAAACAAATCGATCGAACAATGGCTTTGCAGTTGATAGCGGCGCAGCCCGCAGCGGCGGCGCGGCCGCTGTCAACGTCAGCAGCGGCGTATTTAGTGACTATTGTGAGAGCGCGCACGGGGAGTGGCGCCTCCGTACCCTGGCACCCCTCCCAAATAATCATTTGCTTTGCTTTCGCAGCCACACCAGCGCGGTCGCAGTGCCACTGTGCTGGGTTATCGCACGGTTCGAGCGACGCTCGCGGGCGGAAATGCGCTTATGCGGGTGCCCAAACGCACTGCAATAAATACTCACAGCAATAACATTCACGAACGTTGTCTTTCCTGAGAATTGCAATCCCACCAGCGTCAGTTCCATCTCCTCTTTCCAAAAGATGCTCTTGAACCAGTCCAATATTCTGTTGATTAAGGCCAGCATTTTCGTTTCGGCTTTCCGCACTTTTTAACACGCTTTTTTTGCCAAGGAACGCACGCAGTTTCTCGATTTTACGCCAGATGTAAATTGGCAAAATTCCTTTTTTCCTGTACTGCGCTGTGGGGAGAAGAACTTTTCGCTTTGTATGACATCGATGACAGATGGTCGTCAGTGTTGTTGACTCTATCCATTTTTGAGCAACTGTAGCGAAACATATAGCCAGCATTACCATTTGCAAAAATATTTAACTCGTGGTGAATGAAATGACTGAAATGAGATTAGAAAATTATGGTAAAACTGCAAACGCACATCAAAATCTTTTGTGGTAATGCTTCCTTAGCTTTTAAAATTCCATATTTCCTAGTAGAATCAAATAACTGGTTAAAGTCTGCACCAAAATATCGCAACAAAATTTACGTAAACCCATATCAGATAACAACGCTACAGTCTGTTCCAGAAGTGTACGAAATTTTTAATAATAAAATTACGACCATCTGAGACTATAACCCGGGTTGCGACGGGCTTTTTCAATCAAAACTGGTAGATTTCTTCTGTTAGGATGGTAGGCTAAATCGGTTTTTGGTAAGTTTTGCAAATTTATTCTGTTGTTGCAAAAAGTAGAAAATATGATCAAATATTTTATAGGGTGACTGATTGTGCAGTTGTTTAGAAGTCACCCCAATCTGCGCCTGCGTGAAGCCAAGGTTAAACTTGCTGAAAAAGGCGTTAACACGATCAGACGTCGTTTGGACGGAGCTAATTTACTATATCGCACATCTAAAAACACCAAGACGTTTAAACCCTGTAATGAAAATTGGGTTTTGCAAGAAGACCGGGCTGGCAGGAGTCTATTAACAATTGCAGCAGCTTTCAAGATTAATTGGAAAGATTTGGTGTGCTCTTCCCGCAATTTACGCTGAAAATCTTGTTGACCGTATGTCTCAGAGATGCCAAACCATCATCAATTCTGGCGGGGGCTGTAATGCTTATTAATTGCGCCATCGCATTTTGCTTCTATACTAATATAGCAAAACTTAAATAGTTTCGAAACTCAAACACTTTCTTCTAGAACCGACTATACATTAATATTTTAAATAAATTTTAAGCTCTATTATTCGCCACCAACATATTTTTCCAACAATTCCTGTTTGCGCTTCTTTAGCAACGCCTCCTCAACATCCTTTTGGGTGGGCACAGGCACGTGTGCGGAAAAGCGCGGTGCCAGCAACTCCATGGGATCACTTTGCACTGATTTTTCCGCTGCCACATTTGAGCTGTCATTTTTGGCCTCTTCATCTGTGTCTTTGTTCGCCGACCCAACGGGCAGTCCATAGATTTCCTCTTCTTCCTCGTCATCAACACGCCCGTCGCGCGCCATTTTCTCTTTCCATTCCTGCAGCGCACGTTGTATAGCTGCGCGCTCTATGCGCTCCTCCAGCGGTATGAGTATGCCATCGTCATCGTCCCGATACCCATAGTACTCGGCATCAATCTCTCTCATTAGCTCGGCGCGCGTTTTACGTTGCGGCGGTGGCGGATCCTGCTCGAACAACTCCCGCACGCCTGGCAGATCCTTCGCCGCACCGAAGTACTTGTAGCCTCGATTGCCGGGTACCTCACGTCCCTCAGCGTCGAACATTTTCGGCCCATAGCGACGGTAGTGCGGACCGCCGAGTGCCGAAATCTGATTTTCCCAGTGCCGTTTTTCTCGTAGCAACTTATTTATTTCGTCGTTCAGATCGCGTATACGAAATTCTCCAAGACCGGCTGGAAAAGACATAACATTCAATGACTTGGTTCATGCATAAATCCTTTCAACGCTGCGCTCTCACCGTTCTGAATTTGCGCCACTTTCTTCGAAATCTCTCGTATGATTTCCAAACGATATTTTTCGCATTTTGGTAAGTCAGTGCATTCAGACGCCAGATAGGGACGACGGTCCTTCTCGCCGGTCTCGGCCTCTTTGGCGGCACGCCAACGCGCTAGCGTTGTCCTGCAATACACAAATGATTAGTTTCAAACCATGATACAATAATGCACCAAATCCATTACTTACATCGCTTTCTCTGCATTACGTGCCTGGCAAATTACATTTAAAAACAATATTTAATAACAATTAATACATCATTTAGTTGTTTGTAAGCTTACCATTTTTTAATTGATTTGCGGCAACGTTTCTAAATGTTTGATTTGCAATTTTAATATTTTTATTACACTTTTGACAGTTCACACGATTATTCGTGGAAGAACATAAGTGAGGAAAAAGTGTTGATAAGTTCCCAACTGCCAGTGCCGCCAATCATCATTTTAGTTGTAATAATTCCGCCCAACATATGGTGAATTTTCACGGTTTCCCCAGTTACAATTTCATTAGAAATGCATTATGTTTCCTAATATTCGCATTATTTTGAAGTCATTTATTTTCCAATAAGTAATGGAAGGCTCAGGAATAATTAGTGCCGTATAATTGGCATATGACAACTCCACTTATTTATGACAACTCCAACAACTGTTCATTATTTCACCACACTCGCATAGATGTCTTCCCGCCTGTTTTGAAATTCTTTGACAGCGTCTGGCGCATATTCGCAGACTTTTTAATCGTAGGCAGAGGTGCGCAAAAAATTGTGAAATTATCTTTTTAAAAGTCGCAAAAATTCTTCTGAACTCACAAATAAAACAGAAGGCGGAAAGACTAAAACGTAAGAAATGCCTGGAATCGCACCCCTATCCACCGGAGTTATGGAGGTAACGTGCCAGCAAATTAGTGCAACGACTGAAGGCAGGAAATTTCATTTAAGAATTTTGTTATATTCCAATTGCGTAGCGCATTATGCGCGGCGAGGAGGTTGAGAAGCCGGTACTGCAGATATTAGGCACGAAACGTATTGCCAGCGGCGGTGACACCGAGCGTCTGCGCCTGCTGACCTCAGATGGCAAGTACATTAACAGTTACGCGATGCTGGCCACGCAGCTGAACCACTTGCACGCCGAGGGCAAATTGGCAGAGCACACCATTGTCCAGGTGGACAAGTACATCACGTCGGTGGTGAACAAAACCGACAGTGGCAAGTAAGTTGCCACAGTGGCCGTCCCAGCAAAGATTTGTTTAATTTAATTGTACCCACCGTTTGGCAGACGAGTTCTCATCATACTGGAGCTGACTGTGCTGAACCCGGGCGCAGAGGTGGGTCGCAAGATTGGCAATCCCATCTCTTACACAGAAGCTGGCGCGCAGGGCGGCGCCAGCAATGGTGCCGTGCCAAAAAGTACCGCAACCAGTATCAGCACAGAATCTAAACCTTCGTTGTACAGCAGCAGTAACAACAACAATTCAACCTTGAATCAATCTATGAATGCATCACTCACAACTCCCATCTCGAGCCTTAGCCCGTACCATAATAAATGGGTGATTAAGGCGCGTGTGACCGTCAAGTCGCCCATACGTACTTGGAGCAATGCGCGCGGCGACGGCAAGCTGTTCAGCATGGACCTGATGGACGAGTCGGGCGAAATACGCGCTACCGCTTTTAATGATCAATGCGACAAGTTTTACGACATGATCGAGACGGACCGCGTCTACTTTATTTCCAAATGCCAGCTGAAGCCAGCCAACAAGCAGTTCACGGCACTGAAAAACGACTACGAGATGTCGTTCACCGGCGAAACCGTTGTGCAGTTGTGTGAGGAAGAGGCCTCTGGCATACCGCAGATAAAATTCGACTTGCTGCCCATATCGCAGATCGCCAACTTGGATCCGCGCGCAACCGTCGGTAAGTGAGTCGGCAAGTGCAGCTGCTCATGCGACATAATCCGATCGATCCTACTTTTGCACAGACACTATTGGCATTTGCAAGGACATTGGCGAACTGCAGATATTCACGTCGCGTACAACTAATAAGGAGCTCAAGAAGCGTGATTTGACGTTGGTGGATTCCAGCAATGCTGCAGTGCGTAACAGTCAACCATAAGAATCCATTCATTAACATCATTCACTTGCAGATCAATCTGACGTTGTGGGGAAATGACGCTGTTGAATTCGATGGCCATGTGCAACCAGTGATTTTGGTGAAGGGCGCCCGCATCAATGAATTTAACGGCGGCAAGAGCCTCGGCCTGGGCTTCAGTTCGGTCATGAAAATCAATCCAGACATTCCAGAGGGTCATAAGTTGCGCGGCTGGTTCGACAATGGCGGAGGCGATGGCATCTCCAATATGATTTCAGCCAGGTTGGTTATGCAATAGAATTGTCGGTTACAGCCATTAAATGAGCGTCTTTCGAAATTCGTATTTAACAGAAGCGGCGCTGGCGGTGGCAACTTCAACACCGAGTGGCTCACATTTCATGAGGCGCGCACGCGCAACTTGGGCGCTGGCGATAAGCCAGACTACTTCCAGTGCAAGGCACTGATTCACGTTGTCAAAGGCCAGAACGCCTACTACAAGGCGTGCCCGCAGCCCGACTGTAACAAGAAAGTCATCGACGAGAACAACGGACAATATCGCTGCGAGCGCTGCAACGCCGTCTTTCCTAACTTTAAGTACAGGTTGCTTATTAATGTAAGTAGAGCATTACAACACTCTCAGAACAGCCACAAACTGTTTCTTTTTCGCTTAATTTTTTCTTTCAGATGAGCATTGGCGACTGGACATCAAATCGCTGGGCGACATGCTTTAGCGATGTGGGTGAGCTGTTGCTTAAACGTTCGGCGCAAGAAATTGGTGAAGCGCTTGAAAATAATCCGGCAGACGGCGAGGAAATTCTCTCATCGATTACATTTAATTCATATATTTTTAAGTTGCGCACAAAGATGGAAATGTTCGGCGTAAGTACTCGTTGGATTGCATGGCTTACAGCGTCTAATGTCTTTCTTTGGCTTTTGCAGGACATGAATCGCAACAAATTAACGGTGCAGTCGGTATCGCCTATCGACTACAAGGAGTACAACAAGCATTTGATAAATAATCTAAAAGAGCTGACCGGCATCAATAAGAATTAATTGCCATTTGTATTTAAGTATATTCTCCATGCATTCATTGTTTATTGTCTCATCTCGTACACTCACTTAAAGAACTGACCAAGGCGTGGTAAACTGTGGTCGGCATGCTGTATGATCACATCGATGCAGCATTGGAGTGGTGGTCTGAATGCTAGTGTTATTCGTTGGATTTTTTTATATATTGCCCAAATACATATATTGCTTTTAAGAAACGAACATTTGTTAGTTGAATTTCAATGCTACATATACATATGATATTCTGCTATGAAGTAGACAGAAGATTGAACGACTTGGTGAACTTATATTGGGCCGCAAGATCTGTGCTCGTTATACGGCGTCTGTCATCCAGTGATATCTGTATCTAAGTAACATGGGGTCAAGATTCTCATCGTGCCTGGTTAACACAGCGACGAAGGCAAATCCCGGATCTATGTACCTTACAGAATGGAAGTGCGGCTATTGTCGCACGTAACGTTCATCATCCACCCTAACCTAAAGCCGGTGCATTATTACTAGAAATTGAATTAAAACAAAAAACAATCACTTGTGCTGATTACATCGCTCGTTAGCGTTTATTTAGTATGCTGAAGATTCAATACATGCTCAAAGTCCCGTTGCATATAACTTATTTTGGCGCTCAATTTAAAAGTACAATACTATATAGTACGTGTGTGTGTGTGTGTGTTGAGATTATATACATACACAGTGTATCTAATTTCTGCTCATTTTGTAATTTTTATTGCATGCAAATTCCGTTTTCTGACTAGTTTCAATAAATTCCCATTAAACACGCACGCTTGCCACGTCTGGACTGGCCAGTTGCTATATCAAAATGTAATGGGATCTAAATAAAAGCAACTAATAAATAATATTACACATAATGTAGACTTGGTGTCATATTTCGATCCGCCGTTGCTGGCAGAGTGCCACATCCGTTACAAATGACAGAATAATGAAATGATAAAGCGAATTGTTGAATATTGCTCGATGTTGATCGATGTGTACCGCGGCAGTACTTATTGTTAGTAAAAACTCGCTAGTTATATCTATGTATTGTATGTATGTATATATATTTAGTATATGAATTTATAAAATGGTGTTTTTGATTACGTTATGTTAGTATGTTTGATTTTTGTTGTATTCTTTTATCATTTTAATTTTATAGAAGAACTTTGATTTCGTTAATGCGACTAATGCCGTTTGACACTTAACAATTTCACAACTTTTACGATTTAATTCCATTATGCTTAAGGTTTAATTTTTCTCATTTCCATACATTGAGGTTAGACGTTTAATTTGTGGCAGCTGTGCCTGGCTTTGGCGTGCCGCTTAAATTGCAATAGCTTAACGGCCAAGACAAATCAATTGTCCCGGCTACAATTTTTGTGGCATTTGATTAAAAACTAAATTATTTCCGTGAAAAAGTGTACGCCAGACCTGCCTTGCATACACGCTGCTGCACTGCCAGGTATCTTGTACGACGTAATAATGCTACCGTATTTAGTTTTCGCGCAAATGCTCGTTAGAAAAATGTCTACTTTAGCGGCAAACATTTTAAATTTCGTCTTACAATAGTGCAGCTGTCATTACAATTTTATTATGTGTTGTTGTCAGTAGTTGAGAGGCGAAACGCGCCATGATTTGTACGTTAACGCCTCAATTCCCTGGAGTGCTCATTTAGTAACTCGTTTTCCTATACGGAGACAATTTCCGTTTTTCTTCACAATATTCGGTGATACATTGACTTATGTTTAGGTGGAGACACGGCATAAAAATTAACCATAATTAAAAAAATATAATCAAACATTTACATTAATTCATACGCGGCTGCAATTGGTACTGTTTGTGGCATTCTGGGTTTGTGTTTTTGTGTGCGCATTGATTTTGTGCTGGTGAACCCTGAAATTGCCAAATGCCGCGCTGCTGATTTGGACGCAGTTACATAAATTTATTTGCAAAGTGTAGCCACGTGTTCTAAAATAAAAATAAAATGTAAACAAAACATGCAATAAACAATAAACTTTGGAAATGTAAATTACAAAAAAAAATGCCTGAAAAACAATTATATATGTTTGTTCAAATCTTCGTAATTTGCACAGTGGTTCAAAGTGGTTATCTAAAACGTTCGTAGCTAATCTGTGTATAGGGAAGCTACTGAAGAACCAAGTATTATACAGTACTTCATATATATATTTCATTCGTTATTGGTTTTCTAACGGCCTAACCACGTTGCTTAGTCGCGTCATCGTTGCGCGTACGAGAACTCGGTCTGCGCATGCGCATGGGCCCTCGAGTGCTGGCAGCATGCTGCATGTGTGTGCCCCTGGTTGTGCACCGGCCGCATGTATGCTGGTGCTGGTGCTGGTGCTGACTGTGTGCTGCCACCGTGCACACTGTGTGCCACATAGCTCGGTTCCTCAAAGTGCACATGTTGAAAATGGGTTTGCTTCGGGCCGGGCGATGTGGGCGCTGTCTCGTGATCGACCGCGAAGGTAAGGCCACAAGAACAGTGCTCCAGCACCGCGCTGGGCGTTGCCTGGGACAGCGGCGGCGGTGTTGTGATCGATGACAATGAGGAGGACGCGTGCACGAGCGCCTGCTCTATGATTGTGGCTGGCAGAGGGGGCGGTGATGGCGACGACAGGCATTCGTGGCAGTAATGGGCGCTGGGATGGTAATGGCGGTTGTATCGTGGATGAAATGAGACCGTTGGTGCCGGCGGTGAGGGTGATGGTGACTGTGGTAGTGGATGTGTCGGCTGTTGTAGTGGAGGTGGTGGTGGGGAGGGCGTTGGTGTGGTGTTTGATGAGGTTTCGGTTGTGGTGGTGGACATTGGTCGATGGCAGCGACATATTGCAACTCAAAAAGTGCCGCCATCGCTTTGAGATTCGTTTGCTGCATCAGCGCTGGCGCCGGTATTGCCTTTCGGTGTAACGTAGCCGTCACCGACGCCGTTGTGCTGATGACTTTGGTTGTGGTTTAGCTGATGCGATGGAATATGATGTGAGTGATGATTTGATGCGGAATGATTGTGTGCCGTCGTGGGCGACGGTTGCTCGTCCAGCGACGACGAATCGGTGGTTGCTGCAATAATGTTTAGTGACTTTGGCGGTATGGGTGGCGGTGGTGGCATTGGTAAATCTTCCATGTCGAAGGAGCTGGACGAATTGTCGCGTTGGTTGATGTTGAGCGGCGAGTTGCCACCTGTGAAGGTGCCATCTAAGCTGCCGTTTGATGACATTCGGCAGTGCTCGCGGTGGTGCACTGTGCTCAGCGAATTCGTCGACGACTCCTCGCTCAGATTGTTGAGGTGATTGAGTTCGTGTGCGCTGGCCGTCGAAATGCCAGAATCGCGAAAATCATTAGGCGCATACGAAACGTTCAAGTGGGACGGATCACCGACATTGGTTAGTGAATGTGGCGGCTGATCTGCCTCCGGATCGTCGAAACTGATGTCCACCACTGAGTACTTTTGGCCTTGCTGGTGCTGCTGTTGTTGTTGCTGCTGTTGGAGCTGTGTGGAATGTGGTCGCCTTGACATACCTGAAGATACTGGGAAATCCGTGCCCGAGAAGTCATTGAACATGATGGGGTTGGAAGCGCGCTTGTCGGGCGTAATGCCACGCGGCGGCAGCGGAGGCGCATTGGGCGAGCCCGGCTGATTCATGTTGCGTTTGGGCGGCACTTCCGGACTGTCCACTGCGCCCAGAAAATTCTGCGAACGTGGGCGATTCGGCACCGGTGGCGCAGTCGATTGCTCACGGGTGATTTCCGGTATGCTGAGACTCTCTTTACTCAGCGTCTGATAGGAGTTGTGCATGAGTGTCGCATTGATCGCTTCCACCGGCCGCAGAGTCTCGCCGGGACGTGTGTAGATATCGTCGTGCTCGTAGACGCCATAGTAGTTGCTGCTGAAGCCTTGTTTGGCGCAGGCCGAAGTGCTGCCCAAGCTCAAGGTGCGCTTCTCAGTGGGCAACGGTGGCAGTGGTGTATTCACAATGCTCTCCGAGTTCTGTCGTTTCAGACGACCCATGCCCGACAAACTTTGCTTTAGCTGCGAAAATCGTTCCAGCAAGCGGTTGTGTAGCGGCTGTACGCCGGGCGGTGCGAGCTGCCCATGCAGCTCGAGTGCCTGCTCCAGCACTTGTATCTGCTCCAGTATCAACGCTTTCAACTTCTGCACATTGGCTTGCTGGCCATGGCCCTGAGGGGACTTCAGGAACTGCTCCGTGAAAAATGCCTCCTGGTACTTGCTGATGCCGCCCATAACATTAGCATCGATAATGCCCTGCAGTCGCATTGAAAAGGGATTGATGTTGCGTTTCGGCTCGTTGCGATACTGCACGATCAAATCATACAGCTCCTCGCCCACCTTGTTCATCGTCTCGCAGGCAAACTCTACGGGCGTGATCTCCTGCACCGACTTCTGTTTAACCTCGAACCAGCGCAGTATGCCTGGCAACGGGCTGTTGATGTCTAGCGTGGTGCGTTCAATCCACAGTGATTTGAACTCGTTGTCCTTGTCGATGGGTCCCTTGTAAATGGGCCGGTCGTAGATGAAGCGCGTCACGTCATTCACCTGTGCCGAATACATTCAAATTACCAAAATGCAAAACTCACTTTCTACGCTCGCCACAATACCTCATAGAATCTGGCTATCTTTTCCGGTACTGGCACCATGGCCGTTTTCAGTGCTTGTGCATCACCGACCGGCCGTACATTGCTGATCTGTATGTACTGCTCCGGTGCAGTTAATATCGAGTTGTCTGGCGGACTGTTATTTGTCAAAATCTGCGCAGTGGGAAATTCGGTTTGCAGGCGTTGTGTGAACGCACCAATTCGTTCGTACTCCAGGCCGCGATACACGAATTGTTTATTCTAAAATTTAATTGTTTGCATACGGAATGATTACATTTCGAACCTGTTAACGGTCACATACCCGCACGAATAGTGGAAAACCCATGCCATAGAAGCCCACGCGGAAATACTCCGGCTCGGGTCGCAGCTGCGTTAGGATGTTTTGAAAGAATTTTGCCTCGAGTATTAAAATCTCACTCAACTTGTTGTAGTCGAAGCGGCGCGTTTCATACAGCAGCGCCAGCTCTTTGCACAGCGGAATGCCCTTCTCCCAGCACTTTCCCTTGTCAAAGTATCTCAATATCTACAAGATACACAACTTTAGTTAAATCATAATGGGTGTGGGTATAAAAGTTTCGTGCCTCATGGTAGAGACGCTCCTTGCGCTGCCACTCGGGTTGACCCACACTATCACTCGGTGCACAGCTCAGCGACTCGCGATCCCAGCTCAGCATGCTCGCGTACAGTTTTAGTGTAAAGCCGGCTTCGGTGTAGTTCTCCGCTTGCAAATGCAAATCGTGCAGTTTGTAGATGTACCTGGTTAGATGAAAACGATACATTTTAATTGATTAGAACTAATTAAAAAATATGTTTGTATGATTGTAAGACCCATCGGCGGTTTTTGGTCTCACAAGTGATTCTTTCATCTCCTTATTGTGAACCGAATACCTCTACTTGACTGATACGCACCTCAGGTACATCTCCTTGCGGTTTATTTCGTTCTTGTAGAAATTCAACAGATTCACTGTGCACGACATGCGTTTGTCGCGATTCTCTTCGCCCTGCATAACGCTTCGGTAGTCCAGCAAACGTTCCAACAGCCGTGTGACAGACGCTATAAACGCAGTGCCAGCATCCTTCCAGTTCGGATTTTCGGTTTGTACTTTTTCCAGCAAACTGCGCATTGAGAATTATTCAAGAAATATAGTAATCGAATTGTAATATTCAGGGATCAGGCATTAGGGGTACAATTTGCTGTATGTGTAGAGCAATTTACAAAATTAATAACAATTTCAATAGGGAAAATTACTAATTATTACAATAGAACTATTAGTTAATTAACAGAAATTCGGATGTGAGCTTTACAATGCCCGATGTGGATGTCAAAAGCAATACTTGAATAAAAAGCTTTACGAGATTTATGTACTGCGAAAAACTAATCATACTTATTTTCAAAGTTATATCGGGGAATAATTTGTAACAGTGAACCAAGAACAGGAGGTCAACTCTCGCATGTGACAGTGGTGGCAAATTATCGAAAATAAAGGTGACTACTAAATTATACAATAAATGGTAGCGTACTAGTTAGAATGTGGACTTACACCAAGCTCAGATGTTCCCTTCGTTTGGTTGGCGTTTGTATGTTAAATATGTTTCAGGGGCGATTTCGTAGACGATGAGCAGACATTTATTATAATAATGATTAATACGATTTATGTATGCGCATAGAATAAATGAAAATATTTTCATTTACAATACATATTTACAATCTGGTTATGCAAAATATTTATATTTATACAAATAGGTATTCACATTCAGCGGATAGCTTCCATCTTCATGTACATACATAATCATACGCCCGCACTATACATACATACATACAGGTGGATTGTATCAGCCAAAACTTACATGGTACTAAACAGCTCCCGATACTCGTCGTCGCCCTTGTTCTCGCTTATCAGCAGATCCAGTTTGTCGATGAGTTCGCTCTCTACCAGCCGAAAGCAGCCGCGAGCGCTCTGCAGTAGATATTTCCATTTAATAGTTGCCTCAAGGAGCCGAGACTTACGCTTACCTGTTCGCACTGCATCATATCGTAGAACACGGAGAGCGTGGCTTTCCGCAAAGCTGGCTCCGGCACCAGTGTCACCTCCAGAAATGGTCCCACCATTGACGGTATAAAGTGCAGCTTCTGTTCGCCCAACTGTGACCACATGCTTAGTATCTGGAAGCCCATCAGCACTCGCATGTCGCCATGGGTGTGCAATATTTTGCGCCGCTTCGGCTCGCGGTATTGTTCCAGTTGCAATGACGGCTGCGTCAGAAAGGTGACGGCCAAACTAAAGTAGGACCACCACAACTGCGAGTCGAAAGATTGCAGCCCCAAAAAGCGATACACCAGCGGTTTCGCGAACTCCTCTAGTGCTTTGCGCAACACGTCGTTGCATGCGAGTTTCATGACTAACCAGTCCGTGGGAAAGACCACCCAGTCCTGCGACAGCAGCTCCTCGAAGACCAGCAGCGACTTGCTGAGAAACTCCTTAATGTCTCGTGGATCTTTGTTCGGGCTTAGTTCATCCCAGAAGCGCTTGTAGTGCGTTTCGTCGAGCAATTGCAGCAGTCCCAGCAGACAGGCCACCAGCTGCGGCAACACGGCGTTCGTGCCCTCCATCATTATTATTATGGTCTTGATGAGTATGCCGAGTATGTTCTTGCACAGCGAGTCCAAGTCGTGCTGCAGCGTATTGGTGACTTTGTCTCTTTGTTGTCGCTGCAAATCGTACAGATGCGTCAAAATCTCCGATATGATTTCAGCGCAAAGGCGCAGCTCGTCCCGTCGGCCCAGATGCATGCGCAAATGCTTGCAAGCCACCGAAAGCACAACCGTGCGCGAGTCTGCAAAAACCCGAAAATAAAGGACAAAGTATCAAATCATATTCCAGGTATTCTTGGATTATAACAGCTCACCATCTTCATGAAAGAGCTCCCCCGACACCAGGTCCTTGACTGCATTTAATTTGGCTTGTATTAGACGTATGGGCGCCTCTCTGGGAATGGCGTCCAGCATGTTACGTGCCAGCATGCCCAATTCTGGTGCTGGCAACGTGTCCTTCAACTGCTCCAGCACCACGCCCGTCGAGTTCAGGAGCGCCTCCTGCGTCGGTATGATGACATCGTATGACGGCACTGCCAACATGTCGTTCAGCGCCGTAAACAAAGAGTGCAAATCACGTCTAAATGAATCCTCATATTGTCCGCCCGTAGCACGTGCGAACAACTTGCGCGACTGTATCAACAACTTGAAGATGTATTCCAGAGAGCCAAAACATTTCTGAAACGGGTCGGGATGCTCGGCTTTGGTCATAAACACCGCCATGTGTTCCACCGATGTGATCAGTCCCTTGTAGACTAGCGCAGCTGCAAAGTGGTTTTCGATGTATGCATTCATCACCGGACGAAAGTGCTGGAATTTGTTGCTTTGCAGCAGACTGAAGATGCTGACCAGTACGTGAAAGACCAGACCTGAGTGTTGTGTGCTGTTGCCCTCCTCATTGGAGAACATGGCAAACAATGCGTCGAGCACATCTTGCAAGAATTTCACCAGTTCCTCATCATTAAGCCGAAGCACTCCGTTCAGTGAGTCCTGGATTGTTTCGGGATGCGTGCGCCACTGCAGCAGTGACAGCAGATCTGCATTTTGTGTCAGCTTCGTTGAACAGAGCAACGACTTTATGACAAATACCTCTTTCGAACTGCGATGGAATATGGAGCTGCACTCCACTTTGGCATGCGGGTCTTTTGGCTTACAAGGCAGCTTCAAGTAGTTGCCGGCCAATAACTTGGCAGGATCCTCGCATTTGTAAACGAACAACTCATGCTGTCCATCCGTCAATGTGGCCCCGCTTGGATCCATCAAACGTGCAAAACTAAACCCAAACAATTTCGGGTCCGATTTTTCACGTGTCGAACAGTGCCGAAACTCGAATCGCACATGCGCCGTGGAGAACTTGTCAATGGGCACACTCAGCCGCAACATTTCATTCCAGGCGGGTGAGTTCTGGTGATACAGTATCATGGACTTGTAGTGATTCTGCGAATCCATGCCCGAGGCGCCCCACAAACATTCGGCCAGTATAGAGCCAGTCACATCCAGAACAACAACGGTGACGAGAATATTTTTCGCTGTATTCTTGCCGCCACGCTCGAACTCACCACGCTCGAGCGTGATAAACATATCGTTGCGTACATCGCCCGGCATGATCACATCGGGGAAGCCCATCTTGCGTGTGATTGTGGTGCCCTGAAAGAGCAGCGGCTGTTCTTGGCGTGCCTGGCCCAAGCCGCCATGCAACAGCTTCAACGAGACCACAATGCCCTGAGTATTTTGGCTGCCCGCGGTGATGGGCGAAAATTTCCCAGTCGACTTCTTGATGATGAGCTCGTGTAGTTGATGATAGTCTTTTTCCTCACATTGGTATATCTGTAAAAACAACCGTTTACAACTTTTTCGTAATTGGGCAACATGGGATTTACCTTAAAATTAAATTCCTTCTCTTCGGACTCGACGGTGCTGTCGTAGTGGCTAATATCGTTCAGCGACAACACGCCAACGCCAAATGGTCGACGATAGATGACTCCACCGCAGTACGCACTGTTCGTCTTCTCCACCTTTTTCCCAGTTTCGGATTGAATGATTTTGCCCACGCGCATCACAACCGCCACAAGATACAAGTTCTCATTGAGATCGGCCGCGCCTGCAAAAAGTTCGGAATACATGTTTTTAGAGTCAATCAATGAATGTCCTTTGCGACATTTGTGCACCGTACCCAAATCGGTGAAAACAGTACAATTGCTGTGCAGTTTTTCGATGTAGTTTGAAAAGCCATCCTTGGAGATCTTCACCAAGAAGCGTTCGGACAATGCACGCATACGTGACGGATGTCCGTCGTAGAGGTAGAAGTACACCTCGGCATCATCGCCACCGATGCGGTGTCCAAAGTCCCGCATACAAAAGTACAAATGATGAGTGAGTATTTTGCGTTGGGTTTTGCGGCGCAATGTGCCACGACTCTGGGAAATTTTTGCAAGTTATCAATAATTGTCAAAGATGGTAAATGGTATTTGGTTTCAATTACCGATGAGGCTTTGGCATTGTCAGCGCTGGTCACGTGTACATTGTAGAGTCCAACAATGCCGATATTGTGAGGATCCACAGCCAATGGGCCAATGCGGGGCACAAGATCGAGACCTAGTTTGCTGTTGAAATAAAGTATTTGTTGGGATTATTATTGGGATGCTTTTCGTTGATACATTTGCAATGATTTCAAAATGAAATTTGTATATGGGAACAGTTTTTTATTATCTATTAGGAAAAGTTAACCTACTTTTAGTCTATAAATGCACTTAGAAAATGCGTGTGAAAAATAGATAAAGTTTATTGTGTTCCAGTGCTATATATAGAATTTATCGAAAATCTCTTAAAGAATACCAAACAAGAAATCTCTTAAATACCAAAATCACTCAAAGATGTGTCGTGGCATTCCATGTCATTCCGTCACCACTAATTTTTATTTGCTCTTAACGCAGGAACCAGAAACTGTCGAAAATGTCATTAATTACTTGTAAGTATTTAAAATCTCAAGTGGCCACAAAATTGGCCAAGGCGTCTTGAATATGAAAAAAGGCAATGAAGTAATTAATCACCACATACTCAATTCTATAAATGTTTCAGCTTGTGAGCGAACTCCCAGCGTTCAAGGGTCATTGCAGCATTTAAAGGCGATTTTATTTATGGCAAGTCAAACTATTTACGATACAAAATCCTGATATTCCAGATATTAAAATAACTTCAAGTTCGGCAAAACTTTGAAAAGCCATACATACTACTTATACATGCTTTTATGTGTGCATGTATGTATGTATTTACTTGACTGGCATTAGGAATAAATCACCGACGAGTCCGTTTCGTTATGCGCCGATGACGCACACAAAGCCGCATAAAATATGTATCCGAGGCACAGCAGCAATCGTCATGGGCATTGTCGCTGAGTACCTACAGAAAGTTGACGCGGCAGTGAGACAGTCGCTGTTTTTGTTGGCAACCAACACCAGCAGTAGTGGTAGTAGCAGCAGCATTTCTGTCGCTGTTGTGCCACATTGCTGGCTGCTGTTTTACGCCTGCGCCTTCTACCTGGCTTACGCAAGCAAAGAGATCGCCGCGACTTGGCCGCAATGAGTGCACGGCGCGCTCCGTATCGAGTGCTGAGCGCTGTTCCCCATAAGCGTTCCTCAGACCATTCTCGCAATCATCCCATGCAATTCATCACGTTCGATTTGTATAAATTTGAAGGGGCTCGCATATGCAATTTTTGTGGTTTTTTTGGGGGGTTTTTGCAATGTGAGAAACAACATTCCGGTTTCAGGTAAGTTGTGGCTCGAATGTCTCTCATTCACTCGAACGCTCCCAAACGGTTGCTTAATATATATTACACAAACGCGCACACACAAACACAAAGCGCCATTGCCAACAGGTTCTCTAAGAGTTGGGATTTTTCGCAACAGGTTATACATAGCTCTACAGTTGTATAAGTGGACTTAAACATCGATATGTGGTTCTGTTTGTGTTCAAACGGAAAATTGCTGTGTGCTGAGTGGACCGAAATATGTCCGGAGTTGGCCGCTACGAGCAGAGTTGCCAATATTGCTAGAAGAGAGTTCGAAGTGTGACAATCTACAAAACATTAGGTGCTTAACCCTTTCGCTTTTTTGTTGCCATATGGCAACATGCTACTTTGTGGACGTCTGCATCCTCTATCGTTGCAAGAATACACTTTTTTGGTGGTCTTTAGAATAGTTTGAAGTTTTAGGAAAAATACGAAATTAATAAACTGAATATTTAAGTTTAAAGAGAAGTATACACGTTGTTTTAATGGTATATCTTGACATAGTAAAGGAAGAAGAAGCAGAAAAAATTTGAGAACTTTTTAATTTGACGTTTTCTTTCAATTTAGATACTTTTTTTTTAATTTTGGCTGAAGTAAATGAAGAAATATTCAAATTTTCGTTATGCGTAAAAAGTTTTATGTTTAAGTAATTATTACAGCCACAACGGTGTGGTTGCTCTCATAGAAAAACACTCTAAAATACAGGGTCCGAGTATAAATATTAAAAAATTTCTTATGGAATGTTGCTAAAATAACCACATAGAAGCCTAAAACGTAAAATTTAAAATTTTAACTTTCCCCAGTAAAAACCTTTAGCGAAAGATCATTAAGCGTCTACTGATCTGATTTATATAGATCTCAAATTAATGGAATTTCCAATATTTTTAAGTTCAATTCTGATGATTTCACAACAATGACAATGCAGGAAATTATTAGACAATTTTTGTGGGTAACAGAAAATAAAAAATTCACAATTATACTGGCTGAAGTTATGTAAGTCAGACCTGCCTTGGGACATAGGTTGAAGATCTTATTATGTACAAATAAGAATAAATGCTTTCAAAACGTTCAATGCAAAATATTGCATCCATTCAGTGCATTTTTAATAAAATCTTCAAATTATATTCAATGGCAGATTAGACTCAAAATTCTGAAAGTATGTGTGGTAATTGCATACTATTCAACTTTACTGTTAGACAGGTTGACCAAAAAGGAAATTGAGTCGTCATGGCGAACCAGGACCGACTGCGGCACCTGCCGGACACTGTGGCCCTCCCTCTCCTTGACGAAAACACGATTCGTACTGTCCCTGAGTCGTACCTCCATTCGACAGCTCGTTGGAGTCATCACCGGACACTGCGCTATTGGATCTATGCTTACCAAATGGCGCCTCTCGTCCAGTGATGTCTGCC
The DNA here is from genome assembly GCA_964056695.1 of Melieria picta. Lineage (NCBI taxonomy): Eukaryota > Metazoa > Arthropoda > Insecta > Diptera > Ulidiidae > Melieria > Melieria picta. The sequence continues at coordinate 125,281,213 of OZ057398.1, forward strand.
GTAGCTGTGGAGATGAAGAAGAAGTAGAAACGATGCAACAATTCCTGTGCCACTGCCCGGCTCTGCAGGAACGCCGACTCCGCACCTTGGGGTCAAGATTCCTGACAGACCTAGCTTGCGCGGTGAAAGTCGAAATCTCGAATCTGCTCTCCTTCATTAAGAGGTCGAACTGGTTTCTCCTTGACTGAGACTATTGGCTAGCTCCAGAACACCATAAGAAGGGATTCACAATGGGCCATTTTGGCCTCCGAGTGGAAGTGCGGTCCTGCCGCACACACCCTTCCCTACCTAACCTAACTTTACTGTTGAATTATTTTTTTAATTTGAGCAAACGCCCAGGGGATGACCCCTATTAATGCGAGGCATTGCGTTGGTTCAGGAAGGATATATAGGTTAGGAGATAGGGTTTAGAGTGAAGTGGCTATGGACTCTTGTCTTGAACCCATCAAGATCATAAGTGCTGGGAAAAATATCTACAGCGAGACCATTCCACAATCGCGCAGTGCGGGCCAGAAACGAACTCTCTCTATAATGCGTAGTGTGCTGGAACATCGTTTCAACGTGGAATGTATGGGCGCCAGTCTTCGAACGGGTAGCCCGGGGGAATACCCAGAGTGATGGCATCAGACTGTGCATCTCCTCTGAACAGTTACCGAAAAAGTAACGGTAGAATAATCCCATACATGCCACGTTTCGACGATGTTCCAAAGAGTCAATAGAGCTGGATGCCCTACTGTCCCCTATCAGCTTAACCGCACAGTTTTACATACGGTGCCGGAGCTCCAAATAGATTTTTGAAGCTCCCGCCCACAGGTGTGAGTTAAACTCCATTTTTGGTCGGACATAAATGGTGTAAATTATGCGGAGATCAGACGAAGTGAAATATTTTTTGGTTTAAAATCTGGTTACTTTGGCAAATTATTTAAATCTGCTATTACATTAAGACAGATTGCCGAAAGAGCCTTATCTTATCATCAGCCTTAGTCTTATCATCAATTAAATAAACATTTCACGACCATCTTATGAAAACGACTACCTTTTTCGGCTGAACTAAACTATCATCTTATGATAGGATGATAATTTAGTTCAGTTTATAATCATTGGGTGTTAGATCGACGCAAGAGTGGTCAATGCTTCACAAAGAAGCACTTCAGAAAATCAGATCAAAATCATAGCTGGCAGCCCTGGGCTGCTCCATCTTTCGTTTAACGTAAACTGCGATCAAATGGTGTCTCACTATTGAAAACTCGTTCACGTTAAAAAAAAAAAAACTCCCAATTCGACTCAAACACCGTGAGAAGAAATCAGAATGTAAATACACACTCACACACACACATATATATTTACCTGCAGTGTTAAGCAAAAGAGAACGCACTCAAGATTCAAACCCACACCTAAACGCTTACCATATCCCGAAGATATGTTCGGGCATTTACACAAGTCAAGAACTTTGGTCAGCAGTGATCAGTTGCGGCAGTGAAACCGAAACGGCGAATCTTTACATATAGAAAGCAAACAGTAGCCGTTTAAGTAATGAACTCTTTAAATCGTTTTTAATTGAGCGCGAGTTCATGTCTGCTTAACATATTTCATCATTAAAGTTATCAACCATAACTCCGGCTTACAGTTTATGATGCAGGTACGACTTATTTTTCTTATCTAACAATTACTGCTTATGGAAAAGTAATACGTAAACTAAAAAAACAAGCCTGCAGTGCGTTCCGAATCAAGTCAAAGTGAAAAGTGCAGATAACCGAAACAGGAAACATTACTCTATTTACTCTACGATAAGAACATGTAATATCATATCTTCAGTATTTGATGTCTTCATAAAGACCAAAGAGCCATGCAGTGTCTCAAACTCTTTGGCTGCACACAGCTGTCATGCAATCAAGTCACCAAAAGCATCGTCGCGCCACAAACCGCAGCCGGCACAAACATACACACACGCATAGTTCTGGTTTTATCGCGTTTTATTATAATTCTGAATTAGTAACCCAAACAAAAGCATACATGAAAAAATAAATAAGTACGAGAGTGCAATGCGCTGCCCAAGCAAATAGCCCCATTCGCCTGAGTCAACAGAATTCAGAACAACAACAATCACAAAATCAAACAGCTAACCTTGCGCAGGCAACGCAGCAGCTAAGCCTGTCGAGTTTGCATGCTGTTCGACTGTTTCGAACCACATCGAATGCCGGTCCTCATGCAGCGCGCACTTGACAACAGGATCCGCGGCTTAATAACTTCTTTACACGCTGTCCAAGCACGCCAAGTTATGCAGCGGTTGGCATCTATTAGCGGCAGCAGCCGACTGCGCGAACGCGAACCTACACACAAATCCAAAGAGCGTGTGACAAAAACACAAAAAGACGTCAGTGACACCGCCGCCACAATGTGCTTAGCGACTTTGTCGAGTCCTCTGCGGGCACGGCCACAGATACACCTAAGCACAACTGACATTACAAAGATCTGTACGTTGACATGTGTGCGCTGCGATGTCGCGGTCGCTGAAAACAGGTTCACTGTTCATACAGTGATGCGTTTATGTGATTTGTTACGCCCCGAAGACGCACATGTCTAATTAACTCTGTATTGTGGAGCTGCCGGGAGCCGTACAGGACGTCTGAAAAGTCTGGCTTACAGTAAGATCAGATCTAGACTTGAAGCAAGTATCTACAGGTCGTTTGTCTACTGCAATCACTTTCGGAGTAACAATGATCGCAAGACAAGGGAACGAGTCGCCCATTTTAGCTAAGTTGATTAGCCTTAGACTGTGAGTCAGCCCAGGTTCGAATCTCCGCTGTACTCGTATTTAAAATTTAAAAAAGCAAACTTGTAAGACTTTAGATAAAAGCTAATCGTCTTTCGGTGGCTGCGCTCTAAACAGGAAATGCCAAACTTCTCACAGTAAATTTGACTTTTTGTGTGACTATTCGAAATTGGCATACAACTAGGTGAGGCCCCTTTCATTCATTAACAAATTCTCTCACACAACATGAATGATTGCGGAAGAGCCTTTAATCTCGTAATTGCCACCGTAACAAAATCCTCTATCCTTAATTTTGTATTGGCTACCACGGGGAATCGAACCTGCATACAGCGTCGCTTCAGACCCACTGCCCAACGCACCAGGCGGCAGCAGCAAATGACAGTCGCATACTATGCCCGTGCATGGTATGTAAGATTTTGACTGACTCACGTACGTACTTGAAGCGCAACAAATGCAAGTTCGTGTTGCAGATCAATCACAGACCTGAATGACGTTCGTAGTTGCCAGGTTATGTTGTGCACATGTCTAGAGCCTAGAAAAGAAGAAAGTTTGCAAGCGAGCGGATCGAATTGCAAACTAGTATTTGACATTTATGTAGCAACAACCAGCCGCTCATCAAATGTGACAAGCATGTGGAAGCTCAACGTAAAAGAGAGAAATATGCACGAATAATAAAATAAAATCAAAAGGTTTGGCAAACAGGACTTAAATCTAGACCCGGAGCCTATCTGCGGAATTGCTGAAACGATCGTCAGCCGTGTGGGAAATTTTCAACATTGCGCCGCCGAGTGCATTCAATAAGCGTCGACTTTTGCTACTTCATTTCGGTGCTCTTTTGATTTTTTTCGCTGCGTTGTTTTCAATTCAATTCAGCGGCCACACAAGCGCTTTAACCCTCATATAAAGCGTCGAAGAGAGTCGCACAGAGCGTTCGACACGAGTGCGTTGCTCAAGACTTAAGAGAGAGCGGGATTGTTGGTTTGTTGGGTTTTACAAGCCGCTCAACGACGACACAGCAAGCAGTACGTTTTGGAACGGCGAAAAGATTGGTAGCAAGTCGGGACGAATTACAGACCGACTGACTGACGGACTAGTTGGCAGCAGACATTGGGCCCGCAGTGTCACCACTGCCAGCGACAGTAGCACGAAACGTCCATTTGTAATTTCCCCTGCTCGCATGGTAATTGCAACAGTGGAACGCGCACAGAAGCCGACAGTGAAAAAGTGCAGTAGCGCAGCAAACTGCCTGCGAAATGTACAGAAAATAAAATCAAATTAAAAGCGCTACACAACAAGTTTTACTCTCAAACAATTTGCACAACTATGTGTAAAACAAAAACAACAGAAATAAAACAATTAACAATTTTGTAAGGATTGAGCAGCAAATTGTGAATTTATTACGCACAGCAAAAGGTAAGCAACACAGTGTGCCGTTGGCAGCAACCATTTATGGCCAATTTATCGAATGGTGACACGCTGTTGGCAAATTTCGTTACCACACTCAGCATAGATATCGACATTAATTTGCATAAGAAATTAAATAAAGCGGCATTTTAGCTAAGAACAAAGCAAGCTGTGCTATGGAAACGAAAAGCCATAAAAGCATCTTCGGGGGAATTGGTAGCACGGCCACAGCAACAGCCGCCGCAGCAGCACAGCAGTGCACACAGCGCGTCTCAGAATACCTCAAAACCAGTTTCGAATCTCGAAAAGAGAAACAAAAATGAAAAATAATAAAGCAAAAATACACTCCAAGTGCACGTGTGTGTGTGTGTGTGTGTGGCTGGTTTTGCCGCCTCGCAGCGAGTTGGGCATTGGCGGTATGAGGCTGTGCGCCGGCAGAAGCCAGGCAGATACAACCGTCAGCGACCGACACACTCAGCCAGTGAAAAAGGCAGAGCGAAAACGAACCGTGAAATACGCAAGTTGAAGTTGAAAATGAAACATGGAGGCTTTCGCGCTGGAGAGAATCGCGATACGACTGTCCAGATACCCGCATCCCAGCTGGCACTGGCGGCGCGTGAACTCGTCGCAGCGCGAACGAGACCATACTTTGAGTCCATTCCGCACCATTTTCATCTCATTACCATACAGTCGAACGGGTAATGCACGTTGAAGACCAACTCGGCTGGCTTTGCGGTACTGAATTAGCATATGGGAGATTTGCATATGAAAGAGTTGTTCAAAGTTGACGGCTTTAGAAATCACAAAACAATACAAAAGACGAGCGTCAAAATCGGTGAAACAACCTACACGAAATATTTTTATTTATGCTGGCATATGTAAATTTGCTTTTAGAGAGACAATACTTGGTGAATGAAATGTAGAAAAAAGCTAAATTTGAAGATATTCATTTGTGAAGTGAAATACAGCTACGTGATGGTTTCTTAGGTAATTTTGAGCTTGCAGCAAATTTAATTGAATATTGATTCTGCAGTGTGCGCAAACTATACGGAAAGTGAACTAACCACAACAACAAAGTGTGATCGAATCAAAACAGCTGTAATGAGTTACACACGCCGCCAAGTGACACACATAAAACAGGCAAAAGTGAAATAAACGATAGTGTCGAGTTGAACTAATTTAGAAATGAGAACGAATTTTCCAGCTACACATGAAAAGCTATTCAAGAGAAGTTGAATCATTTTTTAAATATGGAAAATTTAACATAACATTTAAACATAGGGAACAGATACACTTTCTGGAGTTGAATGAATAAATGTTTTTTGCACTCAAAATTGGAATCTAAGTAGAAGGCAACTTCTACTATACGAGCAACGTCAGTATTTTTAGTACAACTTAAATCAATTTATGAAAATTATTTACTTTCATTTACTTAACCCTTTCGCTATTTTGTTGCCATATGGCAACATGCTACTTTGTGAACGTCTGCATCCTCTATGGTTGCAAGAATACATTTTTTGTTGGTCTTTAGAATAGTTTGAAGCTTTAGGAAAAATACGAAATTAATAAACTGAATATTTAAGTTTAGAAGAGAAGTATACACGTTTTTTTAATGGTATATCTTGACATGGTAAAGGAAGAAGAAGCAGAAAAAATTAGAGAACTTTTTAATTTGACGTTTTCTTTCAATTTAGATACTTTTTTAATTTTGGCTGAAGTAAATGAAGAAATATTCAAATTTTCGTTATGCGTAAAAAGTTTTATGTTTAAGTAATTATTACAGCCACAACGATGTGGTTGCTCTCATAGAAAACACTCTAAAATACAGGGTCCGAGTATAAAAATTAAAAAATTTCTTATGGAATGTTGCTAATATAACAACATAGAAGCCTAAGACGTAAAATTTAAAATTTTAACTTTCCCCAGTAAAAACCTGTAGCGAAAGGGTTAAAGTAAATGTTTTAGAAATATAGTGTTGCCTTTAAAATGTGCCGACCTGCTCATTACTTCTGCTATAAACACGAAAAACAAAATATGTAAATGTAAATATGTAAATCAAAATTGCAAATTGTTAATACTAACTCGTACTTATAAATCTTGAAACATAAAAAAGATGCACAAACAAATGTCAAAATACAACACGTCACAATGTCCCCTTCGTTGCGATTCAATAAGTCCACAGAAAGAATCTTCTATCAACACCAGATAAAGAAAACGTTTCTTGTCATAGGCAATGATGATGGTCTGAGAATAAAACAACTACCCCATTCGGGATCGGCATAAAAACTATAGACCCTTCAAACTAACCTCCAAAAACGCATGAACAACTCTTAAGGCTTTCGCGTTAATTTTATTTCTATACAAATACATATAAATTATAAACGTTCATATACATATAAAAACAGATTGTGAAATGCCGAAGTCACCAAACTAGTTGCAATAACGATATACTCCTGGCCTGCGAAATGCTGATAAATCGAAATATGCAACAATAACCATAAACTCAGTTTTATGTTTATTTATGCACCAACGTTGTGCACACACACACACACATTCACACAGTTATTTTTATCTGTACGATGTAGAAAGCGTGCAGTGTAAACAATCGTTTTGGAATTACTCAAAGTCGGCTTTATAATAGAATGCGAATTGTTATATTTACCAAATTGTCAAATGGTGTAAATTACAATGAGCAAATGAATGCTTTGGCGCACGCTGCGACTAAAGTAGAACAAATAAACAACAAGAATAAAACTAGAGCAATAACACCACATGAAATAATAATAGTAATTATTGTTGTAACATTTCTCATTTCTGTTTACAGTTAAAATAATTAACAACAACAACAACAACATCAGCAAAAGCAATACTACACAATTGTCCTACGAAACGAGAGCAAAACAAAACAGATTTTCATTCGGTGAGCTACAACGCCGCTAACAGCACAAAATGGCCGTCTTTGGGATGGTGTCGGCCGTGTCCGGCTTTATCAAAATTCGACATCTGCTGGATCGAGCCATTATAGACAACATGGTATTTCGCTGCCACTACCGGATCACAACGGCTATTCTGTTCGTGTGCTGCATCATTGTCACGGCGAATAATTTAATTGGTAAGTGCGCGCACGCCTAGAATCGACGAATTGTAAAACAGTTAACAAGTTCACGTTACCAAATTGCAAAACTCTAATACGAACGACACTGCCCTGACAAACAAGTCGCTAGACAAACGTGTCAGCAACAGTCAACTTTCACCGAAGTTGTTGTTGGGTGTTTAGCGCCCATTTTGGATGCGACGTGCAGTGTCTGTTTGCTCAACGACACCGTCACACTGTTGCATTGTGCGGTGCAGTTAGACGCAACGTTTAGCTGTGGCATTCAAATTGATGGAAGCACGTTTCGCGAGTGCGTTCGTTCTGACTTGGGTCGGCTTTGTGCTGCTTTAACGCGGTGTTGAATTCACTTTATGTCTCATTTGCATTTCATTTACCCGCTCGCATGTTATGCCAGTGAAACCTGTGCATTATGAGATATGAAAACTTCAAACCCAAAGTCGAATTCAGCACTCGAAACATGACGCCCAACGACTGCAATACTACTTATTCACTAATTCATTATTGGGTGGTGACGTTGACGAATTTCTGTTACCGAAAAAATCAGCACGAAAACTACTCTTGCGTGAATCATTGAAATGTCGGTAACCCATTAATTCTGACGTGCACAACTAAATGGCCGTTAGTGAGTGTGCTGAATAATGTATCACAAACCAATGTTTCACACTTTTGGCGGCGCTGCTCAGCTTTTTACTGAATGTTTACGCATTAGCCACATGCGGCGCATGAGATTTCGTCTGCGCTTGTAAACAGAGCGTCTCGTGCGCTTTCGAGCACGTCTCCTCAATCTGGGCTTCAACTAAGACTACATTTTGGGCCACAGTAATTTGGTAGCGTATCAGACTACGACTTTTGAGCAGTCATCAACGCACAGACGTTTCTTTATAACGGTTCCTGTGAGTAAAAGCGTTTACAGTGACAGACACTTAACGATTTTAATTGCACAAAAAAGTGTGTGCTTGCACCTGGCTGAGGTTTAATAGGCCCCGAGTGGCTCGCACAATCTGTCACTCGTGTGCGTTGAGCACAATGCAGCAATAATCCAGCCAGAAGAATGTCTTCTGTTGACACTACGAGCTGAAGTGTATCTTCTGAAGCGGCACTCCCTAATTTTAACTCATTGGCAAACTCAAGAAAAGGGATAAGTGCGCGTGTGTGCCAACACAGAGTCACAATAGCTTTGTCTGTGTACGTGCAACTGTGGGTGTTTGTGTGTGCGTGTGTATGTGTGTGAGGTGAAGTAGACTTCTCCCGCTTGCTCACTCGTTGGCAGCTCAAAACTGGATTTTCGTCTGAAGGTTCCAACAAATATTACATCCAGCACATTGTGTGTGCGCGCGCGCACACACACACCGAACTCACATCGTTCCATACATGGTTTGTGTACACTTTGAAGTGTAGTAAGACAAGTGCACTTCAGCTCTTATCTTAGTGTAGTGTACAAAAAAAAAAATTGTTGTGCTTAAATGTAGCTCCGGCTTCGAAAACGCTTTTTCCATACCTTTTTTATGTTAATTTTGCTTGTTTGGTTTTTTGTTTTGGTCTTCTTGTACATGTTTTGTCATTTACTGCTTTAACGAACATTCACTCTGGACACATATGGTACACACATTGTACATGTGCAGCATTTGTGCTAGGCACATATGTGGATAACATATGCATAAAAGTATGTGCTTGCATACACGCCCACACGCCTTTTCAAGCCGACCGTGAGGGGCCAAGCTGCTCACGTTAAATTGAATGTACTTCTTTCAAGCGCGTTAAGCTGAGATTAGACTCGCCTGTAGAGCACGCAGTGAGCAGTTGGCCTCAGCACAATGTGGGCTATGGCAAGCATAACTATTTGAACAACTACAGCAAATCGCCAGACTGATTTGCTTAAACTGCTAATAAATTACTGACAGAGATAAATGTCGTCGGCTGCGTGCTGAGTTTGAATGCTTTAAATGAATTAGAAACAATTTGCCGGCATATTGCCTTTATTTTGAAAAATTTTTTAACTATTATGAAGTAATCTTACAATACCGGTTATTTGGATTTTTAGCTCTTAAATTAAAGTCAGCTTAAGAAATAAGTTGATGTTCTTATCGGCAAGTTGTGTTTTAATGACTGGTATATCTTAGCTCTCCAAAAGCAGGATTATATCGAACTCACTGAGAATTACCAATTATGTTGTTATATCTTCATGCGATATAATAAATACATAGCATAATAACATAATAACTTTATAACTCTTGATTTTGTTGTGCTACAATCGCACAAAGTCCATTGGAACATAAATAAAAACATGAGGAATTTAATTTGGTTAAATTTTCCAGTTCAGGTGAGGTCACGCTCAAAGCAAAATAGTTGCAAAAGAGATAACGAAATTAAGTTCTCCCAACCCACAGTATACAGTAGACCAGATTTTGACATGGCTTCATATTTCTTCATAAATAGAAAAAAAAACATGAGACATATTTTGTCAAAGAGTTTCTCACCCCTCAAATCGCTTCTGATTCATTTAAGTGCAGCCCACACTCTCGATCTATTTTTTGCGATTTGCGATACTACGCTGGACACTACAAAAATTGTTATGTTAGATGTGCTGCTGCCAATTCGTAAAATTTTCTTGGAAATTTAAATTTTGTTTGAAACCCCACCAAGTTTGAAACTATTGTCTATTATTCAGGGTTAACGTTTTTGAGCATTATGACATAAAGGACAAACCATAGTGAAATTAATAAAGTGTACCAGGTAGATGACGTACACTTATTTCTCTGAGTAGCAATTGTCAAATTGTCAATTTATTTGTGTCAGTTCGATTAACCTTTATTTTTGTTGTCGCTAAAATAGCACAAAATTTAAAATTGACTTTCAGTACTCCAGAAATATATATTTTCGTAATGTATTTTATGTTAGAAAAACATAGAAACTGCATTGCCGGTCGTTTTTTTGCAGAGATAGCACGTTTTTCCTAGCATGTAATTGCGTTTTTTGTGTCGGTTTTGGTGCAGAACGTATTTTCAAACAACAATTTATTTTGACATTTTTTCATACGGTACAGACGGGTTATGAACTCTGACATTTGTCAGCATAATGACAACAACTGTCAGAAAATAAGTGTACGATGAAGAGAGAGTTCCTGCTATCTGGCACACTTTATTAATTTCACTATGGGACAAACAATTTTTCAAAATTCTCTCTTTTTGTCATACAAGGCCGTCATTCACTTAAATAATTTCACTACATATGTTCAAACCGAAAACTCCCATTTAACATAAATCGATCGACAATATTCAAAATTTAACTATGAAACCTAACCTTACCTTCTGAATTTTACTACATTTTTAATAATAAATTAAATATTCAAAGACCAAGTTTAGTTAAACAATCCTACAAAATATTTCATTCCAGCATTGTCAGCAATATCTGTCTTTAATTCAGACTCAATTAGTCTCTTTAAACAAACTTATATTTCCACCAACTTTTCAAAATGAAAGTCATTCACAGAATTCAAAAGTAATCACACAAAATTTCCACATGTGAACATTTTCCATCCACAAAATTATAAATTTCTCAAGTACACCAAGATACAATAATCTAGTGAAATTTATTGCATCTTTCCTTACTAATACCACATATTAAATTACATTGTCATCGTTTTCGTTGCAGGTGATCCAATTGCATGCATCAACGATGGTTCTATTCCCATGCATGTGGTCAACACATTCTGCTGGATAACATACACATTTACAATACCTGGGCAACAACATCGCCGAATTGGCACCGAAGTGGCCAGCCATGGTCTGGGCAATGAATACGGCCAGGAGAAGAGATATCATAGCTACTATCAGTGGGTGCCGTTCGTGTTGTTCTTCCAGGTGAATGTCAATCATAAATATTACCAAAGGCCAACAACCAACTAAATCGTTGATTACATCTTTTTTGCAGGGTCTCATGTTTTACGTGCCACATTGGATTTGGAAAAATCTCGAGGATGGCAAGATGCGCATGATTACCGAAGGCTTGCGCGGCCTCATCATCGTACCGGAGGAGGATCGCAAATATCGCCAGGAACGCATTATTAAATACCTGACAAATAGTCTGAATTCGCACAGCGGCTACTCGTTTGCCTACTACTTCTGCGAGGGCTTGAACTTTGCCAACGTTGTACTGAACATATTTTTGGTGGACAAATTTCTGGGCGGTGCCTTCATGACCTACGGCACCGATGTCATCAAATTCTCCAACATGGATCAAGAGCGTCGTTTCGATCCGATGATTGAGATTTTTCCACGCCTGACCAAATGCACGTTCCGCAAATTCGGCCCTGGCGGCTCACCGCAGGTGCACGACACTCTCTGCGTGCTGGCTCTGAATATATTGAATGAGAAAATTTACATTTTCTTGTGGTAAGCCGAATAGCAATAACGTTATTTTACACATTCTCGGTAATATGCAACAAACATCGCTTGCAGGTTCTGGTTCATCATTTTATCCGTGATCTCTGGTTTAGCAATGCTGTACTCTCTTGTTGTTATAATGATGCCGACTACACGCGAAACCATCATCAAGCGCTCGTATCGCTCCGGACAGAGCAAGGAAATTCAGAATCTGATTCGACGTCTCGACGTAAGTGCAGCCTTTCAGCTCTGCAGATTCATGTAACTTTAATTCAATTATTTTTGTTTTGTGTAGATTGGCGATTTTCTAATTCTGCATTTATTGGGACAAAATGTCAATACAAAGTCCTACTGTGAGATGGTTCAGGAACTGTGCAACCAATTGGGCGCTTCCAGGACACCGTCCGCCCCTTCGACGTTGGAAATGCATCCCATCTACCCACACGTGGACAGATTCGGCAAGGAAACCGAAACATAAACTTCATCGAGGAATTTACAAAAAAAAAAACCAATACCCATCAATGCAATCGACAATAGAGGCCACAACTGATCCCTCGTCACATACATAAATGCACTTCGAAGGACCCCACGAGCCATTTACGAACTTCTATTTAAAGTAGCAAACGAAAAACAACAATTTTTGTCAGCAATCAGATGGCACTGAATATTGTTGCGGGTTTTTTGTGTTATCGCAAAAAACAAACCATTTAGTGCGAATTTACCTTTAAGACTGTATCTTTCGGATATCCAACAAGTTGTGTAGTGAAATTATGTACCCAGAATAAATAACCGCAAATTGCTGAATTTTTAGAGCAAAAACCGTGCAATTTTTAAGAAACGTTCCAACGATTATACTTTGTCGAAATTACCAGAGGAGAAAAAAATCGAAAATTCAATTCAGCCACACCCCGAGTGAGAGTAACGCAACAATGCCACATTATACTACTATGAAATATTTTACCGCTTTTATGCCAATACATGCACCCCGCTTACGATTTATAAAAAAAATCATTTTTTAGGTTATGTAAAAATATTATCTCTTAGCATTAAAACTTCGTATAAGAAATGCAAGACGAACCGAAAAAACTATTCCAATAAATTTAAATAATTTTAAACATTCTGGCTAGCTAAGATACATTTTAGACTTTTGTTTATATAAAAAGTATTGTGATTATGTTAGAAAACCTTCTTTAAATAAATTTGTCTATTTTTTGAAGCGACAATTCCCAAATTGTAGTAAACTGTTTCATATACAATTTAAAATCTAAGACCAACTCCTTACTTACCGATTACCCCAATCGATTTTCGACACAACCACCATTTGTAGCTCCAGCGTCTGATCCTGGGTCAATGTGGCGCCCAGCAGCTCGCGGCGACTCTCCAATATCGACAACATCACTTTGCGCACTGTCTGAAATTTGTACGTGTCGCGCACCTGCTCCTGCAGCGGGAAGAAATATTTTAGTTTAGAAGTTGTTGTGTGATTGAAAATGCACATCAAAACCAACCACATAAAGCTTCTTCCATATTTCCGCCCATTCGCGCAAGACCTGCGTGCACTCGGCCACAACCGGATCGATCTTGGACAGGTCCTTGATGTGTATGTAGGTTTTGGGAAAGAGTCCGACGGCGCGCGACTTGCGCGAGCACGTGCCGCGATACCAGTTCGGACATTCCTCCAATATTTCGACGGAGTCCCCAACATCCAAGGGTAGACCGTAGCGCACATTGCCATGCCAATTGTGTATGGCTGAAAAGATTGACATAGTTCATTGTTGATGATTGATGGTTGATGGTTCATAGAGAATTATTACAATTATTTTCAAACGAGCGAACAAAATGACCATTGTCAATGTATTTTGGTAAGTTGAACACGAAAGGAGTAAATCAATATTTGAAAGGATTGTATGTAGGTTAGAAAACCGTTTTCATGGGATATCTTTCAAATATTTGTAGCCACATGCCGTTTATTTTGTTTTCTAAAATCGTCTTCAACATCTAAAAACTTATTAGTGGAGTTCACTCTTCATAGCATTTTAGGTGTAAAGTAGCAATCTTTCGCTACAACTGCTTTCGAAAACATTGCGAAAATTCAAAAATTGCTACGATAACAACTTTACACTTAAAATGCTATGAAGAGTAAACTCCGCTATTGTGTTTGATTTCGTATCACAAAAATTAAATGACCCACTCTAAACTCTCTAAACATTTGAACCTTCTGTACTCGTATACCCATAGGTTGGTTGGTAGGTTTTAGTGGCTGCCTCTGTATGAGACACACTTAGGCCTATTGGCCCGTTGTGATACCACAAATTCCACCCGTTTGAAATGTGTATGCAACACTGTTTTCCCAACATGTGATACAACACACATTTCAAACGGATGGGGAAAGGGAGGGAGGGGACCTACAGTTTAACGCCGAATCCGAACGGCGATTGGCAATTTTTCTTTCACATTTGGAGGTTTTGCCATTGCTTGCCAAGAGCGCACTTGTGCGATTCTTGTAATTCTCATCTGCTTCATGTGGATAGCGATACAAGTAGATGAGCGTTTTACCAGCCCGAGCCAGGAATCGAACCTGGGGCGCTCGGTATGAGAAGCCAGCGCGCTACCCGCTGGACTATCGAGGCCGGCCGTATACCCATAAGTATTGAAATTTTGTTTAACCCTTTCGCTACAGGTTTTTACTGGGGAAAGTTAAAATTTTAAATTTTACGTTTTAGGCTTCTATGTGGTTATATTAGCAACATTCCGTCAGAATTTTTTTTATTTTTATACTCGGACCCTGTATTTTAGAGTGTTTTGCTATGAGAGCAACCACATCGTTGTTGCTGTAATAATTACTTAAACATAAAACTTTTACGCATAACGAAAATTTGAATATTTCTTCAGATACTTCAGCCAAAATTAAAAAAAAATAAAGGTATCTAAATTGAAAGAAAACGTCAAATTAAACAGTTATCTATTTTTTCTGCTTCTTCTTCCTTTACTATGTCAAGATATACCATTAAAAAACGTGTATACTTCTCTTCTTTAAACTTAAATATTCAGTTTATTAATTTCGTATTTTTCCTAAAACTTCAAACTATTGTAAGGACCAACAAAAAAGTATTCTTGAAATACAGAGGGTTCAGACGTCCACAAAGTAGCATGTTTTTCTTAATTTTTTTATTTATTTAGTAGTAGTCTTTGAACAATTCTTACAGTCTAATTAACAAAATGGAACTTAAGCTTAAACTTAAACTTAAACGGGAAAGAGAGAATAAACAAAGGAAATGAACGAGGGTTTAGGTACAGACAGATCAAACATTGTAGAGGTCGACAGCACGTTTAGCTCGGCTAAGGCTCGAGGAATAGGACCGTTACTACCATAACGCGTCCTAGAGAACTCGACAGAAAAAGAGGAAACATGTCTGAGGGAGCGAGATGGCACATTGAAAGATATTTTGGACAAGAGAGAGGGGCAGTCAATATTTCCATTGACTATATCAAAAATGAAAGCCATGGAAATGACAGCCCTCCTGGTTTCAAGTGATTTTAAACCAAGCAGAAGACATCCAGACAGAGGGAGGCAGGGGCTCAGAAAAACGAATGGAGCGAAGGGCAAACTTAAGGACAATTTTTTGGATACGCTCTAAACGATTAGAATGCGACGCATGATAAGGTCTCCAGATGAAAGCAGCATATTCCAGTCTGGACCTAACAAAAATATGTTTATCACAACGCAACGAAGTCATCGTTTTCGTGGTGTTTAATTAATTAAATTTAATTTAATTTTTAAATTTAATTTTATTTATATAATTGCTCAGAGGCTTTTCCAGAAAACATATGAAGGTAAATTATGAGTTCCTTACATAGAGAAACGCTTAATATTCAGTAGCGGAAGAGTCATTCTAATAGTTATTTGAAAGCCTATAAACATGCAAGCAGTTGCATATAATTAATCTATCTATCTCGCTCTCGCACTCTTGCTTGAGTGCGCCGGAAGTAGAAATTGAGTAACACTTCAGGCCAAGTCGAGATTTCAACGCAGATAATCCATGCACTGAGCAAAAACAGCCGGTCGCTCAGCACACAGCAACAATGGCAATGACATTGATTTCTTTTCCTAGGAAAAATTATTAAATTCGCCGTGCGTAACGAATGCACCCGACGCAAGTGGATGCGCGTTTCCAGCGATACGCTGTGAGAAAACGCCTGTAGTGTTGTTGTGATGCAACTCGAACAAATCTTTGTTCGACTCGAAAAGGCGTCAGTTGCATTTGTTGCCAGTGTAGGCATGACTAAATGGCTGGACGCACTTGAAGAAAATCGACGCCACTTTGTGCAAAACGCACAATATGGAAAGGAAATGTGATGCGGTTCAGCATGGAATACGCACGAAGCCGCCAATCCAGAGAGGCGACGATAAGGTGATAAAACCATATGGGCTGCGGCGTGGACGTTGGCCCGCACACCCTATACCTGACGACGCGATGCGATTACGCATTCGACGCACGCACACGCCGCTAGCAGTGCACACCGCACAAGCCAATTGTCACAGACGCGCAGGGAAGCGCAGCGAACATCCGCGCCAGCGATATGCTAAAACAAAAGACTGGCTGGAAGACGACGCGGACAAAGCACATGGGCGCTTGCGAAAAAGCCAAAGCAAAAAAGCAATGCAAAGGCAACAAAAAAGTGCCGGCCGTCGCTGTGGAAGCAGCGGGGACAGCGACGTGACACAACAGCATTCAACGCTTCACAGCAAAGAAATTAAAATGGAAAACAAAACGAGAATGCGGTTTCCTGTTTTGCGGCGAATGAAGCTGGCAGCGCGCAGTCAGACAGAGCTGTCGGTTGCGCTGCGTCATGCGGCTGGAGCTTGGGGCGTGGAGCCTGGCGTAAGGGTTGAACCGAGGCGTGTGCAGTCGCCACGTCCCTTGCTGCGCAGTCGGACGACCATTAATTTAATGTGTTCATAATTTAGTGCGCTGCAATTGATGCAGTGCACTGCACCGGCGGCTGAGCTAATGTCGCTGACATTTGCTGTCGCTGATTACGCTTGAACAAAGCTGATTGCGCTACTGGCTCGTTTGCGCGTTAAGTAGTGTAAATTTGATCACAAAACTGCCACAATGCGATAAACAGCCATGTAGCACACAGCCTCAACTGCACAACGACGCGCCGCGTCGACTGATGCAGCCAGCAGCTAAAAGACAAGCGGCATTAGCGCTTAAGTAAAAGGCGAACAGTCGAAACGTGAATGGGGCTCGCAGCAATTTCACGGGCAAACCCAATGAGTGGCGCCAAATCGGTGTTGATTTCGCTTTTGCACATTAATGCGGCACTTGGCCACACTTACAAATCGCCGCCTGACTGCCGAGCCCTCGCCACCGTCGGCGTTCATGCTAATTCGTAGCTAATAAAGAGCAACGAACGCCACTATGGAATTACGTTGCGGTAGTTTCGTAATTAAAAAGTGGCATCTGCTGTAATTGCAGCAGCAACACACACACGCACAAGTGGCGACTGCAGGCGGGTGGGGCGCCGCCGGCTGGCTGAGTGGCGCGTTCGCAGGCAATTACGAATTGCGCACTTTTGCTGTTTGTGAAAAACGCAAGCAAAAGTGGCAGCCACTGTACGCCCCAACGCCAGCACAAGTGCCACAACTAGAACCCTCTAAATAGGTCAGTCACATTACGCGAATGCTCTGGTTCCGCTGCGTCGCCACGCCCGCAGCCGCTACTCATGCGTCCCTAATGGCACTCGGGAGATATATGGAAAAAATGTTTATGAGCATTTAGTTGACACTCACACCGACTTGCGAGCGTCTGACAAAAAGCACAAACAAGCCGCGTGTGTGAATGTGCAAAAATGTACTTTCAGACATAATGTGAAAATTCTTAGGCAGCTGGCATGAAAAGCGACAAGGAAAATAACACATGACACACACAACCAACTAAATGCGCGCGCTGGTATGCGGACAACAACCACTGAAAACTAACTCGGGCAAATTTCCATAAAACTTACCACACTTGACGCTCAATTCAAAACTAGCGCAGTTGGAAAATGTATTTATTTATTTTATGGATTAGGTATTATTTTTGTTCAAATTATAAGGAAGATATTGTGCCATATATGAATGAACACACTTTAACGAAATTGCTGACCGAGTTAACATGTACATGTGTGAACATCTGCACGCCCTGCATCTAGTGATAACACCAACAACAACAATAGCATGGAATGAAAACAAAGGCCGACCACAGTGGCAGGAAGTAACAGGAGAACGCACGCCTGTATTGAGTTCATAGCTACGCACACATATGTACATATATATGTAGGTAAATATTAGCCAATAGGAAATGCATATAATTTATTATGCTTAATCATTGCAGCTTTAACATTTCGAATACCAAAGAAATTATTGAAAATTTGTAAAAGCTTAGTAGCTGAGTTTCATTATCTTGTAACTTAAAGTTCTAAAGTCATTCCGACAATTTGGGTTGCAAAGTGAATATACACTAGTCAGAAAAAGTTTGGCAACAGGCAAGCCGAAATTATGTTATCATCAATTATGACTTCAAAAATGGGTTCTCTGTTTACCAAAACTTATCCACATTATTCATATATACCTGAACTGCACTTTTTGATGTGTTTTAGATGCATTAACCCATTTTCGGCCGCTGGTCGATTTTTCGACCAGCTACTTTGAAGGAGAGTAGCTCTGCACTTAGACATTATATCTGTGAACTTTTGATGCATAAAATAGCTTTGGTCTTTTGGTAACCCCTCGAAATAATAATTTTTTTTAAAAAAGATAAATTTAGAGATGTTGGCGAAGGCACGAAAAAAAGCATTTTTTTAGTCATATTTTGAATATTCTGAAAAATATATAACCTTTTCAAATTATTGATTTATTATTGATTATTTACGAAGCCTAAAGACCAAATTACCGCAATCAATTGATATCCATAAAATTATGAAAATATTTTTACCTCTCAGCACCGCGTACTTTTCAGTGGTCGAAAAATCGAAAATTGGCCAGAAGTCGTCATGTATTACATATGTAAGCCAACAATTGTTTGTTTTCATGCTTGATTATTATTTGACCAAAATTATATACATATATATTTGTTTTTATTTGAAATTAAATTTTTATTAATTTATAAAAAAAATAATAAAAAAAAAAAACACAAAAAAAATCCAAAAATATTCTTGATTAAGGTCCTAAATGTAAGTCCTTAAAAGGAATTAAAAAAATATTGGCTATTTCTGGTAGCGGCCGAAAATGGGTTAAAACAATAATTTTCCATATATTCGTATTTATTGACAATATACTCACAAAACGGTGCAGAATAAGTTTGCGTACAAAACTAATTACGGGAATTTCCAGTTATGCTTTTCATTTTTATTTGGAAATTTTTATTCCATTGAACAGTAAATGGACTTGGAAATTATTTTTAAACGTATATGTGCTAAAAATTATATAGAAAGCAATAGAACCCAAGCGAAAAAAAATAAAAATGGATAAAAGGATAATCTTACTAAATCTTTCCCAAATTGACAAACAATTTCGTGAAATTAGAGAAACTTTTGGAAGAGCATTTCGCCATTTCGAAAAGCCATCTTAAATTTCGAAAAAACCAGAAATGCTTGCTTCTTTGCTACGTTCTGGCCATTTTCTTAAGCTACCCAAGAAATAGGATTAGATTGTTTTGCGATCAGTGCATCATAATCTTAGGCTAGTTGCATCCAATATCTTCAGAAATGTACAGAAATATTTTATAAAACCCAGTAGCAATGCCTTTATAAGAAAAGTCATGAAAAATACATATTTCCCCTACATAACAGCATGTAAGAAGCCCATATTTAGCTTACTTACAAGGAGCACAGAATTTCTTTCGTGAAAGAGTCCATCAAAGAGTCTAGAAAACCGAATTTCCGGGACTATGTGTTGTTATCTATGGAGTAGGAAGATTTATTATTCTCTGATAATGGTTTAGCATATTTGGCATTAAAATGCATCAACTAATTTGAAGATGATTCAGTTAATAACAAAAATCTGACATTAACAGTAAAGCATAGCATATGAGCGGGTATGGTATGAGGCTGCATGTCTAGTAAAGGAGTGAGCAGGCTGTGTTTTTTATTCAGAAATGGTTCCGAGGGGTTATTTACATATTCTAAAACCTTATGTAAGCCGAGGTTTCAAAATTTTAGATCCGGTTCCAACATTTCTTTTCAACTTTACGATGACCTTAAGGCGCAATGCATACGATGTGAAGCTATGTTTGCTATTAATTGGCTCAAAAAAGTTGAAACAGTTCCTCCCTAGTCACCTAACGTACATTTAATTAAATATATAAGGGTTTACTTGATCCCTGAGCCCAAAAACACTCCATCTTCAAAGATATAGTAAACAAATATAACAATTCAAGGATATATCAAAAGAACAGCTGAAAAAACACATAATTTAATCAAATTTATGCCGAAACTTCTGCAGGGAGTTCCAATAAGAAAAGCATGTCCAAAAAGTTATTAATTTTTGGACAAAACTTAGTTTGAATTAAATTTTTGCTACATAACCTTATCTTGTACGCAAACTTTTTCTGAGGTGAATTCATAACACATTTTGTTTTTGGCCCTTCTTTTACAATTTCGTCAAGTTTTTGTTATTATTATCTTAATGGAATAAAATAGCTAAGTTTATTGAAAAAATAAAAAATATTTTGTTTTTGAAAAATTACTTTAAGTGATTTATTTTTCATATGAAAAAACTATGTACCTCTTGTACGCAAACTTATTCTGACTAGTGTATGTAACTGAAAAGTGGTAGTGGTGCATAAAAACGAATTTAAAAGTAACATCAACGGTCATGTCAATTAATTAATTTGACTTTAGTGAGGGCATAACCCGCCTAGCTGACCGAGCAGTGCCAGTTCGCGGTATCCCCATCTATTACATTACATATGTATGTATACATACCCGTATCATTCATATATTAATTAGGTTAATTAAAATGTGCACTGTTAAGTGGGTTAAATAAATACGAATTTCTTTAGCGACTAGCAAAGAGCTCTGTGAAAAGTGGTTGTATCAAAATAGTATAAAATTCTAGCGAATCATCAATCACAGATGAATTCCTAGTTAAAACCGCTTATGAGCTTATTCCGGTTCGCTCAGATCGAGTGGCTGCGCGAATCTATTTTAGAAGGATCAAATTTTGGAAAATCTGGCAATGCTCGGATACGGCAGTCAGCGCCACACACTTGAAATTGTATGCCAGTTGGGACTCATGGTCGGGGCGATCACAGGACACAAACATGCGAATCATCGATGGTCCTACATGCAAATCCTGCCTAGACGACGTGGACACAAGAGAACATTTCATCTGCCACTGTCCAGTGTTCTCAAGAAGCAGGAACACTGGACACTGGACTGGACTTTCTCAGGTTACTCAAAGACACCAAAAAGTTTGGAGGGAATCAGGACCCGAAATCCCTTCTACAACTCTCCCCTTTTATTCCTTCCATTCTCCTACTTTCACCATTGAGCATAGTACAATGGTCCGAATGGACTGAGTGCTATAGATTGTTGTAGACTTTGTGCTCACCCTCACATCAACATCAACATGCCAGTTGTGAACTTCAAGATAAGATATTCAAATGCATTTTGACCTAAAACTGTTCATGTGATTAGCTGGGGGTGTGCCCCCAATACTAGGAATTTTCACATTGTAGGAGCATACAAACATATAAACCTACATTTGTAAGTTAGATATATGTAACTCTAACTCTTGCAATAACTCTAAAAAGAGTGAAGTGAGCATACTGGCCATGACTTTAGTAGGCACAATTTCGATTTGAATGTGGTTCGTATTCTCACCACGAAGGCACACAACAAGTGACCACTCAAATCGAGCGTAAGTATGTCGGTATCAAATTATTTATGCACTTCTTCCCATTTCCTCATTTCAATTGCTTGAAGTTCATAGACTTATTGGCTCTTTCAAATCGCGAACACGCACTCTTGGTGCGCCACCGAAGAAGGCAAGTAGATGTGCCACCGCTACATCTTCAGTTTGGTTCCGACTTCCTCTTTTGCCGTATCTGTCAGTTCCCCCACCTGCCTTGCAGGAAAAATATGGTTAGTTGCCAGAAAAAAGTACTTCAAAATTATTTATTTCACAACTATAAAAAACTTAGGTTTTATCATCAATTCAAGTCTAAGTTGCTATGACCACATCAACAAAGTTGTAAGTAGTATATATGTCATTCTGCGTCGGCTTAGAATATCTGCATCTTTCACTCCACTTGAAACTAGGCGTAAATTAGTTATTCAGCTAATTGTTCCCCACATAACATATGCAGAACTAGTTTATAGTAAACTTGATATGCAGTCATCACGCAAAATTGATGTGGCTTTCAACAATGCTACCCGTTACGTCTATGGTGTCCATAAGTTTGATCACATCTCTTTGTGGAAAAACAAAGTCCTTGGGTGTAGCATCCTGAATTATTTAGCAGCAAGAAACTGCATGTTTGTATTTAAAATACTTGACCTTAAAGAGCCTGCATATCTTTGGAACAAGCTTCAACTACCCAAGTCGCGTAGGCATCATAACTTGATTGTTCCTAAGTACTCATCCTTGACTGCATCAAGGCTGTTCTTCATTAACGCTATAAGACTTTGGAACTCAATTCCTGTGAGAAGTAGGGCGGCGCTGAGAAGAAGCAACTATCGAAAGCAACTCCTGAGTTATTTTAGCAAGCCGGGCTAAGTTTTCTGATGAGTGTTGGCTAAACATTTAGTTTACCTTTCCTTTTTTTTTTTTTTTCTTTTCCTTCTCTCATTTCCCCTCCTACATTTTTCTCTTATCTATTTTCCTTCACCTATTGTTTTTATGCTTTAAGTTCTTTCTTTTATTTTTCCCTCACTTATTGCTTTCATGCTCTAATTTCTTTCCTTTGTATTAGTTTTAAGGTCATCATATTAGTCTTAATTTTATTGTATAATTAATAATCTAAATATTCGCACATTGATGTACTGCTAAAAGACCTTAAGGTCTTACTTTGTACAATTGCAGTTTGTTTGAAATAAATAAATATATATTTTATAATTAAGAAGTTAGTTGAAAAGACATGATTGCAAGTGTCGTATACAGGGTGAGATCGCTACACACAACAAATGTTGCCTGGGATTTGGAAGTAAATACGGTTGGATGTAAGGCTGGATGTCAACTTGTTTGACTTAACTGACACACGGAATCAAACGAAAATTTCGAGTTAATAAAATTATGAATTGGCCACTGTGCAGCTTAGGATAGGTAGGACAGGCAGCTTGCTAGTGTCTCGGCAGGCACACTCGTAGGCTTCAAAAGGCCTATTGTGATATTCGAAGAGAGTAAAGAAACAGAGAATAGTGGACTCAAATTCTAGCTACAGCCGACAACATATGTACCTTCAAACCATTTTTTTTTTACTTTTAAGCAGGAAATATTGTAAACCGTAAAGTAAACGACGGATGGTTTATTTTCAGTTCAGGGCGTTGTTTCAAAAAAGCCATAATACAGCACCTGCACTATTTTCAAACTATTCTATCAATACTAAACCCCTTATAAAAATCATCCTGTTAAATTAATATACACAAAATAAAAAAGAGAATTAATTAAAAATAAGTTTAAAACCAATTAGTTAAAAGTTGTTGAAAAGTAGTCTGTGGTTCTGAGCAAACTAAACTACTTTGTACTTATTCATTTTTTTCCTCCCGGGAGCATAGGACTGCCACAAGACCTTGCCTTGTGTTGTTTTCGTCAATCGTTTATGTTTTTCTGTGCCCATTCATAGCCCTAAAATAAATAATTTAAAACTACTTTTTTGTTAAATTGAAACAACTGTAAAACTAATAACGTTTCCTGCAGGGTTACTTCCCGCTTTTTTCTTGCTATCGTCATTGCAGTTATTCTTCATCCGGCTGCGATGTGCGCTCTGCCATGCTCGTGCCATACTCGAAAAATTTAAATGGATAAATATTCAAGTTGTATACATATGTACAAGTTGCACACTGGTCGCTGAATGGCCGCGGCTTGAAGCCATATGGCACAGTGAAGCAAAAACATCATTTGGCTACATTTTTGTGCTAGTTGACTTGTACTTTTACTCTTATTTGTATTAGTTATACATATTGGTTGGCTCATATAAAAATGCTGTCTTCTAAAGTCTGCCAGATGCAAATGTCAGTAGATGGGATAAATAACAAATAAGAAAATAAACAAAACCCGGTCCTATCTTTCAAACTGATAACTAATTCTCTCTGTTCAGCTTCATAACAGAGCCACTTTTTAAGTGGATAAAGGATGCGTTTTTCAGACTTTTGCGGCCAAGTACACTCGTATAGGCATAAATTTATCTAACCATTTAAGCATTTCAAGACACTGTGCACAATTCAACAAACTTCTACCTATACATACATACATACATATGTGACACACAACTAAATGAAAACTAAGCAAATCATATTTACGCAGTCAAGTAATGAAAGAAACCGAAAATGTTCTATATGTGTGCCCGGTGACTTGGAATTAGCTGAACTAACAGGAACTCTATACGCAGCGCCAATAAATTGATCGACTGTGCGTGTGTGTGTGTTTGTGTGTCTATATTTATGTGAAGAATAAAGTTGCAAAGCAAAGTGAAGTTGAGAGATATCCAAGTCCCGTCGTTCATATTAAATAATGAATCAATTTGTCACCAAGTATGTAGTACACACATGCATACATTGTAACGAAATGATCAAATATTGGTCCTCGTTTCCGCACGGAAGTGCTTCTTTTTTTAAGCCACGTTCGTTGGCACGACAGGCAAACAAAAGAGATCGGGTATAGACTTTCGACATGGAAATTTTCAATTCTTCCGTTTGTTCCAACTAAATAAATAATAATTATCAAGAGATATATTTCGTTGACTAATTCGAGGGTTTTCAAAATTTTACATTTTGTATTTTCGGCCTGCTTTTACATATCGATGTAAATGTGTGGAATATTCAATAATCCGAATGCATTACCTATCTTATTCAGGTTGATAGAAATCACCAAAAGCTGGATTAACAAAGATTCAACTGCGCTACTGTAAATTCTTCCCTGACATGGGCTCACATAAACTATTGCCGTTTCCCACCTTGCTGACATGTGAACGAAAGGAAGGTAGTGAAATGAGAAGATTGTGAATAGAAAGCAATTAAGCAAAAGTGACGCCAGGCAAGGAGCGCACTCTGCTAAGCAGCAATAAAACACACAATTTACCCAGCCAGCTATAAACAAAAAGGTATCGAGTTCAGAGTCAACACTTGCCGCAACAAAACATTGTCGCAATAGTCAAAGCAAATGCGCGCGAAAGAAGAGACTAAGGCTGAAATCACAGCGGGTCAGACAAAACGTTTGACTTTGTTTGATGAACGAATAGGACATTGTTTCATATGAAGCAGCACACGTGACGTTGTGTTTGGTTTGGTGTGTGCTACAATCAAAACTGTTTTCTTACCATATGAACCAAAAACGTTTTGTCTGATTCGGTGTGTTTTCAGCCTAAGCGAATTCCAGGCGGTATTCACCATTTATAGCAAAATCCAGCTGCCTTTAACATTAAGTTTGAAGCCCCACCATTCAAAAGATGGTTTACCATCTTTATTTACTATACGCCATGCTGTTCTGCACTGTTGCCAGGACAGCTGACTCACAGTTGACTCATTGTGAATACCACCATTTGCACCATGCACCAGCCACGGCAGCGACAACGGCCAAAAGAGCTTTGGCAATAACAAACACAATGACAATAACAGTTGCAGCAGCATGCTTTGGGCACTAACCCAACGTTACACAGGCACCGTAGCGCCGGGCAACTCAAGAGCGCCGCTAGCGCAATGTGGAAGCCAACAACGGGTGGGCTCACGATGCACGAACAATTTAATTGCTGAAATAGCCGCTGCAAGGCTCAAAAGCGCCCAGTGCCAGGGAGCTGACGATGGGCGAGCAGTCGACAATTGGCTCCCGTCACTAGTAACCTTTGCAGAGCACTCTTTCCATTTTATTTTCCCTTTACGGTGCGCACTTCAATTGTTGGTTATTGTTGATTTTTGTTGTGTTTTTAATGCTCATTACTGTCGCTTCCAGCAAGCAGCTTGATCCATGCTGCATGTGGACGTTTTACATAGTTTCGATGTTTAACAAAGTCAAAAACACACTCAAAGCGCAGCCGAGAAAGCAACATAATTATGGCATGTGAGCATAACAAAAGTGCATTTGGCCATAGAAGACCAGACAAGCAAACCGAAAGAGAAATCGCCAACTTTTATTGTTGTGCAATTGTCAGCAATTGGCAGATAACAAACTTCAAACAAACAATAACAAAATTTTTACAAGCGAAATGTATGGCAAGTTACTAGCGCATATTTACTAGATTTCTTATTGTGAAACGATTCGAGTCAACTTTTACTTGGTTGGCAGTGACCAGTTTAACGAAATTCCAACTAAAGCAAGCTCCTGATAGCACATCAGTCGTGATGACACAATCCACTACGTCATGCACACGTAAACATTAGCTTCAGGGAAAGTTCAATCCATCCAGGTCAGAGTATAGGAATGCCACCCGCTATCTGATTCTAAATAATTCTACGATCTACAGTAGAAATAAGTTTTGTAAGTCCCCTTGCTATACTGTAAACTAGTGTATTCAACATACACCTAATTCTGTTTTTACACGGTAGATTGGTTCCAGGAAAAACCGTGTAAAAAAAAACATTGATCGTATGCAAAAATAGGTGATTGGTTCCTTATCTTTAAAACCTATTAAAATGAGTGAAAAACAAGGATTTTTTAAGAACAAGTATTCATGTTTATTTTATTAAATCACATATATAATGTGTATTTACACAAGCATAGTTATTAAAGAAAAAAGACATACTTAAAAGTAATGTAAATTAAATGTATGACAAGTTCAGGAACTAAAAACAATTATGTAAAAACGCTATGTTGTCTGACAAGTAAATTTGCTTGTATCCACAAAAAGGGGATTTCCCTAAATTTTGTAATATGAACACATTTCGCAAAAATTAAATTTGACAAAAAAATTTAAGCCCACACGATTTTGAATTGTGCTAAATGGAATAAAATCGTGCAAAAAAATTAAAAATTTTTTAATTTTTAAACCGTGTTAAAACAAAACCGTGTAAAAAAAGACCGTGTAAAAACATAATTAGGTGTATAAGAATTTTCTCTTAAACGTATTATTTGTAAAAACTGGTTCTTTTATTTTCCTTTTAAGCTATTATAATACAATACAATAATATAATACAACACTATAACATAATACAACGCTTTGGTTTGTATTGTCTTATCATACAAATATATCTTCTAAGTCTGTCAAAATCTACTCTGATCTTTGCGCAAAAACTGGAGCTGAGCCAGAAACAGGGGCTAGAATTAAAGCCCACGAGAATTTTCCCATTCAAACAAACAGCGCCTGAAATAGTTATTTTGAAAATCCCATCGGTCGGGAGTTTGTGCGTGATAGCTTTGTAAAGAAGTCAGTATTTATGGTGTTCTGCGAGCAGAGTTTGTCTGAAATTGTGTGTTTCTTACAAAATATGGCGTTCGAAAAATGTTAACGATAGCCTAAAATGTTAATTGCAGCCGCAGCCGATATTGCTGTCTCATTTGGGTCTATGCAGAGCGTTATGCTCGATGTTTTGGGCTTGAGACGAGTTGAAGCGCGGCTTATGCTGAAAGTGCAGAATTTGTTGCAGAACCAGCATTGGATTGATGTCGCTAAGGAAATGCTTTCTTTTAGCCAAAATGCTATCGACGGCATCATTACCGGTGCCGAGACATTGGTCTGTGAATTTGACATCAAAACTAACCAACAACCATCGGAATGGCGCTTTTCTGACGAGCCAAAACCCAAAAAAACACGACAGTCAATCCACAATTAAGGCTTTGTTGACTCTGTTGCTTGATTGTCGTGGTGTGGTCCACTCCAGATTTCTTTCGTCAACCCGCACAGTAAATAAGGAATATTACGTGAACGTATTAACCTTCGGAGAACACACCTATTTTTTCAATCATCGGGTCAATTAGACCCTGTTCACTTTTGATTGCCCATAATTCTAAAATTAATGAACCTTCGAACAAATATTCTGAAAAGTACTTTGAACATTGTTCTCTGCAGTTCGTAACAAAAGTACGAAGGTTAATGAATTTGAGGGGAAAATGTTCATCGCAAGAGGCCAGAATTCTGGAGAGACAACTCGTGGTTTCTTCACCACGAAGCCATGTGACTTTTTCCTATTACCGTGACTCAAGTTACCACTTCAAGGAAAACATTTTGAAACAATTGATCCCAAGGAAATAAAATGATATCAATGAATAGCTGAACCGTTTTCGTTTTATTGAAGAACTACGGGCAGTTTTTTATCAGAAGGTATAACGTTACAGGAAAAGTAAGGGGTGCGACACAATGAGGGGTTCTGACGCATAGAAAATTTGAAATTCGTACGCTTTGTCTATTCAATAAGTACACATTGTGGTTGTTAGATTGTAATCAGATAGTAATAAATTTCCACTTTTCACGCCAGACAGTCAGAGGAGAGGAGGCCTAGCACTGATTGAAGGCCGTCTAATGAGCAATCACTAAGCAATCACTTTTACTTGATTTTAATCAAAAAGGCATTTGTCTTTGAAACAAGCACTTTTCGCGACCACTACAACTTTAACATTGCAACAAAAACACTAAATCTACAAAGAAGGTTTGAAATCACTTTTCTTCTGGTCTCTAGCACCTGCTGCATTGGGTTTGCATTTTATTCAGCATCGTAGACAACAATAACACAACAACAGCCAAACCAACTCGTTGACACCAAGCAAAAAAAACTACAAAAAATAAATTCAAAAATCGGCAGCGATGGCGAATTTTCCCCGATGAGGCGAAAGCATGTAAGACAAAATGGAATGCACGCCGAAAGCGATGGCCGATGGCGAGATCACGAGATGGTTGGCCCGGAAAACGTGCCGAAATGTTTTTCCGCGAAACGCTGCGCACAGCGAGCGCGTTGTGCCGTCACGGATTCGCAGAAAGGAATCATGAATCAGAGGGAAATCCGCCTGTACTGCATAACGGCCAAGTTGCAGGTGCGGCGTAATAACTGGCGGCGACCCGCCCAAGCAGGGCACGCAACGCTTGTCGCACTTACCAACTCCGTATTTGCTATTCGATGGTATCCACATTCTGGAGGGTATAATCCGTTTTCGTTGTTCGCTAATTTTTGTTAATTACGCGCTCCACAGGCTACAGAATTGCACCACTTCCATTCTTCTCTTTTTTATCGCTTTGCACTGCACTGCACAGCACTGTTCTTTTTTGCAAGGTAAATAAATATTCGTTGGCCTTTACTTTACATTTTCTTTATTTACACTTTTCGTAGGTATGTTGCACGCTTTGTTTTGCTTGGGTCGCTCTGCGCAGAGTGCAATCAAATGCTACTGTGCCACGCTTTGTCAAGCCACTTTGACCAGAATTTGCCGATCTATATGTTGCGATATTGCATTAGCCTGATTATTCTTGGTCCTGAAAATTTGGGACCGGCATTTCTATCGCAGCGCAGCCGTTGCCATGCATTCTATTTTTATCGATTTTTCACAGTTGCACCGCAGTTTCCCCACTCAATTCCGTTCAATCAAGACCTGGTGTTTGCTTTGCTTCACTTTATGGTAAATTTAACAATATATACACTTGTTTTATAATTATCTCCACCGCACTGCGCTACTCTTTCCGTTGGCCTGATCGGAGCTTCGTTTTTGTTTCTTCACACTAAGGAAGACTTCTTTATTAACTCCGGAATAACACTGCGCCCGTGCAACTAACACTCACAACCACCAATACATATGGCCAAACTAAAACTAAATTAGATGAACACAAAAGTCAACGTAAATACGAAATTTCCCTTTCCCACAGCGTTGCCAGAACGATGGGCAATAAGGGAATTTTATGAAAACACAATCGGTCTGTGGGAATTACGACATCAATATAGGAAAATAAAGCTCGCTCAACGAGTTGAATTATTTGCTTTAACTCGGACATTATTAGTTTAGGTGGATTTATTTTATAAATAATTGGTAGTCAGTGGTTGTTGCGTTGCTTCAAGGCCAGAAAATCATGGGTTAAAATCCCGACTAAACTAACACTTTTCTATTCCCAGAATAAAATATCTGCCAGTGGAATGATCCACAGCTCCCACGGTTTGGCATTGACACTAAATAGTAGGTCCTTTATATCCCATTTATTGATAAAATGTTTAAATAAAAAACTGTGCCGATGCTAGGAACGCAATTAGCAACATTGATACGAACAATGTATGTAGTTATGCAGTATTAAGAATACTAAAAAGGGTGCAGTGTGCACTGTTCGGTGGCGAATTGCTATAAGGAGCTGGCTAGTATGAAAATTCAATTTTCTATACCCATCCACGAACACCTCATTCAGCGAATTAACAACTTTGGCTTTGCTTAACAGCAGTGGTTGTTTTCTTTACTTTACAGTATCGCTCAAACCACGAATAGTAAAGCATTGAACCTCTAATAGAAGTAGCACAGCCGTTGCTGGGTTGCCAGGTGCAGTTATAACAATGGTCACTGGGCGCAGGCATTAAAATCAAATTGAAATTTAAAAGTAATTTCAAAATACGCTACAGTTTGCATAATAATAGTTGGGCAATGACCATTAACCCTTATTATTTGTTGTTTGTTTATGGCAGCGTTCGCGTCGCCCATTGAAAAAAAGTCGGATTTGCGGAAGAGGCGACCTTCAGGGTGGAAGGGCGCTGCGTATGATGTACTGAATAGGGATTCTGTTGATGACGATGGCGGTGATGATGACTGGGAACAGAATGAGGTCGGTTTCAAATTTAATCTGCCATAATCGTAATCGAAAAACCATCACCTACGTGTATGGAAGAAGTAAGAAAAAACTATAAGGCAGGCCGCCAGCTTCTGTAGGACGACCTATGCTAGCTATCGTATACTCAGGGCCTTCCGCGCCTCTTTGTACAATATTAGTCCAAGTCAAATAATGAATTGCAGGAGCGGACTACGAAAGAAAAGTTTTTATTTATTGATTGTTAATAGAGCTCGCCGTGTCATCCACATGTTATCAATATTCATATCAAACAATTTTCGAAGCGCTTTTCGGAACTCTTCCATATGAAAATTGTTTTCGTTTCATTCGTAAAAAGGAACTACATCCATATGAAAGTTCTCACAAACGAAAGTTGTCCCACATTCAGTGGCGGATTCAGGGGGTTTTGGGGGGTGGAACCCCCGAAATATTGGAATCGACTTTAAAACTACATAGGCATTTTATGAATATTAAACCATTGTATGAATATTTAGCGGTTTTACAAAACGTTGCAATTATCTGGTGCAGCAAGTGTGATATTTTCTTATCAACCGCAGCAGTGATAGATCACTGGTAGCCTTCCTGACAGTGATTGTGCGGGGGCACAATAAACCTACTAGGTTGCAGTGCGCAAGGGCAGTGTCCCTACCCATTATCATTACATTACATTACATGGCGGGAGAGGGGGAAATACGAATGCGCCGGAGCTATTAAAATGCCAACATTGTCATCCAGTTGCCAACAGCATTAATTTAATGCAAATTCCTAGCGTTTCAACTGTCGCGATGTCAACAACAACAATAAATAACATACGCTCATAACAGGCATTCCATGCAATAGTTGTCGAACACAAACCTTCAAGTTGCAATTCCCAATTGACTGACCTTTATTATTTTAACATGCTCCCTTGGCCTTAGATTACCATTTTTCTTGTTGTGCGAAATTCCAACAGCATAATTTATTTATTTATTTATTTAAATTTAGTCTGAAAACAATACTTACAGACTAATTAACAATATGGAAAAAATTAAACTTAAATTTAAACGGGAAACTGGTTAGCAAAGGAAGTGAACAAGGGTTTAAGGACAGATATATCAAACATTGAAGAGGTCGACAGCTCGTTTAGCTCAGCTAAGGCTCGAGGAATAGGAGCGTTACTACCATAACGCGTTCTAAAGAAATCAACAGAAAAAGGGGAAACATGTCTGAGGGAGCGTGTTGGTACATTGAAACATATTGACTATATCAAAAATGAAAGCCATGGAAATGACAGCAATAAACGTCGAGATCTGTAAGGTGGCTGGAGCTCAGAAAAACGAATAGAGCGAAGGGCAAACTTTAGGCGATTTGAATGGGAAGCATGATAAGGTCTCCAGATGAAAGCAGCATATTTCAGTCTGGACCTAACAAATGTAGTATACAAAAGCTTGGGCGTACTATATAGTATATGAATTGGAAAAGGAGGAAGAATTGCGGCGGAAAAACCCTAACATAGAGTAGGCACGCGAGACAATGCGATTAACATGGGAAGTGAAGCTAAACTTTGAGTCGAAAACAACGCCCAGATCCTTGATCTCAGCCACCTTTTCTAACACTGAGCCAGCAATTTCAAATGAACCAGCACATACTGAAAGTTGCTGTGGAAATGTTAAACGTTTAGCATTTCTGTCCTTTTACTGAGCTAACATTTCACTCAATCGCCCGTTGTCGCTGAGTTAACAGAGTGTTTCACCAATTCCACTTCACTCGATGTGTTTTCACATTTCGTGCAACTGTTCGACTACTCAGGGTCCATTATTATTTCTTCCTTGAATGTGTTTGCATCGGCTGTTCCATACTCGAAAACGAACATTGTCGAACGAATATATGTTACCAAACACAAAGTTTTGCTAAATTGAAGTCAGTTTAGATGTGTGTGTTTTTTCTTCGAGCACGTTATTCCTTTAGAATTAATTTGCTATTTGCTACTAAATAAAGGAAATTTTGTAACTGACTTACGTACTTAACTGCCCACAACTATCTACTCATCGCAATAGTGATTCCAACTTTTCGAAGAAAATTGAACTACCTGATTTGAAAAAGTCTTATGTTGGAAGATTGCAAAATTTCATACCCGTGGTTTGGGAATAAGCCTCTATGCAATCAAAGTCCAAGCAAAACAAAACCAATTTTCAAGAAAAGCAATAAAATCCATGGACCAGCAAAAGAAACGTCTGTTTCTGAGAGATTCGCTGCAGCAGCAGCAAAACAACCGGAAAAATTGTTTCTAACAAAACCCAATAATGGCCGCATTTATTTGCCTCTAGTAAAAAAGAAGTAAAAGTTACATAGCTTTTTTGGTTTTTGTTGTACCTGTGTTTTTGGTAATTTTCATTTTTTGCAACGCCAAAATCGCTTTTGAAAAGCTCAACGCTACGATGAAGTGTCACTGCATTTATTTCATTATTTTGTGCATTTCATTTTGTTTTGATTGTCGTTGGGTTGTTCTGCAGCTGCCTCACTGGAATATCCAATTTACTATTGGCCAAATGCACCAGAGTCAGAAAGAGAGCAAGAAACCAGAATCATTGTTGAAGACTTGAGTTTATGGCTTTTGCTTTAATTTGACTTTGAAATGCCAAAGAGTACGACGAGGCGGCGAGCAGCAGATTCTTTTCGCCGTCTGCGCTTATTCGCAGTAAAAAGAGTAAAGAACCTCTTGCTGGGGTTCTTTACCTGCAATCTGGCCGAAGCTGCGTCAGCGGTAGTCAATTACAGGTGAATCGTTGTGGTGGGTGATTTTCACGGTTGCCTATTTTATATTTAAAATGCAGAAATTTAGTCGACCTTATGAAAGAGAACACAAGTTCTTTATGTTTGTTGAGCTTTGTTTATGTGTGCTGCATGCGTCGATTTCAGTTATCCGTTTCAACTTTGTTCCAAGCATGCAGGCATAATAAGCAATACACTAAAAATATCGCATGCAATAAAACTTGCCGCAAGCTGCACACAAGTATTGGGAATGAACAAAAATATTGCATGCAACAAAAATGCCAACACTTTCGACTGTTAACGTTGCGTTCTCTGCACACTCACAACATCTGCAGCGGCGCTGAATGACTCTTGTTCGCGCGCTCCGAAGTTCTGTTGATATCTGCTGTCCTAACATTTGTTAAATCAGTTATGTTGCCATAAGGACAGGTGCCCTGCCTTCACGGCATTTGCAGAAATCTGAGAGTAAGCAAAGTTTCGCACACTGTGCGCTAATAGCTATGTGAGGCGACCCAAGTGTGGGGTGCATAATGTCCTCTTTCGTTTTATCTGTTATTTTGCAGAGCGGGCTTAGAAGTGCAAGCACTTTTTATTTTAATTTTTTTGGGAGCGAATGAAGCACTGTGGACTAACACTCAGCGGCTGCACTGGCTCTGATATGCACTGTTTGTAAGTCCTTTGAATATGTCTTTTGCAAACTGTGTCAAATCAGTGTTAAATATGAATCGCTTTGTTTGCCTAAGCTAATTTTTACTTGCAATTTTGAAGTATTCGAGAATCGATACTGGTTGAGCCGCTTTCGATAAGAAAATGTAGTAGAAATACTTAGCTCATATAAATATGTATATATTTTGCTAGTTTTTTCACCTAATGTTGAAGTACTTATATGAACTTCGGTTTATATTTTATAAAGAAGAAAGTGTGAAACATTCTCTACTTTTTCTTCCATTGCACCTGATTTTGGTTGAAAGTCAATGAAACATGTCTTTGTTTCGGATTGTTTTCAAACAAATACATATGTGTGCCGGAAATTGAATGTGAATGCTACTGGTTGGAGTAGATTGCACAGCTAATTGGCCAAAACCACATCCTTCAATTCCTGAGTGCAAACCTCAACAGACAACAACACCAGCAGCAAGCGCGCTAATGCCTGATAAATACGTAGGTATAGACTTAAGCGTTAATAAAAACAACAACAACAGTAACAGTAGCATCAAGGACAATTGCACTGAACGCAAATACTTCATTAAGGGGCCCGAACACTGTAAACTGCGATTTTTCATATGTTTTTTATTTTATTTATTAAAAAAAAACGGACGTTCCGATTTACATGAAACTTTACACATATGTTAATAAATGTTTAGATTATCGAAAAAAAATTTTTTTTTTTTTTTTTGGCGGCCATGTTTGTATTCTGTAGCTGATCCAAAATGTCGTCTTTTTAAAATGACCCTTGTCGCGTTTTTTTTCGATAATCTAGACATTTATTAACATATGTGTAAAGTTTCATGTAAATCGGAACGTCCGTTTTTTTTTAATAAATAAAATAAAAAACATATGAAAAATCGCAGTTTACAGTGTTCGGGCCCCTTAATTGGCTGGAAAAACATTTCAACAGTTTTTTTCTGCAGCGAGGACAGCCTGAGGACAACTAGTGGTCGCGGATGCTGAGACGTAGCAGCAAAGTGATAAGTGGATTGTAGGGTGTACTGAAAGTTACTCGACAGTGAGTTAGTAGGGGTAGCGGGTGTGCTATAGTGAGCGTAGAGAAATGTGTGGTTAGGTAAGAGACCAGGAAGCCGATTGGTCAAAATAAAATCGAAATTGAAGATGATACGGAAGATGAAAAACTACGAAAGTTGGGAATTTAAACAAACCTGAAATCAAAAATTAGTTAAAAATGTTATGGAAAACAAAAATTATAAGAAAAGAAAATCAAACAACTAAACAATCTCTAAACAATCAACCGAAGTGCCGGGTGACGAATATGGGTTCAAATGGTAATGGGGGTGAAAAGTTGTGTTTGGACCCCCTACCTCACCATAATGGAATCCTATGTGCGCCACTGATTGTCACTATCCTTTTTTGTACAATTTTGCAAAGGGAACAAGATTGACTGGGTATTTTTTATTATTCTTTTGCTATAACTCTTTTAATTTTCCCAATTCTAAATGGAGGAAAACGTTTCCTAAAAAAAATAAGTTTTGAAATATTGATGGATAAAGCCGTTACAATGAATTCTGTGCCGATTTTTAAGATATGATTCTATCTGGTTAAGTTTATTGGTTTCTCTATGGATGGTACCAGTGGCGCTCACAGGGGAGGGGAGGGAGATAAACTCCTCCAAATACAAAATTGCTGGTGAAAAATATGGTTGCGATTGGCTTGTTTCGTATTCGTTTGTGGCTTCTTGGTGGTGACCCGCTACACCGCACATGAAATCAAGGCATTCATCTGCGGTATAGCAAAAGTTCAGAAGTTAATTCTATTCCAATTTAACGTTTCACCGTCGCGGCTTCGAGGTGCCATGTGTGGTGTTTGCGACGTGAGTTGATTATCTTCCAATCATGGCACGCACACTCGTGTTGGTTGCACTACAGCTGTTAATTTTTCATGAAACTCTTGAGTGTGAACGTTTGAAGTTAAATTGTATTGTGAAAACTGTGCTACAGTTCACTGTTTTTAATCGATGGTGTTCTACTGACTGTGAAAAGCACACACAGGCAACCGTTCTGATTAAATTGATAAACCATCTTTAAATCTTTTACGACCATATTATATTGCAACAAATTTGTATTACAACCTAAATATGTTTTTATTACATTACATAAATTAAATTCTTTCTACAACCATTAGCATTACTCTGTAAATCCAAAGACTTTCAAATTGCCCGCTTCACGTCGTCGATCATTGCTGTCTTTATCGTCGCAGGCATATGCCAGCAGATACTGCTTAGGATGCCAGGCCACTGTAAACGTGGCCGCATCCACAGGCACATCGGCCACCTTTTCGCCGCTTTCCGTGTGCGCAATGTCGATTAAAAGGTCTTCGCTAGCTGAAGCCAACAGCTTTCCGTCATGACTGAAAGATATCGTCCGCACAGGCCAATCTAAACGCGACAGCACACGCAAGCACGCCAACTCATTTGCATCCCACAGGGAAACCAACGCATCAGCAGAGCCAGTGGCAAAGTATTTCCCTATAAAGTCACTAGTTGCAACAAAAATTGTTTTCAGTTGTTAGCCATTGTTACCTGTGGGATCGAACTCTATGCAAATGCATGTGGCAGGGTGCGCCTTCAGTACGTGCTGCAACTCTAGGCTGGGGTAACTCAAAATGTGTACACAGCCCATGCCGTTGGTCAGAAAGAACATATCGCTAGTGTTGTTCCAGGCAATTTCGTTCACCTAAATTTGTTTTAATAGTTGAATTAGTTCACCTATAATGTTTTCACAATGATTACCTCGAAATTGAATTGCTCCTCGGCGCGTATCTTGTTTGTACGCGTATCAATGAAAGTGACAAGATCTTCTTTATTGCCTACGGCAATGGTTTTACCATCCGGCGACCACGTTATGTTGATATTCTCGCCCTTAGTGTTGGTCACCGTGGAACACTTGCCCGCTCGAATGTCCCAGATGCGTACCGTCTTATCGCCGCTTGCAGTGCTTAGCAAATCGGCATTGGTGGCGTGCCAGCAAAGCTGATCCACGGAGCCAGTGTGTCCACGGTAGGTATTCTCCTTGCTCTGCGAACAATTAAGATGACAAGATTAGTTTAGTTAGTTTTGTGCCACAGCGTTGGCTTTTCAAAACAGAATAGAACAAAAAAACATACGACACGCTCTCGCTCCAACGTGTAGACGGCAACTGTCTTGTCGAAAGAGCCGGAGGCCAATCGCCGTCCATCGCAGCTCCAACCCACGGAATGCACCTGTAAGATGGAATTTGTTGGTTTTTTGTTAGAAAATATTTTTACGTGAAAATTTGCAGCTGTGCAGGCACCTTGGAGGTGTGCGCCTTTTGTTCGCGCACTTTGCTGTGCGACTTGAAATGTGCTTTCAGCTCTTCAACCGCAGCGCCTGTGTGTCCCATAGTTCCTCCAGTTGCTTATTACGATACGTTAATCAGAGTTTATTTTATAGAAAATTAAACACAACGCGTGCGATGTAAATAAACAATTACGATTGTACCGGCGCTTTTTTCTCAGCTAATTTGTTGAATTCCCTTTGCGGGGTTGCATTGCTGCAAAAAAGTATTGGACAGTCGCAACACCAGGGACGCATTGAAAATGCATTAAAAGAGTATCAATGCGCTAATATTTACGATATGAATGTAAAGAATTGACAATTTGTCAATGATTTCCGAAAATCTGTTCAGAGACGAACTGCTAACAAGTTGCGTTTCGAACCCGCGACTATTTAAAATTGAAGATTTTAAGAACTCAGCGGTGAAATGAAATATTTGTATAAATATCTTTAAAAGATTCCAAACATATGACTGCTTCGTGATATTTACATATGTGGAGATTTCGCCAAATTGAGTTAGATTTAACACGAATTCGAATGATAAGTTTAGCTTTACTACCAACAAGATTCAAGTAACGTATATAACAACAATATAACTAAAGCACCCAAATAATACACATTTGCATACTTACCAGGTGTATAAGCTTAAATCCACTGTTTGCTCATAGGTGACGTTAGTGAGCGTATTACCAAATACCACGGAAATGTCTTAGCATTTTAGTATGAGTTCGACATCTGTTCACATCATTTAGTGTACATCATAAGCGATTTCATACAACAACATACATTTTTCTTTGTGTAATCATGTCTAGTTTTGTGCCAAAAAAAGAGCAATGCGGGAAGCTCTGCTTTTCTGTTTCAATTTAAAGAAATCAGCTGCCGAATCACATCGAATGCTTGTGGAAGCCTATGGTGACAGTGCTTTATCGGAAACAACTTGCAGAGACTGGTTTCGTCGGTTCAAAGACGGCCGTTTTGACTTGAGTGACAAGGAGCGTGAAAATCGGCCCAGAAAGGTTGAGGACCATGAATTACAGGCTCTTTTGGACGAAGACGATACCCAATCGCAGAAAATGCTTGCAGAGCAGTTAGGTGTCACTCAACCAGCCATTTCCATCCGTCTACGTGCCATGGGAAAGGTTCAAAGAATTGGAAAATGGATACCCCATGAATTGAACGATACCCCATGAATTGAATAAAATTATTTTTTGCTTTCTACACAAAACAAATGTGTTTTTATAACCAAAAAACAGCGGATTTAAGCTTATACACCTGGTAAATGTCTCTAGAACAAATAACTTTACCTACCCCTCTCAGCTTTGTTGAATTCTAAGGCAGAAATATCAGTAAATTTATTTAATGCGGGAAATTCAAGTCATTTGCAAAGTTATCACGTGTGTTGTTGCTGCCGCAAGTCCGATGTTTGCCACTTGGTGAATACAAATGGTTTCACCAATCCGGGTAACATTCCAAAGTGTCCAATGTAGCTGCGATTTTGAAAACATAGAGTTGTAATAATTAATTTGTTAATGATTTAATTAACCTATTTGAGCTTCCGCAATTTTCGTTTAGTTTTAGAAACTTCAGAAAATAGAAAATTAAATCGTAAAAACCTTCGAATACTATAGTAATTTGTATAATGGAATGAAAAAAGTGAATAATAATGAACACTTGTCAACTCAATAACAATTGCTACTGTTTTAAATTATGAAATAAAAATATTAAAGAATACAAAATAGTTCGAGTCCTAGACTCGAATAAAATCGATCTAGAATTGGATGTTGCAATAAATTACGACTGACTGGACATAAGAGTCTTTCGGCTAACTGACCTTTACCAAACTTTGGATCTTCTTATCCTAATAGACAACTGTCTCGAGCGTCGCTTAACTTTCAATTCGATCATGGCCGAGTCAGCGTAAATAGTTCACTCGCGCTACTCGTTGCATCGACTTACCAAACATTTCTCCCAACATCCGAATTGGCCAAACTCTGATGGGTTTTTCCCAGCTTTTCTTCTGTGTTTAATGTAGCAGAATGTTATCCAAGGAACAACACTGAATCAAATATTGAAATTGTAATAAGTTTTAAAACAGCTATAACTCTTAATACTATAATAATACCAAAACTACTGTGATCATTTTCAGTTCAAGTTAATGTCACAATTTAATGCAAATCAGTACATATCTTATAAGCCGAATAAATTAGAGCTGTGCAATGATTCGACATCGGAAAGATACTCATCTGATTCATTATCGTTATCATTTATTTTCTTTGCACTGTCATTTTCATAAAGAATAAAATCTTAGTCGCATTTTCTAGGAGTGTTGGAAGTTTAAAATTTGAATTTTTGCATTCAAAAGCAATAACGAGGAGCAATTGCATGACGCGTGAGCTTATCATTGAATACAAATCGTGAATTAGCCTATACAAATAATAAATGCGCCCATCTGGCATTGCGCTTCAACTAACTTTATACATTACACACAACACAACATTGTTTGTTGTAACGATCTCTCGATCGTTTACATTAGCTCACAGTTAAATTTACAACTAATCGTTGCCTTAGTGGTGTAGTTCCCTAAACATTCCGCTAAGCCCGCATACAGCCACCGCAGCCAGTCAGTCTAGAAGAGTCGCTTCTGCACAATGTAGAAAACGCAAGCTAGGAAGAACACAAATGCAAAGAAGAGCAACATCTTGTCGGTGCACTCGCGTCGCCCGTATTTCTTCAGCAGCTTCCCCGACTGTGAAATTGTGCCCGCAGTGTTATGTAGCTCGTCGCGCGTAGCCTCCACGTTTTGCGAGGACGCCACTAGTGTCTCCAGCGTAATGGCGCTCTTTTGTGTTGTTTCGGACAGATGTCGCGATATGGCCAGCATTTTCTCGGTTACATTGTTCTCCTGTGAGACAAGGCTGCTGCGATTGTGCCGCGCGCCGGTTGCATTGCTGCGTTGCCGCAAATCAGTTTCGCCCGTAATGGCCATTAGTTCCTCGCGATTAGCCTTCTCGATTTCTAGTCTGGTAGCGACGTTTGCTTTGCGAAATGCCTGTAGCGTTTTGGAGAATTGATCGCGATGTGTGTCGACCTCCTTCGATAGTGCCGCGTCGCCTGTGTCGTGTGCCCAGTCATCTAGATATTGGATGTTTTTGCGCAGCGCCGCCAGCTTGGCGCGACCGGCTTCGTTCAGTGCCTCCAGCTCGCCAATATTGCCGCGATATGTCAATATATCCTGTGGTGGAATGTGTTAGGCGGTTGCTCCCACGTCATCCGTTGTCACTAACCTGAATGATGGCCTTCGCCTGCAAATTGTTGTCTACCAAGTCCTGCCGTATGGACTGCAAAGTATACTTCTGCATGTCCATATTTGGTGGCCTTTGGTGTCCTCCGCGAATTACAAGTAAACAGGCGATTTTTGTTCCAATCAAAAGTTGCAATAGTATGAAATTGCTACGGTTTGCTGCTTCCTCTTCATCAGTGAACACAATGGTTCACAATAGATCGATGGCGGCATAGAGCTCTTTCTGTCCAAGCACTACAAGGCATTTTAATGTTTTCGCCACACTACACACTGGCAGTGAGATGTATAGTAAATAAAATTTGTATAAAATGTTAAAATCACTGCTTCCTTAATTTAAGTATGTTCACTATCTGATAAAGTTAGATACTGTTTCATTTACTGTTTCAATTTTCTGTTTATATACATATAAGTGTGTGTACGTAAATGAACAATTTTCAGCAAAAAAACACATAGCATTTGATATACAAAATCATGGAAAAAAGCCTGGTAAACTTTTAAAAACATTTCAAAATATGTTTAAATATTTAAAATAAATATGATTATTACATCTTAAATACTCAAATAGGAATCATACTGCAATACATACTGCAGCAAGTATGAGCAACTAACTAACTAACCACTTTCATAAGCAAAAACGTTTTAAACAAATAAATATCATTACATTCATTCGCAGACGAGCCTCCGCATGCATTGTCGTCATTAAAGAGTATAAGTGATTCAGTCTTGACCGACTTCTTCATACCCTACAACTAAAACAACCATATGTTACGTACTGCCTCCTTCTAGGCTTTACAAGCTTTTAATTTAAATGTATATACATATGTATTGAATCTTCAGTGCAGAGAATAAAAATAAGAAAACATACATATAACATAAATTGAGCTGCCACAAAATATTCGCAGCAACTTCAAATTGCCTCTGCCAGCAACCAAAGGAAACAGCGACACAGCGAGCGCACTCAATTATTCGACTAAACATTAACCACACACTTTTGCATTTACGGCGCTTCTCAAAATTTATTCTCTTCCTCTCACACTCGTTGAATGTTTGTCAGCATAGTAAAAGCACAGCAAATATTTATGTTCATATAAGTCAACACTTGTGTACGCTACTTGTTGCGCAAACATTATATGCGGTTATGGGCAAGTTTCAAAATCCACACTAAAATTTACTCCAAGCTACTTTTTAGTTAAACAAATAGTAAAGTCAAATCAGAACCAAAGTGACAAAGAATAAGAAGTGTAAGATTTTCATTATCTAAATGTACCCTTAAGCATTGTACTCACACCTCCATGAAAGGTATGGACGTTACTGCTTATGATTTCTAACATATACATTAAAGAAGCAATCGTGTCGGTTTATTGCATACCAGCGTTGAATGCACTTCCGGTCTGGGCCAAGACCAGTCTTAACATGAAAACTTCTGCTGTACGTAAGTTTGTATTTACAAAGAAAGAGAAAAACTGCGCCATTTTACGTCATTCACAATTAAATGCTTATATTTTTCTTAATAAATATGTACATATTATATACCTATACAAGTCATAAAATAGTTTTTTTTATATAAATCACCTACTTGAAGTGGTGGTCAATCAATAAGTGGAGCTAATAATGGCTTTTGATTCCAATGATTTATAGTACAAACCATGAATATAATTTAGTTTTTATTAAGGTTTTGCTATAAACTAAAAATATATATTAACGATTTAAAAATTAAGCCAAAATTAATCTTTCCATTGCCAAAAAGAAGTTCTCTGCAAGTTTCCGATAGAGATCCGCACACATTTGACTTTTGGCTACGCCTGCCGGTCTCAACTGAAGACACGAACCAACGAACCGTTATGACTTCGTGTAGGCCATTTCGATACAGGTTTCCGCTGCCGCTACCGCTGACGCTGGTATTGGCGAGCTTGTCTCGGCCAGATTTCGTCAAGCGCATTTCATTTCGTGCATTGCCTTCGATGTGTGTGGAAGGGTGGCGCATTCTGAGCAGCAGCTGATTGCTTGACATTGACTACTCGTCTCGCGAATCGCGACTATTGTGGCGGATTGCAACTGCTGCTTTTGACTTCTTGTTGCTCGCATTTTTGGTTATAAACTTTGGCTATTGCTTGCTGCCAACGCATCTGTCATTCAGCAAAGCGAAACTTGATTCAAAAGTGGAAATAATTACACATTCGTGTTGTTGAGTGAGTTTGAAGTTTCGGAATTACAATTGAAGTGTGCAAAATTAGAAATAACAGTACACTACGTGGCAAAGACGATTTCGTCAATATTGAACAAATCGAACACATAAAATCCACTCTCGAATCACGAAGCAATCTCAACAAATGACAAACACAAATCAAATACTAAAGCAA
The DNA here is from genome assembly GCA_964056695.1 of Melieria picta. Classification (NCBI taxonomy): domain Eukaryota; kingdom Metazoa; phylum Arthropoda; class Insecta; order Diptera; family Ulidiidae; genus Melieria; species Melieria picta. Next base: position 125,324,252 of record OZ057398.1, read on the forward strand.
AAGTACACGGTTAGCAGTTAACGTTGCAGCAGCGCAATTTTTGTTTACGCATTGCCGAAACAGGTAAAACGCAAAGTGCGGCGAAGTGCGGGTAGCGATAAATGCGAACGACTGACAACGACAACGACTCTAAACAACAAACAGCTAAAGGTGCGCGTGCAGATTGTGACCGCTTTCACAGCCCCAAGCGATTTGTTGGCGGCTGCGAAACGCTTGAGCGTTGCTCCGGACAAACGCCCAAGCGGCATTATTTACATTTTTGAGCAATTGCTAGTTGCGCGACGGTTTTGCTCTGCCCATCTATCCGCAACAGCAATCGCCCAGCACGGGCCTTGTATTGAAATGCTTTTACTTTTCTAGTTTATGTTTCATCTGCCATGCAATATTCACAAATGAAAAGTGCAAGATTTACGCTTTGGCGGTCTTGAGCTCAGCAAACATTCGCCGATTGCATGCACAAGACACGCTGAGGGCCTCGTTGCTGCTCACCTTTCACGCGCCTCTGCTGGCTAACAACGGCAAATCATTTGTTGCAGCTTTAGCACAATTTTTTATTTGTTTTCGACTTAATTGGAGCCGTACAATGGAACGTTAATACCATAAAGCACTTTCGACCGTAATCTAAGCAAATTATAACAACCCATACAGACACACACAAGCGACCTGTACCTGTGCAGTGCACACTGGCGCTGAAAGTTTGAAAGGAATGAAATACTAATCAGTTGAACTCGCATTGCTTTCAGATTACAATCACAGCGGCACGTTGTGTGCAAAGTGACTGTGGAGATTTGGGGTTTACGCGAAATGAAGTACTTTGGCGGCATTGAGGGGTGAGTGAAGTGCATGCTACAAACAAACATTAGTGGAGTTCACTCTTCGTAACATTTTAGGTGTAAAGTTGCTGTCGTAGTAATCTGTCGCTACAACTGCTTTCAAAAACATTGCGAAAATTCAAAAATTACTACGATAGCAACTTTGCACCTAAAATGCTATGAAGAGTGAACTCCACTAATATTACAAAGAAGTTCAGGGAACCTCAACTAATGAGTGCTGCAGCACTTATGTTAGTAGTCCTAGAACTTAGAAGACCTAGATTACACACACGAAATTTTTGTTAACGATTAAGAAAAAGTCGTTTAAGTGCTGTTAAAGCGTTAACAAAGAAATGTGTGGTTTAAGGGTTTGATTTGGAATGATTTGTCAAACAAGCAAAACGTTATGATAAGACATTATCTCAAGTGGAAACACCACTCTAGCTGCCGAAGAAAATATCTAACTTTGATGATTTATTTCGGTACTATGGAACAAGTATGATAATTTTTTTTTTTAACGATATATATTGCGCACATATTGAAGTATGTACCAAAATTTGTTTATTATTATTATTTTTCTTAATGGCGGCAGAAGCGTCACGCTTTGAAATTGCCTTATTTTTTAAGTTCCAAACGGGTGGGCGGATTTCTCGTATAAGACCGAGAACCAACAACAAAAATATTTAATAATCAGTGCTTCGTTGTCTATGGTAGTAAATAGAGTTTTTTTGTAAATCAGTTTTGGTAGAAATTATGCATTTTTTAAATAAGTATAGATTTTTGGCCGAAAAAATATCAGTCAATTGTATATAACATAAAAAGTGTCCATCAAATCAAAAAACGGCTACGTACTATCTTAGAGAAAATAATTGTAAAGCCACTGTCAAAATTTCAGTAATCTGTTCACTCAGTTTGCAAAAAGTGGTTTTGAAAAAAATGCGAGCGAGTGAAAGAATCAATTATTGAACCTGTTAAATCGTTTTTTTTTTTACTGTAGGAGCAACAGGATATTATTTTTTATGATGCCAAAGTATTGTTTAAGCCAAAAAACAGAAAATCTATTTTTGCAAAATCCTAGAGTTGTGTTACATCTTAAGCAAAATAGCGCTTAAAATATATAAAATAGTGGGAATAGCAAATGAAAGCAGTCTGCCTTGTCTAATGTAAAATTAAAACTCGTATATTTTTTGTATTATATTACTTTAAAACGAATGCATTGGTATTAACTAATTAACTGATTAATTATTGTTACCTATACAAATTTTAAACGCAATACGCATGGAATGCAACTTTCCAATAGATTTAACTGGTTAGAATTTTTATTAGACGGCTTAAAGCCACAAAGCGATCCATGGGTCTGATTATAAACTGCACTGGGGCCCATCTGCTAGCTGACTTATAATTTACAAATACGTTGCGATATCGCAATGAAAGCCTGTTATACTACTCCAAATGATAATTTGGAAGATACTTATAATTTTCAATTTATTCCAAAACTAGTTTGCCATTATAAAATAATTTGATAAATGTAAATATTTTGTGATTGATCCACAATAATATTCTCTATTATAAACTTTTGTAACTGAAATAGATGTACCACGATCTCTTAACCCATTTCGAGCCAAATAATTAATAATTTATGTGTTGTGAAAGTTAGCGATAAGATTCTGAATGAAATAAATTGCAGATTTGTTTCTCATTAGAACTTTAATCTTTTGTAGAAAGAAAACACAACACTTTCTTAAGACAACAAATGTCTACAGATGAGGGCGTCTGATGTGCATTAGCTCTTTTATTTGTTAAATAATTTCTTTAATGTTTCACAATTATTATTTCACATTGCCAGCAATTTTCTCTAATTACTTACTAACTTAATTGGCCATAACAACCCGTTACTGGGTTACGGCCTGCCGCAAAAGCTCTCTCCAGGCGCCTCTGCTTTGCGCGCTTTCTCTAATTAGGTACTATTTTAAATAAGCACCCTGAGAGTTACTTAAAATATAAACTAATTAATATCCAGCTGGAGTTTGAGTGATTTTCTTAAAATGAAAATCAATGCAAGTATTAGCTTTTGTAACCAATTATTAGTGTTTAGCAGCCAAACAGTGAAATAATGAAGGTTCAGTCATGGTATTTGGAAATGTCCATCGATTGCCGTCAAGTCATGCATTCAAATTCAGTCTTGACTGACATCAAATAAAGTAAACATATTCTTTAAGGTTGACAGTAAAAAAAATGGATTTTGCAAAGCTTTTAACCTGTTGTTTGGAATCATTTCGGTAAAGAGTTACACAAACTCCACGAATGGTTGTTGGAGAAGTAATTTTAATGTTCCATAGTGAGCTATCCTATAATTTTAATTATGAACTGCTTCCCCATTTATTGCATTCCCCCGTTGACAACAGTTGACTATGGGTTTTACTAAAAACATAGCCAGAAACTTTACTTTAATTTATTATGTTTACATCAAGTAGCAGTATTGGAAAATTGTTTACAAAATAACAGCCAATAAATACCGAATTGCATTATAAAAATACGCAAAAAATCTACATAGATTAAATGCACTTTTTGTGCTCATTTGCAACGCGAACGCCGAACAACTGTTGCATTTACCAAAGTAAATAAACGGCTTTATCAGCTGTTACAAAAACACAACTTTCGAGTAATTTACGAGCTCCGTTCATTAGTCATTTATTAGTATTATTGAAAAAAAAAAATAAAATAAAATCGGAGTACGGATTCAATAATATTTATGTAATAATTTGCACACTTCCATCAGTGCTTTTACATCATATTTTTGCGGCCTCATCAGCGATTCTTGCTTATCACATTGCTCTCAAATGTGCACAGTTGGGCGCGGTAAGGCTGCACAATTGAAGTCAATTAAATTGGGCTTAGCTGCAGCTGAATACATATAGTAAATGCATTTGTGCAGCCATAAATAAAGAAAATCTACATTACTCCGCCCAGAATAGAAGCGGAGATGTTGCGATTTTTATTGAGTTGTCAGACTGCTTCCGTCAATTACTTTGAGATGAACGTGGGGCAATTTGCTACTGATGTCGCTGCAAGACGACAGAAATCAATATGTAGTGAAACCCTAATATGGCAGTCAGATACGGTCTGGTGTTTTTTTGGCTACTGTTCTTTGCCCTCAACGACGCTTGCACCAAATGAATAGCCGGCGCCTTGAACGCTGTGACGCCAATTAATTGGAAAAATAGAGCCAATTAATGAGTGCAATCGACAAGCAACTCATTCAATTTAGAGTTTTGTGTGGCAACTATCGCAGTTTTACGAAAAAATGAATCCAAAACGCAATTAAATGTGTTCATATCAATTGGATATGAAACAATTTTGTTTTACTTTCAACATTTGGGTGGAATCATAGTATAATAATAAAGTAGTAGACAGCGAAATTGACGTCATTTCAAAAAAATTTGTTTTCTTTGAGCTGGAGAGTTTTTATTATACCACTTTATCATTATACTATCGGTAGAATGATAGATTGAAACTCATTCAATTGATAGTAATTGTTGATAGTAAGTTTTGAAATTGATAGAAATTTTTGCATGTAGCTGAATGTGTCTACGAGTTTTTGTGTCTAAGAGTAACAAATTACGCACAATACACACAAATTTGTTATAATTGAACTTCGAATGTGTAACTTGGGGATAAAATCATTTTTTCGGCATTCAAACAAATTTCTCGTAAGCATTACAATGTTAATGTACTCACAATGGGCACAATTGAATGATGGCACCAATTAATGAATGGGCAAGTTAGCTGTAGAGGCGTTGCACCCCGCAGTTTTTCTCACTTCAGCACACTGGTTTATATTCTTGTCCAAGTCCGGCTTTGAGAAGCTGGTTGGCTCGTTAATTGGTTAGGGTGACGATGTCTCCGTCCATCCAATTAGCGCTAATGCGGCATTTTAATATTACTTTCTAAGCATTTACGTGCAGATGCCAGTTATTCAGAACGTTCCGAACCCATTGCAGCCAGTTGGAGGTGTTGACGAAGGCCAACGGATCGCTAATTTTCCTGCTATTGAATTCCTTGATATCCTCTAAGAAAGGTTTCCATAAGCAGCTGAATTGCATAAATATTGTGTCTTTAGCGAACAGTCCCCTAAGGACCCTTAGGAAGTTTTCAGGCGCCTAAACTAGTTAGTAACCTATTAGAACTATCCCATACATCTATACCATACATATGTATTATAACTAGGAGTGACTCTGAGTCTTTATTAGTTGGGTCGATAGTTAAGCTTTAACTGACACTCAAATTAAGAAATAACTAGATAGAAACCACCACTGCCATAAATATTGTTGATAAAATAAATAAATATATTTAAATTAACCCCTTCTGAAGAGTAATTAATTGAGATATGCAATCTTCAGCTGCCAAAATTCCACTCAAAGATATCCTTTTGCGTGACGCCACCGCCACTTCAATTGCATAGATTTGGCTTTGCTTGGGCGCTGTCTGCTTGTCTCATTCAATCGAACTGTGACACTAATAATTACGAAATCCTAGCAATGCAGAATATGGCTAAATTATTTCTAATTTGTACACACCGACTGAACTCAAGCAAACATCATCGCCCCCGAAAGACAATTATTTGGTTCAATGGAATCAATAATAGTGCACTTTGAATCATTAAGGGGCGCAAAAAAAACCAAAAATGTTACTTAACTAGGTTATATTTCCTATACAATGACCCTCGGTTGTAAAAAAAAAATAAAATGCAACAAAATGGCGGTTTTTTGAAAAAAAAAATTAAAATTTTGCTGAAAAATCTGATGGTTTTTGGCCTGGCATAATTATACTTTTCATCCTATCATTAAACTGGAGGGTCATTGTATGAAAAAACAAATACACAATAAGCTAAAAAAAAGACCCCAGTCGATCGGATGATTTGTTATCAAGTTACAGCTGCAGCAAATTTGAAAAATGTAGTTTTGAGAAAAACGCCGGTCAGGTACGGCCGTCAAGTAACGCGCCATTCTAAATAATGAGAAGCTGCTATGTAGAAGGCTGTAACTCAGAAACTATTTAAGATTTTCACTTAAGATTTTAATATGTTATTTTTAAAGGTATAAATTATCGAAAAATGCAAAAACAAAAAAAACGAAATTTTCAAAATTTCAAACTAGTTGTGCCCCTTAAATCGTTTGTATTCGATACTTACGAGCTTGCATGCATACGTGATATATACGAGTAGAGATATATTTTTTATATTTTTTATTAATTTTTGCATAGTTTTTGTTGAATCTCCGTAATTCTCGAAAGTGATTAGCTGAAGAGCTTTAGATAAGTTGTAAAGGAAAAGTTTATAGAGTTTATTGATAGACTTATTGAAGTGCAAATTAAACTGTGGTCTCTCACTGAGACAACTTCAATATAAATTCTGCCTATCAAGGCTTGGTTTATTGGTGCAGAGGCCAGAGTGGTCGTGGTTGTAGTCCCAAAAATGTGGACAGTGCCAGTAACCATTTGTATTCAGATCAAAAGGGGCTCGTTGTGCTCCACGAACCCAACTGTCCAAGCAAGTTGTAGCACAAAACATACAGATACAGTTTATTCTGCCTTAAAATCGCATTATTGAATCACAAATCGCAACTTTCAAAGATCTTCATATCTATTAAATAACTCAAGATCTGTATTTAGTCTTTGTATTCTATGTTTGCTTGCATTCATACGCACGCGTGTCTGAATATATATATGCACATATGTATATACATATATCTCTGCATATGGATGCATGCATTAAACTCTCATCTCAGCATTTCATTTAGTAATTTCCTTATTCCGATTTGCAGCGGCGCCACCCACTCGCATCTGGTGATCTGCGATGAGAGCGGTCAGTCTTGTGCCACAACCACTGGCCTCGGCACAAATCACTGGATGGTCGGAATTCCGGAAGTTGCGCGACGCATTGCCGACATGGTGGAGCGCGCCAAAGAAGCGGCCGGCATTGCGCCAGAGACACGTCTGACCAGTTTGGGCCTGAGTCTGAGCGGCTGCGAGCAGGTCAGCTGCCAATCAACACTCCACTTTAACTGCATTTTCGCCTTGTGTTGACGATTTCATTAGCATTTACGTCTATATTTGGCATTTTAAATGATTTTTCGTTCTGTTTTGCTTGTGCATTTCGGCACTTGAGTGCTTGACACGAAATGTGCGGTTAAGCTTTCAACATGGCACAATAAGTTGAACCATGGCTTTCAATTTATATAGCTTCAAGGTCGCCTTGAGTTTGATTTGCTGGTTTGTTCTCCTTTTCACATATCGCCCGGAAACGATCTGCCGAATGCATGTTTAGGAAGCAACCAACCAGGAGCTGGAAAGGGAGTTGCGCACTGCGTTTCCCAACATTGCGGACAGCTATTTCGTCTGCAGCGACACCATGGGCAGCGTGTTCACGGCCTCGCCCATCGGCGGCATGGTCGTGATTTCCGGTACCGGTTCCAATGCGCTGCTGCGCAATCCAGATAACAGCACCTACACGTGCGGCGGTTGGGGTCATTTCCTCGGCGACGAGGGCAGCGGTGAGTAAACACAATCTGCATGAAGTCAATCACTCATACCGAAGTCGACTATAGCGTAAATATAGCCAGTGAAGATGTTTTAGCATGTAGACTATATAGTAAATTTATATTTCTTGTTCGATATAGAAAAGTTTAAGTAGTATATGAAAACAGTAGCATATTTCGTCCGCCTTTCGGTTTGGTTTCCGTTCTTCTTTAATCGTTTCGCTACAGATTTTTACTGGGGAAAGTTAAAATTTTAAATTTTACGTCCTAGGCTTCTATGTGGTTATATTAGCAATATTCCATAAGAAATTTTTTAATATGTATACTCGGACCCTGTATTTTAGAGTGTTTTTTTATGAGAGCAACCACATCGTTGTGGCTGTAATAATTACTTATGTAAATATGAAACTTTTTACGCATAACGAAAATTTGAATATTTCTTCATTTACTTCAGCCAAAATTAAAAAAAAAAGTATCTAAATTGAAAGAAAGCGTCAAATTAAAAAAGTCTCTAATTTTCTTCTGCTTCTTCTTCCTTTACTATGTCAAGATATACCATTAAAAAGTGTATAATTCTCTTCTTTAAACTGAAATATTCAGTTTATTAATTTCGTATTTTTCCTAAAACTTCAAACTATTCTAAAAACCAACAAAAAAATGTATTCTTGTAACCATAGAGGATGCAGACGTCCACAAAGTAGCATGTTGCCATATGGCAAGAAAATAGCGAAAGGGTTAAAGGCAACATTTTTCGTTTATTTACACATTTAAGTATTAAAATTTAAAATGAAACTATTTAAAGCGTTGCGATCAAACGATTCTTGTTTTCCCCATTCCAGCCTGGTACATATCGCATCATGCCATGAAGATCATCTTCGACCACATGGACAATCGCGAAAAGTCACCCTATCCCACTGAGCATGTCTGGTCGCTTATCAAGAAGCACTTCAAAGTCGAGACACGGCTCGATCTGCTGCCGCACTGCTATGCCAAGTTCGACAAGCCCTTCTTCGCCAGTTTCTGCAAGACGCTCGCGCAAGCGGCCGTCGAAGGTGATCCGCTCGCGCAGTATTTGTTCAAGCGCGCTGGCGAGAGCATTGCGCGCAGCATAGGCGCACTGCTGCCCAAGGTGCAGCAGAAGCTGGTCGAGTCGGGCGACCTGAGTGTGGTGTGCGTGGGCTCGGTGTGGCACAGCTGGCCGCTGCTGCGCGACGGCTTCAACAGCGAACTGAGCAAAACGCCGCTGAGCTTCGACTTGAAGCTCATCACCATAACGAAGAGCATGGCGTATGGCGCCTGCTATCTGGGCTGCGATGCCATCGACTTTCCGCTGCCGCGCAACTATGCCGACAACTTCAAAGTGATGTACCAGTACAAGAACAAAGCTGCAACGGCGGCGACAGTCAATTGCCAACAGAATGGCAACACCAATGGCGCGAACGCCGAATGTATTTGCTTGGATGATTGAGTTTGTGCGCTTGAAGGCATTCGATGCGAATTTATTCATACGTACATACTAGTACGAAAATATTTCTGTCAAATAGTGAATTTATTAGCAGAAATTGCGACAACATTCTAAAGAGAAAAGACATCGTATAGATCGGTAGAATTACTAGTAGTGATGTAATGTAGCTTACGATTGATTACAAATTTACAACGCCGCAGCAGTTTGTATTCCAAAAATCTAAAGTAAATGTCTATCTTTAACAAACCAGATATGCATTGTTTTACATTTAAAATTTGAGTAGCGACAACGCGTGGCGCCTTATTGCTTATTTTGTTTGCGCGATAAGCACGTTGCGCATGTTGTCCACGTTTTTGCATTTTCCCAACTGCTCTCGGAAGTTAACGCTTTTTGTTCGCCAGCTAACTTATCAACACACCCCTGAAGTGAGTATAAACGCCAGATTTCATGCCATTCTGCGGCAGATAACAAACAGCCTGACTAATCCACTTTGTTAGAAATGTGTAAAATTTTTATTTTGGTTATCGCAATTCAGAGTAAACATATAGTACGATACTGTATTGTTTTAATTGTCGCAAATGCAAACGTCATGTCAATTTATTTATCTTCGAAGTAATGTACTCAAATAGTAGATTAATTCCATACGAGTTCTTACACGCTGTACTTTTTGAACGCCAATATATTCGACAGCACTTGTCAATTATCGCCAATGTTCAATTAATGCACGTGTGCTTCAGATCGACAAGTGCAAGATTTATTGTTTGTTGCTTAAAGCCAAGTACAATGTTCGCAACTTCGCATTTTGCCTGACTTATACGAAAGCATTTCAGCAAATGGGCTGACGAAACGAGCACATACGCCTAGTATATATGTAGTGATAATAAAGCCTTATTAAAAAGAATTTCTCAAATACATTTCATTGTATGCGAATTTAAACATCTGTTCCGTTTCGATTGTGTAACTATTGTAAATCAAAGCAGTGTGCAGACAAGACAGTCTGTAATTAAAATTCCTGCTGCAAGTGTGCATTGCAAAGTAGTCTTTGCCCGCAAACCAGTTGGTGGCTTGTTTGCGTGTCTTATTGACTTCAACAATGATCATTTGACGCACACTTTTACCATAGACTTGTAATTACAAAGAGCTCTCACTACCAACGGCTCTGCTGTGAATCTAACTTTAAACTTAGATCTACGCTCTAGCGTCTATAATCGTTAGTTGATAAATTCAATAAGTTTAATATATACGAAAACCTAACACGCTACTCCAAAAGTTCGATAGGATATTGTAGATAGAATGCAGATGTGGCTAAGATGTCTAACGCAGTGACGCTGCTGGCCGCGCGCTCCTCTTAATTGTTCATACTTTGCCGCAGCTTGTTGGGATCCTGATAGTGCGACGATATGACCGATAAGATGTCTAACGCAGTGACGCTGCTGGCCGCGCGCTCCTCTTAATTGTTCATACTTTGCCGCAGCTTGTTGGGATCCTGATAGTGCGACGATATGACCGAGGGGTGCTGCGGCGGTGGAAAACAGCGCACGTGCTCCACATTCGAGCCTTCACCGTCGCCACTCTTCAGGTATTTGTTCAATATAGCGAAAATCTGCGAGTTTAACACTTGGAAGCGACGTATGCGATCCACCATGCGTTTGAGTTTCTGTAACAATGCCAAAGTCGATGTGATGCCCAAATAATTACTTTACCATACATACAATGCCCTTAACATCCTCGTCCTTGCCATCGACGCGCTGCACGCGTAAAATGTGATAGCAAAAGTCCAAAGCCTCAAATCGCCGCTGTTGGCCCAACAGCACAATCATGGCGCACCCGGCCCAGTTCAGGCCCTCGCCGAACAGCTCTTCGATGGTGTACTCAGTGCCGCGCACCGGTATGCAGTAGACAAACTGCAGCGCTGACCACAGCCGATGGAACTCTGAGCACTCGTCCACGTGTATGATGCCGTTGGCGGGCGGCGGGCCACTCCACACCGGATCATCGAGGTAGCTCTTGATGCGATTGAGAATCACTTCGAAGATGCTGAGGCCGCAGCATAGACGCTCACGTGTGAGCAGATCGCCTTCGCGCGCAATCATGGCTTGCTGCAGTTTAGTAAATGTCAATGCTTTAGAAGGGATTCCATGAATATATAAAGTGCGACATGCTCACCTTAGCAGTGCCGATTTTCTCTACGTTCGATACTATCTGCAAATTGGCGAATTGCGCTTCCAGACGTTTTTGTTTCGCTTCGGGTTTTTCATTTTCTAAAGCCAGCCATTACAAAGAAATGGAGATTACATTACAGTACACTAAATCGAGTGCCTACCTTTGCAAAAAGGACGCGGGAATATATTCTGGAAAAGGGCAGCATGCAGCAGATCACATACTTCCTCCTGCGACAGTGCCTGCTCTATGAGCAAACAGAAAATTATGCAGTTGCCGAACTCGCGGAATGATTGAAAAAGGTCGGTTTTCGTGTCGGGATATTGCACAATGTCGGTGAGATGTGCCTGGTAGTAGCTAAGCACGCCGGGTGAGCCGTACTCGCAGCGCGGCAGCTTGCACGACTTTGGCATGGCGCTCATCAATGTCTTGGTGAACTGCAGAAGCGACCCTTGTATGAGAGGTTTCACAATATCCTTTAGTATGATGTCCATGACAACGGCAATGCCCTGGTAGCCCAGCAGCCGGCACATGGCGTGGAAATGTGGCGCCCCAATGAAGCCGGTGTACTGGCCGTACTGCGTGGAGTAGGCCGCGTTCAGCTGCTTTGAGCCCCACAGATAAAAGTGCGCCATCTGAGGCGGCTTCTCCCGCTGTATGGGTTGCGATGATGACAAATTCACCTTGCTGCGCACAAAGCTGGTTGAACGAAATTTCATGTACATTGTAAATGTCAATACAAATGCTACATATGTATGTGAAAACAACGTACCGGTTGGTGGCTGCATTGTAGCAATAGTTTACCAAAAAGTCGTAATTCAATTCCACAAATACGTGCAGCGTTATGCGGCCGTAGGGTGCCAGCACGTTGTGATTGGCTTCCTTAACCATGGCATCAAAATTGTCCAGTGCCAGATATTTGGTCAGTAATTTGTGACAAATGCGATTAGCTTCCAAAAGGCCTTCGAGCTCCTGCAAATACCGGAGAAACGAAATTTGATTACTATAAATGTCTGCATGCGTTCTGGGCAGTAACATACTACAATTCCGGTAATGTCATTGCCCTCAAAACGACAGATAGCCAACTCAATACTTTTGTGCATATTTGCATTGATGCGCTGTGTAATCAGTTTGTTCAAATCGATGGACCGACCTGTTGGACACACGAAATATGTGCAAATAAAGCAAAAACTTAAATGAAATGGAATGCATTCGGTATGTAATCCTACCCAACAGTTGTACGTGGCGTTGTTTGAGCAGTGTTTCGTAACGATTATTGCGCGGGTAAGACTGAAAGTTGAAGCCCAACACCTCACACTCCAAGCGAAAACGTTTGTCCAAGAAAATACTAGAAAAACAATTATGTTCCATTTGTAGTCTTTTATGAGTGCACTATTAGTGGGACTCACCTGCCCGCCAATTGCTTGTAGTGGGCAAAAATCTGCTCACTCAATTTGTAAACGAATTGATCAAAGCACAAGTTGACCTCCGCCTCTACTTCGTCGTATAAGAATTGCTTACGGAAGACTGTTAGTGCATAGTGGGCCGAGTCGTTGTACAAGTCCAGAGGATACAAAACAAATCTACCAAAATGTCATGTCACATTAGAATAGTATTTAGCAACTTGGATCAAGCATAGCACTCACTCCATCATAGATGGCTCCTTCGTCTGCAGAATGTGATCGGTCAGGATCCACGGCATCGACATTTCAATTGGGAACTGTATGCGCTTCTCCATGGTGATCAAATCCTTGCACTCCTCGTTGTGTTGATGACGCACCATACACTTGTTCACCTTGCGGCCCATGGTCATCTCCAGATAGAACTCGCGATACCACAACTGCGACAGATCGCAGCACTTTTGCAGCGTGTCGCTGAAGTTCAGCAAGTAGCTCCAGTAGAACGAGGTCTTATGAAACGTGTCGATTTGCATGAGACAGGTGCCGTCGATGTCTTTGCGCAGCGTTCGCTTGCCGCCGCTCTTGTCAGCTATCAGAGACTCCAGCATGGTGCGCACCATATATAGCTGCGTTGATGATGGGCCGACGTTGAGGCGTGGCACCTTTATGCGAAAGCCGCCGTCCGGATCCTTCTTGCCCTTGCCGGCCGGATCGTCGGTGGGCTCGTAGCCTTTCTGCCAGTCGGCGGACGTCTCACGTACCGACATTATAATACTTCGTATGAGGTCCTTCTTGTTCTTGACGGCTTTGCGCAATGGCTCCCGCAGTGTCAGTTGCACAAAGTCCTGCAGTTCAGAGTAAATGTTGCGGCGTATGGCCTCGCACAGCACCGTTTCAATGCGCGCCATTAAAACCTGCAGTTGGGGAAAGCGTATTAATATACGTATACATTTTCTGTCATCCTTTTGGACTGGTTTTTAGTTACACAGCAAGCAACTAAAATTCACTCTTACGTACCTGCAAGCCTTTAATCATCGCAATCACCTCAATCAGTGCAAATTTCTCTTCCGATGTGTAGTTGTATCGCGTAGCGCGCTCGTACTCCTCCGCCTCTACCGGGCACTCTTTGTTCTGGTGGTGGTCTGTGGGGTGCAGCAGCTTCCATGAGTACAGCTCTGTGACCACACTGGTCCACTCCGACAGCAACTGCAAGCCGCGCAACGCCAAATCGGATGTGGCGCGATTTTCGGCATCCGTTGGATTTTCCTTCACCGTTGTGGTCACCTCGTTGGTGTAGCGTGCCAGCTCCGATATGTACTTGACATGATCTTCGCGAATTTGCGGCAAGTGCACCATCAGATCGGCCTGCGGGCTGATGGCATTTGAGCTGGACAGCGGCCACTTGCTCGAGTCAAAGTGTTTGCTGCGTTTGATGTAATTGAAAGGCGCAATCTGCATGTCACCGAACAGCGGCACCACTTCTAGATTCTTGAAAATTCGGTCGATGCGATCTAAACGGATCTTCTTCTTCTGGTCCAATTTGTTGATGTTGCACGCATCGCTGTCCATTAAAAAAAGACCGAAGCCCATCACCTTCACTAGCATATGCTTTTCCTCAGGTGTGAGGTACATCTTTGTCTCAAACATATGCACGCAAATGTTGACTACGTCCGACAGCAGATCCTCGTAGCCAACGATTTTCTCCAGCGTATCCTTGACCGTATCGCGTATCTTATTCTGCGTTGCCAGAAACATTGACAGATTCTGCGACTCTTGGAGAGTGTGTGAGTCAGACATGACTTTGAGAAATTGTGCTGCACGCCGATAGGTGCTGTAGTCATTTTTTACGCTAGACTTCATATTCTTTAGCTCATCTAGTACGGCGAACATGTTGATGAACTTGCCCAGTGTCAACAAGTAGGCTTCGGACACGAAATCCTTGCGTTTTTCGGCATGGCATAGCCGCTTCACTTCTCCCGAAAAGGCTTCAATGGCTTTGCGCTGTGGAAGAGATTTTGGGATCATTTGTTATGTATTGTTATATATAAGCACACAAAGCTTACTTGAAAGTACATGAAGTTGAGTAGCTTGTTGACCTCCGGTGCCAGCACCTCCACTGTCTTCTCGTAGATCTCCACACGATTGGGCTGCTCATTAGACTTGGGCTGTGGTATGGCGCGCGAGCAGCAGCGCCAAGTATACAACATGACGGCGTGCTTTTGACCCTCATCTAGCAGCACATTCTGCAATGAAGCACAAAGCATTTATTGTTAAATTTTTTCACATTCAAAACAGTTTTCGTCCACTCACCAGATTGGCGTGCGTTGTCGCCTCTTCAATGTACTTGGCGATGCCGGTGACGAAGCCGTTGCGATCCTCGAAGTTTGTGTCGAAGTTGGCCTTGTAGATGATGGAGCATGGCTGCGCTTCTATGCAGGGCTGCTCGTCTGGCAGCGACAGCTCATCGAGCACCTCTACATTGGACAGCGCATCGGCCAATGTGACTTTCTCCGTCATGTTTACAGCAGAACTCCACTGCAAGTAACAACACACATTAAAATTTTACTGCAGTCAATAATACTTCATGGCATTGCATCAGCGCTGGCATGCAGCGCATCGAAAACGGGGCGGGTCTCTCGTGGTTGTCTGTCTCTGTTTACGTCGTCGCTGCATTCTTTTCCATCACTTTTGAAGCATCAATTCCTCGTCCAGTAACAGGTTAATATTTTTTTCCTGTTCTTCAGCAGTTACGCCACACTTTGACACATTTTTTTGCATTTATACTCACATTTAGTTAGTGAAAAATTAATTTAAAATTTTCACGGTATCCATTTGATGTGTAATTTTCGACTGAGTCTTTGCCAGTGCTGCCAACGCCAGCGCTTATCGATAACATGTCGACGTCGATGCGCAAGGGTGCGTTACGTATAAGCGAGAGCTTGGCATACTTTTAGGGTTACATTGCATTGCTGCACAGCCTGCCCCATTGTCGATTTTATTCACTTTCTGGTTTTCTGTCAGGCAGCAACTAAAAGCGGAGGTCCTTTCAAAAACGTTGCGAAAGTTTAAAATATTAATGGCATTGCACTGACTGCAACCTTACCAACCTAATCTTAAGTGCGAAAGTGTGAATTTCTATTGAGTGCGATGGCAAAGAACAAAAGCACTGTATACCTGGGTTTCGAGGATGAGGAAGTGACTGGCAAGCATGCCTCCATACTGAACAGCACTACGAACAAAGTGGGGGGCACGGCGGTGAGTGTAAAAGTGAAAGTGAATCAGTTGGTTTTAATTAAAATTGATTTTTTCGTCCGCTGCAGGATTGGCCGGCGGGTGAGATTAAAGTGCCTTCGTGCCCACTGTGCGGCACAGCAC
This sequence comes from Melieria picta, assembly GCA_964056695.1. Taxonomy (NCBI): domain Eukaryota; kingdom Metazoa; phylum Arthropoda; class Insecta; order Diptera; family Ulidiidae; genus Melieria; species Melieria picta. The sequence goes on from OZ057398.1 coordinate 125,340,000, forward strand.
GTCCACTGGTGGTGCAGCTGTACGCGCCGCTGGAGCAGTCACAGTTCCATCGCACGCTGTACGTCTTCGCGTGTTTGAATCCAGCGTGTTCGCAGCACTCCAAGAGCTGGCTGTGCGTTCGCACTCAACACCTGGACACACCCAGTGAGGCGGAGCTGATTAGCGCAGTGCCTCCACCGCTCACGGCTGGTGGCGCTGGCAAAAAGAAGCAGAAGAACGGCAAGCAGGCGGTGTCAGCGTCAGCGCAACCCCAAAAAATCACCTGGTGCAGCGGTGCTGACGATTGGGGTGACGAGGAGGAGCTGGGCGCTGTCAACAGCACCACTACTACCATCGAGCAGATGGACACGGAGGCAGACGATTTGCAACTGCAGAACGAGGAAAACGGCAATGTGATTGGCAAGAATGACAATTCGCCCATACGTGGTGCAGTCGGTGCGCCACGTGCTGACTCGGCGGACGCCGATGACGACGGCGAGCGGGAGGAAGAGGAAGACGACGATGACGACAGCAACTCGATGGATAATGAGCTTGTGTACGGTTTCGGTCAACTGGACATGCACTCGCCGCAAAACGCTGTTGAAGATCCGAATGCGAACTGTGCTGCCGGAATAGCGGCGGCAGCGGTTGATGGTGCGCAGCTGGGCAGTGGCGCTGCGACTGCCACCATTTGCGCTGAGATAGAAGGCGCCGAAACGGATGTGGTACTGGTAGAGACGCCGCAGAAGCCAGAGCGCGACTTGATTGCGCTCCTGAAGCATACGGCCACGCCTGCGGCGTTAGGTCCGTTGGCAAAAATCACTGACGTCTCGCTGAAGCCGTTCTTTGTGGCCGTGGATGTGGAGCAGCGACAATACGGGGGCGACTGCGAGAACTACGGCGGCGCGCTGTCATCGGATCACATACGCGAACTGTATCAAGAATACAAGCGGCAAGACGAGGCGGCGCATTCGCCCAACGGTGGTGCGGTGGGCGGCGGCAATGCCGGAGCCAACGCCAGTGCAGACGACCAGGAATCCTACGAGAAATCGATGCCAGCGCACGGCGACTTGATATTTCATGAGTTTGTGAGCACGTTGCAGCAGAATCCCGGACAGATATTGAGGTAGGCAGCTCTCAATACTAATTTTAAGTTTTGCTAATACTGTTGCGCGTGTTTGCAGGTACTCACGCGATACACTGCCGCTGCTGATTGCACCGCTGGCCGAGCCGGTACCCAAGTGCACTCATTGCAATGGCGACACCATTTGCGAAGTGCAGATTCTGCCGACGTTGATACCGAAGCTGCGGCTACAGCAGAATAACGAGCCGGCGCCCATCGAGTATGGCAGCGTGTTGGTGTTCAGCTGCTTGAAGTGCTGCTGGGATACGCCCGACAAGATGCGCTGCGAGCGCGTCATTGTGCAGGCCGAGAAGTGAGCGACCGACGTGGTAGCAGTGTCGGCCAGGGACACGGCGTCCCTGCCGATGCCCAATTCAAATATCCACTATACACTTTGCGCGTCTTTTGTGAATTTAGCGTTAGCGATCGGACTTGTTTGTAGGCGTAGAGGTGTAGCTACACTTGCGGAGCAGTTTGTTTTCCAAAGTACCTATAAGAGATTGAACAATGGAACTACTTCAATTACGAATAACCGTACCCATATACCCGACCCCCTACTCGTATTAGTCGCGTCACAAGGCGGACTTTTTAAAAGAAAACTAAAAAATATAAAACGTATATCAAATGGCGCCCGCCCGCTTATTACCAGTTAGGAGTTTTTATCAAGTACACAGAATTTGAAGAGGAAAACCGATAGCTGCATGCAGGACGAATGAAGCAAAGCTTGTCAATTTTAATGAGTTCAGTTGAAGTTAGGATAGTGAACGATAGAAAAACGAAAAGGAAACGAAAACAAAAACGATTTTGAGTACAGACGCCAAATATGATTTACAATTTAGTTGAACGGACAACACGAAAAACCAGGAATGAAAAGGAAAATGTGAAAATTAATTTTTAAGTAAAAATGTTTAGGTATACACTTTTTGAAGCGTGCACCAGCCGAACGCTTGCAATGCACACAAACGCTGCATCCGCTTGCAAGAGAGCACAATAGCTGAGCAAAATTGTAGTTCGTTGAAATTATGTGGTATTTTTTGTTATTGTTTTTAGAGCATTAGAACTGTGCGTTTAAGTGATTAATTGAAATTAACTTGTGACGACTTTGATTATTTAATTGAGACATATAATTGAAATGTTTAAAATCAACTTTCTGAAATAGTTATGCAATATGCAGACAACATTTTGTAATGCGTTAAATTAAATTTCAAAACACACCACGTGGTGGTGGTTGGCACATTGTGATGAGCTGAGCTAATCGACAACTCCTTTCTAGAGTGAAATAGTAATTAGAAATCTGCTTGCTCTCCAATAAGAAAGTGGAATTATTCATCTTCACCAAAAACAGCATAAAACAATTAGAAAAAATTGGCTAATGAAAAATTGAAAACATTTATGAAATCTTCAATTAATATTAAATAATGAAAATTTAAAAATAAGAAAAATTTAAAAAATAAGAAAATATACAAGAAGTCAAAAAGTGGTCAATGAAAGTTTACACATCCGGGCAAGTGTGCCAAAATACCGACAAATAACCCATTCATAGAAATTAAAATCTTGATTCAAGAACTGCACTTTACAAAAACCACTCCTATAAATAAAACAAAACGCTCCAAAAACGATTTGAAACGAATTAAATATAAATAATCCGTATCCCATTTGTAAGCAGTGCAAAGTGTGAACAAGTCAGCTAATTTCGCCTGAAATACATCATATCGAGTTGACTTCTCAATTGAATGGAAAAATCAAGACTAAATTGATTGCTGCAGCAATTTTATTAAAAATATTACACATATCTGAAGCCAATGTAGCACAGAGCCCTTCAGCATTGCACTTAATCGCATACAGAATATGATTCGTTTCGGAAAAATAGGCCATTTCAAATATAACCGCTGAAAATCACACTTCACCAGAGCAACTTGTAGGCCAAATACACGAAATTAAAAAAAAACCAAAATAACTGAAATGTAATCGCAAAAATAACCAATTATGCGCACAGTTCTAACTTCCGTTCGCCAGAAGATAAAAGTAAAAACACTCTGTGTCGGAACGGCATTTTTGTTTGTGTTACATATTCTTTATTGATTATTGAAATTCAAGGAAACATGACCATCCGTCGTAGAATATAATTGAGAAGTTATTTCAAAATATATGCTTTAAATTTTATGTGTATGTGAGTAGTACATAATTCACTTTTACTTTAGACAAGAAAAGTCGAGTAAAAATAGCTAAAAACCAAAAATCTTGCAGTCGTTTTATTACTTGTTTAAGCAGGTGTGCAGCAATTTCATTGTAGTTAGTGCAACATTAGCAAAGGAAAAGAGTTGCAGCCTATTTTATGTTGCCATACAACACTTTCAGTTGTATACTACAATAGCTTCTTTGCTTCTTCTTCTTTAGATTCATATGGCAGGGTTCACAGACTGAATCACTCAAAACCTATTAAAATGTCACAACAGGTTAAAGTGCTAGTTCTCTGCTGTTTAAGCAATGACATTTGTTATTTTCCTCTGTGCACCTTGAGTCGGTTTTACCTTAAGCATTGATCAATCATACATTGAATAAATCAACAAAGCAGCGCTACCCATTTTAAAGGTTCCCACGCAATGCGTTGTCCTTTGCCTCCGACTTTGCTCAGACGTTTTCTTCTTCAAGTCAAGCTGTCTTTTAACACAGCAAACAAAAACATGGCATCATGTTTCCCTGTTAAACAGAGTTCATGTAGTGTGTGAAGTAACGCACATTAAAGCAACATTATTTATGCATATGGTTATATAAATATTTACAAAATAGCTTTTAGCAATGTGTAAGCAATATTTTTGCCCCCAAAAATGGCTGACTTCGGTCGCCTGTTTGCCTGGCGTCTAGGCCAGCGGAGCATCTGCATCCATGTGGAAGCTGCGCACCGGCGAAAACCATAACGGCGGGTACTTTGATGGTGTTAAATCGAACTCCGACGTGGTTTCCACCTTGTTACGTGTCTGCACCACCGAGTAGTGTTTCCAAAGTAACTTTGAGAATTTGCGCTTTGGCGTGCTCACAATGTGGAATTTTATGCAATACTTCGTGCTAACGAAATCTTCGTCGAAGGGTGCGTTCGCACGCCGCTGCCGTGCGTAGTGCTGCGTGCCGCCACTGATGAAGCGCTTCTGCTGATGTTTCTGTTTCTGCAGCAGTATGGACACTGTCGATCCGTACAGGCGATAGTGGCCGCGCATCACTTCGGGCCGGGCCTGTTGCAGCTGCTTTAGCTTGATCACACCCTTGGAAGGCTCGTCGGCTGTGGTCATCATGAAGACAGTGCCGTCGGCCAGAAAGCGCACGTACCGAAAGTACTCGACCAGCTGCATTGCGCGGTAGTACTGGTCCTGGAAGTTGTTCTCGCCTAAGCGCAGGTAGGTTGTCTTGCTGATGTAGCAGCCGTTGAAAAGCACTCGTTCACGTTCGATGAACATGTGCCGCCAGCTGGTATAGATGGGTGCGGGCGACAATTCGGGCAAGTCACCTTCATCAGTTGCTGGTTCGACTCTATCGGTCAAAGTGCCGAGATTTATGCCCCAAACTCTGAATTGAAAAGGAAATGAGATGAAAAACTATGAGATGAAAAAAATGGTTTGCAAATAAGTGTAACTGATAATCGCTTAAAAAAAATTAAAAAAATTCTGGTTGCTTAAGGATTTTCAGAAAATATTAACGCAAAAGTTATGCACAAAGTTAATCAAATACGAATGAATTTAAATAGCCAGTTCAAAGAAGTTCCCTTAATTATTTAAAAATCAATTTTAATCTCGATTAATAAAGACTGCATAATCGATCACGATTCAATGCATATCGATTTGCTACAATTAGATAGTTTCAGTCCACATACTTTGAGCAAGCCAAGCGCCACAGTTCTTCATCGCGTGCACACAGATATAATCCCTTGCATACGGCTGCACATTGCTCCAGTGAGCGCAAGTCCAGCTGCGCCGACACCACCCAGCGCAGTATGTAAAGCAAGATCTCCGGCGGCAAATCAGAAATATGCGCATCGGTGGCAATGACGCCCGCATCACAGTTGCTCAGCAGCAACCGGCCGCCGTAGTCGTGCGCCAAGTCCATTTGAAACTTCTCGTACAGGTCCTCAATTTGCTCTTCCGCATCGAAGGTGTCGTCGTGAAGCGGCGCCTGGTGGTTGACGAACGTACTGTTCGTCTCTACATTTTTGGTCGCAGCTATTTTCTGACATTCGTAGAACTTAAACTCGATGTCGGGCACGATCTGTACCGCTTTGCGGTAGAAGGGCAGCGCATCGTAAACCTTGCCGCGCTGTTCTAGCTCTGCCGCGGTGCGGTAGAGTGTCTCAGCCAGTGCCTGCTGTTCGGCTTCGGTTATGCTGTTGTCGCTTGCCAGAGGCGTGAGTAGGTCATCCGCATCCGTGTCGTCAGGCTGCACCACCTGCTGCCTCAGATCCACTTCCTCTGTGGCCGTATCGCGCTCATTTTGATTCTTAAGCTCACGCTGCCAGTTGTTGCGGAACTCGTTCAGCACCGAGCGAAAATCGTCGACGATCGAGTGCAGTGGCAACTCATTGACCGAGCGGATTGCTGGGGACGCGGGCGAGGGTGGCGTCTGGCAGATGTTGTCATCATCACTGTCACTGGATGTGGCCGCCGGCTGGGACATGTTGCTGCGGACAAGGCATAATAATTATTTACCAATGATGGCGAACTGTGATGAAATGCATGCAAAAAAAAAGTTCAACAAACCTCACTGCTGCAGCGTAGCCGCTTTACCGTCTGATTGCTCGAAGCTCACTTATCGTTGTGGTGTGTGCGCGCTCAACACGTTTCCGCTTTACGCGTATGATTTTTCGATTTGTTTTTATTTTATTCGGGCGAAAATCCCCGCGCGTTTACGAGCTTTCGCCTAGTTCACGGTCGGTGTATCGTATGATGAAAGGCCGCGCGAACTGCTGGAATTCGGTGGCCAACAGCAGGCGGCGACTCTGGGACTCGAGCTGCGCGACGGCGACGATGGATGCGACGGAGATGGCGTTGGAGTAGTACGAGACCGGCGACAACACTTTGAGCTGAGCAGAGCAGCAGCTGGCCATCATAGGCGCACGGCAAATTCAGTGTCAAGGTCGAAAAGAACACACGTATCGTTAGGGGGCAGCTCCCGGCAAAGTTCCCGTCTTCCCTTTTCACTATTTCGAATTCAGACCAACGATTTGATCGTGTCTGTCGAAATCGGGCGGCGGAAAATTTTCAACAACACTTTTGCCAAACACGCCCCGAAAATGCAGAATTTATGTAATTTAATGTTTTTCTTTTCGTTTGGATCACAAATCTTTTAGTAAAGTGAAAATTTGCGTGTTTCCTGCCTGCGCTTGCCAAATGCGCACTTGCACTTTCCTGTGTATTCTAGTGTCCTTTCCACTTTTGTTGTTGCTCTTGCGTTCCTCGGCTCGTTTCTACTTGCGGCGATTGCATACGGTTTGCGTGCTTTCGGCTAGAGTCAGTTCCATTGTTTTGGAATTGCGATTTTTCCTGCACCCGGTTTGCTTACGTTCGCACACGACTGTCGTCGTCATATGGCGGAGGCGGGCAGTCAGCTGTTGGCAGGGGCGATAACCGTAGCTCAAGCAGTGCGACAACAGGTTTGGGCAGTATGGTTACTTTAAATGGGATCAATCAAAGTGGTTGTTGATATTGATTGGAATCGGTTCATTTTACTTTCCAACTGGGTTGTTTAACCTTAGGACTGTTCTTACATTTTTCAACGGAGTTTTTGTGGAACTTACAACCAAGTGCATTTTGTCTAAACGCTACTTTATTTGATCAATTAACATAATACTCGTGAATAGTAATAAAAATGTAAAAATATTATTAGTCGGTGAAGTAGCTGGCCCAGTACGTCAAAAATGGTTCTAAGATTAAGATTTCCATCAAACGAATATTGCGTTTAATTTACTTTACGATTGCTTATTTCTGATTGGCATTACTGAAATCATCGAAGTTGCAATTGTTAGGTTAAAGGAGCCTTTTGGACTAACTTTACATCGAAACCCCGCAGAAATGTGGTAACATCTGCTTCCGTTATTTGCAATAAATTGCCGACAATTAAGCTCATCACTAGCCGCGTGGTAAGGCAGTTCTCGGTGTTATTTTGATTGTTGTGTAGTTAGTTTCAGCACTGGGCATTCAATCTATATATCGAAGCCAACAGAAGAGCTGTTCCTTGCCTGAAAATGAGTGAAGTACGTGAAACGACAATAATAGTGAAATGGAGTGGCAAGGAGTACCCCATTACGGACCTCACCGAAGAGGACACGGTCGCCGTCCTGCGGCATGAAATCTTCAAACAAACCCAAGTTCGTCCTGAGCGCCAAAAACTCATCAACCTGAAATACAAAGGTAAGTGGGGTTAAACCGCTATTTGTCTGAAACCGCTATTCCCGTTTGTATGCCGATTTGCAGGAAAAGTGGCAGCGGATGATGTGAAGCTGAGCCTGCTGGAGCTGAAGCCGAATTTCAAGCTGATGATGGTAGGCTCGACGGAGGCGGCCATCGAAGATGCATGCCAGCTGCCCGAAGAGCTGAGCGAGGTGATCGACGACTTTGACGAGTTCGAGGACAGGGACGAGGCGCTGGAGACCTCGTCCATTTACTTGGCCAAAATACAGCGTCGTGTGCGCGACTACAGAATAAAGGAGCTGACACCGCCGCGCGAAGGCAAACGACTGTTGGTGTTGGATATCGATTATACGCTGTTCGATCATCGCAGCTCAGCCGAGACGGGCACAGAGCTGATGCGGCCCTACCTGCACGAATTTCTGCAATCGGCCTATGAGCACTACGACATTGTGATGTGGTCGGCGACAGGGATGCGCTGGATCGAGGAGAAAATGCGGCTGCTCGGCGTGAGTACTAATCCCAACTACAAGGTGATGTTCTACCTCGACTCGAATGCCATGATTTCGGTGCATAGTCCCGACCGAGGTGTGATAGATGTGAAGCCGCTGGGAGTGATTTGGGGCATATATAAGCAGTACAGCGCGAAGAACACCATCATGTTCGACGACATACGGCGCAACTTCCTAATGAATCCACAGTCAGGACTGCGAGTGCGTCCCTTCCGGCAGGCACACTTCAACCGGCAAACAGATCGGGAACTGCTCAAGCTGTCCAAATATCTGTGCGAAATAGCGAAGAACTGTGATGACTTCACCCAACTTAACCATCGCAAATGGGAGCAGTACGACCCGAAAAAATAACCAACGGTGTCGATACGTTCGTTGATATTTGCTCATCTCGTCGCTCATTCACCTCGATGCACTGTCATACGCGATTCGGAACTAGGCTACTTAATGCAAGATACTTGGACTTTTAAATGTATGTGTTTACTAATAGAATGCCATTAAATATTATATTTTTCTTAAAGAATGACTAGCCCTTAGTGTTCAAAATGACATCGCTTTCTTATTTGTTGCGGTTATAAACCGGACCGTGTAAAGGCTGCCTTCCTGTTTCATTCTCCCTACTTTTGAGGGTTGGAACGATGAAGTTGTATTAATCTAATTTTATTGCGTCTAAGTAATTAATGCGTGTGAGTGTATAAAACATTTTCGTAATATATTAAAGTAATTGTTCGAAGCGTCTTAAAGCCTTTTTAATTGTTTAATAAACAGATATATGTTGTCAATCGCAACCTGACGGCTGAGTGACTAACAATGTGCTTGGGCTAAAACACATATTTAACCCTTTATTAGGTACTATAGTTTCGAGCGATACATGTTCGAAAATTACTATAAAAAAGTAAAAGGGTTTAAAAGGCAGGAAATTTATCCGAAAGGGTGTTTTAAAGCTTTAAAAAACAACAGCTTCTAGCCTCAACATCATCTTTCTGTATTTGTCGTTAATAATATTTATTCTACACAATTTCGAAGCTTATGTACAAGAAAATATGCGTCTGCACTTATTATACACAAATTGTCCTCCTTCGCACCTCAGAGCGTGTAGCCACCTTGATCTGCCCAGTGCACTCGACGGCTCTCGAGATATTCCAAGCTTTCATGGATTTTTCGCCGCTCCTCATCCATCGCAGCGAAGCGCTTGTACTTTTGTATGACATAGCAGCAGCTGAACATGAGTCCAATCTGGAAGATCAGCCAGAAGATGAGCAGCGCAATCAGCAAACTCTGGTTCACGCATATGCTGTCCATGTGCAGCTGGTCGTCTGTTGCAACGAAATATATATGAGGAAACCATCTCTGAGGAACATTCAGCCAATACCACTCACCTATGCCCGCTATGAGCAGGATGCCGCGTTCGCCGTAGATAAAGCTGCTACTGCTTAGCTGATCGGGACCGCGAACGTGTAGATTGTAGTTCAACGGCAGCACACCCAGGTCTGGCTGCAGCATTGGTGAGCGCGTTAGCGTCATGTTCGGCATGCCAAAGATCCGCGTCAGATTTGCCTGATCGCCCTGCTCCACCACATCCATCACCGTCGAGATATATACTGGATTTTGCACCTTGAACTGATGCTCCAGTGGTGGCGTCTCCGCAGCGACTTGTCGCCGTCGACGCGCGGGGTGCCAGCCCGGTTCACTGCTGGCGCTGCCCAATTTGCTGCCATACGGCAAACAGTTTCCCTCCGGACAGCGCTGCGTGCAAAAGTGAATTTTCACATCGAAATTGACCAGCGAAGTGCCGGCAAACTTGAAGGCGTGAAAGCGCGCGCGCAACATATTCTGTGAGCTGGTGCGCGCGCGCTCTAGCGCCGGAAAGACCGTGACATCGGTGGGACAGCCGCGGTCGTCAATTAGCAACACAAAGTTTTGCTTGTCCTGTGTCTTGGCCACCAGCGAGGTGGCGCGGAAGTCGGGCAGCGGCGGTAACACATGGCTAGTTAGCTGCTGCTGTGCCGAGTACCGCGCAACGATCTGCAGCTCCAGATTTTGACCGATCTGTACATCGTTGGTCTCGTGCTGATGCGACAGGTCCACAATCTGCAGCGTGACCTTGGGCAGCAGCGGCCAATTGGTACTGTTGAAGAGCAAAGAGCCCTCATTGGGCAGCATGCTGAAAGCCATAGGAAAGGAATATAGTAATTTGTGTGCTGCCCGGAGGGACTGGCATCTGAGGTCTTACTGTTGTGTGAACTCCAAAGAAGACTCCAAGGCAATGGCATTGGGCACTTCTTCGCCACCATATGGTTCCTCCTCCGTTCCGTCCAGACGCTCGTATGTGGGCTTCAGCGTGGAATTGCTCATAATGCAGCCCACCTTGATCAGACGATCGCCCTGTGTCTGCACATTCGGATTGTTCTGTATCACCACTAGCGTCGAGATGAAAATTCTACGCAATGAAAGGCGTTTAATTGCTAGAGCTGGTGTCATGTCTTGTCAGTTGCTGTTGCCGTACCTTTGGAACGCCTTGGTCACCTCGTAGGCTCGCAGTAGGCCGCAGCGCTTCTCCTTGATCTCCGAGCCGATGGGCAGGCGGAGCAGCGTGCTGCGGGTGCCGTTGCCTTGCACCATGCAGTCCTTGGAGTGCAGACTTACGTACATTTTGCCTTGGAACCAGTCCTTGGGCGTGTACTTAATGGCCATTTCGTCCTGCGTGCACAGCACCTGCACTGTGAATCATTGTCATGCAGTCAGTGTATGTCACTTGCCACATAGTCGCACAACGTTGTGCGCGGTATAACTCACCGTCCAGACACTTGACGCGCCGCATGTAAACCGAGTTCTCGCGCAACTTCAGACTACGTGGCCCCATCGAGATGATGTCCTCCGAGTGCAGCAGACACTCGGAATGCGTTAGATCGCGTTCAAAGTAGAACGATACACCCTGGCAGTAGAATTTGGCTTCGTGCGTGCAGTACGCCTGACACTACAAACGTTCGAAAAGAGAACAATGGCTTCATTGAACATCAATAGTGTTGTTGTGTTGTGTGTTCGAATTTATCAGTGAAATGTATCGCTTTTTTTTTTAAGTTTATTTTAATGTTTGAAAATGAAATGCATTTGTTTTCGCTGTTGAATCAGCGCAACACACCTCTTTCTGGGTTAGTCCCACATATTTGGCTTCCGCGTACGCAAAGCTGCTGTTGGCGTACAGCTCGTAGGAGCAGTTGTCGTTCTCGATTGGTCGCTCGTAGCATTGATTTTCGATGTACTCCTCATCGTAGGGCGCGGCGCGGAAGGCATCCGGCTGGATCATTTTGTCTTTGTCGCTCAGTATACAGCGGCCCAGTGTTATGTGCGGCTGCTGTTGTTGTTGTTCGGGCGTTGTGTGCTGACTAAATCTGTTGCAACATAAAATGGGTGAGAAGCAGTTGATCGTGAATAATGTGAAATGTTGATGGGTTTCGGGGGGCAATAAATCAAAATGTTCACATGAACCTTTGTTCAGATTTGAATCATTTTGCACATTACTTGTACATTGCAAAAATGACTGAGATTGAGTTATTAATATTTTTCAGAAACACTCGATGTGTGGTCGAGCAGACATTCTGTGTGAGTGTGTGGATCGACGCTAAGCTGAGCCAAGTTTCTTCTGTGGTCATGCGGAACCGTATCCTGCATGTTTGTGTACATTTGGTAAAATAGTTGGTAAGTTTAAGCGTTTGGCATCTAAGGTCGTGTACAAGCAGAATTCAACTGTATTATGTCACAATTTCTACAAAAACTATAGGACTTGAAAAAGTTTCATTAACTGAAGTTATTTGTTAGTTGAATTCAAAATTTCGATTTATTTTTTATAGAATTTTGTTAGAAATTTGTGTCCATTCACAGCAAAAAAATTTATTTTCTGGTTCTTGTTCTGTACTAGAACATTACCTTCCAATATTTTTTTTGAAAAAGTTTCATTAACTGAAGTTATTTGTTAGTTGAATTCAAAATTTCGATTTATTTTTTATAGAATTTTGTTAGAAATTTTGTGCCCATTCACAAGAAAAAAAATGGATTTTCTGGTTCTTGTTCTGTACTAGAACATTACCTTCCAATATTTTTTTTATTGAAATAGAAAAATTGTTCTTTAGAGGATCTTTAATAGCTACGTATACACAAATATATTCGTATAAGAAAATTTAGCAGATATTTCACAACACGAACCGTGAAAATCGTACACGAGCCCAGTTGAATTATATTATTTCCAAGTCTATGTAATTTAATTAGATTTATTGCTTAACTCAATGTGAATAGTTTTCGGTCTACGTAAGTATTGTTTGTCCCCATGTAATAGTTGCTCATACAAATTGCCTGCGCCGACGACGATAATCACTCAATTACGTACGTGAAGATGCATGAAAAAACACTAAATGCCCATTGACAGTATCTAGTTGGTAGTTCCAGAACTTTTAAATAATTGAGCTAGTCGCCGACATGACATCATGCCGCTTCCGAATCGCTGGCAGCGGTTGGCCGTTGGTGTGGGCGTTTGGAGGAATCCGAAACGCTCGCGCTACCAATGTGAAATGTGTCGTACGTAACATTGGTTTCGAATGTAAACAATAACACAAATGTGCACAAATATATGTGTGTGTGTATGTGTATGGATGTCTGTAGGTAAGCGAGCATGTGCGCAACCGCCAAGTCCCATTGAAGATGCGCAAATATTTGCCCACAATTACGGCTGCTTCAGTCAAACAAAAAGCATAAATGATTCATTGGAATGTGCTCATTGATATCGCACCCGAATCAAACAATAACATCGAATCAACACCGACAACGGGCTGAGCTGAGTAATTGCGATGACTGCAGTGAGATCATAAATCAAAACTGATTAATTTATAAATGTTCGCATAGCTGCACAAGCTTCATAAAAACGCAATTTAAATGAAATCTAAGCCGACACTGTCATTGTTCGGCGCTCGGCACATTGAACAGCGCCAAACGAGGAGTCAAATGGCCAACTGACGGAATGAGTATTGAAATGAAAAGTGCTGGAGCTCACCTCTCGCGATTGTTGCGATACGACGGCGCAAATGACGCCGACAGACATTTGAATTCGCGCTCGAACAGGCACTTTTCGGCGCACTCACGGCGCGTGACCAGCGTTGCTATTGTCTTCTTTCCCTGGAATACCAGACTCGTTCCCGGTATTTTGGTGAGCGTCCACATGCGCTGCTTGCATGCGTCCGGCACTGTGAATTGGTTGACAAGATAACGAAACGGTCAAGCGGTTCAAGCAGTTAAGGGCGGCGGCGCGTCTCACCCTTCAGGCAGGTCTTCTCGTAGAAAATGGCTTCCGCATCCGCCACTAGCGGCATCGCACTGCTGATGGCCTGGTACCGCAGCGTGCGCTCGAAGTACGAGTAGCCGTAGCACTCGTTCGTGTCCAGCAGATGCACGTACGCAATGCAGTCGTCGTCCTCGCTGCACATGCGCCAGCAGATCGAGCTCGCTGTGTCGGTCGGCGTTGGCGTTGGCGCGCCGCGGTTATCGCTGCGCTCCGCCGGCACAATGCTGTAGCCATCGCGGCGATAACGATTTCTGTCTTTGAAACTGTGCGCTGGCGAGTAGATGAGATTCTGCGCGCTTAGGTACTCGAGTGGCGGCCGAAAACCGACAATCTTCTGCAGGTGCATTTGGTAGAGCGGACACTTTAGCAGCATGGCATCTGCGAATGAGAGAACAATGTGTGGTTAGTTGATTTTTAGGTTAGGTTAATTTTTTTGGTTATCTGATTGGTTATTATTTGGTCATTTTGTTGGTTATTAAAAGCAATAATCGCTTAAGTTTACAAGTGTTATTTACAGCTCAAAGTGACACTTATAAACACTTTAAGGGAATATGCTAGCACCTTCAACTCAATGCTTTCTTTTTTTCAAAAAATCGAAAATTTTTTTTTTGCAGTTTTGGTCTATTTAAACCCTTAGGAATCATGTAGAAACCTTCCTTTACGGATAGTATCCGAAAACGATTGAAAATGAGATTAGCTGTAAGGGCTCGCGCGCTCGAATCGCACACCTGGCGCGTGAAGTAGATGCTGTTGTTTTGAGCTGGCTGACACGATTACGGCCGATCTACTGAACCGATTTGCTTACACTTTTTTTTATATTTTCAGAAAAGGTTTGGCTATCGCGTGAACTACGATCATTATTGTCCATTTCTATGTAACAACGTTATGACACAATTATTAACAAAAAACAAGCAAAAAAAGAGGAAAACAACTTTACAATTGCACTAAATGTTTATTTATTAATATTTTTTTACAGTTATAGTTCAAACGAGACCCATTCATTTGTACTTCAAAATGAAATTTGTTTGGTATGTTTCAGATCATCCAAAATGGAGAAATCGTGTCAGCCAGATTTCAAAATGGCGTCTTCCGGTCGCCCATATCTCCCCCGGATATAAACGAAAATTTATAAAAAAAATTTTGTTCAGTACTCAAAACTATGTACAATAACATGTAAAAAAATTTTTAATGTGGAATAAAAAGTTGTATGAAAAAAAATTACTTAAAAACATGGTCGATTCTACCGACTACCCCCTTAAGTTGAATAAAACGCTTATAATTTTCAACCACAGTTTTGTGTTATTGGTCATAATGATTAACTATTTTACTCGTTTTCTATTGAATTTTATTTTAATTTGCAATACAATACAATAATATTCAAGCTGTTGTAAACGCTTAAAAAAACATGACAAAAGTCCAAAATGTTTTAGAAACTTTGTATAAGGTTTATTCACACAGAAAACATTTCACGCAGTTTTACTAATAAATTTTTTTCGAGAGTTTAAAAAGTCTTTGAAACGCTTGAAAAAACATTTGAAGAAGTCGACAATTTTTCAAACCATTGTATAAGGTTTATTCACGCAAAAAACATTACGCAATTTTATTAACACATTTTTTCGAGACTCCAAAAAGTGTTTAGTTTATACATAATTGGCAACATCTAAAAATTCGATGCTTACAATTTTCATGAAAAACCCTTTCAACATTAAATTCGATATTTTTAATTGGGGTAAGTTAATTTTTACTTAAAGTTGAAGTATTGTCAATTTTTCTTCTTCTGTCAGTTGAATGCTAACCGTTTAATTAATTATTACATATTGAAAATGATGAACTTTGAACCGCCAAGGAAAAACATTATTCGCATACCAAACTTTGTGCAGTTCCTTCTAAATAAAACATTTTTCTATATATAAAATTAATTATAGTAAAAAAATAAAATATAATAAAACAAAAATAAAACAAAATAAAACAAAATAAAGTACAATACAATAAAATAAAATAAAATAAATTAAAATAAAATAAAACTAAATAAAATAAAATAAAATAAAATAAAATAAATTAAAATAAAATAAAATAAAACATAAAATAAAATAAATTAAAATAAAATAAAATAAAATAAAATAAAATAAAATAAAATAAAATAGAATAATGAAATTAAATGAAATGAAATGAAATAAAATGAAATAAAATAAAACAAAACATAAAATAAAATAAAATAAAATAAAATAAAATAAATTAAAATAAAATAAAATAAAACAAAATAATAAAATAAAATAAAATAAAATAAAATAAAATAAAATAAAACAAAATAAAATAAATAATAATTGTCAATAATTTCGTTCCTTACTGTATTATATGGCATCAATTGACACTATAGCACTTGCAATTTAAACGGCTAATAAAATTTTGTTCAATGAGAGTTTTTATTTAAGTTTGTGGAACTTGACAATTTTTTTGGCGCCAAACTGACTCATATCGACACGTACTCGTTTATTTATAAGTACCTATTTATATGAGAGTTGTATGAATCCCAAGTTCAAAGTGCTGTAATTCATTGTTTAGCACAGATTTATTTGCACATACATAAGTACTTGTTTTTTATAAATTGAAAAGGTACAGAGAACAAACTAATAACAATGCTTAACGATTGCATGTGGAGACAACTCTCAAACATGCCATGTACCGGTGTATGTATTGTATAGAAATGTATGTAAACTCTGTGCAAAAAGTATACGGAAATTATCATTTGAAGAAACAATCACTCGGTGTGTGTTTTTGTGAATCAGTCTTTTGAGCAGCGAAGCGAAAAAAAATATTTGTTTATTTTTTAAATAGAAAAAGTACAAAAATGTTGCAAAACTGATGCAAACAAACAATTATAACCAATTACAAGGTTAATAAGGTTAACAATGTTACAAAATTGTATTTTGATATACAAGGCAAAACTATTCAGTTTTTGGAAGATGAAAAAAATCGGGGCCAAAGAGGATGTATTTGGTTTTTAATTCGAAAGAATTTCCATTTTCCACTCAGAGGATTTTCCTATGTTTGCGCGAGCATTGTGTTGATTCTGGAAGCTAAATGGATAGATACATAGGTTAAGGGGATATAGGAAACTGAAGAAGGATCTGTTGAGCTAAAGGACCTAACTTATTCAGTATGCGAATAATGTTGTTTCCATGTCCTTTAAGCAGCTTACTGCAAAAGCAATAAACTAACTTTTGATTAACCCTTTCCCTATTTTGTTGCCATATGGCAATATGCTACTTTGTGGACGTCTGCATCCTCTATGGTTGCAAGAATAAATTTTTTTGTTGGTCTTTAGAATAATTTGAAGTTTTAGGAAAAATACGAAATTAATAAACTGAATATTTAAGTTTTAGGAAGAGAAGTATACACGTTTTTGTAATGGTATATCTTAACATAGTAAAGGAAGAAGAAGCAGAAAAAATTAGAGAACTTTTTAATTTGACGTTTTCTTTCAATTTAGATCCTTTTTTTATTTTGGCTGAAGTAAATGAAGAAATATTCAAGTTTTCGTTATGCGTACAAACTTTAATGTTTTCGTAATTATTACAGACACAGCGATGTGGTTGCTCTCATAGAAAAACACTCTAAAATGGACCCTGTATAAAAATTAAAAAATTACTTATGGAATGTTGCTATTATAGCCACATAGAAGACTAAGACGTAAAATTTAAAATTTTAACTTTCCCCAGTAAAAACCTGTAGCGAAAGGGTTAACTCGCAAACGCATGAATTATTTTGGCGTTTGTTTAACCAACATCGCTATTTTCTATTTAAAGCAAATTTCTAGCAAAAAATCATTAAATCAATCAAATCAAAAAAGTTTATTAAGTAAGTACTAATAAAAACACTTTGGATTTAGTTGTCGTTCAAAAAATTTACAGCATCGCACAGTGATTCGACTCTATTCAACCGAGAGGCAAAATTAGAAGGAGTGGACTGATCTTAATAAAGTTTGGTAAACTAGTTATGGTCAGCAGAATTAAAATCTCCATTTTGTTTTTCTTAATCTTTTGTATTTTGGCAATGCCTGAGACTTAAATTTGCAATTTTCGTCATTTTTGGTAAGCTATAGCAACAAGTGCGCTGCTAGATTTTTCAGATTTTATGTACATTTAATCAGTTACGTCAACATTGATAGTTGCACATACACACTAATTAATTTTTTCGCACAAATTTTGTAGGGGTTTTCTTAGTTGGAGTTTTACCCCTCAAATGACATCAAAATGGGTCAATTCTGAGACTATAAATTTTTTTAATTTTGCTAATGGAACGAATCACTATGCAGGGGTTTAATTAGGAGATATGCACACATAGGTTACTCCATTTGCGGATTAATAAATGAATAATTAAATGACTACTAATGTTTTACTTAACAATTACGAGAACTATTTGCACAGAATGTCTGCGTGCGATCACCTAACTAAATGGCTAATTAGAATTGCTGGGCAGTGAGCGTGTATGATCAAAGTCTATTCAAGCGTTGACTGTAGTTTGCGACTGTAGTCGCAGCCACTTATCAAAGCCACAACGCGTAGGGACCACAAAACTTACGGCAGTTGGTGAAGTGTTCCGCTTGCAGCACGAACAGCAACGCAGCCACTGTGAATTTGTACAGAACGTTGCAGTGCGGTGACGTTGCCATAACACTGAATATTACAATTCAGAAACAGTTGGACAATCGGACGGCAATGTCCGAATTAGTTTGATGGCCAAGGCCTGCAGCTTTTGGCCGTTGTGACGCCGCCAATTGATGGCCGATAATGATGATTTGCAAATGTGCAACAAAACTTATTACTGTGGTTTACACACTCACACACTCACACACTCACACACCCATGCACATAAATGCACTGATGGCAATAAGGGCAGCAAAACGCTGTCACTTGTTCTGAATTTTGACACAATTAGCGCGTTCAAGCAATTTGCACTGTTTCCACTACATATTTACACACACACTCACATGTGTGTGTGTGTAAATAATGTTTTTAAATAATATTTAAGTAATATATGCGCCCGCACGGCGGGTTATTTGACATTATCGAGCACCGAGTGTTGCATTTGTGGTTGTTGTTGCTGTTGTGTTGTAATTATTCGCACGTTTCTGAGTGTGAATTGCGCGCAAGGCTCTCTAGCTGCAATATTTTTCGGTTAATTGACTGCAGTTTTATGTAGAAATTCTATTTAAAAGCGAGCGCGCGCAGCTCACATGACTGCGCGGCGATTTTTAAATTAACTTTTTCAATTTTAGCAAATTAACAAAAATTTCTCAAACACTGAAACTGCACTTTAGACGCTGATTAATTTTATTGAAATGCTCAGAAGTCAAATATTTATTTTTTTTTTAATAAATGCTGCTTGCTTCGGAAGCGCTTCAAACGTAACTGCCAATTTGAATTTTGTTGATATGCCACCAGTCGAAATTGAGTCGCGCTGCTCGACGTTTCGTTTCGATTTTTCAAGTACGCGATTTTCGTATCACTTATTGGCGCAGCGCGCGTGCGTTGTTAAACGCTGAGTCTCCAGCTCGCAAATGAAATTGAAATTGAAAATTCGTTGACAACTCATCCGCTCGTTGAGCGGCTCGCGCGCTCACCTGGCATCGGCGGAATCGTGCGCGCCGCCGTCGCTTGCATTGTTTGGTGCTTGGAAATATTCTAATGCCCGGCTCAGCTGCGCCAAGATCGACGCATTGGCAAACAATCACAACAGCAACAACATTATCGCACAGCACATTTCTCACAGGCAGTCAGCAAAAAAATAAATAAATACAAACTTAACAACAACACATTTCGTATGAAAATTTGTTGACTTACCGATGGAAATGCTTTTTTTGTGGATCTTCGTTTCATTGGCGCTTTCATCGTTGAGGGCGGCTGGCGCACTGTAGCTCGTTAACTTAACTGGGTGTAACGCACGCTGAGCTTTTTCTTCCTATTAAAACAACAAAACAACAGCGATTAACTGCTACTTTTACACAGTAATCGCTAAGGTACGTAAGAGTTGCACAGTGGTCGTAAGATTAGAATATTTGGTAAAAATTTTAGATATGGAATTTTTGAATATGAAAACTTAATTAATGAATTTTATAAGTGCACAAAATGTATTGAATTTGAACTTATTGCGATCACGGTTGCCACTTTTGGTCCATTTTCTTTAATTTGGGAATTTTTTTTAATGAAAAAATGTGTAAGCAAAAAAAGCGAACTTCTTTTTGAATGTTGTTGCTAAAAATTATGAACAAGAATATTTAGAAATCGGAAGAAGTTCAATATAAATGCAATTTTTTCTTTTTGTGTTAAATAATTTGTTATCTTTAATTGTTATTTTCTCCTTAATTGTTATCTTTTTTCCTTATTATTGCATATTGTTTAGTATTGTAGTAAGTCCCTATAGACATTTGGCTAATAAATCAAATCAAATCAAATAAAATCAAATCAAATAAAATGAAATGAAATGAAATAAAATAAAATAAAATAAAATAAAATAAAATAAAATCAAATCAAATCAAATCAAATCAAATCAAATCAAATCAAATCAAATCAAATCAAATCAAATCAAATCAAATCAAATCAAATCAAATCAAATCAAATTAAATCAAATCAAATCAAATCAAATCAAATCAAATCAAATCAAATCAAATCAAATCAAATCAAATCAAATCAAATCAAATCAAATCAAATCAAATCAAATCAAATCAAATCAAATCAAATCAAATCAAATCAAATCAAATCAAATCAAATCAAATCAAATCAAATCAAATCAAATCAAATCAAATCAAATCAAATCAAATCAAATCAAATCAAATCAAATCAAATCAAATCAAATCAAATCAAATCAAATCAAATCAAATCAAATCAAATCAAATCAAATCAAATCAAATCAAATCAAATCAAATCAAATCAAATCAAATCAAATCAAATCAAATGAAATCAAATCAAATCAAATCAAATCAAATCAAATCAAATCAAATCAAATCAAATCAAATCAAATCAAATCAAATCAAATCAAATCAAATCAAATCAAATCAAATCAAATCAAATCAAATCAAATCAAATCAAATCAAATCAAATCAAATCAAATCAAATCAAATCAAATCATACCATATCATATCATATCAAATCAAATCACATCACATCACATCACATCACATCACATCACATCACATCACATCACATCACATCACATCACATCACATCACATCACATCACATCACATCACATCACATCACATCACATCACATCACATCACATCACATCACATCACATCACATCACATCACATCAAATCAAATCAAATCAAATCAAATCAAATCAAATCAAATCAAATAAATCAAATCAAATCAAACCAAATCAAATTAAATCAAATCAAATCAAATCAAATCAAATCAAATCAAAACAAATAAAATAAAATAAAATAAAATAAAATAAAAGAAAATAAAATAAAATAAAAAAAATAAAATCAAATCAAATCAACTCAAATCAAATAATTCTTTGTTCAAAACAAACAAATAGTTTCTCTCCCTTTTTGGACCTTTTTCTTGGCAAACTTTCATACAACTTTAGTTGAGTGGCAACTGTGATTGAGATTTCACTACATAATTAAAGTCAGCTTTTAGTTATCGGATATAGTTAAACAATTTTTTGAAATTTTCGAAACAAAGCTTTTGAAGAAAGGGATAAGTGCTGGTACATAAATATTTTTACATTATCAGCCATTTGGCATATTAAATTTATTTTGAAGAGATAAAAAGTTAGACCTATTTTGGTGAGGAGCTATTCTCAGAATTCGCTGGATTAGGCATTCTCCACTGAGTACTTTTAAGCTGGCGATAGAGAAAGCTATCAAGGGAAATCAAGACGGCGCAACAGATCTGCCTAAAGTTGGACTGGAAGCGCACGAGAAGTTTGCTAAACCTTTAAAAGGGCCACACTCAGAGGTTTTGTCGTAATCGCTGGACCCTCTGTCCAACGATTTTTTTTTTAGGTTTAGGTTCAGGAATTTTTTTGTTTTTATTTCTATTTATTAATTTATTTTTATTTATTTAAGAACAGAAAGGGTACAGTGAGAGTTTCACTGCACTTTAACATAGGAAAGTTGGACTTTTTCCTATTCCCAAAAAGGAAAACATCGACTGCAGTTCAATGCGTTGAATCACAAGTCATCAAGACATAAATCCATCAAGCGCACATAATTTTGATCAGCAGCTCTTCTCTCAGCAAGCAGCAAATTGTTTTATAAAATTATATAAAATTTGTTTATTGCAAAAATGCTATTCAAACTCGCATGTAAACGATGCTTTCTCATCCACTGTGCCATTGCATATTCGTATGGCGTGTGCCTCCATTGCTGTTGTTGTTACTGCGATCAACGCGCACTTGTTGTGTATGTGTGTGTGTGTGTGTGATATGTTTTGTATAATATAATGTTTGTGGTTGCGGTTGCGGGGGAATAACATCGGCAACATGTTGTCGAAGTGGCTGTTGTTGATGATATGCGGCGCTGATTGTGGCATGCGACAAATGCGGTAGAGATCGATGTCGCCGCTGCGTATTCAGTTGCGACGCTTGCGCGCTGCTCAATGATGCTTTCAGTATTTTAACCAGTTGAGCGATTTGATCGTCGACATTCTTGTGTCGCTGTTACAATTTCTGCTCATGTAGTTAGATACAAATGTCTGTTGGCGATATGCGCGCCCTGTTGCGGCTGCTTACTGTGACATGTAGTGGGTGAATCGTTGTTGCTGTTGTGCGGAGCTACTCGTAATGGCTACTTGTAATACCTCAAGCATGCCGAATTATTTGGAAATTCATTTTGATGGGCATTTCCAAGGCATTTTTGCCGTGTTTTGTGACGTGAGTTGTCAGCTAATGCAATAGAAGCAGCCCAAGCAAACATGTGTAGCTTTAGCTGTTACATGACGTGACTGGAGGATTGAATGGTGGGAGGAGGGGTGGCGGGTGGCTACATGAACATGTGCTTTGTTTATCGATTATTTCGTTGTATTACTTCACTGGCAAACCTTTTGCTCCGCTTGTTGATTGTATTTTCCGCACGTTGCGCGGTGCGTAGCTATGTGTGTGTGTGTGTAAATAAATACACGCACGCCCGATATGTGAAGGCCAACCGGTGGTTCCTCAGCTATGCAAATTTGACTTTGAGGTGGCCCAATTGAGGTGTTTTTGTGTTGGGGCTCACATTATTAGCGAATCGACGCAGTTATTGCACTTTGCAGCAACAAAGATTGACGTATTTGTTGTCTTGTTTACTTGGTTTTGACACAATTTCGTATTTGTTACTTTTTATTTTCCATTTCTTTGCATTTCTTCTTGACAACAAGAAGTTGACTGCACAACAAAATCAAATTTTTTTTTTAATAACAAGGTTCTGACAACGGATTCTGGTAGAGGGGATCAAAAAAAAATATACGTGTATCGGCGTTTTGAACGTTTTCGTCTGAATTTTTTATCCCCATTTTTCCCATACACACTAACCCTCAAAAATCAAGTTTTGTAGGACATTTTAGTACCAATTTTGAATAAGTACGAAATAAACACTTAAACACATTTTCAGTTTCGGCTTAATTCTGGCGTTCAAGTTAATTTCTGAGCTTTCATGTATTCAGAGACCTATAGTAGAAATTTATGGCGAATATTTTCGTGGTACATTTTGTCCTTAAAAAGTCCTGTTTTATAGAACATTTTTGGCATTTTAGAAAAAAGGGTAAAATTGACCCATACAAATAGGAGCTACAGGGTTAAAATGCTCCACAAAAATGTTCTTCGTAGTATTTTACATCAAATTGCTGAACACATCATATACCTAAAATGTGAGGTTACATGGTTTTCGTATGCCGATTCACCATAAGAATGTGCAAAAAGGGGAGAACTTTGACCCCCCTAAAAAAAATTCAGACGTAAACTTTCAAAACGCCGATATACGTATATTTTTTTTTGGCCCCCTCTACCAGAATCCGTTGTAAGAACCTTGTTATTTTTTTCGTTTATTTCTAAAACTTTTTATTTCTTAATTTCCTTGAAATTCTACTTTTCAAAACCATCAACAACAGGGATCAATAAAATTCCAACAGATTACAAATTTGCTTAGTTTTCTAATCAAGTTTTAATTGAAAATGTAATTTTTTAGATTACTAACTTGTAAACTTAAACTGAAACTAAAAACTTGTTAACTTGAAAGCTATGATACTAAAACAAAAAATTCTAAATTATTATATGCCTGAATATTATTCAGACTTTATTATTCTTTATTTATTATTTATTTATTTTTATTATTTATTATACTTTAATCGTAAATATTTCATTTTTAAAAATTCCAGAAAACTGACTTTTCAAAAGTTCTAAAATTTGCTAAATGTTGACAAAATGACACTACAATTCGAAAATATGCAAATTTTTTGTAATTCCATTAAATTTTCATTAAATATGTTTCAAATTTATTTATTTATTTAAAAATGTTAGGAAATTTATAAATGAATTAATAAATAGTTGAGCCATTTTTAAAACAAATTTTAATTAAAAGTTGGCAAAAAAACAATACAAATCACTTAATTGCCACATTGACACCAACGGCCAGAGCGCAAATATTTGTACATGCATGCGGCAATAACAACACCAACAACAACAACAACAAAAACAACATTAGCATAAGTAACCATAGCATAGAAAACAATAATAAAAGGTCAGAGTCACTGAGTCCACAATGCTGACAAAACATTAAAGTGGACCGCCGGTAGGTCGTCCAGCTCGTCCTGCCAGGCTGAAATGAAAATCGAAAATTATGTGGCAAAGGCTGAGCGCCGACCGCCGCTTAACCGCATAATTCCACTCGCCTGAACGTCAAACGAATTTGTTTAACATTTTAATTTCATTTCGTTGTTGTTGTTGCTGCCGTTGTCATTACTTTTATTTTCATTTGTGTGTCTACTTTGAATGCACAGTGGTGCGCGGATTGCGCAAGTAAAGAATTCGCCCAGAAAAAAAAACATACTTAAATTTGGGGCCAATTTTGGTTGTTTGCGGAAAAGAATTAATTGGAATTTGCAATTCGCACGCATACAACAAATTGCGTGCTCGCTTACTTTTGATGTTGTTGTTTTTGTTTGCTTGTTTGTTTTTCTGCGTTTTAACATTTGTTTGCGTTAATTTTTGTTTTTTTGTGGTTTGTTGATATTTTTTTTTGCTTGACTGCGACAATCGGCGACTAGACGGCAAACAAATGTGCTTAGCGCGCGCACACAATTCTATTGTTTTTTTGGTCATTGTTGTTGTTGTTGTTAGCATGGCATTTTTAGTGCGACACTTACACTTACTACGCTCAGACTTGCGCATTTGCATAATGTTTTCATTTTGCGGAAGGTGGAAGCGAAGCGCGAATGCGGTGCGAGCTGGTCGGTCGGGGGCGGAGCGGCGTCGAAGTTGCGCGGGTGGGCGCAGCTATGTGGCAATGTGACCGCTTGCAACGCATCAGCGCACTAACGTATTCAACCGCAACTACAAAAACAACTGCGCATGCTAATACCTCACAACAAGAACAATAACAATAAACAAACGGCACCCGTCGTACGCATAGTCCAGCAGCGTCAGGTGCGCGGGGCGGCCGAGTGGCTTAGCATATTTGCGCACAGAGCAAAGTGACAGTTTGTAGGCCAACGAGCGCGTAGGGTTTAATGTCTGGCTAACCTAACCTAACCTAAGCCCAACCTAACCCAACTTTCAACCAGCATCAGCAGTCGACGCACCTGAGCCCGAGGGGGCGCGGCCGTTGTTGCTGCTGCTGCTGCTAATGGTGCCAATGTCGCTGGCAGTGCGGCCGCGGTCACCGTCATCGCTCGCACTGACTTTTGGGCATTTTTAATTAGGCTCAGCGCGGTGTCAGCGCCTGCAGTTGAACTCTAATGCCGCACTACTTCAGTCATCCAGCGCTGGGAATACGCATACAATTATGATTATTCTTTTTTCAGCACACGCTCGCAATTGCGCCGGTCGCTATGGGAATTGCGTTGCCGTGTGCAGCAAACAACAATTCCGCTACACTGCGCCGCGCGTCGTCGCTCACTCGCTGGCATTCGCTTTATTTGCATTTATGGTTCAAGGTGAAATGCAAAACTTTGTGGGTCGGTCGCTGGGTCGGTCGATTGCTCGCTGAATTTCGCTTACTTTCGATGCCCTCCGCACTTTACTTCGCTGCCACTCGCGACAGCGCTTTGTTCGGCACACGCCAACTGCCATAAACCGTGTTAGAAGTCAGCTCTTGTTATTGTTATTATTGTTTTAATGGCGTTGTTATTGCCTCGGCTGGCTATTGTAGGAGTCACGCTAAAAATTATTGTGCGGATTTGACCCTTTATTGTGGCGCGGTGACAATTACGTCATCGCTCTAACAATGAGATTGCACTATTATAATTGTTGTTGATTTTGCAGGGATGTCATATACATACAAACATACGTAGACGTGTTTGAAGCTATTCTTAGGAGCTTAAATTGCGCTGCTAATTGATGTTCACATGACAGCTAACCTACCCATTATTAATTGTTTGAGCACTGAAGCAAAGAATCGAGACGGTTCAACTGTGCAGTATTTATTATTTATTATTAATGTCGACATATAGGTAATGAATAACTCAATATTATTAAAAGGTAGAGAGAAATGGGCAAATAGTAGGTATATAATATTAGATTCAATTGCGTATCTTAATATAAGCCTCTGTAAAGCACTATAAAAGATAAAATCTTAATTGTGCAATGATTGTTTAAATTAATAAATGAATAAATGAAATGAAATGAATAAATTAATTGAAAAATCTTTAGCATTCTGTGAGCTTTCCCCTAAGACTGTTGGTTAGTTGAGTGGTTGATACCACAGCTATGTAGCAAAATTAGCACATAAAGTGCCGTTTTGATGCCACATACTCATTGTGTTGATATTAGCTGGTATTTTAAATCCGTTTTGTGAGATCCAGGAAGTGTACAAGCTACCTGATCTCCATAGTTGAATTCGTTCCGAGGCCTTCCGAAAAAGGAGACCCGAGCGAGCATAACCTGCTCCTCTCTTAACCCGGACATGTACACAGACAAGGGGTCAATGTCTCTCTCTGGTCCTCCTGGTTGAAGGGTATTCGCGTGTTCCAGACAAGCGAATAAGATAAGAAGTGAATCTTGAAAAAAAATCAGCATGACTAAGATAATCAAAAACCAAAGAGATTCCTTACTTAGAGAATTTAATCCTAAAGATTCTAAAAACTATTAACATGCATCTTCGTTCAAGTGGCATCTGTAAGTACTGTGCAGAGAGTTAGGAAAATCACGCAAAGTTTTCATACAAAAAAGAGGCAAATGCCTTGGAGAGTATGACTTGGTCTGACTCATAGTGAAATCAATAAAGTGTACCAGGTAGATGACGTACACTTATTTCTCTGAGTAGCAATTGTCAATGTGTCAATTTATTTGTGTCAGTTCGATTAACCTTTATTTTTGTTGTCGTTAAATTTAAAATTTACTTTCAGTACTCCAGAAATATATATTTTCGTAATGTATTTTATGTTAGAAAAACATAGAAACTGCATTGCCGTGCGTGTTTTTGCAGAGACAGCACGTTTTTCCTGGCGTGTAGTTGCGTTTTTAGTGTCGGTTTTGGTGCAGAACGTATTTTCAAACATCAATTTATTTTGAAATTTTTTCATACAGCACAGACGGGTTATGAACTCTGACATTTGTCAGCAAAATGACATTAACTGTCAGAAAATAAGTGTACGATGAAGAGAGAGTTCCTCCTATCTGGCACACTTTATTAATTTCACTATGGTCTGACTGACCTTTTTTAGATGAAAATCCCTGTCTTAAAAACCATTAGGGGATCGCAATACATCAAACAGCTCATAGCGTATAACACTCTGTTGTATATTCAATTTAATCTAAGTAAAGCTAACTGTCTAAGTAAAGCTAACTGTCCACAGTGAAATGTTTACTATTTTTCGGCCTATTTCAACACTTCTCCCAACGCGCCAACGTATTCTAACGTTGTTAGAATTTTATTTTGACAAGGAAAAGAGAAGACTTATAGATTATAATACCTCCTGTCGTTGTGTATACATCTAAATTAATTTCGGCATATTTCAACAATCCACTCCAAGCGCCAATTCATCCCTATGTCATCATTATAAGAAGTTTAATTCCACAAAATAATACTTACTGAAGATTTAATCGTACTCATCAGCCTACTTTTGCATACAAGAATTCAAGAAAGATCGATCTAGCGATCCTATGTATGTGAAGTACTCTATGTATTAAGTACTATCAATGTTTGAAAGTACGTATGTATTAGGTGCGCAGCTAAGTTCTCGCTGTTTTTTTATGAAAATTTAACTTTTTCTGAAAAATTGGTTACAAATTAATAATTCAAAGTTAAATGTTTTTCCCATCTTTCAGTAAAGCTCGAACACGGTTGGCGGTAGAAACGTCCGTTTTTGAGGCTATATATTTTGTGATATCTTCATATGAGCGTAACTGCTGATCAGCCAGACCATGTCCCATCGAACGGAACAAGTAATAATCAGACGGCGCAATATCTGGGAAATATGGTGGGTGGGGTATTTGAGCGTTTCCAAGTAGGTTTTAACGAGTTTGGCAACGTGAGGCCGAGCGTTGTCATGCAGTAGAATCACTTTTTCTTGTCTCTGCTTGTATTGTGGCCGTTTTTCGCGCAGTGCTCGGCTCAATTGTATCAATTGAGTTGGATGCCGTTTCCAGTGATGGTCTCGTTCGGTTTCAACAGCTCATAAAAAATTACATCGGTCCCACCAAGTACACAGCCTAACTTGCGCAGCGTGAATATTTGGCCGAGCCGACGACGTAGAAACATGACCGGGCAGTCCCCAAGCATTTTTCTCTCGGGTTGCTGTAATGAATCAATTTTTCATCTCCCGTCACTATGTAATGAAGAAAACCCTTCCTTTTCTGAAATCATAAGCAACCCAAGTTCCTTGCTTTTGAATCATTCCCAACGCATCCAATCGCTTGGAAATGGTTTGCCGGGCAACTCCTAAAGCTGAAGCAAGCTCTTCTTGCGTTTGGAACGAATCCTCATTGAGCAATAGTTTTTATTATTGAATGTAGGTTAAATCGAGCCTTGAATCCATGATGATTGATGCATTGGTTTGTGGTCCAACGCACTGACCACTAAGCGACTGTGACAGTGATTTCGATGATGAAAAGTGGCCTCTGGTGTCAGTGTGGTATCTTCTACGCCTACACCAGTTTCAGTATTAAGCATAGAATATATCATACCATACTTCATATATACACATATATGCTCGTATATACCAAAACATTTATTATACCATATACTATACCATACCATATATCACTTCATATACCATATAATACCATGTACCATTCTATATACCACATCAAATACTATACCATATATGTACCACATGTCAAAGGCTCCTTTCTGGTCCTGGGCTCTTTTCAGTTACCACACATCTCTTCACGCTTTTGTTATTGTTAACTATTTGCGCTCAATGATGGTTTTGTAAAAGATGTCAGTGTCGAAAAAAAAAATACATTTTTGCCACTTGTAACACTACTCGACACGAAAAATTCTCCTAAAAATAAAAGTATTTTTTAAACTAATCTTCGGCTGCTGAAAACGAAACTGAAAATCAAAAAATTTTCTTAAGAAGCGTTTTCGAAAAATCTTCGAAAAACACGTTTTTTCCTCTTATTTCAGTTATGAGCACCAATCTCGTAAACCAACCATCCGACTAACACAAGTGGCCCGTCGTTCAGAAGGTAATTAACTAACCTTTCCAACGATATATAGATTGTTCAAATCAGGACCAAAATATGTCAGGTATGCAAAACATAAATGTTTTGGATCTCAGTCTGTAGATTCATACATCTAAATTTTTCTATTTCAGAGTTCTGAAAGTTCAAAATAGAAAATTTAGTAAAAAGGAGACAATTTTCCTCTGTCATCTGGTACCCATATCTTCATCATTGCACAACCGCAAATATTTGAAAAAATATTAGTCTAAAAAATACTTTTGTTTTTAGGAGCACGCGATGAACCCATTTTTTGTCGAGTAGTGTAATTGGCCGCAGAGTGTAAATAACGCTTTTGTGAAGTTGTTTGCAAGTGATGCCAGCCAATCGGCAGATGTGCGAAACTGTTGACGATCATTTCATCACTTGCTTGTTAATTGCTTACCGCTAGTTGCTTGCTTGTTAATAGTTTACCGAAATATTTGCGGCATTGAAACGCAAAATCCTTTGTAGCATTAAATGAATTTTATTTAATTTGAATTTCAATAAATAAAACACATCATAAAAACAACTTATCTGTATGCAAATATTATGTATATCATATAGGTTGAACATAATCGCTTATATATCTTCTTTTTTCTTATATAAATTGTATGCCTCTTGGTAGATGTTCATGTTGTATTGTATGTATGTATTGCTATATGTATGTTTAGTATGTATGTGAGATGGTAGGCATGTTAGGGGGGATGTATGGAAGGGATGAGTGTATGTGAGTGCTCGAGCTATACGAGTATACATCCATATGTACGTACATATGTATGTATATATGTCACGCATCAGTGTAGGTGTAAGTTTATGCTAACGTTGCATTTTATAGCTGTGTATGTAAATAGTATTGCAATGATTGGCATTATTCACAATGACCGAAGGAATGCTTTTGGAGTATTCGCTGTGAAATGCCAATTTTGAAAACGAAAACTTGCGCCACTATGTCGCTTGTTCATTTTAATTCGATGGTAAAAACGCTGTGATTTTTCGAGCAATGTTTGTTGCTGCTATTTGTTCAGGCGCAGATATCAAGTCATCAGCTGTTTGAGTGGCATGTGGAGCAGCTCTCGAGAATGAAAATCGCAAGTATTCTTTAGTGCTTAGCACACAGCGGAAAGCGATTTGGCAACAACACAGAGTTGTGGTTAGCGAGGACGTGGGAAAACATGGAGTTTGGGGTTCGGTTTTGGTAGGATTCTGAGTTTTTGGCATAAATTATTCAAATGTGTGTTATTTAAGTTTTTTTGTGTTCGTGTGTTCATCAGTAAGTAACCGTGTAAAAAGCGCAATTCTAACCGAAAACTTGTCCAAAGAAATCGCCTTAAAACTCAAATGGCTGCTGAAACGCCTTTTCTACTACCATTTCAAGTGTTGTTGGTTTTTTTAGCTTAGATTTTCTTTTATTCCAAAAAGCATTATCTTTAGTACTTAACTGTATATTAAATTAAACTAATTCACTTTTTGACTTTTCTCCCTTTTTTTCTCACGAGTGCACAAAATTACATGTAAATATGTTGTTATAATTTTTCAGCTTCTTCTTAACTCTGCTTCGGTTTTGCTTCGTGATTTCTTCAATTTTCTCTTACACTGCTTACAATTGTTTATCGATTTGGTTTGGTTTGGTTTGGTTTGGTTACTGTTGTGGTTGTAGTTGTGTTGAATTTTTGTTTGTTAAATTTATCAAAGTAGCAATTTGAATTATTAGCTAAAAATGCTCATAATTGATGGATTCTTATCGTGATTTATCATCTCTATAGCTCTTCGTCTCGTCTCGGCTTGTCGTCGCTTCAGTTCTGCGTTGCCTCTCTTATTTTCTCGTACATTTTAAATATTATTCTCATTTGGATTTTTGTGTTTTGTCAATTTGTTGCTGCTGTGTTGCTCTGCTTCAGTTGTTCTGTACTCGGGTTTCGTTCATTTGCTCGATTCGATTTGTTTTTGTTAAGCACACTAAGTTACCATAATAATAATTATAATAATAATAGTTCATATATATTTATATGTATGTACTTTGTAAACTTTAACGGTGTGTTCTGTTACAAGAATTTCTTCTTTTCCAACTTCGTCTTCGTCTTCATCATTATCATCATCATCCCCCTTCATCGTCATCGTCGTCAACGTCTACGTCTATGTCTACGTCATCATCATCTTTTGCATCATTATCGACTTATCATTTTCTTTTTTAAGTAAATATTTTCAACGTTCCACAAAAAAGTTGTGATCTTCTTGTGTGTGTGTGTGATCCGTAAAATATTTGCATCTTTTTTGTTTTTCTTAGAGTTTCTTGCTATAAAAATGTTAAATGCATTTTTTATAGTTCAGAGAGAAAAGTTGCAGTTCAAAGGAACGTAAATGATTTTTATTTTATTTTTCTTAATTCGGGTTTATTCGGTTCGGCATTTACCGGTGTGGTTTTATTACTGGAAATACTGTTGAGACAAATGCTGACTTCAGCATGAGTCGAATTCATATCAGAGTGCCAAGTGTTGAGTTGAGTTGAGTTGAGTGTTGAGTGAGGTGAGAGGTGAGCGGTGAGTGAGGTGTGGGGTGCTTGCAAGCAGAAAAGTAGTTTGCGGCGACGGCGGCGGTGACATCTAAATTTGCTTTTCTCGTTTTCCCTATTCCAAGTGATTTATTTATATAAATTGGTTGACTTGTTGGTTTTTTGTTTGTTGGTGGCTTAGCAAAATTTTCAACATAAAAGCTTAAAGTGTAGGAAATGTTGTTTTTTGTTATATTTATTAGTGTTGGTAGTAGCAAAATTCGTTTCTTCTTCTTAAACGGCATTCATTCGAAAAGTGATTTGTAAAATCATTTGGAAAAATTTGCTAATAGTTTTTCAAGTCGAAATTCTCTGCCGATAGATATAGTGAGCGAAAGTAGATAAGTTAAAGTTCAGCTCAATTAATAATCGAAACCTTAATCGAAACAGAAGCAAAAACAAATCAGTATGTTTGGTTTTTGGGTTCGATTGTTAAATCGATTGTTTTTTCAAATCTCAGTTGTATGGATTTTGAAACGAATTTAAACTATAAACAGCTCAATTATAGTTTTAATAATCGAAACCTTAAACGAAACAAAATCTAATCAGTATTTTTTGATTTTTTCGGGTTCGATTGTCAAAATCATTTTCAGTTATATTGATTTTGAAATGAATTTATCATTGTCAAATTATAAACAGTTCAATTATAATTTTAATAATCGAAATCTTAGTGGTAATAAAAACAAAATCAGTCGATCTATTATCAAATCATCAAACAAATCCATCTATAAAATAAGCCTATCACCTTTTCAATTCGCCTTGGAAAGAAAATGTGAAAATGTTCAATTAGAAGTGAAAATATGAACACTTTGAAAGAATTTTCAAAACTTAGAACTCCTTATTAGGAAGAAGATAAAAAGGAATTTGCACACTTTGAACAAGAAAATGCTAAGTGAAATGAGAAAACCTGGCCACACTGCTTTGAGTTGTGTTCTCTTTTAACTCTAGTAATCGGATATGTTAAAGATACAACAGATTTTTGCATTTCTCACTAAGAGTTGAAAGCTGTGAAGGTTAATAAATTGAAAATTAGCAGTAATTGTCACAAGTAAGCCACAAGTATTTGCAATTTAGATGCTGGACTATAGGCCAGACTAACAACATTCACTTTGATGGCTTCCAAACAGAACTATAAAACAAGGGTTATTACTGATGCCCTGAACACATTGACGACAGCAGCGACACGACCACATCTGTTAAAATATGAATTCAGAATGTTCCTATAAAGATGATTAATTGGACAACTGCACGGCTACAAAACCACCGAACCTAGTTGTCGCTATTGCCATCCGTAGAACTAAATATTTTAATTTTTTAGGCTACAAAACCAAATCAATTGGCATTACTGCTTTTGCCTGCTTACATTTTCTGGGTACAACAATTACAAATTTGTTAGTATTTCAGTTAAAAGTTACTAGTTTTAGAAATTATTACATATTGTCATTTATTTAAAATTTATTCTAAAATCATAAAATGAATATAAACGAATGCTAATTAGAAAATTTATGCAAACAAATTCCAATTTTGATTAGGCGCACAAAAAATACTATAGAGTTGCTGTTTCTGTCGCTTTCATTCTAATTAAGTAGTTGATTACACGGCCACAGTTGAAGTCTATGCCATCTTGTAGTCGTGTAGCATTGTCGCTGCAGTCTTCAATGTGTTCGGGCCATGACTATTGCAGAACTCACTCCGAGGCATTAAGCCACTCGCAGAAACTGTTTCTACACTGAAATGTTCAGGGTTGCACCATTTTAATGGCCCACAAATATTCAAGGCCTAAAGCGATTTTAATGAAAAAGTGTCAACACATTACGATCGATAAACGTTTCACTCACACCCGATTTTGTTATCAACTTTTTTTTTTTTTAAATACGAGCCAACGCGCAGGGGATACCCCTATAAATGCGAAGCATTGCGCTAGTTCAGGAAGGATATATAGGCTGGGAGAAAGGATGTTGGGTGAAGAATTTGTGGACTTGAGCCGCTTTCCCTCACCATATCGCCCAGTAGACAATTTCGACTTTTAGCTACTTTTTTGAATGAAATAAAATTTGATTTAAAATATAATTTTTTATTATTTTCATTGCATGCCTTCAATTGTCATATTTACTGCTATCAGCCGCCTTGAATGCCCAGCGGCATTCGTTCTTACGTCTTACTGTCACTTTTACTATAAGCTTTGTCGTTACTAAGTACAACTACGTTGGCAACACTTTCCATTTAATAAGGTAGCAATTACAGTTATTATTACTTTTATTTGTATTTCTTTACTTACAAGAAGCACGTTTCGTCCTGCTTTGTTTTATATTAGTTGTCTGTTTGTTTCGTTTCGGTTTCGGTTTTGGTTTTCTTTAATCTTACTGGTATGCATTTTCTGCCTTCAGTTGTTGTTGTTGTTGTTAGTATGTAGTAGTTTGATAGTCGAAGGAAAAGTAGGAGAGGAGGAAAACGAGGACAGAGGACTTACTTCTTAAGTGTTTTCGCTATTAATTCTTCGTTATTCGTCATTATACTTGTTCAATTACATATTTTCAAAACTTATCACAAAATTCATTGGGCGGAATTTTAGCGTGTACATAAATATCTGAAATGAGAATTACATACATACATAGAACGTTGAGAGTCGCAGTGACAGTCACTGCGCCTAAAATGACACTTTGCCTTCGCGTGCGGATAATGCGTTCCGTTATGTGGTAACTGCTACTTTTTCTCGCTCTCTTTATGTATCTTTTTTTTTCAAAAGCTAACGGCGGCGCGGAAATCAATCAATCAAACTCAATCGGATTGCATTGCTTGCGTGGAACTCGGATCTGAAGCGAATGTTGCTGGTGCATTTTTCACTTGTTTTCTTGTTTGCTCTATAAAATAACCTAAAAAAAATTGTCATTGTTGATCCTCACATTTCGAGTCGATTTGCAAAAGCTTAAAGATCGCGCAGCGTTTCTACGTTTCTAACAATTTGGAGTGTGGAGTTGCTGTGCTCCGTGCTTGAGCGCAGTTTCTATTGCCTGTTTGTTGCAGTAGTTGTTGTTGTTATTGCTGTTATGATTGCACAGAGGCAGCCGCAACGTTTGACGTGGATGCACGTTGTGCACTTTGGCGACATTTTCGCATCAGCTGCTTCAATGCGATTTCAAATTGGTGCATTTGGGTATTTGTTGTTGTTGTTGTTGCGGTTCTGCTTGTTGTTATTATTGTTGTTGTATATTTTGATAATTGTTGTTGTTGTTATTTTGTTGATGCGCGTGCAATGCAACATTTCCGAACAGTGCCGCAGCGGTTTCAGTTGCAGCTTCAATTTCGATTGCGATTAAGATTGCAATTTCAGTTTTACGCTCATGAATTTGTAATTTCCTCGGAAATGCGGAAACGCATTTCCCGCCACACCTTGTTCGCACCCGCGCCACATCCACATTGCGCGTGTAAGCGCTGCGCCGTCTGCGTCGCATCCGTTCGTTGCCACTGCTGCGGCTTTGCAAAATCCTGTCGCTGTTTGCTCTTATTTATGTGTGTTTTTATTTAGTTGAAATGGAAATCATAAGTTCAAGTGTTTTGCTTCTCAACTGCAGCGGCGGCGACGTGCCGCCCCGCTCGTCCTTCGGTACGCGTCTGCTGATGGATTTACTTAGAATACGAGCATCTGATCAGCGCTGCCTTCCGCACTGTCGTCGTCGTCGGTCTCCTCGTCTTCGTCGTCGGAGGTGAGTGACGAGGCATTGTTCACAACGGACTCTGTGCGCGGCGAGAGAAAGAGAAAAGCATTTTCAAATGTTACAAATGCGTCTAACATGTAGCAAAAAGTCAAACGATGATTATTGGCAAATTGAAATTGGAAACTTTGGCAAAATTTATGGTTGCCAACTGGCAAATGGGCAGTAAATTTTTAACCGCCGACATGATGACGCAATGCAATGGTAAACAGAGTAATTCACTTATTGGCAAAAGTTGTTGTTGTTGGCAAAGGTTGCGATTGCAACACGAATGTAGACGGTGGCTGGTCGGTTTAATAATGAGGCGAACGCCGAAAAGTATGCAGCAATTCAAACAAACAAACTTTGATGCTCTTTAACCCTTTCGCTATTTTGTTGCCATATGGCAACATGCTACTTTGTGGACGTCTGCATCCTCTATGGTTTCAAGAATACATTTTTTGTTGGTCTTTAGAATAGTTTGAAGTTTTAGGAAAAATACGAAATTAATAAACTGAATATTTAAGTTTAAAGAAGAGAAGTATACACGTTTTTTTAATGGTATATCTTGACAATAAGATAACTTTGACAAAAAGATAACTTTTTAATTTGACGTTTTCTTAAAATTTAGATACATTTTTTTTAAATTTTGCCTGAAGTAAATAAAGAAATATTCAAATTTTCGTTATGCGTAAAAAGTTTTATGTTTAAGTAATTATTACAGCCGCAACGATGTGGTTGCTCTCATAGAAAAACACTCTAAAATACAGGGTCCGAGTATAAAAATTAAAAAATTTCTTATGGAATGTTGCTAAAATAACCACATAGAAGCCTAAAACGTAAAATATAACATTTTAACTTTCCCCAGTAAAAACCTGTAGCGAAAGGGTTAACACTAGAAAGACCACAAGTTTTCCATACCTACAAAGACTACATATCATATACGCTCATATCCCGAAAAGTACATATGGGATTTGACTAATTTTTCACAAAATACATTTTTTTAAAATGTATAAAATCTTTCACGATAAAACAATAAAAGCCACCAAAGCAAAAGTTTATAAAAATACTAAAGAAAATACAGATATTTAAAAATGAAAAAACCGTCAAAATGACCGCAATGGTATTTCTAGTGTTAAAAGGGGCAACAAGTTAAGAAATTTAAATTTGAATATGGAATATATGTACATGGAATAATCTCTTTTTATATCTAAATGTCAAAAAGTTTGTTCATTCGAAACAAAAAAATGGTTGCGCACTGAGTTTCCAAATCTACATAATGCTTTACGAAATTGTTTTTCCTTTTTTTTTTAACTAAAAATGCTTTGATATTCAGTTTCATTACCATTTGTCAAAGAGAGACAGAGAGAGCGCATACATAAAAAAGTTAGTGTCCGACCGAATATTCGGTTTCGGCCCAAATAAGTGGGTTCGGTTTCAGTTTCGGCCAAAAAATGGCCGAACGGCCGAAACCGAAACTTTCTAGAATATTTTTTTACATTTTATTGTGTAGCAGATATATGTATGTATAGTGAAAGGAGGATTAATTTAGATGCCACCAATGTAAATAAACTTTTTTTTTAGCATATAACATTAAATTATTTAATTTTGAATATTAGCGAGTAAGGTACGAAAGAGTGATTTTTTCATGTTTATGTTTTTGAAAAATAAATAAATTGTTTTTATTAATAAGTATTTATTTATTTATGTTATGTTTGTTTGTTTGTTCTTTATTTACTTAATGTAAAATTCATTTGTTTGAAAAAAAATGCTTGGTATGGTGATTTTTATTTCAACTAAATTGTTTCTGTTTCGGTTTCGGCCGAATGTTAAAATAAAAACCGAAATTCGGTTTCGGTTTCGGCCCAAAAAAGATGTTTCGGTCGGACACTAAAAAATTGTTATCATATTAAAACTCGATTAAACTCTTATGAAAGAAACTAAAAATAGCTCACCAGTTTATAACCAACAAAGTGAACCCAAAGACTGAGCTACTTTGTCCCATTCTACAACAACAAAAAGGCCAACAAAGAGACTTGTGGGAAACTAAATATTGTGCGGATTATGTCCTTATCCTTGTTTAACTTTAGCCACAGCTAAAGGTTCTCTTCAATTCCGGTTGAATTTAAACTAACCACTGACCATTAAACTTTTTTTGTGCCACCGGAAAATCAATCAATTCCATTACCATTTGTAATCATTAATTAAGCCCACACACTGCCCTGACCTTTGGGGCCGGTGTGAATGAAATCCCACCCGACTTCCTGTTCAAACACATTTCGTATGCACCGCAAAGTGTATTTTAAGCCTTCCCTTCCCTCCCCTCCATTCCACTCCACAAAGCCACTCGCTGCCAGCCCACCAATTTGAGTGTGGTGGAACAATTATTGCTGGCACTTTGCGTATGTGAAATCACCGTTAGACGGCCGACAGTCCGAGCAGCACTTACCGCAATTCGGCTTGCCTCGGGTGCGTGTGTTGGCGAACTCGACGCCGTGCTTGTCCACGCACCAGCAGACGCCGACCGAGTTGTGACACTGGGTGGGCTTGTAGAATCCCTGAATATCGCAGTCGGGGGCGTAGGCGCCTGCGGATAGAAACGAAAGAGCAATGGGAAGCGGTCGATGCAAATTAGACAGAGTATCTAATGAGCTGTGGTCGGCTGCTGAGCGCATGAGTTGCGGACTTAAGCACAAGCAGAGAAAATGGCTTGAGGTAAATACGAAAGGTACACTAAAGAACACGAATAAAAATGAAATGAAATTGAAATATTTCAACACGAATAAATTATGTGAAGTGTTGGAGTAAAGTGTGGTTTTTTAGTTGAATTGAATAACTGGGTTGAAAAACTGTAGTTAAAAGCAAAACAATTAATGATGAAAGAATTAATTAAATTTAATGGCCATTTGGGTGAATAGATTAAGTTGAGATGAATCAAAAGAAGTCGAGTGAAAACATTGTCTTACAGGTCAGTGAAGAAGTTAATCATTTACTTTTT
This sequence comes from Melieria picta, assembly GCA_964056695.1. NCBI lineage: Eukaryota > Metazoa > Arthropoda > Insecta > Diptera > Ulidiidae > Melieria > Melieria picta. The sequence continues at coordinate 125,378,423 of OZ057398.1, forward strand.
ATATTATTTATTATATTATATTATTTATTTTATTATATTATTTATTATTATTACTATTTATTTTATTTATACAAGTTGAGTGAAAACAATGTTTTATCTGTCAAAGCAGAAGCAGAATTTATCATTTACTTTTTTATAATTCAATTTTTTATATTCAATTTACTTAATTATAAGTTTAATAAAAACTTGAAAAATTTTCTAATAAACCGTTTGAGCATTTTATTTTTAATCTTCTCTGTTTATCACTTTTCGACTTGAGCTATTTTGCCAAATGGCCGCTAAATTGTGCTGAGTAGTGTCTATCAAACAGTTTAGAGTTTAAATATTCATGGCTAGATTTCTTAGTATATTTTCATATAAAATGTAAGTAAATTTGTATAAAAGTATTCAAGTATCAAAATGCAGCAGCTTGTAAGCGTTTTGTCAAGCTAAGCGCTATTGTGCAGCAGATTCAAATGCGGTTAGTGTACCATACAAAAATCGGTTTGAATAGGTATGTATGTCATTATATTATAAATATACGAGTATATATATGTATATATAAGATTTATGTATACAAGTGTCAGCGTGTGGCTTGCACGAAAATTCATTAGCTGATTTGTGTGGAAGAAATGAAAGTTAAGGAAATTAAATTAAAAAAGTCCACCTGTACCTATCTCACCTGCAAAGTCGCCAGCGATTCTTCGGCGAACCGCGGCACAGGGACGATCGGTCTTCTCGAAGCAGCGGCACCACTCGCGCGTATTGATCGAGTTGTCCTGATCGAGATCGCAGGTGTCGATGAATGGCTTGATGCAGCGCTCGTTCTGGTCGTGCTCCAGGTCGTACATCTCCTGCAGCGACAGCAGGCCGTCGTTGTTCAGATCCAAATGGCCGAACATCCATTTCGCTTCCGTTTTGCAGGCGGGCGGGAAGTGCGCCTTCGACTTTTGGCTGTGCTGGCGTCGCTTCTTGCTGTCGGCCATGATTACCGAGAACCAATCGAGCAGCCGATTGCCAATGGCGGTCAGCTGTTGTGGCTTGCATTCGGGCGATTTCGATGGATAGCCTGCAAGTGATTAACGTACAATATTTCACTCAATACATTAATTTTGTAATTATTGAAATGCACATTAAATGTGCTTAATTTGCGGCGCAATAAAGCGTACCGTTGTTGTTGATGTTCTTGCTGTATTTTTGCGGTTTCTCAACGACCTCATTGTAGCCGCGTATTTTGTGCTTATCCTCCTGATACTGATTGTCCTGCATGTGCGGAGAGAGCGAAAGAGAAAATGTGTGTCGGCAATTTTTACTTATTCTATTGAATTATTGAATAAAATTTAATACAAATAAAAGTTCATAGAGTGCCCATGTTTTTATTAGAAATTAAGGCATTTGAAGTTTTTTGTTCTTTGATATAAAAAAATTGTGTTTTAAACGAGTGCAGTGCGCATAATAAAATTGAATTTTGGGGCAGCGATTCAGTTTTGATTTTGTATATATATTTTTTTCTTGATTTTGTATAATTTTTCCTATAACTACCAGAAGAAAAAACAACATTTAATCAGATCCCAAACCACAAATAGCTATTGGTTTCTTCTTCTTTGGCTAATAGGAACTTTAATGCTGAGTTTATTGTAGTGTTGCGAGATACCTGAAATGACTTTCTCCTAAATCTTAAAAAAAAGCTGAAATTTCCTTCCGAAAATTAAGTCTTCTAAAATGTTTTGTCTAATTTTTGTCATTATAAACTAAGGAATTAAAGATATTTTAGAGGCACAATAAACCGTTTAGGTTGCAGTGCGCAAGAGCTTGAGCCCAACCCATAATAATAAAGAACTAAACTTCTTATAAAAAAATAAAAATATATAGTTATTATTTAAAAACAAAATAAAAATTAAAAAAATAATAATAATAACAATAAAAAAATAAAAACAAAAAAATTAAAAAATAAAAATATATTTTTATAATTTTTCTTATTGCAGTCTTTTTATTCATTCAGCTTGAGCTTAACAATATTTTAACACAAACAAAATATACAAAAATGAGATCAATATGAAATTCGCTTTTTAAACTTCCCTCATTCATTGCATACATTATAAACTTTGAAGCACAAAATTGAATTAAATTAATTTATAGACTTTCAATATTTAAGGTTTCAGTGCCACTAATGAGGTCAAATGTATCACCATCAAAATCTCCTAAACTTTCTCCTAAGCAATTCTTCCTCCCAAAAAATTTCTTAAAAGGCCAAGAACTTCCTAAATCTATGAGGAAAAGTCCTGATCTGGCAACACTGGTTTATTGGTCTTGAGCCTGTTCCACTGATACCTCTTGCTGCCATCAAGGTTACTGCAATGGATTGGGTTACCTAAACGCAGAAGCAAGTATGGCAGAAAGAGAGAGAAAGCCTGCATATGGTAACATAGACGAAATTTATGCTCCCGGTTCTGTGGGGCCATTGATATCGGTTCTTTTTTCAGCACTCTGTTTTCTATGATCTAGCCAAAGTGTTCTAAAAGCTCCAAATGGGATAACTTTCTTAAATCTGACACCTTTTGCTGTAGAACAATTAAAAAATCAAATTTCAACTTTTCAAAAATGTGTCGATCTGGCTGCTCTCATCGGAAAGCTCAGAAAGTCAACGACAGCATAAAGGTTAGGTAGGTTAAGTTAAAGTGGCTGTCTCGTCATGGAACTTTGCCGAAATACACACTTAGGCCACAAAATGGGCCCATTGTGATACCACAAGGAGAAAGAGATCTGTTTTACTGCAAGTTGAAGAGCCTAAAACAGCCAATTTGAATTGCGCATAAACCCTAACAAGTTCTTGAGATTCACTGAACTTAGGTTCATTCAAGTTGTCAAAGATGGGAGATCCTAAGAATTTCCATCCATCCATTCCATAGAGAGAGACAGTGGGTAGTGGCAGAGAGAGACTTATAGTCTCATCATCATCATCAGCATTTCTTTTGAACATACTTCCAAAATCAGAAAAAATTGCTGCTTCTTTCTAATCGCAACTCTTCAGCTCTTCAAAACCGGATGTATTCATTAGCGAATGTATCCGCCCGTAGCTTCTAAACTAGAAACTGTAACTACTTTGTATGACACTTTCTTTTAGTAGAACTCTTCAGATTTTGCAAACAGGTTCGATCTGGCTGCTAACTCATCGGAAAGGCAAGAAAATACATGTTGAAGGGTGAAAAAAGTTTACTAAGCTATTGCTAAACTATTGGTTTAGCACCCTTAAACAAAAAATTCACATAACAAATTTATATACAAAACATAAATGGTTGGGAAAGATGGGCTTCAGTCTCATAACTGAGCTGTTGTGCCAATTATGGATATTTTTTCTCAGTAGAAAATTACAAGCTTCTGAGAATAAAATTGCCTTTGAGAAGGCTCTCAATTTGCTGTTCATAACACAGCACAACAAAAAACACTTTTTTCTGTTGCATGGAGTTTTTCTACTGTTTCTTACTAATTTGGGTGCGCTGAACAACACCGCACGGCTTCTTTTCCGATGCAAATTATTTTTATAAGTTTTAAAATTCCGCGGTAATTGGACGTCAAAGTCGGAAAATATGGAATTTTAAGGCGTTTTCTTTGATGGTCAAAAACATACACATTTTTTGTAAATCAATTAACAAGTTAGGTGTATAATGAAAGCCGACACATCAAGCAATACAACACAGTCAAATTATTTTGCGGAATACACATTCGCATCGAAATACAGTGGACGTCCTTATGTTGTACCCCCAATTTGTTAAATCGAAAAATTCGTTAAATCGATCGAAATTTTTTTGTTTTAAGCCATCCTTCTTAATGAAATAAGTTTAACATATTCAGTTTTTAAATAAATATCTAGTTTTATTCCATCTTGTCTTTATTCATGTCGATAGGATTATTGGTTCGAAAATTTCAGTCGAAAATGTGAAAAAATTCGAGGAAAATTCGAAAAAGTGACACGCCCATTTTTTGCGAAAACTAGAGCTGTTACATAAAAACGGAATATGGTTTTGAAATCAGCGTGAAAAAACTATTCAGAATCATGTAAAAAACTTCATGCAACAGGCATGCTGTTGTGCAGTGTAATCGGCATAAACTCTGTACGAATGTAATAAAAAAAATCTCAGTTTGAGGTTAGGAGAATAAGTAGTTGACAAACCACTTCTAACGTGTCTGAAAATAGGGTCTCTTCTTTCTGTTGGATAAAAGACTGAAGTATTTAGATTTCAATCTGTTAAAAGATGGCTTCAGCTAGGACCGAAAGTAAACAAAGCCGTACTGCTCACAAGTTTTGGGTTCAAACCGCCCTAAATATGTGTTTGTTACAAACATTTTGTATGTCAAACATTGATTCTAATGGTATTAGAATGGTGTACGGAACCCTGCCCCCAAGTAATAATAGGGTTCGTTCGAACTATCGTTGAGGTTTTTGGCACTAATGTACTAAGAAACTCTTCAGCACAACAGTTTCTACACAAAATTTTGTAAAAATTAACAAAACATAAATTTGTTTCTTTGCCGGTCCCCATAGAGTCCTGATCACTAAAGTCCTAAATAAGACCTGCTATAAAATTGCCCATTTAATTATGTAACTTTAGAGAATTAGCTTAATCGCCAACTCAGTTTTGCATGGTGCCCTCATCAATTGTAAAATTCTCGGTCGCTCATTGACGCAGTACCCGGAAAGCGGAATTCTCAGCAAACATGGAGGGTAGAGCGTGAATCAAGTGCCAGGCTAAGCCTAATTGGTAGCTAATTTCACCAGCCATACTCGAGATGGCAGCCCCACTGTTTTAATAGGGATTAACTAACCACCCACCGATTCTGCATAAAACTGTAAATTATCTTCATCACCTTTTCCATGTAACAGGCAGCTTTGGGTGAGTGCACAGTAGACTCACTGGTACAGCACTGAGAACACTCGACTCGAGTCGGCTTAAGTTGTAAGTGGTTCGGCATTGAAGCGTTTTAAGCCAACGCCTGCAAATGACACGCTACGTTATGGAAATTGAATTTTGACTTCATGGCTCCCACTAAACCCACTTAAGGCCGCGGCTGTCACATGCCAATAAAGCCTTAGCACTCCTGTGCTCCCCCTCGATTGTGCTCGTGCAGTGGGGCATCTAACGCGCACACACCTGCACACAAACACACACACATACATGTGCCTATATGTTTTTTGTTTGTTATATCTTCTAATAGGCAGCTCCTATCAGCGGTGCTGTGCCGATTTGGAGTTCATACGCACGCAATGGCTCAGTAGTGTCTGACTGGCTGGCTGACTGGCTGGCGGACTCACCTTCTTGTAGGCAGTATACTTGAGGTACTTGTAGTGTTTATTATCGTATTTGATTTCCTCCGGTGTGAATGTGAATTGGGAATTTATGTGATTGTAATGCCGATTGTTATCGTCCTTGTCCTGGTGTGGCGCAACCCAGCCGAATGAAACGAAACGGAACACAACGCAGCGGGTCGGTGCGGTGCGTTGTGGTGCGGTGCGGTGCGAATTGGTGCGGTGCAGCGGCGAAGCAACGAAAGCGGAATGCGAAATCAGCGATCCGCACGAGTGAGCACAGCAAAAGCGGCAAAAGGCAAAGCGCAAGCCAAAGGAGCATAAGGAAAAAAAATGCAAAAAAGAGATGAACGAAAATTTACGATTATTATTTATTTAGGGAATTTCGTAGAGGTCGCCGTTTGCCGCCGCTGCGCCTCGCAACGGCTCCGCGCGCTCACCATCGGCGCCAAGTGTTGATGACGCTGGCGCCCAGGTGGCGGCCACAGGAGCCGCAGGAGCTGGCAGCGCAAATTCCGTTAGTGCGGCCAATGCTCGGCGCACGTTTTGTGCTTATTTGTGTATTTGGTGCGCTGTTTACATTTGTGTTTGTATTTGTATTTGTGCTACTATATTTCTGCGTGTGTGTTCGTGTGTCCGTGTGTGCGTCAATTTATCAAAAGTCGCTTTGATATCATAAACAGCAACGTTTTCTATTGTTGCTCAATAATGCTGCTGTTGCTTTTGTTACGCTCGGTGTGGTCGATGTAGCTTTTGTTGTTATTATCATTATTATTGTTGTTGTTGTTGTTGTGGTGGTGGTAGTGCTCGGTTCATATCGTTATTGTTGGTATTGTGGTCTGCACAATTTGAATGCTTATTGTTGCGCCTTTCGTACTTACGTCCATAATAGCATTGAAATTGTTATTATTGTTGAGATTGTTGCTGATGATGTTGTTGCTGTTGCTGTTGCCATTGTCCCTATACGACTGCTGTTGCTGTTGCTGCTGTTGCTGCTGTTGCTGCTGCTGCTGCTGCTGTTCCAGTGTCTTTTTGTATTTGGCATTGAAAGCGTTTTGTCGCTCATTCACGCGCTGCAAACGTTTGCCATCCACATTCTCTGCAATGACACGGCGAAAGTGAGGAATGGGTGAAAAATAGCGAAAGTAATACAAGCCCATAGATTCTGAAGCAACGTTAAATTGTTATCGAAATGATTTCCGCCATATTGCAATAATTTTAGTTCCCTGCGCTGAACGGTTTGCCTTTCTACGATATTCTCTGCGCCAAGAATACTGACACCTGAGTTTCGTTGGCGTAAATTGGCAATAATCATATGTCGTCCTATCTATATATATGTACATATATATATCTACATATGTGTTAATTGTTTCTACTGATTGACTGATTCATCATCGCTCAGCCCAAACGGAAGCTACAAACATCAAATTTGAACTGTAGGTACATTAAAAAAACGAACCTCCACTAAGACGGGATTATTTTGAATTCGGGGTTTAAGGGGGCAAAATATGGATAAAGGTGTTCTATGAAGAAACTCGATTTAGAAGGCCTGTTGATTTCAACCTTGGTTAAAATACTCTAAATCAAAATAATTCTACATAATTAAATTAAATAAATTTTACATAATTAAATTAAATAATTAAAAAATAATTCCACAAATTTTTCGAAATTCAAAATTTAACGGGGTCAACTATGGGTTAAGGTCCGTATACGGAAAGACTACGAAAATAACATGAACCCAACCTAAAAGACTGGAAATCAAAAATAATTTCACACGTGTTTCTCATTTTTTGAAAATCAAAACTTAAAGGGGGAACCAAGGGTTAAAAGTTTGTATGAAGAAATATGATTTTTTATGCATTTTGACTTCAAACTTGGTAAAAGTACTCTTAGTGAGAAATAATTCGAAATAAATCTATACGTGTTTTTAGTTTTTTCAAAATAAAAAACTGACGGGGTCAACGATGGGTTAAGAGTTTACATGGAGAAACTGTGAAAAACATAAATCAATAGGCCTATTGAATTCAAACTTAGTTAAAATATTCGAAATCAAAAATAATTCCACACGTATTTTTCATTTTTCGGAAATCAAAATTAAGCGGGTCAACAATGGGTTTAGGTTCGTATACGGGAAGATTACGTAAAAAGGGCCTATTCACTTCGTATACGGGAAGACTACGCAAAAAGGGCCTATTCACTTCGAAATCGGTGGAAGTACTTCAAATAAGAAACAATTAAAAAGTGTTTTTTATTTTTGTAAAAATCACAACTTCAAGGGGTAAACAAAGGGTTAAAAGTTTGTATGAAGAAATATGATTTTTTACGCCTTTTGTCTTCAAACTTGGTGAAAGTACCTTAAATGTGAAATAATTTGATACGTGTTTTTCATTTTGTCGAAAATGAAAATTTAACGGGGTCATCGACGGGTTAAAAGTTTAAATGAAGAAACTGTAAAAAAACATGAATTAGTGGACCTAATGACTTCAAACTTGGCGAAAGTACTCTTAGTGAGATATAGATATATAAGATACTCGTATATCCTCTCAAATGTTCCGATCTCAGAAAATAATTCAATTTAAAAAGTGGTCTAAACACCTATTTTCTATAAAAAATTTTTTTCATTCCTAGAAGTATGCAATTAGCATGAAAAATTAAAAAATCTGCATAAATACAAAACATAATCTTTTATTATCATTTTTATTGCAAAACTAAGGGGTCCTCATACAATTTCTGTTACTTTTCGCAATTATCAATGTTGACGTAACTGATTAAATGTAAATTCTGGAAAATCTAGACAGTACACTTGTTGCTATAGCTTTCCAAAAATGACGAAAATTGGAAATTTAAGTCTCAGCCATTGCCAAACTACAAAAGTTTAAGAAAAACAAAATGGAGATTTCACTTCAGCAGACCATGATTAACCACTCCTGACTGACCACTCTTTCTAATTTTGTCCCGCGGTTGTATGGAGTCGAATCACTGTGCATTGGCTTCAAACTTGCGTGTAAAGCTGCGGGGTCCTGCTGTTAATACATGGAATAATCTGGCAGCTACTTGTCTCTCACATTTGACCTTAGAGAGTCCAACACAAAAATCAAAGAAACGTAAACAATTTTCAAAACTGAAAAATAAATGTTTTTGTCAGCTAACACGTCGCTCGATCGACGGTTACTTTATTGCACTGCATGAATCACAAAATTGCTAATCTCACTGCTTCTCTGTGCCTTTAAGTCTCAACTATGTTCTACAAATTTTTATCTCTTCTGTACATATAAACAAACAGACCCATTAGGCCGACTGTAGCATTCACTACGTAGTGAATTGCGCTCTTTAAATGTATTTTTTTAATACTCATTAGACGTTATTAACAGTTATTTTTGTGTCAAGTTGGCACAGTATCGTTGTCGTAATTGGCAGTGTTGCTGTGGCTGTAGTTGTTGCTATTAATGTTGCCGGCGTTGTCTGGCGGTAATGTGCCCCTACGTACACATTTAATTAATGAGCTCGGGGAATTGGCGAAGCAGCCGCTGCGGCGCTGTTTCTGGATGGAAAACAATCGTTAATTGATATTCAAACTGCGACGCGCCGAACTGTTTAACATTGCAGCGGCGAATGGCTCATTTCGGCAGTATTTGCTGATGATTTTCAATGAATAATTCACGCTACAGAGAGCAAAATTTAAAGTTGACTATGCTAAAGTTTGTTCATTGAAAATGTTACAGTAAGCAGGAAAATCAAGAAAAATCATTTGCGCGAATTCAATTTATTCGTTTCTCAATTAATAATGAAATGAAAATTTGTCTATCAATCAATCAAACTGCACCATAACCTTCAAACGCATTGGTTCTATGGCCAGATTTAACCTCAATTTTTCAACAATATTTGTATTTGCATTGATAATGTTTTTGTCAAACTTGGCCAACTGTCCGAAATTAATCGCATTGGCGTTTTTAATACGCATTTTCTTAATTCAATGGCCCGTTCGACCATAAAACCTCCGCCACGGACCATATTCCGGCCATCTAATTAAAATTGTGCGCAAGAGCAGCGCAGCTGGAGGCAGTCGGGTCATGGCGCACAATGCGGCATGCGGCCAGCGGTTAATGTGATTTGCATAAAGTAATTGAACAAAATAAATTTTGCGTTGGCCATGCAAATGCGGCAAATAATGCGGTTGCGCTTTACTGCTCAACCGATCAGGCGGTGGACCGCTGGCACAACAACCCAGGTCGGCCGGGCGGACAAACGGACGGACAACGATCAAGTGCAGACCATGCGACGAGTTAGTCGATTTCAATATTTTCGCTCGATTGCAGCGCTTCGAAGGCGGCAACCGGCAACCGACAGTCGGCGGTCGGACGCTGCAATTTATTTCCCCAGTGATTGAATGAGTGCTGTGCAATATTGAATTTCTGCTGCCACTTCCGCTGCTGCTTATTTCGCTGCATATTTCCACTTCCTCCCTATCGGTCGTTGACTGTTTTCCTTTCTATTCGTATTGCTTATTGCTTTTCATTGTGCTCGTTGGCGTAATGCGGCTGCATTATGCGTAGTTTTTGTGGCAATTTGTAAATTGCAGGCAGTGCTTGTCAGCGGGCGCATTTGTGCTGCCACAACGCCGAGACAACTTCATTTCTCTCAATGCACACGCACGCACGCACCGCATCGCTGAAATTCGTACTTACCCTTGCAGGGACAGAATCCCTTGCACGCTATCCTGATGGATGTCGAGTGTATGCAGTTGTGGTAATCCAATCTGCATAGCGATGAGTACGTTCGGTTGTCGGCGCCGCACAGGAAGGTCGGCTTTGCCACGGGACACGGCTTGCAGTTGCTGCAGAGTTGAGTGGCGCCGAGCGAGCCGGATCACGCCGGATGCAGCGCGACGAAACGGATGACACAGGATGCAGCAGCAAACACGGCAGCACCGCGCACGGAAGAAGAGAAGAAATAGATGGGAGCGGTGTGTTAGTGTGTAAGCCAAAGCAGCGCACAGTCAATGTGAGAAATAAAGTGTACAAAGTGTTGGAAAATTAATTTCTTATGCAAATCATTTTCTTTGGTGTGCACTCGCGCTGTCAGGCGGTCTGATGAGCTGTTTGATTTGCTATGATAACATTTTTCCCATTACAAACGCCTGCACATGCACGAAGTACACACACACACGCACACAACACACACATATCGATGGGTCTATGCAGTTGGTTAAAAATATTCTACGCAGCCAAGAACGTGGTCGCCTTTCTAAACCCATTTTCATCCATTGTGCAATTATTCGACAACTTTGAAAAGTCACCAAACAAAGTCTGAACAATATTTCTAAATTTCTACAAGTCTCTCTAGAACTTCATAGATTAGAATTCCAAACTATGCAATCGTTGCAAAAATATTTAAATATTACCAACATTTCTTGTGTTTAACCGAAATGATTTAACAACGCTTTCATTTGTTTAATATTTTCTCTATTGCTTTGTTGACATTTTTAGAAATAATTTAAGTACATATATACTCGTATATGTTGTATTGTCTCTATTAAATCTATATTTCATATAGAAAATAGTTACCTCACATTTTTGTGACCTTCATTTTATATTTTGTACAACAATTCACCAAACAGTTTGTTTACTTTAACTAAAATTCCCAAATTGTTGCTCTTGTTGATTGCTTCTGACAGCAGCTTAGCACGACAGCAAGTCTACGCTCTCAATAGAATTTCATTTAAGTCCTGCCAACACGTGTCAGATGTCAATTTTTGTACATTTGCACAGTTTTGTTGGATTGTTTGTGCCATAAAAGTGCACAAGTTGCATTAAATATTTGCACAAATTTTATTCGAATTTCACAGCACACAAGGACGTTGGACTCGACACATACATAGCTACACACTCGGGACAAAAAGTTATGGTATGGAATGTAAAAATTCACTCACTCACTTGCTTTATATTTTATATAAGACGAAAGTACTCGTACAGACGTACACACTTGCATTAAGACATATGTACATTCATACAATATATACGTTTGCCACTATTCCCTAAAGCCACTATTATAGGCTTTGTTGACAATGTGGCCGTGGTCATAGTTGCCAGAAGCCATGCGCAGGGCTGAAAAAACTGCCAACAATGGAGTGGCGCAAATACGAAACTGGCTTTCAGCCACTGACCTTAGCCTGAACGAACAAAAAACAGAAGCTGTGCTCATTAGCAGCAGAAAATATCGTTGAGGTAGCAGTCGTAAAAATGGGCGACTACGACATCGCGTCTAAGCCGGTGCTAGAATACCTAGTTGTGCGTTGCTATGTTATGGTAAGCTGTGCTATGCTTTGCTAAGCTATGGTTGGTTGGTTGGTATGTTACACTTTGCTATGCAATGCCATTCTATGCTATTCTATGCTATGCCATGCTAAGTTTTGGTATGCTATGCTTTGTTATGCTCTGCCATGCTATGCTATGCTATGCTTTGCTATGCTCTGCTATGCTTTGCTATGCTATGCTATGCTATGCTTTGCTATGCTCTGCCATGCTGTGTTGTGCTACGCTATGCCACGCTTGCTATGATGTGCTCTGCTATGTTATGCTAATGCCAAGTTGTGCGTTGCTATGTTATGTTAAGCTGTGCTATACTATTCTAAGTTATGCTGTGCTATGCTATGTTGTGCAACGTATGCCACGCTATGCTATGCTTTGTCATGCTTGCTATCCTAAGTTTTGGTATGCTATGCTATGCTGTGATATGCTATGCTATGCTATTCTATGCAATGCTGTCCTATACTATACTATGCTATGCTCTGCCATGCTATGCTATGCTATGTTGTGCAACGTATGCCACGCTATGCTATGCTTTGTCATGCTTGCTATGCTAAGTTTTGGTATGGTATGCTATGCTGTGATATGCTATGCTATGCTATGCTATGCTGTGTTATGCTATGCTGTGCTATGCTACGCTTTGCTATGCTCTGCCATGCTATGCTATGCTATGTTGTACTACGCTATGACACGCTTGCTATGTCACGCTTGCTATGCTAAGTTTTAGTATGATATGCTATGTTATGCTAAGCTATTGCCATGCTATGCTATTGCCAAGTTGTGCGTTGCTATGTTATGTTAAGCTGTGCTATGCTATTCTATGTTATGCTATGCTTTGTTACGCTATGTCATGCATGCTATGCTACGTTTTGGTATGCTATGATGCTGTACTATGCTGTGCTATGCTATGCTTTGCTATGCTCTGCCATGCTATGCTATGTTGTGCCACGCTATGCTATGTTATGCTAAGCTATTGCCATGCTATGCTATTGCCAAGTTGCGCGTTGCTATGTTATGTTAAGCTGTGCTATGCTATTCTAAGTTATGCTATGCTGTGCTATGTTACTTTTTTTTGTCCACAAAGTATACAAAGTTTAACTGAAAAGTATTGCCATAATTATTTGAAACCGTTAACCCGTCATTTAATCCGCTTAGCTTCAATAATATTGAGAAGCCATGGAATTAATATTAAATCCCATCAATAAAAACAACAACTTTTGCAACAAAATTGCATAAAAAAGTTCAAAGTTAGTCAAATAAAAAAAATACTTTGGTAATATGGCGAGCGAAGACAAAAACTTGTAAATATGATTTGGTTGACGTTGACATTTTATCAAACAAACAAAGTGACATGAACGTCAGGCCTCGTTGGCCGAAAAGCTTATACGCTCTCGAGCAGCTCGGCGGTTGCGGCCATAGGCAGCGAGCGGCAGCTGGTGAAATGTCAATAGCGAAAAGTTTTATTAAACATTGCCGGCGGGTATTGGTTTCCACTTTTCAGTTTTCAAGCGGTCAACAAAAACGAAGGCAACAATCAACACAACACAACGCAGCGCAGAGCTCGGCTCAAGCAGCAACAATAACAAATTGGAAATATTTTTTGTATTGATTCATGGAATTTTAATGCCGTTGGCCTACAGGCAGCACAACGCAAATCGGGCATGAGACGCTGCCCAGCGCAAATATTGAACAACATTTTAAGGTGTGTGTGTGTGTGTGTGTGTGTGTGCTTCAAAAAAAAATTGGACACACGTGTAAAGTAAAACTGCAGGAAAAGTGAAAATCCATTTAGAAAATGGCTTCTCGAAAATTGCAACAAGACAAACTAATGTCGCCAGAAGCGCGCAGCGTGGGACGCTTTTGTTGTCGAGTGTTGCGATCGAATGTGCGCACAAAGAAAGCAAGAAGCGAACACGAAAACACAAGAAGAATGAACATTAAGCAAAACAAAAAAGGCGCAAATAAGAATGGCCACTCGTGTGCGCACTTTTATGTTATTGTTGCCACAAGAATGGCCGACTGCTAGACCCCAAAACATACATAGACAAATTCTAAGAAGTTCTTGGTGGCATTTCATTGCATTGTTTTTTTTTTCAATTTAAAAGCGAATAGCACTACAGAGCATAGGACCAGCGCAACAACTGGTGCGGCTTGTGCGGTCGCCACATTGCGCGACAGTGACAACTTTCAATTTTTAGCGTGTAATTTTGTATATGTATATATGTATGTAGCTATGTGCATAAGGACAACACATGTATGTTTCAAGTGTAATTTTAGAGGACTTCATGCTGACCTTATTTTACACAATAAATTTTAAAAGCACTTTTTATGTTAACTAATCCTTTGAGTCAGTTAAATTGCTAGAAAGCAATCAATTTTCTCAATACTGTGATGAATTGTTAAGGCAAATGGCACTGAATATAGCTGATTTCATTGGAATGGAAATTTTACCACAGCATACATTTGAAGGCATTTAGTTTCAGTAAAATGCATAGATTACTAATAAAAAAGTCAATCAAATTCACTCGAACGCGCTTTGGAAAGTATTTCAGTGCAACAAAATGTGTTAATCTAAAAAATTTCTTAGGCAAGAAAATTTTGTGTTCAAAAAGAAAAGCACAACTTTTAACCATATCGAGCTAAGACATATTAAAAACTTTAAACCGAAATAATAATAGAAAATGTTGTATGAGGTCTAACTAAGTTTTCAAACTTCAATTTTCGACTTAAGATACTCTTCCATATGACCACAGATACATATTTATAATAAAATAGTTATTTCTGAATAATAAAGATTAATACAATTAAATGACAGAATGTTAAAAAATAATCTACATATTTCATCTCTCAACTTTTTGGACAATGAGCAGCTCTCTTAATCCTTTCCCTATTTTGTTGCCATATGGCAACATGCTACTTTGTGGACGTCTGAACCCTCTGTGGTTTCAAGAATAAATTTTTTGTTAGCTTGAAGTTTTAGGAAAAATACGAAATTTATAAACTGAATATTTAAGTTTAAAGAAGAGAAGTATACACGTTTTTTTAATGGTATATCTTGACATAGTAAAGGAAGAAGAAGCAGAAAACTTTAGATAACTTTTTAATTTGACGTTTTCTTTCAATTTAGATACTTTTTTTTAATGTTGGCTGAAGTAAAATAAGTAAAAAAGTTTTATATTTAAGTAATTATTACAGCCACAACGATGGTTGGTTGCTCTCATAAGAAAATACTCTAAAATACAGGGTCCGAGTATACAAATTAAAAAAATTCTTATGGAATGTTGCTCATATAACCACATAGAAGCCTAAAACGTAAAATTTAAAATTTTAACTTTCCCCAGTAAAAATCTGTAGTGAAAGGGTTAACCAACCAAAGGTTACGGGACGTATGAGTAACATTTGAATCGTGAAAGAATGCAAGAGCCACTTTGCAACTTGTCAGTCGATTCATAGACTTTTCATGTACTTCAGTATCATCACATCGTCACAATTCGACTACTTCACACTTTTTTCAATGTTTGAACTTATTTCTTATGAAAAAACCAACTTGAAGAAATATTTACTGAGACTTCTAGTAACGGCGTTCGATTTGAAATGTAAATAAAACAAGTTGTATGTGAACTATCCATTCAGACTTTTCATTTACAAGTATAATTTTCAATGACTTTGTCGCATAAATTCTGCTAAATTTGCTTGATGGCTTTGATGACTTAAATATAACCTCAATTCTACTAGTTAAAGACCTAAAGTAATAAATCTAAATACGTTAAATCGCACAATCTCGATATTCATTCAAACGGCGGCGACATGAACAGATAATTAAGCTTGTAATGTCTTAAGACTTATTTTTCTTGTTCTTCTTTGCGGATATTTTTAGTCAGTCCATGTTCAACTCGTTGTTGATGGTCATAGCAATGCCAGTTTCATTTTGGTAGAAGTATGAACCGAGTAGAGATTTCCAAACACTTCCTTTGCAGCAGCCCTGCCTTCACATTGAAAAGACTAAATTTCTTCGGGAATAGTTTAATTAACTCTCTAGCCGATCTGTGTAAACAAGAGTTGAACTTGCAAGTTTTTACAAATTTCTATTTGTTTACTTTTTTTGGATGGTTTCATTTTTGGCAGCGCAAACTTACAGGAAAAGTACCCAAACAAAACTAGTTTGTACAAATTTTTACAAAGTTTCCGTACACAAACAGAGCTATTGTTTCAATAAAACTTATTCAAACATCACTGGTAGTATGCAATTTATTTTTTTGTACTAAATAAGGCGGTTTGCCTTTTTCGAAATTAATGTGGCAAAAGCAAAAACTAAGCTTACTATTTTATGTTTCGATCATGGGATCGGATTTTCTCAATCCCGGGATTTTTCGTGAAGAATTTTTCCGGAGTTTTGGAATTCAGGATCCCAGGATTACAATTCCTACTATCTATTTAAGGACCATTAAGTCCCGCCAGACCAAAATGCACACCAAAGAGCGATTTTCTCGGGATATATTAAATGGAAAATTTTGGTGCTAATGTATCTTTTATGGATTGGTATCGCCTTAAATCCGTGGCTTGTGCTGTGCTTGTTCACAAATCACATATCAATTCATTCAAAAATGTTCCTACGTTCAAATCACATATTGCGAGCACATATTGATAAAAAAAATTAAATGATTTGTACTCGCTGTTCAACGCTATGCACAGTAGAAAAAAATGTGTCTATGTCTTGCGAAATGTATTAAAACTACACATTTACCATTTTATAAAATTTATTTTGCACAAAAAATTTAATTTTTCAGATTGCCCTTTTTCTCCTCACACTAACTATTGAATTTCGAATTTATTTATATGTATTAATTTGTCATTGTCATCGAGCACGCTGAATTTTCTCCTTTTTCACAGTTTGCCATATATTATTTTGCACAAACAACTAAACGCTATCGTTTTAAGAATTAATGTGCAGACATTTGGTACAACGCAAAGTTTTCAGCAATGAGTAATTTACAAAAAAATGAGGCCATTACCTGCAAAGAATTGCGCCCATTGCCCGCAGTAGACAAAGTATTCATTTTACCCAAATCGAAACACTAACACACACACACACTCACACTCAAACATATGCGTGCACATATCAATAGCGTGTCCCATATAAATTACCGCAGAGTACAAAAATTTAAACTTTACATCAATAACAATACTCAAAAGCTACACACACACACACACGCGCGTCAAGTGCACAGCGTACACGAGGAGGCATTGGAATGCCGCATGACGAGCACTTTGAAGAGGTCAGAAGTTAAATCGCGTGTTAGGTCACAATTTAGGTTTAGGTCAGACGCTGGTAAGGCTGAAGCGCGCCAACGAGCAGCACACACACACACACATGCGCGCACACACACAAATACAAAAGCACAACGGCAATGAGCGAACAGAAGAGCAATAAAAATGACCGCAACGGCAACAGAAGCAGCCATGCTTACAACACTTTGGCAATGGAGGTCGCGCTGACGCTGACGCTGGCACTGACGCGGCCGACGACGGCGCTGTCGCTGTCGCTGTTCAACAATGAGGCAAAATGGCGCTGGCATTGTTGACGGGAGTGTTGATGGCTATTTCTTTGTCGTCGTCGTCATCATTGTTGTTGTTGTTGACATTTGTTTCTGTAGCTGACTGTGTGCGTATTTTCAACGCCGCAACGCGACGCCTGTGTCCTGTCACCAACACGCACACAATGGCAATTGCTCGTCACGTGTTGTTGTTGTTGTAAATAAATGTGTAAACCGTTTGGCGGAATTTCTTTCACACCGACACACATTCGCGCGCGTACACAATAAACCACAATTTTATGACACAAGTACAAATAAGTGCAACACAGCAGCGACGCACACACACACACACAGCACAAACACCAACGAACGTTTAAGTGTGTCAAAGGTAACCCGCCCCGCATGTTTAAATCTTTGAACTGCGCCTAGCGCTCGCGGCCCTGACTTCCGGCGCCCCCACAAACTGCGCACTTTTCACTTTCACGCTTGCACTCTCGCTGCCCGGCCGCCACTCAGACACTCGGTCACTTCAATGTCGACATAATTAATAAAATTTGCAAAATCTGATTTATTGTCGATGATTAGGCAGCTGTGATGGCCGAAAGCCGAAGCGAAAAGATGTGTCATAGCCAGCACAACAGTACTTACTCCTCGTCTTCCTCCTCGTCTTTGTCGGCGTTATTGTTGTTATTGTTGTTGTTGTTCTCATAGAAGACATCATCCTCGCGAGAGTCTTCGTCGGAGCTGAGGTTCTTATCTTCATCGTCGTTGTCCTCCTTGTTGGCGCGCCGCTTGGCCGCCTCCTCCTCCAAGTATTTGGCTTTCGAGATTATTTCGTCACTGAGATCGGTTGCAGCGCGATAAGGCAGATTAAATGTAATTAGTTTTCACACGCTCGTTGCTGCTGCCCGTTGCCCTACTCACCGATTCTTGTGCAGTTCCTTCTTCGACACGCACACGGCGCTGTACTCGTCCTCCAGCAGGCAAATTTCGCGCTTCTTGCAATTCAGCGGCCGGCAAAGGTCACCTGCAAAGCAACAACAATAAACGCAATCAAAAGCGTAAACGTATTATTGACAAAAGTAATCGGATTTGTAGTCAGTGGTTACAGTATTAATTAAGGTTTTCCCTTTTACATTTTTTCGAATATTTTCAAACGTGCATCTTTGCATTTTGCGCGCCGCTGAACGAGCAATGAGTCGAAAGGGTTACCAGACTGCAGTCAGGCTGAGTTCATAAATTTAATGAACACTGCTTATTAGCTTAAACGCGGCCGTAACTTTGGTAATACAACTTTTGTGCTCTCATAAAAATTGGCATTGTAGGCCAGGCGGCCATCTGTCAGCCGTCGGCCGTCGACTCGAGGTGAAATAAAATTCCAATTGAATCGGAAATTGTACGTTCGACAGCCTTGTGCTGTCATTTCGCGCAACATATTTTATGGCAAATGAATTTTGCAAGCACATTTCGTTGGCCTTTACGTATTCCTGACTTTATTTTATTGTGTTTGCTGTTATTGTTATTGTTGTTGCCGGTTGGCGCTGTAATACATATTCAGTACTTACTTGTGGGATCGTGTATCCAGCGTTTGCGTTCGCCAATTTGGCCGCCTTTCGCCAGAGCCTGTGAGTTTTTATTGATCTGCAAAAAGAGATAAAATTTAAATTACTCCAGCAAATTGCACTGAAAAGCAATGAGAGTACGAAATGTGCACAAATCGACTTGCGTGCATGGCTCAAATTATCGAAATCAACCTCAATGAAGTGCACTGAAGGTCAATAAATGAGCGTAAAGTAAAGACACACACATTTGCGTTGTTGTGTCGCAAACCGAAATGAAGTTATTAAATATTACGGTCCCTCATTGCGTATGAGTGACATTTCAAGAATAACGCAGAGCAATCGAAATGTTGCTGTAGCTGGGAGTAAGTGAAATTTTTAGCGAATATTTTATTGAATTCAATTGAAATATGTAGTACGAAGTGTTCAATACAGATTTCAAAGATGCAAAAAAAGCGAGTTGAAAGTTTTTTTGTAGAATAATTTGTTACTATAAAAATTTTTACAAATATGTAGGCAGGCATAACTGGCTGGCTACGAATGGCCACACATCTTTGTTGGGTTCTTAGCGATACCAGATAAAGATCCTTTTCCGAGTTGTAGTAGTAACACCGTGCGACAACAAATTTTACACACGAACGAATATCTTAAACTAATAAAGTTAAAAGGACGAAATTCAAGGATGTGGTAGTGTACATATTAGCCCTCCAGATATATTTTTTTTCAAAAAAACTATAGGAAATTTCTAAAGATATTCAAGGATAAAGTTTTAAAAGAACATTTTCAATACCTCTTCGTCCTTTGTACCAAAACATTAAATTTTCTAAGATTCTAAGGATTTTTCTCTTTCATTTGATACCCATATTGTTATTCTACAATGCGCTCAATTTTTAAAATAAAATAAATAAAATTTTTTTTAAATAAACATGTCCTTGAAATTTCAGTCCTTTAAAAAAAAATCCTGACGCCAGAGAGAAAAACTAAAAACGCAGTTTTACTACATTTGGCTCCTAGATTCGCGAGTATATCGATTTTTTCGTGTGTTTTGAAATGTTTTGATTTTTGTCGCACGGTATCGGTTGAGTATCAGTATTTTAAATAATAAAAAGATACAAAATTAATGAAGCGAGAATAATGAAATTTTGACACGTGATCAAGGAGATTTGGGGTTTTAACATACTTACTTTTCAAGAAAATTCGATGTAAATTTTCAAGGATATAAAGGACTACAATTTCCAAAGGACCTTTTTCATATCCTTTTTTTACGAATAGATAAAAAATAAACTATATTTATAATCTTCAGCCTTTCCTCTTTCACTTGATATACATATCGCCATATTCTAACGACGTTAAGTATTTTTTATATTTTTTTATTTTTTATCCCCTTCAAAATTTTGAAGTCCTTTTAAAAGGACAAAGGATGTAGAAATAAAAAACTGAGTACGCAGCATTACTATGTTTGGTCTCTAGTTTCACGCCCATATTGATTTTTCCTGTGTGAAAAATTTTTTTAATTTTTGTCGCACGGTGTTACCTACAAAAGGCTCTCAAGCTGCTTTTATCGGCCCTGAAGCTATTCTGCTACTCCCATCTGCTTTCATTACAGCCACTGTTTACTAGTGGGTACTTTTAATTCACGAGTGAGCGGCTGCAGTTGGACGAAACTTTTGCTTCCTGTCATCTCAGATTAATTCTTGCAATTTTTTCTGTCTCTATGCAGGAAAAACTGCAGGCAGTTGGTCGGCCTAATGATGGGTAAATCACATGGAAAAGGTTCTGCCTGTGGGGAGGGGATGATGAGATTGTGGTGCACTTTCTAGATGTCTGTCCCGTGTACGCTCGAATCAAGTTTCAGATATTTCAACACTGATGTGTTGAGAAGCGAACTTCTTGCCTCCTTAGCACCAGATTATCTACTCGGATTACTCCGGAGGTCGAGTAGATTTAAACCAAATGAATGGAAAACCTTAAGTCGCAGAACAATGGACGTATTACTCTGTGTCTGAATGTCAGTGGCACACATAGAGGTATTTTAGAGGGCTCAAACCCCTCCGCCAAAACATAAAAAATGTTGGCACAAAATATGGTTTGAAATGGTATTCCCTCCTCCGCCAATATAAAATCCTGTATGCGTCCCTGGGGGGGAGGGGGCGTATATACTATTAAATAATCTTCCCATGTGAACACTATTTGCTCGATCACTTTAAGTCTCTCGTACTGCTGCATAACTTCCTTCAAGAAAGGCCTGCAAAACCCTTTGCAAGATTTATTGACATAGAAACTAAAGTCCTATGAGTATGGAGTCATGAGTTTGCCTAAAGTAGGTCCAACAAAATGGCACCTTTTACTTCATTGAATAACCTTTGCTAGAAATACGAGCTTTAATTCATATAGAAAACGAAAACACTGTCTTGAAAATCCCAAACTTAAAGGCGCGTTTGGCAACGCAAAACCTTTAAGAATAAAATTAATGTAACCTATGATGTATAAAATTGCACGCACAAGATGAATGTTGGCAGGTTGGTCGAGCCTAGTGCCACATACAGCTTTCGTGCGAGACACACACACACGCATTGCAGTTCAATATCCAGCGGCTGTCATAACTTGCAACTCATAATAAATCTTGGCTCGAAAATTGAAATTATACTTGCAGCGCATGTGAGTAATATTTATTACAAACGGCAAACATAAATATCAAATATTCATTTGGCCTGCGGCTCCGCATGCTTAGAAGGTCATTAACCAATGCCAACCGTTGCCGAGCCACATCCGTTTGGCGCACAAAGTTGTGAGACGTGTGAGCAACATTCATTGCAACATCTAACAGACACGAACAACTCGCATGATAAATGACAATTGACACCGAATAAAGTGAGTGTACGCATTACAAGCAATTACAAGTAATTGAATTTTGATTACAATTTAATGACGCCTGGTGAACTCGCTGAAAACTCCTTCCGCAATTTATCGACTGTGATTGACAGTTAATGAGTTTTGTTGGCGTTGTGCGGTGCTGCGGTGCGTATACGCGACTGCATTGCAATTGATTTGCCACATTACTTTTCACAATGTTGTGCTGTCGCTGCAGGTGGCACTAATGAGTGCCAAAGTTGAGAAGCAGCAAGTAAAGCTTGCATTTGCCACAATGAATATTTTCAATTGTGCACATTACATTCAATAATTGCAAACATTCAAGTTGGTGTGAGTGAAGCAGAGCGTTGAAATTCGATACGAGAGGATTGAGTTTTACACGACATGAAAAGTTTTGCGTTTTTATTTTGTTTCAATGTTGCTTATGTGTGCTGAATAAATAAGCAGAAGTGTAAAAAAATGTAGAGAAACAAAACTACATAAATGATGAATTGAATTATTTTATTTTTGCTGAAATGTTGTTTGTTTATATTATATAAAATAAATTGAAATTATATTGATTAAAAATAAATCGGAAAAAATAATATTTAATTAATTTTTAGGCAATATTAAAAAATTATAAATGTAGAATGGAGTGTTTAGTGCATACAGTGTGATGGCTTCAAAAACTCATTTACAGGGTGCATGATTTAATTTTTAAAAACCTGATATTTAGTAAGCATTGGAAATTAATGATATTTGTATTGCATTGTAAAGTGAACATGTTTTGATTAGGTATGGATTCAAATATCCGGAGTTGGACCTCTGATCACAGGACTTTGCTCTCTTCATGAAATTGTCGATGAGATTTTTATTTCAATTCATTTATTGATTAGCCTTTGAACACATATTCTTACAAATTCTTACAGATCAGCAGTTTTGAGATATTTTAACAAAGATGTGGCTCTATCTCATCGATTAAGCATTGGATTTCAGCCTTGAATTTAGGTTTTTTTTTGTAGTTTATTTAGATATTTAAGTCAGAGATTTTACAAAATCTCAACGAAAGTTGACATTGGAATTCTGGTAGATGATTCGGCTCAGAAATCCTTACTACAATAATAATGCAGCCATTACATTGTCAACCAAGTTGTCAGGTTTCGATGTCTAACCTGATTTGACATGTAATTGGACTGTTTATAGTTGCATTTGAAGGTTTTAAAAAAGATTTGATTTTTGTGGTTGATGCACTGTTTTTTTTTGGTCAAACTTTGTACAATTTTTCATTTGCTTTTGCGCCGTGAAGAAGTAAAGGCATCCTTCTAAAAGACTTTATAGAATTCTATGAGAGTCTTCTAGAATTGTGGCAAATTCAAAGCGAAGCGTACTTCAGTAAAAACCGGAAACAGAAATCATCATCATTTCTATTTTGTAATAGTTCATTTGTAACCAGTGCTGCCACAAATTGCAGTGGCATTGCCATGTGTACTCTGCAACAGTTTCTTCCGCACTGAAGTTTGGCGCAGTGTAATAAAAGGTGACCAGATAAGAAGGATAAGGGCATAAATTTAAATAAAACAACAACGGTGCGAAATATGAAATTGTAATGTAATGTATTGATATGTTATGTAATGTATCTAATGTAATGTAAAGTATTGTATTGTAATGTAATGTAATGTAATGTAATGTGATGTAGTGTTATGTAATGTAATGTAAAGTAATATAATGTAATGTGATGTAATGTAATGTAATGGAATGGAATGTAATGTAATGTAATGTAATGTAATGCAATGTAATGTAATAATGTAGTAATGTCTTTGCAACCCAAAGGTTTATTGTGTCCCTAAAATCATCTGGTATTTTATATGCTGATTTATTTAATCAAACCCTTCTGCGATATTTGCATCAGGTCCTCTTCACCGGGACTCTGTTTGCCCAGCAATTTTGCACGTCTGTGTGTCAAGGCCGGGCAATCAGAGATATCAAATTTATTCTGGCTTTATTTTGAAGCTACTTTCGACCATTATGTTTGGAAGAGCACATCATTCAAAGCAATTGTTGCACTTTTTGGTGACTCAGTTCAATAGATGCGGCATTATTCCGACAATGGCGTCCCGAGCTCGTCCCAAGTGGTTGACTTGTTAGCGAAGACTAACGGTGTGAAAGGATCTAAAGGGATGCATGATGAAATGGCAACTAACTACACTAAATATTTAGGCATTTAAACATTATTGATATCTTTGACAGTTGCTGAGAAAAACTATCACCACTATCTGGTCACCCTTGGCCGGCCTCGATAGTTCAGCGCGTTGGCTTCTCATACCAGAGGTCCTAGGTTCGAATCCCAGCTCGGGCTAGTGAAACGCTCATTTACTTCTATCGCTATCCACATGAAGCAGATGAGAATTTCAAGAATCGCAAAAGTGTGCTCTTGGCAGGCAATTTCGAAACCTCCAAGTGTGAAAGAAAAAACTGCCGGCCGCCGTTCGGATTTGGCGTTAAACTGTAGGTCACCCTTCTCCCATCCGCTTGAAATGTGAGTTGTAACATATATCGGAAAAAACAGTGTTGCATACACATTTCAAAAATGGGTGAAATATGTGGTATCACAATGGGCTTTTTATGCCTCCAAGTGTGTTTCTTACATAGGCAGTCACCAGAACCTAACCTAACATATCTGGTCACCCTTTAGTAAAGCAGTAATAGCCGTATTCTGTCTTTGTGTAGTGCTCCAGTTTTTAGCCAATTGGAATAATCATAGACAATAGCTTTTAAGATTCAAAGCTGTCACTTGCACAAAAAAATGCCACGTTATTCAAATCGCGCACTTTTATTGGGTCACCCTTTATATACACTAATCGACAGCTATTGAGCGTCATTGTTCCTACACACACACACACACACACACATGTATGATAACACCGTGCGACAAAAATTAAAAAAAATTTTCACACCGGTAAAAATCCTTAAGGGCGTGAAACTAGAGACCAAACATAGTAACACTGCGTTCTCAGTTTTTTATTTCTACATCCTTTGTCCTTTTAAAAGGACTTCAAAATTTTGAAGGGGATAAAAAATAAAAAAATATAAAAAATACTTAACCTCGTTAGAATATGGCGATATGTATATCAAATGAAAGAGGAAAGGCTCAAGAATTCAAATAAAATCGATTTTTTTATCTATTTGTAAAAAGGATATGAAAAAGGTCCTTTGAAAATTTTAATCCTTTATATCCTTGAAAATTTACATCGAATTTTCTTGAAAAGTAAGTATGTTAAAACCCCAAATCTCCTTGATGACGTATTAAAATTTCATTATTCTCGCTTCATTGATTTTGCATCTTTGCATTATTTAAAATACTGATACTCAAATAAATTAGAATTTTTGTACTTCATTAGAATCGCAGCTTCCGCCTTTTTTTAAACAACTTTCGAACAAATAAAGTTAGAGCAATAAAATTTTGGCACGTGATCCAGGAGATTTTGGGTTTTAACATACTTACTTTTCAAGAAAATTGGATGTAAATTTTCAAGGATATAAAGGATTAAAATTTTCAAAGAACCTTTTTCATATCCTTTTTTACAAATAGATAAAAATATTGATTTTATTTAAATTCTTGAGCCTTTCCTCTTTCATTTGATATACATGTCGCCATATTCTAACGGGGTTAAGTATTTTTTATATTTTTTTTATTTTTGATCCCCTTCAAAATTTTTAAGTCCTTTTAAAAGGACAAAGGATGTAGAAATTAAAAACTGAGTACGCAGTATTACTACGCTTGGTCTCTAGTTTCACGCACATATGGATTTTTTCCGGTGTGAAAAATGCTGTCGCACGGTGTAATAATTTGCAACTTGCCATAACTCATAAATTATTGTCGACTTTCAGTGGTGCCATGTACAATACAAAAGGGATCATGTACCGTTAATAAACTGACAACAAGTACCCGGACGCGTTTCGCAGTCACCGATATGCGTGCAATACAAAATATTCAAACACATTGATACATGCCGAGTACAATTCTGTACATACATACAGGTAAAACTATTTTTTGTTAATTTGCAGCTGTGTGTGTTTGTACTCGCTTTGTGGCAAATTGATTTCTCAATAAACAAAAAATCTGATTTATCAAATAGTAATTTCAATTTTAATTATTTACACTGTGTACATAAATAAATCCGATATAATCACATTTTAATTGCTGATGAAATTAAAACAAGTATCAACATTGTAAGCGACACGGCGCAATGCGTATAAACACACACACACACACACACACACCAACAAAACGTAAGTACGCACAGCCCATAAAGCGACTTTGGTGGCGACGAGGGGCCATTGTGCACGAGCAGCATTGCGTTGATACTGTTTACACACACACTCACACCAACACACATTTATACAAATTGACACACAGTTTTGAAGGCCCGAAAGCATGTGACAGTTTGGTTTTTTTGCGCTCGAAGCAGACACAGTTGAAATGTTAATTGCACTGACAGACGTGAAAATATTTCCTTTAGCATCCTTTTGCAATGCGCACATTCAATTATTCTAATTTGGTTTTGGTATAATTCAATCAATAAGCAAAATCCGAAGGTAATCAACTGCAAAGAAGAAATTACGCAATTGAGTTTTGTCGAGTTGTGCCAAATTCAATAATAATTGAATAATTGAAGCCCACGAATGTCAGTTTGCGCTCCCAGTGTTGCTGGCAGCCTGACTGACCGCACAATCATTAATTACTTCATATTTATCTCTAATTTCCGAAACATTTTCACGAATCAAAGCTTGCTTTCTGACTGCACATGCGTGTAATTCAATATTCGCCGTACAACAAATTATTGAAATTCAATTCTGCGAAATCGAGTCAGTGAATTTAGGCGACGTGGAAATTGAATACGGGCACAAATTAATTTCGCTTTAGTATTTATTTTGTTGTTTAATTGCAATTCAGTGATTTCATGTCGAATTATTGTTGCACAAAATTAAAAATGATTTATAAATAATTAAACGGCACAATTTTTCGGAATTCAATGAGAATTCTCGATATTTTAGGAGTGAGGGAAATTTTATTATTTAAGTATTTATTTTTTTTTAATTTTAATTTTTCAATTTTATTTCTGGCTAATTACACTGTGCGTGAAATTACACTGTGCCTCAAAAATTCCGACATTTTTTCGAGAAAAAAATCCGTTAACAAACAATTTTAATAAAAACATGTTTTTTCGCTTAAAACTTTTTATTAGTACATCTTACGTTGCACATCATAAGAAAGGTATGAAAAATACCTGAAATACCTGATACTCATATCGTGTAAATCAGTTGGAGATTGATTGAGTTTTTTTGATAAAAACTTTGAACTTTGACGCCGAGCCACGCCTTTTATGGGTGTTTCCCAGACAAAATTTTTAGTTTGTTAGATGCAGGAGCCAACCCTCTATATAAAAGCATACTCATTTATTTTTTCACGAGGGCTCGCTATACTGTTTTTATGCCTCGACGAAAGTGGGGTTTTTGGGACATTTTTGTCGAAAACACAGTTTGAATGTATTTTTTATGGATTGGTGTCTTAAGCAAATTTGTTGGTCGTTAAAATATCTACAAACTTGCCGAAGACAGTAAAGCGATATTCGGAACCATTTAGGACCTATTAACATTTGAACGTTGGAAGACTTAAGCGACGAACTCGACTAAAATGAGCAAAATTCAAAGTCGGATTTCTCTTAAACTAGAGCCAATCCAGCCAAACGGCTGGTGGATCTCAACTCAGTATACCTATAGAAAAGTCCTCTGAAGGTCCCCCCATGTCTGAATTTTCGACTTGCACAGTGTTATTACTCGACTAAGTTTAAGTTAGTTGAACTAACGCTACGTTTTATTATTTATTTCTTTTTATTTTTATTTTTTATTTATTTATTTTATTTTTTGAGTAATTATTACTAAGTTAGATTTAATCTAAAAGTCACTGCTTGCAGCTGTTAGTTGAACTTACGTTACACATTAAATTGAATTAAGTTGAATTGAATTAAACAATTTACCAAATAATGCCAAACTTTTCTTTCCCAACTTTTCCTTTCATTAACACAGACTTTAACGCAGCTAAACCATTTATGTAATGTTGAAATTAATTTTAGTTCCCCTCATCATGAATTCCAACTCAATGCAATTTCGTTGTAATTTCACGGTTTCAATAATGAAAACACTAATTAAATAATGCTGTCAAGTTCTGAACATTGTAATGGGGAATACAACTTTCAGCAAACTCGCTGTTCAGAAACTGCCCCAACTTAACCAAATTGAACCGCTTTCAGTATTTATTACACACACACACACACACACACAGGTTCCCTTCAACCACACTTTGCTGGCATTTCCCGGTCGCATTCGCCTGCCGTACGCCGTAATTTAGGCAACTATTAGCAGCCACTCTTAACCCGTGCACGGCCGCTTCTGCTCGTTGCTGTTGTTGCTGCCAACCAAATTCGCAACGCGCTAAGCCTCAGCAAGTCAATGTTGACTTTTGTAAAATTGCACGGAAAGAGTCCCCAATCGGATCGCAACGCAGCTGCGCGTTGGGGGCCGCATGCAGCGCCGCCGAGTGCATTTTTCATTAAGTTGGCCCCTCGGCGCGTTATTCGCATAAAGGAAAACGCAATTGTAGCACTCGGCATGCAGCGATGACGGCTGCATTAGTGATACATCGCCGACTGCCGTCACTCCAGTCGACTTACGGTTGGGCGCTCGCGTGTCAGTGTGTGTGTGTGTGCGCGCGTGTGTCTACTGACGCCTGAAAATGGCGCGTGCATTTAGTGTGGTGGTGGCATGTGGCCAATCCCATCGATCCGACCGACTTTGGTGCCATTTTGCGAAAATCTCATGTGCTGCGTGTAATGACTCTGCTGACAGTTGGATGCGTTTGGCGCTGCCACACGGAAAATTGTTAAAGTTTCAGCGTCGAAAAGTCGACCTGACACTATGCGATCATCAATCGGTGTGTGCGCGAATTGGCGAATCAGCGGCAGCGGCGAATTCATCTTCATTTATCGACAGCCACTTGCATAATTTCTAGTTGGGCCGTTTGCGTCAGTCGGCAGTCGGTGGCAGCTGTGTGCGGCTTGTACTGTCAGTGGCAGATATTGCCAAGAGAGACATAAATCCCAGCATTCGCGAGTGCAGACATTTCGACAGTTGCCATTAAGCGCGCGCGCCCATCGAGTTGGTCGGTTGGGAAGGGTGCAGGCAGTCCGGCAGGGGGGCACAGGCAATTTCCTGAGTGCCTGCACAACTGCACTGGCGCCGGATGCACTGGCATTTGTTGTTGGCGGCGGTCGGCAGCCAGTCAGTTGGCTGTGCAGCCGCTTTTACTGCGAGCACTGCAAAGACAAAGCAATATTGCCAGAATTGCACCATTGCGAGCTGGCAACGATGATGTCAGCGCAAGATTGCACACATGCCGCACAGACATAGAAGTGGTTGTACAATGCGTGAAATGGGCGGGAAAAGAAGTTGAAACGTTTCAGTGGGACTATATCGACTTTACAGTTGACTGTCTTTCAATCAGTGAGAGCTAAAGTTTAGTTTGAGCTAAAGTTAGGTTAGGTTAGCTTAGGTTCAGAAAGTCGTGTGTGCAGTAGACATGATTTAGTGTTGTATGGACATTCTTAATAATGGGTTCTCGATGCTGAAGAACCTCTAATTTTTTGCGGTTTGGTGAAAAAGTACATGAGTCAAAAAATTGTCGGGTCAAGTGGCCTCGCATTGAGATCAAAGTTCACAAAAAAAGCTGGAAAATTCAATAAATTGCTCCACATCTGCTCAGAAGTTGCTCTTAGAGGGTTAAATCCTATGACTGACCCCCACTAGTTTTTCCTACTGAACATTTATTTCAAACATATTTATACCTTATCTCTTACCCTTTATGGGGCTCCCATACAAAATGATCGTTTTATAAAATAGGCTCCAACTGCTCCCAGATTGGCCCCCCCCAAATGTGTCAAATGCAAGACCGACACTCATTTATTTTCTCTTCCGAATGTTTCTTCCAAACATACCTACCCGCTATCTTCAAGTCTTAAAGAGGCTGCCATACAAAACTGGCCATTTTCTATGGAATCGGCTCCCCAATTGTAAATATATGTAGTAAAGTAAGCGATGAAACATCGTATCTCGGAAACTACTGAACCGATTTGAATAATTTATTCAGCGATTGGCAACATTTTTTAGTACAAAAAATACAAAATTAATTAAGGTTCAGAAATTCACCACCAGAGGGTGTCTCCCATACAATCCCAGTTGTGAGGTTGTCGACTTTTGGGTTTCAACGAAGCAAAAATCAAAACATATTGTCGACAACCCATTAACCTCCCCATTTCGCCTGTCGTGGCAGGCACTTTAGAAATTTTGATCCTAGAGTGCATAGTCGGCGTTTTTCAAGTGCCAGACAGTGGTATTGGAAGTGTTGTTTCTAGTGTCCAACCGAAGACGACTTTTCAACTAAGTTTCGACCAAACCGAAATCGAAAGATTTTAACTGATGTATTAAAAACGTAAAATGGAAAAAATTTCATTTACATTTTTTTGTTATGATTTTAGTTGTAATTTTAAATATTAATTAATCAAAGAGGAACAAAATATTTAATTTTTAAACACATTACGGTAATTTGTTTAATAAAAAAGTAATACAAAAGTTAAAAAGTTAGTTTTGCTTGTGACTTGAAAATGCACGAACATGTTACTGTAAAATTTAAAAGGATTCTATTTCGGTCGATTAGTCCACTTGATTTACAATTTTTTTTAGCTAGCCTCGATAGTCCAGCGGGTAGCGCGTTGGCTTCTCATACCAGAGGTCCTAGGTTCGATTCCCAGCTCGGGCTGGTGAAACAATCGTCCAGCAGATGAGAATTTCAAGAATCGCCGAATGCGTTCTTGGCAGTCAATGGAAAAATCTCCAAGTGTGAAAGAAGAACTGCCAACCGCTGTTCGGATTCGGTGTTAAACTGTAGGTCCCCTTGCCCCATCCGTTTGAAATGTGTGTTGTAAGTCCATTAGAGCCCATATAGAGGGTTAAGTGTATCTCATACAGAGGCAGCCACTACAACCCTACGTCTACCATTTTTTACGGCCAAACCAAGATGGAATATTCGGTTGGACACCAGTGATATTGTCTCCAGCTAGTTTTCATCTCCTCAGCTCCACCAGTCATCATTGGACGAGGCGTGGCATTTTATGAATATTTGTGGATCCAACAACCCATGAGTTCAGGGTTTGGGGTTCAATAGCAGATCAATTTTAACTTATCCGCCTTGTCGCCTCGTCAGCACAGTGCAGGTTATAGAAAAAGTCTTGGAATGCTAACTACTATCTAAACTAAATTCTTGTCAGTGCCTCGAGAAAGTATACGGAACTCTATACTAAAAAATATATATAATATATACAATATTCTATTTTAAATATATATTGTACAAAATTTTATGAATCGTCTATAATATGCCAACAACTCGAAAACCAAACTAACAACACTTCAGCGTCTCATTGACAATTTATGAACAACTTTCTTCAAGACTAAAGTGTCAAATACTGTTTTGTGGGACTGTATGTGCGCCAATATGACCCTTTTGAGTATAAATGGTTGTGTCATGTATGCGTGTGCGTGTGTGTGGGTGAGTCACTGCAAAGGTGCATCCGTATCGAGTCGCTTTCACGTTTCATTAGTTCGAGACGGTTCAGTGCGGCTTACAGGCCGCACAAATAGGCCCAACTCACACACACACACATATACAAGAATGTATGTTAACCCTTCGCTGCATGGCATTGCATATATGCAATGTTAACTTTTCATAGATTTGGAAACTATTCTATTCACCATTTTACAGTTATTCATTCTTCAGTTGCGTCTTTTATGTTAAAACATTTGATTACTAACGGAATTTTGTGAATAACATTGAAAGTATGTGCAAAGAATCTAAAATAATTTTGGTTATTGATGGCTATGGCGATATGGCAGTCGCCGTCGCTCAGCTGTTTAGTGCATTGAATTACGAGTATACAGTGACGCCCGACCTAAGTTCGACTTCCCTTAGTAGCCAACACTAAAATATAGATAAAACCGACTTTCATTTCGGCGGTAGCGTTCTCACCAGGATACGGAAAATGTCCGCAAAACTTCTTTCATAGATACAGGAATTCAACAAAATCCATCCATCAGAACTTAATAAGCAACAAGAATTATATGACAAAAATGTTTTTTCTTCACGGAAATTAAATCATGCAACGAAGGGTTAACATACATGTAAATGTATAGGGTGTCCCATTTATTGGGACTATTGAACTAGCGAGTAAATCGACTTTGGCAGCACTTACGTCTGTCATTCTTTGACAGATAATTAGTTTATTGTTTGTGGTTAACGAATATGGATCGCTCGAAGAACGCTGAGAAGTATTGAAATTTTACTTCCAAAGTGAATCTTCAGTCGCTGATACAGTCAGAAACCGTGTAATCAGCCGTTTGGATGTGTGAAGGATTGATGTTATGTGGAACCGTCAGCGTCAATTGACGGCTTGAAAGCCAATATTCGACAAGAGAGCTAATATTCGGTGAGATAAAGCTGCACACAGTGGAAAATGTAGTGAAAAATTGGGTCGAAAGAATGACGTACTCAGTATTGCCAGATACCTGAAATGACTTTCTCTTGAATCTTAAAAAAAAAACCCAAAAGTTCTTCCCAAATGTTAAAAAATCTCCTAAAATTGTTTTATAATTTGCGTCGTTTTAAAGGAATAAAACTTCTCATGGAAAAATTAATAGATGTATACATATAATTTTTTTTAATGCAGCCTTTTTTTATTCATCTTCAGCTTAACAAAAAAACAACCCATATAAGAAATGAATTAACAGAAATAAGTGAGAACGAGATAGAACGAGCTTACAATTTGTAAGCTTAAAAATTTTTCGCACAATAGGATGCTTTGACTATTAAAATAGTTGCCAAAATTTGCTTTGTTGCCAGTGTTCCCAAAACATCATACTTCGTTATTCAAAAATCTCCCAAAAATCTACTAAGGATCAGAAAAATTCAATAACATAAAATATAAATCTCCTAAACTTTCTCCTAAACAATTCTTCCTCCAAAAAATTCTCCTAAAAGGCCAAGAATCTCCTAAATCTAGGAGGAAATCTCCTGATATGGCAACACTGGACGTACTGTAATGCCAGCAACGGCAGTTACATGCATGAAATTATATTTCATACACAACGGCATGGATGTACCTTTCTAAGAAAAAAACCCGTTTGGAAAAATACCTGTGCGTTCATTATTTTTCAGCCAATTTAAAATGCAAGTTTCTGTTGGGACACCCTATATATATATATATATGTGTGTGCGCTCGTGAGGCGGCATTTGATTTTAAAATTGAAACATTTTTGCTGCTCGTTTGCTGTCTCGACTAGCTAAGCCTCAAACGCTACAACCATTATTTGCACACACACACACACATGCACAAACGGATTCTGAATGTATATATTCGGCAGCTACACGCGCCGATTTGCACGTAGACCAATCACGAGGGCAACCGTTATGCGTCTCGTTACGTATGCGAGTACGAGCGTGGGCGTGCTGTGACAGCCAGTGCAACAAAATTCCGTTTGCTGTGATGGTTGCATAAAGCACGCACTCACACACACACTCACACACACACATACAAAGTTCTCGGAACGCACGGTGGTGCGTTAGTGATATATACACACACAGTGACCATCGCGCCATCACTTTGGAGATAAGTAAGCCAGGCCTGAGAGGCACGCGCGATGTCCGCAAAGCGCAAACCAAAGGGTGGAAGAGGAAAATGTTTGATGGAGACCTTTTCGGCCTTGTGTGGTCGGAGGAGCAAGTACGACCAGATACTGCAGCAAACATGGCTCATAGCATTACTGCCAAACTCGCTAGAGCATGCGACGCGACGATGCCTAGAATCTCTGGTAAACCAGGTCGAAAGCCAGTATACTGGTGGAACCAGGAGATTGCCGATTCCAGAAAACGCTGCAAGCAGGCGCAAAGAAAGCTACAGAGAGCAAGAAATCGCCCAACAGTTGAGCTAGTGCGGACCGAATATAAGGCGTGCAGAAACGCGCTTAAGAAAGCCATCAGCTCAAGTAAGAAGGCATGCTTCAAGGCGCTGTGCGCGGATGCGGATGTTGATCCCTGGGGCTTGGCGTACAAGGTGGTGATGAAGCGAGTAAAAGGACCTAGATCGCCACAACCGTCAGATCCTACGCTCATGAGCGCGGTGGTCGCCACGCTTTTTCCATTGCAAGAGGCGCTAACAATTGGCTCTGGGATCGTAGACCTGGCCGAAATCCCAAATGTTAGTACGGCCGAGCTGCTACAAAGTGTTGCCAAAATTGCCGATAACAAGGCACCAGGGCTAGACGGCATACCAAACATAGCGCTAAAGGCAGCGATAAAGGCGCAGCCGGAGATTTTCACGCAGCTTTACACTGCCTGCCTCATAGAAGGAGTTTTCCCTGCGCAGTGGAAAAGGCAGAGACTTGTGCTCCTGCTTAAGCCTGGAAAGCCGCCAGAACAGCCGTCATCTTACAGGCCCCTATGTATGCTAGATACCATGGGCAAGGTGCTGGAGAGGATTATCTGCAACAGACTGCAGGAAACCCTAGAGGGGCCTGGTGGGCTCTCAGATCGCCAGTTTGGCTTCCGCAGAGCACGGTCCACTGTAGACGCCATTCGAGCGGTGATGGACATTGCCCAAGAGGCAACAAGCGGCAAGAGGTGGCTGGGTGGCACCAAAAAGTACTGCGCTGTCATCACGCTCGACATCAAAAATGCCTTCAACACGGCGAACTGGGGCAAGGTCATCACCGCACTACAGAACTTCGAGGTCCCTGCTTACCTGCAGCGCATTATTAGTAGCTACTTCGAAGACAGAGTGCTACTTTACGACACAGAGGCAGGCGTGCAGCGATACAAAGTGACTGGAGGCGTACCCCAAGGATCGGTACTTGGACCTACGCTCTGGAACGCGATGTATGATGGCGTCCTTCGGCTGAAACTTCCGGAAGACGTCCACATCATCGGCTATGCAGATGACATAGCGGTCGTAGCTGTCGCCAAACACCTGCATATCCTCGAGGCGCACTGCAACACCGCAATTGCTTGCATCAGGCAATGGCTGCAAGCAGCGAAACTTGAGTTGGCTGCTCACAAAACCGAAGCAGTGCTGCTTAGCACACGTAAAGTGAGCGAGGCGTTCACCGTTACGGTCGGAGGTCACACGATCACCTCACAGCCCCACCTGCGATATCTGGGCGTAATCATCGATTCTAAGATGACATTTAGAGAGCACCTAAACGTCGTTTGCGAAAAGGCCACGCGAGTCTATGGCGCGCTCGCACGCATGATGCCAAACACCGGAGGTCCCCGCTCTAGCCGGCGAAAACTGCTCTCAACGGTGACGGGGTCTATACTGTTATACGCAGCACCGATCTGGGCGGATGTTGCGAAGATTCGTGAACGCACAAAAGGCATACGATCCGTATACCGCCTCAGCGCACTCCGCGTCGCCTGCGCATTCCGCACACTGTCGGATGACGCCATTGGCGTCATTGCTGGCAAACCACCGATCGATCTGCTCGCAGCGGAAATGCAGCGTTGCTACAAGCGTGACGAGAAGGCGACAGCCGCCGCCAAAGAAATCGAAAGTAAAACGACTACACGCGAATGGCAATGCAGGTGGGACCAGTCATCCAAGGGGCGGTGGACGTACCGACTTATCCCAAAAATCGAGGAGTGGACCAAACGACATCACGGGGAACTGGACCACTACTTGACGCAGATACTCAGCGGACACGGCTGCTTCAGGGAATACCTCCATAAGTATGGCCATGAGGAGGACCCTTTTTGTCCGCGCTGCCCAGCAGAGCACGAAAACGCGCGGCACGTCCTTTTCCATTGCACGCGTTTCGCCGACATACACGCCAAACTACAGAAAGTCCTCGGAGAGAAGGCAACGGAGGCCAACCTCGTCGCTCATATGTGCGACACACCGGCGAAGTGGGAGGCGGTTAGCTCGGCAGCCGCCGAGATAATAAAAAAACTGCGGGCGGCAGAGCGCGCACGCAATGCG
The DNA here is from genome assembly GCA_964056695.1 of Melieria picta. Classification (NCBI taxonomy): domain Eukaryota; kingdom Metazoa; phylum Arthropoda; class Insecta; order Diptera; family Ulidiidae; genus Melieria; species Melieria picta. The sequence goes on from OZ057398.1 coordinate 125,414,090, forward strand.
CTTCGACGATCACACGGCACCGACGATGGTGTGGAGCAGCTATGACAGCGCCAGCAGTGGTGACAGTTGCAGCAACAGGGAAGCCAGGGCAGTATGGCTTATGCTATGGGTAAGTCCGGACATGACATGACAGGACATACGAACGTTTGAGCAGAAATGCTCCTTACGGCCTCCTGACGCAATACCTATCGGTGACCCAGGGGGGTTAACCGTTCGGACGAGAGGAGGGTTTAGCGGTTTAAAGTCCCGCACTACCCTAGGCTTTCGATGCTTCCCTCCTCGTTAAAAAAAAAAAAAAAAAAAAAAAAAAAAAAAAAAAAAAAAACATACAAAGTTCTGCATTCGAATGCACAGAGCAGAGCTGAATGACGCAGGCAATGCTTCCAAAAATACCGTTTAAAGCGTTTTTATGTGTTTTTGATGTGTGTGCGTAAACGAATGTAATATCAATGTGCGACTGTAACACACACACATATATACAAACATTCGTTAACGTTAGCAAATGTGAGCGACAAATGTTTGCGTCGAGGCGCCCAAAATTAAAATTAAAACGAAAATTCATTTGGCAAATTGTGATGTAACTTTGAGTAGATTCCCCAAATTGTAATGCTACGAATTAATGCACTGGCACCGTCACCGTCACCGTCACCTCGCCTCACCGCATCGCCACACTTAAGCGCCGCTGGCGTTGCGATAAAAACTTTTGTTATTATTAAATGTGGCCAACTGTGTTGGCCGCACTTTGGCCGGCGGCGCATATGCCACACATGAATAGAGAACTGGCGGTGGGGGAGGGGGGCAGCGGCCCCATGCTGAATGGTGTCCGGCAGATTCGTGGCTCGGACGTGGCACCGGCGGCAGTTTGCTTGAGCAGGCCGGCATGCATCGTCGCCAGCACATTTGCACACTCGGATTAATCTAATTGCAGTTTTATGGCAGCCACGCAGATGAGTTTCAAATATTTCCCCTCCGCCCCCTCTGTCGTTGCTGCCGTTGTGCGCTTTTTAATGGCGAGTGCACACTTTTTGTGGTGGCTTAATTTGCGATTCATGTTATTCCTGCGTGAGCACTTTACGAACTTTCTAACGAGTGCACTTGTCCGGCAGGCGTTCGTCGGTTTGTCGGCCGCGTGCGTTGCCCTCAGCACGAATGCAAGTAAGTGCGGTCTTTATGCGGTTTTTGGACATTTGAAAAATGCTGCGAAAATGTTTGGCAGCAAATTTCTATAAACCTGTGAAAGGCGTTGGCGCACCAACATTGACAATGTACTTAAAATGACTAAACGTGCTTGGCAATCGAGGCGAAGTTGGTTCTTGTTGGATGTCGATAAAAGTTTACAGGCGGTGCACAGTGTCGCGAGTCCATAGCAGCGAGGGACAAAAATAGAAGGAATAGTCGTACGACAATACAATTTTGTACATATGATTTTGTTATAAAGATAAGTTAATACGCCAAAAATTACTTCAATCGCCCCACGGACGATTGCCCACCTCCCATACAAACCAAATACTAAGTTGACAGTATCTCGGAAACTATTAAAGATATACTGATGAAATTTAGTACAGCAACTCATATCATCAATATAAAGGTGTATACCAAAAATGGTATATACAAAATTTCGATCAACCTACAAATACGCTTGTCATAAAAAAGGAAATATTGAAAAAACTACAAATATCTATGCATACTTATAAGTAAGTAAGTAATTTGAAACCCAAATAAAAAATAAAAACACCTCTTATTAAACTCAGTAGAGCATATATTTTTATTAAAAATTACAGTTTGTTAATTTGTACTGCTAGGATAATCGGTTTTCGATCATGAATTATTGGAAATTAAACCCTCTACATCTATTTTTGACAAAGTTTAAAACTCCTTTCTTCAACTTCCTCAGATATTATATATTGCAGTATATCAGAGTTTCGGTTTTCATGTTTAACTTTAATTTTCCTATTAACTGCTATAATTGGTTCTGAAGACATTAACAAGTTTTGCTTCTTTTCGAAAGTTGCCTTGATTCGATGGCAAGCCACCGAAGCCTTCCATCGAATCTACCTTTTTTTTGTAATTTTTCTAAATCAAGTGGTGTTTGCATATTATTACACAAAAATGTATAGCTAAAGCAAAGCGCAGCAGTGGTCGCTATGTTTTCCTGCCAACCATGCTGCAAAAAGGACCCTATTTTTGACTGCATATGGCACTGAAAATGCTAAATTTCTTAAAAACGTGCAAGTTTGTGCAGCTAAAGTCCATGATTTCTATTAATACATACTTTCAGCTATATCACACTTTAAAATCTCGAAGTAGTAAGAAGTAGTTTGTTTTTTTAAGTTTATGTAAAGTTTGATGACATTGCACTTTTATTCCTACGAATTGACGTTTCTTCAAATAGCGGTACAAGGAATATGGAAAGCAAAACAAAAGAGGGAAAGCTTCCACAGGGTTGCAAAAATAGTATATTTATAGAATATATTTACTTAACATAAGGTTCCATGGGAAATTTTTCAATAAGAGGCCTCGAACTTTCATTCAACAAATTGCAATAATTTCTACCCAAGCCACCAACCTTCACAAAGTGCAAGTTTGGTGGCCTGCCATCGGTATATAAATTGATATTTTTAAAATTCGTTTTCACATTTAAGTAAATTGAGGTATTTACTTCAGTACTACAAACTTATTTTCCTACATTTACGACATTTATTTTTATTTATTTTTGTCCCTACTCGCGACACTGTGCGGTGTGCTGAGAGTGTTGTAGCGAAACAATGATTTGCGAACTTTGACTCTGCCGATACAAGTCAATATGCATTTGAGGGTTAATTGTGTGGGATTACCTGTTGTCGTGTCGTTATAATAAATTGCAAGAAATACTCATTCGAGCATATGCCACAGTAGCAACTTAAGTGAAGCCAAAGCTCCTGAGGCTTTGCTTAGCAAACGCGGTTAATGCTGCTTATGCGACGCATTAGTGATTGACCTAATTTCATTAAGCTTATTCGTTCAAATCATTAGGACCAGCAGGATTATTCTTAATTTGCCATTTATGCGGCTTAAGTGCTTACACAGCATACGCAACGCAAAACTTATGCGCTGCAATTAACCACAAATCCACAATTCGGTGTAATTATTTATGCTTGCACAGTGAACAAATATGAGCAAATAAAAAAACAACAACACAGCAGTGGCATTTTCCAAATGCAGCGTGAAATTAAACTAACCGCAAACTACAACGCGGCAGCGAAGCGTAACAATTTAGTACCACCGCCCCCCCACCAATCCAACTAAACAAAAGCAAAGCAACATAAACAATAATGTCAATAACAACAACAACACCAACAACAAGAATAATGTAAGCATATATACGAGTAGTAAAAATAAAGTTGTCGTCAGAGGGAAAATGCAACTGCGCTGTCGAATTGGCAACAATGTTGCCACGCGGCGCAAATGCAATTTTAAGCTTGACAAATTACTATAATGTATGCAGTAAACCAGAATACGGCCAGCAAAAACTACAACAATAACAACAACAACAACAAAAGTGTGCAAAAGAAGGTGGCGGCACGAATTTCGAATATGCGGCCGAGCATGTTGAGCGCACCGCCCGAATGCGAATTAGGGCTGACTGGATGGCTGCAACCATGCAGCAACAACACCAACAATTGCAGCATTAAAGTCCCACAAAAAAGCCAAACGAAGAAATGAGAAAAAGAAAGTGGGCACTTGAGATGCGCGAATAAAAGGCAACTGGAAGAGAGAGTGAAAAACTGGCGCACAAAAAGCAAAATAAAAGCACAATAATTGCATTCGCCTGAGCAATTTCATTGGAAATTTCTTTAAGTTGTTGTTGTTGTTGTTTTTAGTTTGGGTAATTTTTCGCTCGTGCTGGCATTGTGACAGCTTGGCCACAAGATCGTTGTAGCCTTAAAGCCAACAATAACAAAATACAATGAAAAAGGGTAGAGCAAAGTGGAATGGCAACGCCAGCGCTGCCAGATTTCACTGCAGTTTCATGAGATTTCTTGCTGCCATCATAGCTGCCAACAGTTAACATTATAATTACAACAATAACTAACCTAAAATGCACACACATATGTATAACGGCACATATGTACCATACATGTAGAGCAATTTTTTTTTTGGGCAAAAATGACTTTCATGTTTGACCCCATATTTCTTGACGTTTTTATTAGTAACTTCGCTGTCGTTGTGCTGCGCTCCGCCAACTCTATTCACCCGGCCCGTACAACTATAATTGGAAAATTGATAAAAACTTTTAGTTGCGCGTTATCTCGGCGCTCTGCTGCTTTCTTTCGGCTGCTGCTGGCTGCCAGCAGCACATTTTACTTTTCTCCATTATTGCCGCACGTCTTGAGCGTAAACGCCCCACTTCAAACCGCTCTCAACTCAAGTGTTTTTCGGCTGTCGTCGTAGCCGTCGAACGCCGCACCCCACCACCCGCAAACTTTTTTTGTGCGCCGCAAACTGTGCTTAGAATCGCCTTGACGACGTGCGAGGAAGTGGGCGGGGCGTTGGCTTTGTGTAGCGCACAAGTGAAAAATACATACTTGAGTCTTGGAATTTCTACATTAAAGGATTGTAATTAAAAATTGTAGTTGCATCATTGCGAGGTCTTAATTACGACGATTTCTGATTACAAAAACTAATGGTGGCTTTTGCTGAAAGAAAAAAATGTATACAATAAGACAGTTGTTTATGAGTGTAATGGACAGAAAGTGGTTGTTGCAATTGATGATCGAGGTTTGTGTATGAACTTGACTGAATTGAATTTAAGTTCCTGTCGATAGCGAATCGAAGGGCTTAGATTGGTAGTGGTTACATGGAGTTAGCATAGGTGTTTAATTTTTGATAGCTTGTATAAAAACTTATTCCGATGTCCTAAATCCTTTAAAAATAAGTGGGTGTGCCAGCCGGCTGACCAGAAAGTTTGGTTGATTCTTTCGGTTCAATCTTCTCTTCTCAAACAGTTCAAATATGTCATAAACAATGTCTTTAGTTACTTTACTCTCTCTCTCTCTCTCTCTCTGTCTCTCAATGAGAATAGCTCTGTTTGGGTACGGATAATTTGTACGAATTTGTACAAATTTTTACTGGATCCTGTTTGTGTACGCCAAATCTTTTGCAACGAGAGAGAAACTGAGAGCGTAAAGTAACAGTTCATTTCGTGAGAACTTTCAAGTTTTTACTGGATAAATTTTGTCCAGTAACTTTTAGCCAGTAAGAATAAGAACAAGAAAAACATGTGATTGGCTGCCATATGATCGACTGCAAAGAAAATGAATTTTTGTAAACATTTGGAGGCAAATGGAACCAGCAAAGAATTTGTGCGTTCGCGAGTCTGCTGACCCACAACCATCTTGTTCAGCTTTACCTGCTGCAGCTGAAAGGGAAGAATCGCAGATAGGGCCAACGAACCATTTTCCTTTTGCATCAAATGTCTGATTAAACTTAATTTTCCCTACCGCTTCAAACTTTAAATGAAACTTTTCGGTCAGCTGTTTCTTTATTTAACCCTCCTGTTGACACCCTTTTTGCTGAAAACTTGAAAATTCTTACAAATTCCTGTTTGTTTACTTTTTTGGATAGTTTCATTTTTGGGAGCGTAAGCTCTCTTACTCTCCTGATATTTTTTACTGGATAATTTTTACTGGGAAAGTTCCCAAACAGACCTCCATACAAGAAACTATCTGAAGATGGGCTAAAAGCAATACAGGATTTTTGGCGCAACAAATTTGGTCAACTTTTAAGCTTTTGGCAAAAAAGTAGGGGTTGCCTTAAAATTACTTCTGTCGAAGCTGTATGGAAAAGGAAAATAATGAAAAAAGTGCACTTCACCTTCTAGAAGAAAGAAGAGCTAGAAGAAGGGAGAGCCATCTGTAATTCTTTGAAAATATAAGAAATCTATCCAATACCAACACCAACTATTCACAGTCGTATTCACAGTCGGCTTCTGGTTCAATGAGTGAGCGGTCTAAAGCTCGTTTGTTAGTGATACCACAGGGGCCTTCATGGCCTAAGTAAGTTTTACCTTGTGGCTACTGCTACCAATCTACCTTACTACGTTTAAAGAAGAATTGTGGAACTCAGCACCTAAAAAGTATTGTATAATTTAAACTTTTTCTCTTGTACTCACTGGCATTATTTTTCCCTTACGGAACTGTACCAGTTAAACACAGCAGTGCTGTCCTTTGTGTATTGTAGGCATTTTAGAAACATTTACTTTATTATTAATTTTTTTTAAATGTATTTACTCTTGGTTCAAAATTTCCCATCCCCGCAAATGCAAACAGAAGTTTTAACTTTTGACCAAATTTGTAATGCCACCGCTAGCAGCTAAACCTTAATCCCGCCATTGGCCCATCAAGTTGGCTTATCGGTAGATCTTGAAGCCACCTGGAGTCATCGCCTAACCTCAACTAACCTCACTTTTATTTCATTCCACTCAATGCAACTGTACCTACAACTCTCAGCAAGCCCTCTACTCAAATATCACTAAACGTTGTTGCATTGCTAAGCATACAAAATTCAGGCTTTATTTATTTTTGTTCCCTGCCTATTTGGAGCCGTCACTTGTTTCGCTGCTGTCCCGTTGCCAGTTCGTCGTTCGGCCATTTTGTGTTGAAGCGGGCAGCGCGCATTACGCAAACAGATGGCAACAAAGGCAAAACAAACCCGCATGACGCAGACGCCAAAGTTGCGGCATTAACACAAAACACTAACAACAACAGTGGCTACAACAAGTCTAGCAGCAAACGTGCGTCGTTAGCGCTGTTGGGCTGCTGACGTTGATGGTGTTGTGCCAATATGCCCGACTCAGCGACGACGACGACACTGCAGGCCGCCTAAGATGAGCAACGACAGGCACTTTTTACAGGCCGCCAGCAAACTCTCCGCATAGAAACTTTTATCGCAGACATTTTGCGTATTTTGTTTTTGCGCCGAGTGCGTTCGTTTGTGTCTGTTTGTCTGCTTCATTCTGTTCTTGTTATTGTTGTTTTGTGTTTGTGTGTATTTTTTGCGCTACTTTCATATTTTCACATTCGAAACATGTTGATGCTGGCATTTGTAGGCAGCCGACCAAACGGCCGTCACAGCAATTGCCAAGTCTTTCTTCGGTTGCCGCTTCGTTTTGTTCTGCTTTATTTATTTACTACACACACACACATAATTGCTACTGTGCCGTTTTGTTGTTACAAGTCCTTTGTAATTGTAGTTGTTGTTATTGTGATTGTTACGTTGTTTTACTGTTGCTGCAACTGAAGTGAACTGCTTGGCTGCAAGTGAAGCGGACAGGAGGTCGAGCAAGTGAGGGGTGGGGGGGGGGGGATCACAGAAGCGGGAAGACGATAAGTGCAACAGCGGAAGCGGGCAATAAACGCGCTTTGCCGCAATGCGCGTTGCACTTTCAGCAGTACTCGAGCGTTTTCAACTTAACCTTGTTTTTCCGCTTTCTAGTTCATACAAATTTTATTGCATATTTTCGAGCGCCATGCTGGCAACAGCTCAAAAAGTATTGCGGCAATTATGCGGGCGTGTTGTTTCTTCAATGCAATTACTGTAACATTTAGTACGCGCTCAAAGGTTTAGCTGGCATTCTTGTTTTTAGGAATTTTTTGCAAACATTATAAGAATTGAAATAATTTAGCCATCGAGAATGAGGCTTTCAACAAGTTTGCAGGAGAGGAGCGAAAATGTTCATTACTTGTTTACGTTTTAGAATATAAAACAGTCAGAAGTGCAGGTATTACTATATATATTTATTTTTAATTATTAATTTTTAAAGTTTAGTCTTTGAATACAACAGACTAATTAAAAAATGAGGACGACTTGAACTTAAACGGGGAACTGAAAAGGAAGTGAACATGGGACAGATAGAACAAACATTAAAGAGAAATGGGTGCGTTACTACCATATTTCGTTCTAGCGAACTCAACACAAAAAGGAGTAACGTGTCTCAGGGAACATGTTAACGCATTGAAAGCTATTTTAGCCAGAAGAGAAGGACAGACATTCCATTGACTATATAAAAAATGAAAGACATGGCAGACCTCCTGGTTTCAACTGTTTTTAGACTCAGCAATAAACATCGAAGCCTGTAAGGAGGCTGGGGCTCAAAAAAATGTATAGAGCAAAGGGCAAACTTTAGAAATCTTCTTTGAATACGTTCTAAGCGACTTGAATGGGAAGCATTCTATTATATATAATGATGGTCTTTGATTTATTTGTTCTTGAAAAATTTTACATTGAATGATTTTGAATGACTTCACGTACTTCAAGACCAATCAGGTCATCAATATATCAGGTCAGGTAATTGCTTTCAAAAGGGGAAATGTTTACCCTATAAGACACATTTTGATGTTACAGTTCAAAATTTGGTACTTTGGTGTTCCTACTAGTTTAGCCTGATGAAGCTTAATACTGACTTACAAAGCTTTGTAAGAAGTTTGTTCTTCGGTCCTGTTTTCATTGGCTACGACTATCGAATTCGAACGAACAACGACATGGCCTTAGCACAGCGAATAAACATCCAGTGGCTACTCTGGCCTGGCCATCTCTCCCGTATGGACAATGAAACTGCGACGTCAGTGAAGGGTGGAAGTTGAAAACGACTTATCATCTCTTGGTGTGACCAACTGGAGAAGTTTTGCGGCGGATCGTAACCCGGTAACGGCCGGCCCCGATAGTCTAGTCTAGTCCTGGGCTTCTCATACAGAGGCCATAGGTTCGAATCCCAGCTTGGGCTGGTGAAACGCTCATCTACTTCTATTGCTTTCCACAACGCTAAATTGCGCTCTTGGCAGTCAATGGCAAAACCTCCAAGTGTGAAAGAAAAACTGTCAATCGCTGTTCGGATGCAGAGATAAACTGTAGGTCCCCTCCCCCTTTCCGCAATCCGCTTTAAATTTATGTTGCACACATGTTACCAAATAACAGTGTTGCGTAGACATTTCCAAAAAAACGGGTGAAATATGTGGTATCACTCTCCTATCACCCCTTTCCCTTCTCTTACCCTCCCTGATGGGCATAGTACTATGGAAGGCTTGTAGCCTTTTTGCCCACCGTCACATCATCACCATCATCATCGTCATCATCATCATCATCATCGTTATCATCATCAACCCGGTGATGGGCAGTTAAGTGAGTAACGGCTAAAACACACACAGCACGTCGCTTCAATCCATCGCTTCATTCGCTTTGACAACTCGATTTAAACATATGGAAAATAATAAAATAAGCGGAACCGACGGAAGAAGTTAGGAATATTTCCACTTTTCCAATGCGTCACCGCATTGACAGTAGTTTCCCTATCGTTTCTCAGCCCACAGTATTCACAGCTTTTGTTTGAAAAAAAATTAAGCAAAATATAAACAAAGGGAGATAACTTTGCCGCGTTTATTGTGTTTTAGAAGTTTTGATGCGATGGATGTGTTTTAGCCTTAAACAAGTAAGACGTAAGATGCTAATTATTCTCGATCGTTGGCACTATGTATCTATAACATTCTAAGTGGGTCTCTTTGCTTAAAAACAACTGCAGGACATGTGCAAAGAAGAGGCAGACAAATCTATGCTTACTCTTAGAATAAACTGAGCTTCTTAGTGCAGTTAGCTATCAGATAGTTAGTGATTCTTAAGATCCTTACAATGTTTTGAATTTGATCTTTTTAAGAGAGAAAATTATGAGTTTTTTCTCAGGCAGAAGAAAACTCAGTTGTTATGTCCTTTGCCACCTCTGTTTTATTGGTTCTCCACCCAGAGTTAGTGTTGGTATCGATCAAAAAGTGAGTTAAACATATTCTGATTGATTTATTTCACATTACGCTGTCATCTTGGAGCATCTGCACTACAATCCAAGGTGTATGGAAGCTGGTTGTTCGTCTCATATAGACATCTACTGAATCTGAATTCGTTCCCTATTTCAGTGGAATTTTCTTCATATTGTAACGATGAGGCACTCTGTTGCTGTGCTATGCATGAATGCTTTTACGGGCATACTTTTAGGCACGCACTTTAGAGTACGGCACACTTGCTATAACTCCGATATGGCAAGGATGGTTCGCGAAGGTGATGGGCTGTTCGAGAATGGTCGAGCATTGTCCAATTGGAATGTGCTAGAACAGTCGGCGCGATAACCAGACAGGTATAAAAGGCAGCAGTGTGCAGCGCGGAGAGTCGAGTCTGATTCGAGCAAGCAAAGGGGAAAGATGCAAAGCCAAACAAGTGTAAATTTGTAAATAAAGTGATTGCTAGTTTTGGAATGCATTTTGCGTTGAGTAATTGAAGTGGTTTTATTTTCAAGCACAATCCAGTATGCGAACTTAGAGAAGTCATTTTCGTAACAATATTATTCCACTAAAATTTCTAAAAATTAAAAAAAAAATGAAATCTATTATTTCACTAAACTGAAGCTGAATGCGTTCCTTATTTCAATCCCAGCATGAACATTCCCATCAAACAGGTTTAATATCCACTTGACTGACTAACACTTTCTCGTTTCATTCTTTGCTATCGTTTTAATTGCGATTAAATGTGATTTCAATAAGTTTTTTTTTACTTTAGTAAATTGTATTTTCTCCGTTTGATTTTGCCGCTGTTGTTGCTGCTGCAGTGCGACAAAATGTACAAAATAAAGTCAAAAGTCAAATGGTAAACACTGTGGAACTTCGGTTTACGTTATAATTTATTCAACTCGTGCAACACGGCAAAAAGTTTTGCATTCCCCAGTGAACAAGTGGCATAGTGCGGGCGTCTGTGGGGCGCCACCTCGCAACGCAGAACGCAAGTAAAACGGTAAAAGCGGAGGAAACGTTCATTGTTTGGCATTCGAGTGCGGAGCAAAACTTAGCAGATGACGTCGTTTCATGGTAAAAGTTGCGGGGTTAAATTGCGACTAGTCCGGCCCACATCGAACACGGCTGACCCTAAGCGGCTCAACACATGCGCTGACACAGCACGCCGACAGCTGTGCGGCAAAGCGAATTCCCATTGAATACGTTAACGCCTCCACGGCCAGAAATCAATTTATGCAAATCGCAAAACTTTGCCACACTTCTAATTATGAGTAAACTAAAGCAAAGCAAAGCAAAGAAAACGAATGGAAAGGTAACGCTGGTGAAATTGCAGAAATTGCAGTCAGCCAGCACTGACAGCGCATTGGAGTGGCCACACACGCGCAGCCGCAACATCATTAACGTATGCAGCATTACCCGCGAATGATGCGGCAACCCGCATCCACCGCCCACTCACCCACGCAAGGCAAAGGACCAGTGTCCTTCTCGCTGCACCACATTGCAGCAGAACGTGCTGCAATATTTTCCAGTCAATTTGTAAATCCATGATGCATGCTGCCGTTACGTGCTGCCGCTGCTGTTGCTGTCGTTGAGCGCTCTTTAGCGGCGTTTCTTTGTATGCCGCACGACGCAGCGAGTGCACATTTAGAATGTGCGTAAGTGTGTGCTTCACTACTTGCTGCCTGTGTATGTGTGTGGAAATATTATGCGACATTTTAATAACAACTCATAACGCAGCGTCTACGCGTGTCGAGTCCACATTCGAATGTTGGCAGCGCTTGTAAATTGTTGGCTTACAATTTGCTATATTGCTACATGTGTTTGTCAACACACATACACACACACAGACCACATACAAATAGAAATGTTTGGCGCATATTTCGCCACTGAAGCCAGCAGATTTGCTGTCCGCACGTTGTCCGCAAACAGGCCTTTTTTTGTTCAATTTTGCTTACTCGCGAAAGTCATTAAAAGTTCATTAACAATGTAAGCCAAGATTTGTATGGCGCGCTGCTGCACACACAGACACACAGACTACACATATTGCACGGTTGTGCGTAGTGTTCAGCCGATTAATCGGCATCAACTTCGGTGTTGACCAGAGTTTTGTAATCTTCTTCTGGCCGACATATGGCTGACTATTTTACCAATGCTCTCGAATGCAAAATTTAAGGTTCGGCCCATCTTTTTGAAATCGACAACTTCAGCATCGGCTTCGGCGAAAAATATGTGTGTGTGTGTGTGTGTGTGTAGGACATTCGCTTCGCTGCCGCTTGTATTCACATGAAATAAAACTCAACTGCCAGTGTGTTGCTTTTCATTTTATTGCTTGTAAATGCAATTCAGTTGTGCTGTCATGTTTTGCTTTATTTGTATGCGTGTTTTTGTTGTTGTTGCAATTTAGAATAACATCCACAATTTCGGTATAAAAATAACACTTTCGCAGAATGGCAACAATGGAACTTGCCGAGTGATTGAGGGGGGAAATCAAAACGTAAAGCGAAAATATTTAAACAATCCACATACATACATACATACTTGCACATCATCTGCATACATACATATTCATATATGTGAGTATATATTAATGTTTTCTGTGAACATATTCTGCGAAAAACATATTTTTGCATTTATGAAACTCACATTTTTAATTGCTTCAACTTTTATACACATTTTTAAATGTGTAAATGTAATCAAAATAAAATTTAAATCAAATTAAATTAAATTAAATTTAAATTTTATCAAATGAAAAAAAGGGTTTTATTTATTTAGGCATAAGCATCGGTTATATAGTTGATTGAGTATGGGGCACGAGGTTTTTTTTTTAATTTTAAATTTGAAATAATTTGCAGTTTAACAGAAAAGTTAACAGGCTTTAATCAAATTATGTTTTGTATGTTTGTGTGTCCTGGCTTAGTGATTAGAGTGCCTCAAGTTAGAGAGTTGAAGTGTTAGAGTCTGCGACGACAGAGAACAAGCAGAGACAAGATATTGTTTCTTGAAAGGTTGAGCTGGTCAAACACAATTGACGAAACACAATTGGTCAAACAAAGTTGGTCAAACAAAACTGATCAAACACAACTCATCAAACCAACCTAGTTATACACAACGCTTCAGGCAGACGTGGTCAAACACAATTCTTAAAACATAACTAGTCAAACACAGTTAGTCAAACAAAACTTATGCAATACAACTGGTCAAACACAGTTGGTCAAATCACAAATCTTCAAACAGACCTGGTCAAAGACAATTCTTAAAAAAAACCTATTGAAGCACAGTTAGTCAAACAACGCTAATACAACGCAACTGCTCAAACGCAGCAACTGTTCAAATACTACACTTCAAGCAGGCGTGAATGAAATGAAAATTCTTCAAACAAAGAATGCACGCAACAACACACGTGGTCAAACACAACTCTTCAAACAGACCTGATGAAGCACGGTTAATCAAACAAAGCCAATACAATGAAACTGGTCAAACACAACTCTTCAAGCAGACATGTTCAAACGAATTTCTTCAAACTAACATGGTCAAACACAGTTTATCAAACAAAGCTGAACCAACGTAATTGGTCAAACGTAGTTGGTCAAACAATACACTTCAAGCAGACGTGAATGAAATGAAATGAAAATTCTTCAAACAAAGAATACACGCAACAACACACGTGGTCAAACACAACTCTTCAAACATACCTGATGAAGCACAGTTAGTCAAATAAAGCCAATGCAACGCAACTGGTCAAACTCAGTTTTTGTCAAACCTTATACTTCAAGCAGACGTGAATGAAATTAAATTAAATTTTTTCAAACACAACCAACGTAGTCAGACACAACTCTTCAAACAGACCTAATAAAGCAAAGCTAATCACACAATACTATTAAAAAGTTTGACCAGTTACAACTCTTCAAACAACGTTGGTCGAACACAATTGGTAAAAAACAGCTTGTCACACAACTTAAAAAAAAAAGCTGATCGAACACAACTCTTCAAGCAGATGTGGTCAAACATAGCTTTCTAAACAAAGCAACGACGCAACTGGTCAAACATAACTCTTAAAAAAGAGCTGGTCAAACTCTTTAAATGGACCTGATGAAGTTTGTCGGTTAGTCAAACAATACTAATACAAGGCAACTGGTCAAACACAACTCTTCAAACAGCGTTGGTCAAATACAACTTGTCCAACACAGCCACTTAAACACAGCAGGTCAAAGAAGAAAATCAATGCATTTTTTAAGACCAGAGACCTAAAATAATTACTATCCATATTTTTGGGAATAAAAAAATTGCCCTAATTTAAGACATTTCTATAATTATTTTTTGTAATAATTATTCCCTTTCGCTATTATCATGTAATAAATATTTTTGAGTTGCATAATAACTCTTATAAGTTACAAGTATATTTTTCGTTGTCGATAATTATTATTTTGGGATTTTGGTTTTTACATTGCTTCATATTAATTACTTTTTTAATTTACGTTACCGATAACTATTATTTTCAGAAATTTTTTTTACGTTGCTTCATAGCTTTTATTTATGATGTTTTTTCATTTACGTTGCTAGTTATCGGCAACGTAAATGAAAAAACATCATAAATAAAAGTTATGAAGCAACATAAAAAAAAATTTCTGAAAATAATAGTTATTGAAAACACAAATTTTTTACGTTGAATTACCACATTTTGGATATGAATTGATTTTTAATTGTTTTAAATTGACAAACGCAAATTAATTGCAGAAACCTAATTTCCGCCAACAACTAAACAATTAAAAATCAATTCATACTCAAAATGTGGTAAGGCAACGTAAAAAATAAAAATGTCATTCATAAAAGTTATTAAGCAAAGTAAAAAAATGTTCTTTCCAAGAATAGTTATCGGCAACGTAAAAAACAAACAATCATAAATAAGAGTTATGAAGCAACGTAAAAAATTTTTTTTTAAATAATAGTTATCGGTAACGTAAATAAAAAATGTCATAAATAACAGTTATGAAGCAACGTAAACAAAAAAATCCCAAAATAATAATTACCGACAACGAAAAAAAAATTAACTGTTGCAAATAATAATTATAATCAACGAATAAAATGTATGTTGCATTGTAATAGTTACATTGCAATTATTTTCTTAAAAAACTTATAATAGTTAAGTCCCTTTAAGACCAAAAAGTTCTCAAACGATTCCGTTCGAGTCTATGGAGAACCTCACAGATAGAGAAGAACACCAACACTCAAATCGAAAGGTTTCACAGTGGACCAAGCAGGGTCTCCCACACTCCCCTTCTGTAACATAACCTAACCTAACCTAACCCCATAGTTTACTCAACGTCTTATCTTCTGATTTCCCGGCCCGATGCTTTGGTCGCCTAAATTATCGAACTTTTATAAGATTTACAATAAATTCGTCTGTTGCGCTAAAAAAACATTGGGACACCAGGACACTGCAGTGAATTGTTTTTAGTAGATCAAGTCATTACAGATTTTTTGACAAACACAAGAACAATGTGGACTTATGAGTAATAACAAAAGCAAAAAATCCTTTAATTTGTAAGTGTACAAAATTAAAATAACAAAAACAGAATAGAAAATAGACAACAAAATTTATAAATCATAAAATTCCAACACAATGTGTAACGTAGTTAGAGTACAAATTGGCTTGGCAAAGGTGCATTCTACAATTTCAAAAAGGCCCCCGCAGCCACAGAACATTGCAGCAGAATTTTGCAAAAACTAATTTAAAATATTTACATGCATCGCATGCAGAATCTCGCATTTGCACTCACACTCAAACTTGCATTCGTCGGCATGTGGCCAAGCCAAGCCGACAGCCGCCGGCCACCGACCACCGACCACTGGCCCCACAGTTCGCATGCCGACATGCCAGTCGGCAATGACGTATGCAGTGCCATATTTGAAATAAGCCATAAAATGCCACGTTGGCACCAACTCTCGGACGTTGACGTAGAATTGATTTTAGTGTAAAGTGATAACATCAATTACGGTTGAAAAACTCGAATGCCGACACGAAAATCACTGCAACAACATTGCAAACAGCAAACAGCAATAACAATCACAACGGCAACCGATACAGCACAACAACAACAACAATGAGAATAATGACACCAACTGCAATTTCAACTGTTGTTTGTCAAATACAAATTCGGAATAATTACATTTCGGAATCCTTGCCTGAAGCGCCCCAAAGCACAACCAAACACTGGACAGTCGAACGGATGTTTTACTGCTAGGCGGACAATAAATATGGCGTACTAACAAAAATCGGTGTGCCTAGACTAATTTTTATTTATTCTTTTTGTTTTCCTTTCTATTATTACAATAAATTGAGTTTTGCAAAAGTTCACATTTGATGGAATTTATTTCACAATTTTAGTGCGAAAGATTACAATTACAATCTTGATGAGTATTTTTGGCAATCTATCTTCTTCTTCTTCTCTATACATAAAATTGTTTGTGCTGACTGATTGACTGATTCATCATCGCCCAGCCCAAACCACTGAAGCTACAAACATGGAATTTAAAGTGTGGGATAGGATTTTTTGAAATTCGTGGTCTAAAAGAGCAAAACATGGGTTAAGGTGTGAAGAAACGGGCCTATTGATTTCAAATTTGGTGAAAATAATTATAATTTTTATTTATAATTTCTTTTTAATTTTTTCGAAAGTCAAAATTTAATGGGGTCAACAATGGGTTAAGGTGCGTATACAGAAAGACTACGAAAAAACCATGAACCGATGGGCCTATTGACCTCAAAGTTGGTAAAAACACTTGAAATCAAAAATAATTTGACACGTGTTTCTCATTTTTTTTAAGTCAAAATTTTAAGGGGTGAACCAAGGGTTAAAAATTTGTATGAAGAAATATGAGTTTTTACGCCTTTTGTCTTCAAGCTTGATGAAAGTACTCATGAGGAAAAATAATCCGTCGCGTGGTTTTAATTTTTTCGAAAGTAAATAACTGACGGGTCAACGACAGGTTAAAAGTTTATATGGGGAAACTGTGAAAAAACATGAATTAACTTCAAACTTATTATTGAATTATTGACTTCAAACTTGGTGAAAGTACTCTTAGGGAAAAATATTTCGTCGCATGTTTTTCTTTTTTTCGAAAATCAAAATTTAACGGGGTCAACAATAGGTTAAAAGTTTGTATGGATAAAAAATATTATGGGCCTTTTGACTTCAAGCTTTGTGCAAGAACTTAACATGCGAAATAATTCGATACGTGTTTTTCATTTTTTCGAAAGTAAATAACTGACGGTGTCAACGACGTGTTAATAGTTTATATGGGGAAAAAACATTAATTAATGGGCCTATTGACTTCAAACTTGGTGAAAGTACTCTGAGCGAAAAATAATTCGTTGCGTGCTTTTCTTTTTTCCGAAAATCAAAATCTAATGGGTCAACAATGGGTTAAAAGTTTGTATGGAGAAACAAAATTTTGTGGGCATTTTGACTTAAAATTTTGTGCAAGAACTTAACATGCGAAATAATTCGATATGTGTTTTTCATTTTTTCGAAAATCAAAATCTATTGAGTTCAACAATGGGTTAAAAGTTTCTATGGAGAAACAAAATTTTGTGGGCATTTTGACTTCAAATTTGATGAAAGTACTTTTAGTGAGAAATAATCCGGTACATGCTTTTTTATTTTTTCGAAAATAAAATTCTGACGGGGTCAACGATGGGTTAAAAGTTTGTATGGGGAAACATGACTTAATGCACCAATTGACTTCAAATGTGGTGAAAGCACTTCAAATAAGAAATAATTAGATTAGTATTTTTTCATAAAAATCTGAAGATTAGGTTGAAATGGCTGAATAGATCCTATCCCTCACATAGGCCAAGAATTAGGCCCGTTGTGATACCTATGCAGCTTTTCCTTAGATTAGGTTACTTCGTCAAACCATTTCGACGATGTTTTAAACCTAAGCAGATCTTTTACATCTGTGTATGATATCTCAATCCTAGGTTTCCTAGAAACGGTTGTCCTAACAAAGGGTTAAGAAAAACTTGATTTATTGGCCTTAACTTCAAACTTGCGTGTAAAGCTGCGAGGCTCTGCTATTCTTTGATATGTTTTATGTAAAGAAGAATAAAAACATTTTCAAACTATCTGTCACACACACACCAATAGTCCAGACAGCATAGAGAAGTCCCTTTTCAGAAAATTGAAGCAATAAGTTTGAGGCGAAACAGTGAACACTCACAATAAATGATGCCAGATTTCTGCGCGCGTCCCAGATATTTTGATTTTTTTCTTTATCGGACGTTTCGAGTGCAAGTTAGACGCCGAAACTGGTGTCAGTTAGGGTCCACCCTAATTGCCACTCAAGTGCCGCCTGCGTTCGTCCCACTGCCAGCCAGTGTGAGCGATGTGACCGATTCTATTGTGCCCGCGCGCAACTTTGACAAGTTGTCAATTTAATTGAATTTCATACTTGTGCCATGCAACTTGCTGCATGTTGAACTTTAATTTCGTTTTTAATGCAGCAGCAGTTGCAATTGCAGTGACGACAACGCCAACAGCAACAGTAGGAATTTCTAATTAGAATTTTGACAGTAACTATGAGTGCTGCTGCCACTGTTGCGCCATCCGGATGATGTAATGCGCAATTAATGCAGCCACAACCACTTCGTGACCAAAGCGTCGCACAGTCGCAGCAGACGACCGACGGCACGTTTCGCCCTATAATTTTTAATGAGCTGCTGTCGCTGCCGCTGCCGCTGTCGAGTTTATCGAGTGAAAGTGCACTTGACGCAAGTTGCTCTCAAGTTGCCAACAATAGCAAAGAAGTCGTCATCGACAAAGTTGGACGAGCGCACAACTGTTTTTGTTATCGCTGTAATGGGTATGGCTGCAGCAGCAGCAGCAGTTCGCTGCATGTTGTCAACAACTTTTCAACGCACGCACCCGCACTCGGCGCCAACTGAGGCGCAAAATGTTCCGCAGTGACGCTTCGACGCATCTCGAGCATCTTTGGCATTCGCTGAAAATCGATGTGGAGCAAATATTCGACGACGACGGCGTAAATGTGCAAATGTCTTGAACAACAACCTGGACTTTTGTGAAAAGTGAAAAGTTTTGTATTCATGAAATTGCGTAGCGGCAACAACCGAAAAGTTGCTTCCAAACTCACAAACACTCTTCATTACAATTATAAACAAGCATACATATTTACGAGGGAAAAGTTTTTGAAAAATTGTGTAGAATTTTGACAACTGTGAAAACGAGAGCATTAGCTGTTGCATTATAATTGTATTTTGATTTAATTAAATGCCTTCAAGAAGCTGAACTGTTGAATCTAGCATTTAACGTTTGAGACGATGACAGTTTGAGTATTTCAGAAGCAAGAAAAACGTCTTAAGAAGTGGGGAATGCCTTTATTCTTCTTCTTTCGAATCTAGTAATTATAATTATTAAATAAATGAAATAGTTAAATAATTATTTAAAAGCTGAAATCCAGCAAAGTTTGTTTTAAGATTGAAGCACTGGTTTTGAATGGAAAAATTATTAATAATTGAAAATATAAAGAAAGAATTTATTAACTCTTGCTTTAAAGAATTTTAGATCGGAGTATTATTAAAAGGGCTCACTAGAAGACTGTTGACTGAAAAACGTTGAAGTCTCCCTAATACTTTAGCTTTGAAATGTTGTGATTTTATTATGGCCACACAGAGAATTTGAAATTTCCACATTACTCAGTAAAAAGATGTAGGGAGAGGGTTAAGACGTGATATGCGTATGTACTGATACTAACTTTGGATCTCTTAACACTGGAAAGAACATTTTGGTCATTTTGAAAGGTTTTCATTTTTAAATATTTGTATTTTCTTTAGTGTTTCTATCAACTTTTGCTTTGATGACTTTTATTTTTTTTATCGGGTTCTACAATTAGTTCTACAATTATGGTTCTACAATTAAAACTAGCCAAATCCGATGTGTACTATTCGAGATATCAGCGGATATAACACCGTGCGACAAAAATAAAACACATTTTTCACACCGGGAAAAATCCATATGGGCGTGAAACTAGACACCAAATATTTATAGTAATACTGCGTACTCAGTTTTTCATTTCTACATCCTTTGTCTTTTCAAAAGGACTTCAAAATTTTGAAGGGGATAAAAAATAAAAAAATATAAAAAATACTTAACCTCGTTAGAATATGGCGATATGTATATCAAATGAAAGAGGAAAGGCTCTTTAAATAAAATGAATTTTTTTATCTATTTTTAAAAAATGGATATGAAAAAGGTCCTTTGAAAATTTTAATCCTTTATATCCTTAAATTTTCTTGAAAAGTAAGTATGTTAAAACCCAAAATCTCCTTGATCACGTGTCAAAATTTTATTACTCTTACTTTATTGGTTCGAAAGTTATTAAAAAAAGGCGGAAGCTGCAATTCTAATGAAGTACAAAAATTCTAATTTATTTGAATATCAGTATTTTAAATAATAAAAAGATACAAAATCAATGAAGCGAGAATAATGAAATTTTGACACGTGATCAAGGAGATTTTGGGTTTTTAACATAATTACTTTTCAAGAAAATTCGATGCAAATTTTCAAGGATATAAAGGATTAAAATTTTCAAAGGAACTTTTTCATATCCTTTTTTACAAATAGATAGAAAATCAATTTTATTCAAATTCTTGGTCCTTTTCTCTTTCATTTGATATACATATATACATACATATTCTAACGAGGTTAAATATTTTTTATATTTTTTTTATTTTTTATCCCCTTCAAAATGTTGAAGTCCTTTTAAAAGGACAAAGGATGTAGAAATGAAAAACTGAGTACGCATTATTACTATATTTGGTCTCTAGTTTCACGCACATATGGATTTTTCCCGGTGTGAAAAATGCTGTCGCACGGTGTTAAAAATATATAAACTTTTAAAGTTAATGCTAAAGCAATGTACAAAGCTAGACAGTTCAATAGAGCTGAATTTTACTTCGAACAAAACTCAAACGACATAATATTTCTCGTTCTGCCGTTCTCGTTCAATTCGTCTACTCCAATAAATGCATTAATTTTCTACACCGCTTAGTACAATAAGTCTATGGCTTGCTTACTTACTGACAAGACTCACTTAATCAGCATCAAAATCATTGCTGCACTTTCAACAAAAGTATCAGCAAATCGCATGAAAACCTAAACATTTGCATTAAGATTGACGTTTGTTGATTGCGATAACGCAACCAACAACTGGCAGCAACAATTGTATGCAAAAGTGTTAGTGTGTGTGTGTGTGTGCGGCAGCGACGAAATGTCTTGTCGCCAACTGCTTAATGTGTCGCAGTTCCGACGTTGGCATAGCGCCTTTGCATATGCAATGAACTTTTGACTTGGCCGAACTCTTGACTGGCGAACAAAGAGACTAAAGAAATCGAAGGGGAGGCAGATCACAAACACGAAGGTGGCAACAGTCAGCCAAGTGTGCGTGCCAAATCGATTTGACAAACGCACACACATGCATACATACATTCATAAAGACTGTTGCCTAGGCAAAGGATGACATTTTATGTAAAAGTCTGTGCTGATATATACATACATAAATGTTTTTTTCATATGTACATAGGGATGAGTATGTATGTGCATTGATAAACACATACAAGAACGCACGCGGCGCCTCACATAATCACTAAATCATTTCAAATCACACACATCACTGTGTGGAACTGAAATCGCTCTGTGCGCGAGTGAGTGGGTGAGTGCTGTTGGTGTCGATGTCTATGTCTGGTTGCGTTCGCTCGTCTGCGCCGCAGTATGTCTGGCTGTCTTTTGGGTTTGTCGCTTTAGCTGTCTGTCTGCCACTTATGCGCCATGGGCGGTCATAATATTCGTCATTAGTTGCGTTGTGCGGCAAACGCCTGTCTGTGTCTGTGTGTCTGTGTTGATTTATAAGCACATTTGCGCTTGTGTGCGTGTGCGTGCGTTCTTATGTGCTTTGTGCTGTAATGCTAATGAAATCCATTTTAAGCTCAACACGATCTAATATTGTGAATTTTAGTGAAATTATTGCAGCGTGTTTGAGTAAGTTGCCGCTCGGTTGCGCTCTGCCTTCGCATTTGGCACCCTGCTGTGTGTGTGTGTGTGTGTGTCAATGTTGCGAACGCACCACTTTTACCCTTTATAAGTTAATTGCTTTTTTTTGCTGAAATTTCATTTATCAGCAAACACACACCGACACATACACTGTTACAGCCATTAATTTGTATGTATGTGTGCGTGCCGGATGTAGACGCAATTGTATGCGTGTTGGTTAGTGTTAGTGCGTTTGTATGAAGTGCTGGATTATAAGTTCACTTGATGATGAAATATATAATTTTACTTGCTGTACACACTGTGTGTACAAACATAGTTAATGCAACTAAACTTGCAGACCGACATTAACGACTACATTCTCGTATCGTCTTTCGGGTTAAGTGTTGGTGTGCAGTAATGGCTGTGCTTGGCTATCCATCCACGCATATTGCTATTTTATATATGTTTGTTGATATATTAGGTCATCCTATGAGTAATATGCTTTTCGGTGAATAAAATTTAGAGATGTAAAAAAATATTTAAAAAATGTTGTCATCAAAGAAACATACTTATTAGAGTGGACTTTAGACTTCTCAGTACTTCTAGGTCGGCTACTTTCTAATGCGGCTGAAGCAGTGATGGTAACTGTAGGGAAAATTCTCTACATGTAGGGAATTTTAGCGAAAATTGTGTGCGTAGGGGAAAAAGGACAGATTTTTTAAAATTCACTAAATGTAGGGGATTTTCAAACAATCCTGGTTATGGAAAATTTTGGAGTCAAATTAGTCAAACTAAAAATTTTAACGATCAAATATTGTTTCCCAATTTGTCAAAGTTGGTGAAATATGTTTTGGCACCACCACATTCTAATGCAGACTCTGAAAGAATATTTTCGAACAAAAAAGGAACAAATTAAGCCATGAAAATTTGACTTCAATTTGTATAATTCGCTCTTACTTAGAAGCACAGAATAAACAGTAATACAGAACGCGCATCTCATACAAATTCCAAAATGTTAAGGGGTCGTAATATTACGACCACTGTTAATTTAACATTACGTCCTCTGCTATTAACATTACAAACAGCACTAGACAGCTTTCGTTTCTGTTATTTCACAGAACAAACAGCACAGAGATAAGATGAAAGTAATGATCGCATGCAGCTCCGAAGGGAAAATAGCGTCAGGCTGTGGTTGCTGTTGTTGTCGGCCAACAAAACGAAGTGCCACTTGCTTCTTACATATATGGGGAGAAGAGCAATAAGGTATGGTTGTTGTTATTGTTGCCGGCTAGGAATTGAAACATTGAATTTGAATTCTTTTTGCTTTGTGGTTCATTCTGCGTGCAGCGCAGTGCGTACATACGCTGTCGGTAGCAATTTTACGACGGAATGTAGCGTGCAAAAATATATGAGAACGTATGTCAAAAGGGGGTAACTTATCGACTTAAAAAGTCACTACGGTATAAAGATATCACACTATTTTTAATATTGATGATAGTTAAACGATGTGGCACAATCGTTATGTACGAAATATCCTTTAAATGGTGGATGTACGTACATATATCGAAAAAAAGCAAAACAAAAAATTTATTCTGCCGTCATTCGGGATCGTCGTTGCTTACTTACTTTTTTCTCATAGCTTTTTGCTTTACAATAGATATGTACATACATTCGACATGATTAAATGACAAATTCGTAATTACGATTCTTCGGAACCTCTCATTTTTTAGGTTTGACAAACAAATGTTTGGGCCAAAAAACTGGGGGCCTAGAGTGGGATAAAAGGCGTAGGGATAAAATAATTAATCGCGGCGAGAAGTCATTTACGCCAAAATTAGCAAAACCTTAGAATTCAAGTGCTCATAAGGAGATACAAATTTCCTCACGCAGAAAGTCGATCGCATAATAACATGAAAAAAACTTGTTCTTATTAACCGACACACGTCGGGAATTGCCAGCCAATGTCAGCCAGAAACAAAAATTCAAAATTTACAATTTTCATTCGCTGATCAACAACAACAACGATAGCACATCGCCCTTCATTCGCTTCATTGAAAATAACAGTAACTTCTATTTCCGGCATCGAGCGCACGAACTCGCTCTGCACCACTCGGCACTTACCGAAGTTGACAATAACAGAGATCATCGTCGCACGAGAAATTAACAGAGACAGAAGTTCTGTTCAACAAACTCTGTTATCTCCCCCCTGCTGCTTTCGGCCCGCACCCTAAATTCAGATTGCTTCGCTGGTCGACATGCGCATTCTGTATACTGTTTATTCTGTGTTAGAAGACAAGGATATCAGTGTAAATTTTCAATGTAAAGAACAACATTTTAAGAAATTGGCGTACACTGAGTTGTATGACGAGAAATAACTCTACTCGACACGAAAAGTGCACCTAAAAACAAAAGTATTTTCTAGACTAATTTTGGGCCGCTGAAGACGAAAGTAAATATTCAAAAATTTTCCAAAGATCTTCGCAAAACCAGATCTGTGCTGATATCTAAAATTACAGTAAAATACTGTGTTTGCGAAGATTTTTGGAAAACCCTTCATTGAAAAATTGTTGGATATTCACTTTCGTCTTCAGCGGCCCAAAATTAGTTTAGAAAATACTTTTGCTTTTAGGTGAACGTATTTAACTCATTTTTTGCAATTAAAGCATTTAAACAGTATTCAATTATTGGTCTTAGTGTAATTTTTGTACTGATTTTTTTTAATGTGATGAAATGGTATC
Source organism: Melieria picta (assembly GCA_964056695.1). Lineage (NCBI taxonomy): Eukaryota > Metazoa > Arthropoda > Insecta > Diptera > Ulidiidae > Melieria > Melieria picta. Next base: position 125,438,678 of record OZ057398.1, read on the forward strand.
TCAGTGCAAAGCACAACTTTGTTTTGTTTATGTTTTCATGTTTCAAATTAATTAAAAGAAGCTTTCGGGTGCTAATAAATGGTATGGTTTTTACTTTTGCGACTTTTATTCACAAAAAATTAAAAAATAAATACTTAAATATTACAAAATACTTGAAAAATAAGTGTAGGGAATTTCGTAGGGAAAATTGCTGGACAGCGTAGGGAAAAGTAGGGATTTTTTTCAAGTCGCGTAGGGATTTTTCAAAAAAAAAGTTACCATCACTGGGCTGAAGGCGATCAATAGGGGGTCTGAATGACAACCTGACAAGACAAAAGCAAGGTGAAACAATTCCGGACAATTCAATTAAACGCTTTTGCGAAAGGACCCCTGAGCCATCGCAAGCATAGTAATAGGGCACTGTTCAGCAGGACGGACATCACCGAGTCTGATGAATGCAGGAAATTCAAAGAAAACGGTGTCAAGGAAACCATGGAGCACAGTCTTTGCTTCTCTCCGAATATTTCAAGACTACGCCTTACTTAGGAGAACTTTTATGCTCTGGGTTAGATGAGGTCCCCAAGCTCGACATTAAGTCGCTGCTGAACTTTGCTAGGAACACTCACATTCTCATCGATCGCTTTCACTATGCAGCTCTAACTGGTAATGCTAGGAACTCAACAGGTCCGATGTGTCCTAACCTAACAAAACCTATGGGACGGCCCAATAAAAAACCTAAACATACTCGTATAACATATATACAGTACATAAACATGTACAATAAATACATACAAACTTGCGTGCGGCTGTTTGCTTGGCTGGCTTAGAGCGACACTCGTTGTTGGAGGTGTTGGCGCCGCTTAGTATTACAGCAAATAATCTCGAAATCATACACTGACGCGCACCAGACTCTGCTTCAGCATTGCCACTCTTACACATTTATACATATTCACACACACACATTCATATGCAAGTGTGTGTGTGTGTGTATTTAAGCTAGAAATTGCCTTTTGAAAGTGCCTCTAACCCATCCAGCAGTCAACCAGCCACCAGTAGCAGCATTGAGTGCTTCAATTTTGCTTATAAAAATGCTTTGTTGTCGCTTGCCGCTTAATGACAGGATTTAGTTAGATAAGATTTTAATTACGACATTTACGCTCAAACATGTTAAATTGAATTTAATTAGAATTCTCGGCTCGCTCTTCGAGGTGCACATTAACGCTTTGTTGATTTTGCTGCGTGTGTGGTGCAACAGGGATGGCAATGCTGCGTATGGTTCATTAAAGTGGCAACAAAATTAAAGGAAAATTAAGAGCTGCTCATTGTCCTTGACGACCCCGACAATGTGCACTTGTTGTTGTTGTTGGCCGTTAAAGGATGCTTTCCTATTGGGTGTTGCAGTGCTTTAAGTGGGCCAATATTTTTTTACAACTTCCACACACAAACAACACTCACCGTGACAGCATAGCTTTTTTTGTTAGGCATTTAAAAAAGAGAAAACCGAAATGGAAGACATTTTGCAGTATTGTCGGAATTGTTTTCTTTGATATTCGTTTATTTTGGGATCGTTCAACAGAAGCTTGGGCATTGCTTGTGTTTGTTTTTTATTGGAACTGTCCCAAATCTGAAAAAAGGGTTCATTGCACTACAAGTAAGGTTACTTTTTGGTGGTTAGAAAATGTGTGTTCAACCACAAATTTGGGAGAAAAAGTTTGAGTATGTCAAAGCAGAGACTTGGCAACATAACTTTTCTGAAAAGGATGATGAGTCCATGTGGCTGGTTGAAAAAGCTGCATTTTAAGTAACAAAACATAACTCTTGGAATTGAAATAAAAAGCCACAAAACATTATTCTTGGAACTGAAATTAGGAGTCTCGCAACATAATTCTTTGAATTGAATTGTGTGTTTATTTTGAGTAATAAGGTTTGCAGAAACAACCATTGTTCTGTCCAGCTGTCATGCGTAGCGTATGAGTGATATTTTTTACTTGTGCTTCAAATTTCCACGTATTCCGGCATTGAGGGCCATTAATGATTCAATAAAATAGTTTTTTTAATGCATTCTAAGAATAATAAAGTTTGATTTGAATCAAGATTTGTCTTCATATGATCACCTAGAAACCAGAAAGCTGAAATATCAAATGAAAATGTTTATATTTAAAATGTTAGCTGTTCTGTCTAGCTGGCCTACGTGGCGTATGAGTAATAATTTTTGCTTGTGTTTCAAAAATTTTCACGTATTTCGGCGTTGTGGGCAATTATTGATTCAGTAAAATGGTTTTCTGATGCATTCTAAAAGCAATGAAGTTTAATTTGAATCAAGATCTGTCTTCATGTAGTCACCTAGAAACTAAAAGGCAGATATATCAAATGAAAATCTTTATATTTAAAATATTAGCTGTTCTCTCTAGCTGTCATACGTGGCGTATGAGTGATATTGATTTCTTATACTTCTAATTTCCACGTATTTCGGCATTGTGGGCCATTAATGAATTAATAAAATAGTTTTCTGATGCATTCTTTATATTCAAATCTTTATATTTAAAATGCTAGCGGTTCTCTCTCGCTATCATACGTGGCGTATGAGGGATATTTTTCGCTTGTGCTTCAAATTTCCACGTATTCCGGCATTGTGGGCCATTAACGAATCAATAAAATAGTTTTCTGATGCCTTCTAAAAATAATAAAGTTTGATTTGAATCAAGATTTGTCTTCATGTGGTCAACTAGAAACTTGAAGGCCGAAAAATCAAATAAAAATCTTTATATTTCAAATGTTAGTTGAAAAAATAAAAACAGAATTTCACTAAAGACAAAAAACTAACCAAAATATAAACGTGAATATATAAAATTTTACGAGTTTCGTTTAGCTACTAAAAGAGCTGACAATAACGATGTTGATAAAAACCAAACACATGGTCGCATATTTTATTTGATGGCATCAGAATGGCTCATTCCAAACAACAACAACGCCCCATACAAAATCACTACAACTAACAAATACAAATCGTGTCGCGTAAATTTATGAAGCCGTTTCATTTCCCACGCTTGGCAGCTTCAGCAAGCAATGCGCTCACTTCTCTACCAAATATTGCAAGCGTAGTTTTGTCCAAAAGTAGTTGGCCATAATTGCATAATTTGTATTCAATTCCAGTAGCGCACGAAAGGGCCAAAAAGAAACCACAACAACCACCACTAACGAAGAGCAGCGCCAATCGGAGCACAGCAAAGACAGTGGCGGCAGCCAGTGTGGCCGCAAAACATTTTATTGCATCACGCCTGCAGTGGGAGAGCGGCGCCCCTTTATTGCGCTGCGGCATACGCTTGCGTTACTCACACAAACACACATACACAGAAACACACATTGGGGCGTTTGGCGCGCACAATATTTTTCCTAGTCGACGTTTTCTTTGTTTGGCTGCTGTCGCTGCTTCGCTTTTTCGACGCTCCTTGCGAGTGATTAACATTTTTTGTGTGTGTTACAATTTTATAGCGGCAGCGTTGCCACACCGCTCCATCCAGCAAACATATTAACTGCGGTGTGGAACCACCTTAGAAGCGGCTATTGTCGATGTAAGTGTATGTGTGTGTTTGAGCACATTAGCATTAAGTGTGCGTGTGCGCATGTATGCATGTGTGTGTGCCATTTATTTATGCTAATGTATTAGCAGCGCCGATAACACTGACATGCCTTCAGACACACACATACACACACGCAAACGCATTGATATGTGTGCCGTTCTTCCGTGTTTCTTTGTTTTCTTCAATCATTTGTTTTATCCCTTTCCGCTGCTGTTTTTTTTCTTTGTTTTTGTTTGTTTGTTTTTGCGCAATTTTCGTGCAGACAAAGAGCACAAATACAAATCAACTTTGACGCAGTTGCAGCACAGCCACACCGTCTCGCAGCGACACAGCCACTGCACAGCATTTCGCTTCCGCTGTGGCGAATTTTAAATCAACTCCATTTTATTTGTCGGCGCAGCGCCAATATTCCTGCACGTAGAGTTGCGCGTTTTCAATTTCCGCCACGGCGTGCGGCGTGCGCGCCACACCAGCGAACGTGCATATGCGAAAACTTTGGCCTGACGAATTATTATGAACATGGGAAATTTTCGCCAAACTCATCTGGGCTGCTTTTGTGTCTTGTTTATGGGGTTTCGTTGTAGCGCCAATTTACAAGCAACTTGAACAAATTTGTATGCGAATATAAAACGGAAAATGGTACAAATATTTAAGATAAAATTAAAGGCAAAAAGAAAATTTAAATATTTCAAAGTGCCGCTTTTTCATAGAATGACGTATTTATTTAGTGCGAGTATCTGATCTCCCTGGAATTATCCACTTGAAGTACCCTTGGTCCCTGGGACCCAGACCGGCCACTTGCTCGCCATTGAAACTCGTTGAACTGGCAAATGTTCACATTCCAACTGGCATTTGGAATCCCAGCAAATATTTGCTGTCATTTATAAGCCTCCACAATAACCGAGCACCATCGTTAGAAGTACACACACACACACACTGACACACAGCCACCGACATAGATTTATATTTTATGTTGTAGCTATTTGAAATTTATTAAGTGCCCCAGCGCTCGAAACGCTCGAAACTCGCTTCATGCTGTCTGCTGTGCATAAAATCAGCAGCGACTTCCTCCCCTTCACTCACATCCTCACCCCACACATGGATACATATAGTATATGTAGTACATATATAGCTATGATGTTAGATGCGCTGCCTTGGCTGCCAGTGCACACTTTACACGGCACTGGCTGGCACTCAGCTTAGCATCTACGTGCTGGCATATGTCAGCTCGTAGAAATTATGAAAATTTATGAAAGGTCCTTTGGCTTGCAATTATTGTGCTTAAGTCAGTACGTGTTTATCCGGCAATGTCAATACACATAGCACAAGCGGCGAAATTGAACTCGCAGCCAAACTTTGGCTGCGTGCGTTTGTGTGTGTGTGTGTGTGTAGTAGTTCACATTTAGCTCGCAAAAGTTCAAAATAAACTCGCACTTGCGCAAGTACCTGCGAGCATTCATTGAGCAATGTGCTCGAATATGCGGCTGCCTGTCATTTGGGCGGACATGTTGGTATGCGTTCGAATTAATTGCAGACATATGACAAATCGTGCCGTCATACACACATTCAATGACGAATAATGGAGTCAAGTACTGCATGAAAAGTGCTTAAACCGAGTGCAGACTCAATTTGTGCACAATATTTTATGTCATAATGCGGTGATTATAAATATTTGTAATATTTTTGGATTTGTGGTTTGAAACGAGCTTAAACGATTTATACGACATTGATTAGAATGTAAATATTCTATTCCTGGATTGTTGCTCTACTTATGCTGACATATTGATTGATGGAAAACATTAAAAATAAATGAGTGCACGAGAACTTCAATTCGCTGTAGATTGGTGTTTCGTAATTACACTGCACAACAAAATCAAATCTTTTTTTAAATAACAAGGTTCTGACAACGGATTCTGTTAGAGGGGGCCAAAAAAAATATACGTGTATCGGCGTTTTGAAAGTTTACGTCTAAATTTTTTTTAGGGGGTCAAAGTTTACTTTTTACAAACTCTAATGACATAGTGTGTGAAAAACTAGAAGAATATCAAATATCCGATCATGAAACGATCCAATTTAAAATTAAACATAGCCCTAAATTCCATATGCGAAGCAGGATAAAAATAACTTCATGGGAGTGTTATAATAGTATAGCGTTTATAAATCAACTGCGCCTATGCGACTTCAGCAATTTTGATGAAATTGACTTGGAGAGCAAGGTGTCGTTGATTAACTGCAGTGTTCTTAATGTGATGCGAAATTTAACGTATGAAAAAGAAATTCAATTAAAAGTCATGAACAAGTGGTATGATAATGAGTTAGCCAATCTTAACAAGCACAAATTTGAATTGTATAAAGTGGCCAAAATATCGGGAGACTGGGAGGAATATCGAAATATAAAGAAAGCATACAAAAAATTAGTAAAAACTAAAAAAGTGAAACATATGGAATTTAAGATAGATAACAACAGACACGATAGTAGAATGATGTGGAAGTGCCTAAAACAAGCAATAAGCATGGTGAAGGAAAATTCTTCTATTAATAAGATTGTTATCAATGGTCAAATGTTTGATAATGAGCTAGCTATTGCAGACAATTTAAATAAGTTTTTTGTAGATAGCATTGCAGATATAAGCAGCAATATAGAAGTTGTTGATAGAGACACTAATATATCTCATCAGTCAAATACTCGCTTTAAATTTAATCATGTAACAGCTAAGGATATCGAAGATATAGTCCAGAAGTTTAAAAACAAGAAGGGAGGAAAAAAATTACTATCTGAAGGCGTTGTAAAGGATTCTGTGCCGTATTTAGGTTTCTTTTATGCACAAATCATAAATGAAAGCCTAAGCAGTGGTGTAGTGCCAAACATGTGGAAAACTTCAATTATAGTTCCAATCGAAAAAGTTAAAAACACCATAAAAGCAGAAGAGCTGCGGCCAATAAACACACTACCCTGTGATGAAAAAATTTTAGAAACTGTAGTAAAACACCAATTAGTGCAATATTTAGAAAGTAATAAGATACTTATACCTCAGCAGTCAGGATTTAGGGAAAAGCATTCCTGCGAGACAGCTTTAAACATGGTTGTAGCTGAGTGGAAAGAGGAACTTAACAATAAAAATTCGATATTAGCGGTCTTTGTCGATCTAAAAAGAGCATTTGAAACAATTGACCAAAAAATATTATTGGATAAATTATCAACAATGGGTATTAGAAGTGTAGAGTTGAAGTGGTTTGAGAGTTTTTTATCTAATCGTAAACAACGCACAATAATTGGTTCGTCAATTTCAGAAGAGTGTGACGTCAAGATTGGCCTACCACAGGGCTCAGTTCTGGCTCCCATCTTATTCAATACTTATATTAACGATATTAATTCCATTTTAAAATTTAGTACAATAAAGCTGTTTGCTGACGATGCATTAATCTCGATATATGGCACAAACGAAAATGACATAAGAGAAAAGTTACAAACTGATCTAGATGCTCTCTATATTTGGCTTTGTGCTAACAAATTAAAAATTAACATTGATAAAACAAAATTCATGATCATAACAAGAAGAACTGTTGCAAATATCATAAGTCTTAAAATAAATAATAAAGAAATTGAAAACGTACAAAGTATTAAGTATCTGGGTGTTCAAATTGACGCTAGATTGAAATTTGACGACCATATTGACCTCACCATAAGCAAAATAGCTAAGAAAATATGGTTTATTAAAAGAACTTGCAAACATTTAAGTGCACCTTATAAAATAAAAATATATAGATCAATTGTTGAGCCCCATTTTATCTACTGTCCCACAATTTTGTTTATTATGAGAGATTTTCAAATTGAAAAGCTGCAGAAAATGCAAAATAAAGCTATGAGATTCATTTTAAATAAACGCTATGATACCCCAATAAAAGAAATGCTAAATAGCTTAAATTGGCTAAGCGTAAAACAACAAATTTTTTTTCACACCATGAAATTTATATATAACATTAAGAACGGATATTTGCCAGACTATTTAAGAACCAATATTAAATTTAACTACGAGGTTCATGACAGAAACACAAGAAAGAGAAACGATTTTAAATTACCTTTTTATAAAACAGAATCGGAAAAAAACAGTCTATTTTATAAAGGGTTAAAATGCTACAACGAGTTGCCTGAGAGTATTAAAAGCTGTAATATAAATGTATACAGAAAAAAATTATATGATTACACTAAAACGTTGGAGATAAGATAAATGCTGTCGCTTTGTAGTACATAGTTTTATATTTGCAAATTGTTATTTAATATTAAGGTATTTTGAATTAGGTTTGTAAAACCGTAACAAATAAATAAAAAAAAAAAAAAAAAAAAAAGTTTTCCCCTTTTTGCACATTCTTATGGTAAGTCGGCATACGAAAAGCATGTAACCTCACATTTTAGGTATATGATGTGTTCAGCAATTTGATGTAGAATACTACGAAGAACATTTTTGTGGAGCATTTTAACCCTGTAGCTCCTATTTGTATGGGTCAATTTTACCCTTTTTTCTAAAATGCCAAAAATGTCCTGTAAAACAGGACTTTTTAAGGACAAAATGTACCACGAAAATATTCGCCATAAAATTCTACTATAGGTCTCTGAATACATCAAAGCTCAGAAATTAACTTGAACGCAAGAATTAAGCCAAAACTGAAAATGTGTTTTAGTGTTTATTTCGTACGTAATCAAAATTGGTACTGAAATCTCCTACAAAACTTGCACGTGGAAAAAAGACTTTAGTAAATTACAGAAATTCGCAAAAGACATTAGGTTGGCTAGTTATATCTTAAATTAGTGTCTACTATTCTTATTGCTAATTCTAAGAAGTAAAAGCTGTTTTTTAAAAGTTGTAGAACTTTAAATTGAAATGAAATGATGAATAATTTTTTAATAATAATAATAATTCATTAGTGTTTGAATATAATTTCGAGCGTATGGCCACCGCAGGTCGCAATTTCAACCACTTTTTCAACCAATGGTGGCTGTTGGTTTCGGCAATGGTCCGCACAATGTTTTCTTTCAAGGCGTCAAAAGTTTCCGGTTTGTTGGCATAAACCAATGATTTCTCGTAACCCCAGAGAAAATAATTTAGGGGCGTTAAATCGCACAATTGACTGGCACATTTCGAGAAATAATGTTTTCACCAACTGTGTCCTTCAATAAGTCGATTGTTTTACGCAATGTGTGGCATGCGGCGCCGTCTCATTTAAAAAAAACATGACTTCAGTTAAGATTCTATTCAATCGGGGGCACAAAATAATCGGCAATCATGGTTCTGCCGTTCTCATTTTTAAAGAAGTAAAGACAAACTGGTCTTTTAAGCACATCAAATAGTGAGTTTTTGTGGATGTCATGTTGCCTCGTAGTATGAAAACGCTTCATGGTTAGTCGAATCAGTCGCTCGAGTGAACGATTATGTCGACCATAAAATGGCATGCAACATTCCCGAATTGAACCATGATTTTCCAAATAGATTTACAAAATTTACAAATTTTTAATTTGCAAACGTTTTTTGCATGCAGCGTTAGCGTTAGCACAACAAACTAACACAATAACAGCATTGCCAGATCTGACGAATTTGTGATCGTTTAATCGTTATCATGAAACCTCCAAAAAACAACATTTACAACCATAAAAAAGGACCCTAAAAAATTAAACCGTTGCCGTCTCATCTTTTAAACAATCTGTTACAAAATTTACTATTTATAAATAGATTTCTGGACAAAATGTTGAGGGCGACGAAAGTTATGCTCAGTGTTTTACGTTTTTTTTTGTATTCCTGAAGAGGCCAAACAATTGCTGACAAAACGTCCAAACAAATTGAGGTGTTTTACTTTTAACTTGTGAACAAACTTTACCGTTAATGTCCACATTTTACTAGCTTTGATTGAGGCTAACTTATACTCAAATTCTCAATTCTCAAAATTATTCTCAAATTATACTCAAATTCTAAAAATGTTTTTAAGAATTTCTTAACGACATTTATCATGTTCTAAAAATGTGTTTAGGAATTTGCTTAAAAGACTTGTAAGTACATTAATTTTATTATACTTTACTGTTTGTTAGTCTGTATGAATTGTTGTTTAATTTTAAACTACTTCTTAAATAAATAAATAAATGAATGAGTGAATAAATAAATAATTAAAGATATTAATAAATAAATAATTAATTAAATAAATAAATAAATAAATGAATAAATAAATACATAAATAAATAATTAACTAAATTAATAAATGAATAAATAAATAAATAAATAATGAAATAAGTAAATAAATGAATGAATAAATAAATAAATACATACATACATACATCCATACATAAATGAATAAATTCGTAAATATATACATATGTATATATAAAACTTGTATGTATAAAACTTCCGTCCCTTTTCGAACGGCAATTTGAGGCAAATAATTTTATGGTTTAAATTGAAATAATCCAGATTATTATCCGGCGATCAATAAATCACTTCAGTAAGTAATGAAGTAATTAATTAGTGAAGGTATTCATTAGCCAATAAGTGGATAATGCGGATTATGTTGGCTAAGGTGGAATGCCCCAGACAGCGCGGCACTTATTTACAGCACTAATTGATATTAATTTCTTTTAACAAATGTCAACGACGTAGCGGTAAGAAGTCAGAAACCTAATGAATCACGCTCAAAAGCACATACACACACACACACATATACATACAGTTGAAAGGAAAAGGACAATGCTGTGCACTCGATTTGCGCTGAGAAACAGCCAACTGACGGTTGCTGTATTCTGTCGGAATGGTCGGAACGAAACCTGGAAAGTTTGGCTGTTGGGGAGAGAGGGAAATCTGTCAGGCGGCACCGACTTGAAAAAATGCTGCTGTCAAAAAGCACTTTTGTCAATTTCAAATAAACAAAAAGATACAGCAAAAGCAGCCAGAGACGAAAGCTTAATTAAGTTCATGATTGCGAATGCAATATGGAAAGAACTTGGCACATTTCATTTGTCGTCGGCGCTGTTGTCAACGGGTACGGAGGACAGCGAACAGACATAAACAAGCCGACAAATTAAACCCGCGCAAGGAATGCACAAAAATCAAATAAATGAATGAATAAATAGAAAACTTAGAAGCGACAAACCGAGTAGCAGCTAGACATATGTACATACATACATACATATGTGTATGATTGTACGAGTAAGTTGGAGTGTGAGTGTTTTTACAATGTATTTACATGGACAAATGCGCAGACAAGCGGACAGACATGGAAGTGACATAAAGACGAAGCATGCAAATATGTGGAATGGAAGTGGATTTGCGAAATCTCACACTCACGACAGCAGTGCACATGCTGTCATTCTTATTAGAATGCTTATTAGTGAAATAGCGCAGTGGCAGACACACACACACACACACACACACACGCATACATATTCGAATAACCCCACTGGGTATGCTGTAGATTTGTGGAGCGACAGCACGAGCTGCAAGCGTGCGCCGTTGAAATGGCAAAATGGAAAAGTAATAAATAACAGCAACACTTTTCACACAGAGGCACAGCAAATCCCCAACACCAACACACACACACACTCGTGCAAGCATACAAACACAGCGACGCACGAGAGCTCCAACGCTTCAACGGTGGCAACGTGCGATCGCACCGCCGCGTCTCGTGTGTGTGTGTGTGTGGCCAAATGAAAGAAATTGCTGGAAATTAATAAAAGACAAATGACCTGTGCGCATGGTTCGCACAAAAGCAAAAGATTCATGTCGCAGCACTTCAGGCCGCGCCCGCAAATCGACTCGGCGGATCGCGCAGCAACGTTTGCAAAAATCCAGCAAATCAATTTTATGGCGTATGCAGTGGCAGCACAAATGGCGCTGGCCAGCAGCAGACGGCATGGCAACCCATTCGCAATCGGCATTTCATTTTCAGAATTTGTGCCACAGCGAGCGGCGAACCGAGCGACGGCGCGCCTGGTAAATGTTTGCCACAATGGCGAATTTCAGGCACTATTAGCGCTTGGCACAATGACAGATTGGCGTCAGTTGTGTGGCAATGACAGTTTATAGCCGTTGCCACACAACAAAGCTGCGCGTGGGTTTATATTTTGCGAAGCAGTCCTTCGCCAAGCTGTCAGGCATTGATTTTTGCAGCGTGTGTGTGTGTGTGTGTTTGTGTGAGGGAGGGAAGCGATGTGGAAGCAATTTGTAAGCGCGCGTGTGGTGTCTACAGCGAACTGCACATACACAGTTTTTATAATTACACTGTGCAACAGCAATTTGCAACAGCAATTTGCAAACATTGCAAAATCAAAGCATTAAATAAAAAATAAATAAATAAAAAATGTTGCAAGCAACTTTTCTATATCGGACACCTTAACATTTTTCAAATAAATTGTCAATAAAATATTTGCATTCGATTCAGAAACTGCGTTCTAATTGACGGTGGACTCGAGTCCCTCTCTCTCTCTCTCTCATACTGGATTTGAATTCTACCTTCATTTCTAGAGCGATTTTCAAAATAACCAAAACCAAAAGTTGACTTTTGTCGCACAGTGTTATACGCAATGTCGGCACTCCTGACTAATTGCAAGCATAAATTGCCCATATTTATGTGTGTGTGTGTGTGTGCCTTGAAATGTTTATGTACTGCCACAAATGTGCATTTGCGCCAAAAGTATTTAGCGATTCAGTAGTCACACAGTCGCAGTTATTACTTCTGCCAACTGCGCCGCCCAATGTGCCAACTAAAATATGGCAAACAACAACAACAATAAAAGGCACAAAACAGTAAGAAGCAGCAAGTAAAACGTCGCGCGCGTCGAAGAAGCCTTGAGGAAGCGAAGCGAGAGAGAGAGAGACAGAAAAGAAGAAAAGCAGAGGGGAAAACTTTTTCACTTTGCGGTAGTTTGGCAGGGCAAATCATGCAAGTTGCTGGGCATGCCGCGCAATTTTATATCGCCACAAGATGTGGCCAAGGCAGTAGCAACTACAGCAACAACAACAATAACGACAACAAGTAGTAGAAACGTTGGCATCAACAAAACACATACAATTTCCGTTAAATTCTTAAAACGGAAGCGTAATTTTCCACCATTTTGTATTTTCATTTTGGCTAATTTTTTCGCTTGGCGTACAATGCAGCTTATACGAGAATATTTGTTGAATGTTGAATTTCATTCGTAAGCTACCCAGCAAAAACTAAACAAAAGAAACAATTAAAAATATGTAAATTTAAAAAAATTAAGTAAAACATACCTTTGATGTATAAATATCTCAAGCGCCGAAAAGCACACTTAAAAATGTTAATAAAGTGTGTGTGCGCGCGTCTTTGGTGTCACGCCTCCGCCCACTGCACAGTGATTCGTTCCATAGACAATATTAAAAAAAATATATATATATATATATTCAAAAAATTTATAGTCTCAGAATTTATTGATTTTGATGTAATTTGAAGTTAAAACTCCAACTAAGATAACCCCAAAAAATCTGTACGAAAAAATAATTAGTGCAAGTGCAAGAGCTGCTCAAAGTCGGAACTTTTTTCACAAAAAATTTTAAACACATATTTTCTGTTTTTTAGTCTATTGAGTAAAAAAAATTTTAAAAATACATGGTTACCAAGAAGTTGCTAAAATAGCTTAATATAGCTTAAGAAATGATGTGGCCTTTTTCGCTTTTAATGTCTTCTCAAAATTTGCAAAGCTGAAGCTTTTACTTCACTTCTAATTTAAAATATTTTTCAAAATTAAAAATCTGAAAATTGGCGAAACTTAGAGGAAAATATCTAAAAAGTATGTGAAAGTATGTTCCTGGATTTTTTTTATTATTTTAAGAAGCATTCTTTCTTTGTCAGATAATGTAATTACATCCTCCGATATCTTCCGATCTCAGAAAATAATTCAATTTGAAAAGTGGTCTAAACACCTATTTTTCTACAAAATTAATTTTTGCATCCCTAAAAGTATGCAATTAGCATGAAAAAATTGAAAAATTTTGACCCGCGGTTGTATGGAGTGGAATCACTGTGCACTGGCACCAACCAACGGCCGAGTGGCAGTCAACAACACCAAAAAGGTGCCAACAAATGGCAGCACTGCTTTTAATGGGAAAATTTCCCAAGTGCCCAAAAGCATACTTCACCAAAAAATAAAATGCTAATAAAATTTCGCTTGCCACGGAAAGGCAAATTACCTATTCTTCCGTTTGGCGCTTTACCGCATGTTGTGTGACTTTTTTCTCTGCGATTTCTTGTTTTGTTTTTGTACAGTTGGGTTGGTGCGCGTTTTCCTGCAGCCGCCACATTTCGTGTGCTCGTAAAAACTACTTAAACTACTTTGTAGCAAGTAATAAAAATTAGCCAAATATGAACTGCGAAATTGTGCGCTACCGCAGCGCAGCTCAACTCGACTCGACTCGACTCACTCAACTCCAGCCAAGCAGGCGCATAAATCATAAAATCCACCAGCAACAACAGCAGCAGCACCAACTGCCGCTGGCCCTTGGGGGCATCGATGCGGAGCCGCGCTGCAGCTGCCATTGGATTTTCTTATGCGTGCTGGGTATTGCTGTACAAGAATGAAAGGCACTCAAGCGCCGCTGGTCCTGGCGCTCCCAACCAACCAACCATCCAACCCACCGTTCTACCCACAAACCATAGCAGCAACTTTTTCGCTTACACATTACTTGTATTTTGCACTTGCGCAGCGTGACATGCATTGGTATGTCTCTACGAGTATATATGTATATATGTGTGTGTGTGTGGGTGTGTGTGTGAATATATCGAATTATGCATATCATTGCCTGGAGCACTTTATACCAACGCACATCGATATGCACGCTTTACAGTCGCCTGGCGCCGCACGGATGCTGATACCCATGCAATTACATACATACATGTACTATATATACATATCAACAATTGTATGCGTGCGTGTATTACATGCACGTGTACGCTATAAGTAGCATAATGATGCACATTTGCGTTTTACCATTGAAATTTGTCGTAAAATGCAGCAAGAAAGCTGAGATTCGAAGCGAAATTATTGCTCGCCGTTATTGATGTTGATTCGCTTTTTCTGCTTCTTCTTCTTCTTATTCTACTTTGACTTATTTTTGTTGTTGCTCTTATTTTACTGAATTTTTATACTGTTGTACTTTATTGGATTTTATTGCAAGTATGCACTTTTACATATGATGAGAAAAAAATCGAAATTGCACAAAAGTAAAATAAGAGCAAATTCTGATGGCGAAACGAGCTTTTCGAAGGCATCAGATTTATATATATTTTCTGTTGACATTTACACGGACTGACGTTGCGCATGTGTGCTGAAAAGCGTACACAACATATGCAGGCAGCAGAATTTTTGCATTTTAAAGCAATAATACGTTTGCTTGTTCGTTTTCAGACATAAATCAAATAAGAAAAGGCAGCGGGAAAATCTACATTTCTACTTTTTTCACAAAATATATATTTCCTCGATTTTGGCTGTGATTTATTTGTGTGTAACAAGCAGGCGTGTTTCAAAAGCCCTATTCACAATCTTGTGGATTTGAGACTGCAAGTATTTGCAATAGTAAATATTTGCAATCAATTGTGAGTGGTGTTTTTTCGTTTAGTTTGCAACACTTGTTACAACACATGAAATTCAGAGCTTTTGAAGGAAGCCTTCAGATGGTAAGGCTTCCTTCCTTCCACCGATTCAGATCCCATGTTGCGCCAATACTACTTCTTTCTTTAAGTTGTTTTTAACAATATTTTGACCGTTGGTTCCTATTATTTATATATTCTTCTATATATCGCTCCTTCGCTGCAAGAACGTCATAACTCAAAAATTTTTTTTTCAGTTTATGGCAACCCTGTGTGTATCTGCATATGATCTTTTATCTGTCAAAACCACTTTGTAAAATATTCAATACTTTGCTCATAAGACGACATGAAACATTTTTTGATACCTTGAAACGCCTGTAATGGTAAACTTTAAAATTGAATTTTCTCGGAATGATGTAGTTTTGAGTTATGACGTTCTTGCAGCGAAGGAGCGATATATAAAAGAAAATGGATGTATGAGTGTAAGCGCATCACACTCAAACGGATCGGCCGATTTCCATGAGGTTTTTTAGTTGGATTCGTCTTGAGTCAGTTCAGGTTTATGCGAAAAGAAAATCCCGGAAAATCGATTGGAAAAGTCAGAAAATCCCTGCCATGTTTGACCGTGCATCACTTGAGAACGGCTGGACCGATTTGGCTGCGATTTTTTTTGGATTGTATTCGTATTTGTCAGAGCAAGGTTTAGATGAAAGAAGAAGATTTTAGGAAAGAAGAAGAAGATTTTACGAAAACGGGGCGTGGCACTTTTTCACCAGCTCAAATTTTCAGACGATAACTTTGAAACTATAAGTCACACATCAATAAAATTCACTACGAACTTACTATTTAGTCATATCCTTCGACAGAGGGAACGGGGGGGAGGGCGGGTATTGGACGAGGGGGCGTGGCACCACCCATACAAGCAAAATCTTTATAATAGAATATCTCCGAAATTGTAAGCTGCACAGCATTGAAATTTAGTATACCGTCGTCCCATAGATGTGACCCAAATATTTCGCTGAACTATAAGTCGCACAGCAATGAAACTTAGTACGAACCTACCATTTATTCATATCTTTCGTCAGAGGAAATGGTGCGAGTATTGAAAAAGGGGGCGTGGCACCGCCCATACAAGCCAAATCTTTAATATAGAATATCCTCGAAATTGGCCTACAACACTGAAATGTAGTACCCCGTCGTCCCATAGATGTGTCATTCTACTGGTAAGATTTGATGGCCGTTGGACAAGGGGCGTGGCACATTTTTTGTGACCCAAATATTTCGCTGAACTATAAGTCGTACAGCAATGAAAGTACAAACCTACCATTTTCCCTTTCGACAGAGGGAATGGTGCGGGTATTGAACAAGGGGGTGTGGCACCGTCCATATAACTTAAATCTTAAATCTGATTCAAGTGCTGTCCATTTCTTTACTGAAACCTAGCGGCAACATTGCTGATTTGTGGGCCTCAATTATATTAATCAGTAGTTCTTCCTCTTCCTTTAATTGGTTTTCTTCGTGAATTTGCATTGCCATAGATTCGCCATCCTGCGTATTGCATTATCAAAAAAAAAACAGATATTGTGCGAGACGAAGTTGGCTGGATCAGCTAGTTGAATATAAAAGGCGTGTTGAGTAAATGGAATCAAAAACAGAGCAGCTATTGTCAATGCCGCCGGCTACAGCAGCACTCGCATCAGAAATTTTGCTTGACATCGATTCTAAGATAATTAGATGTCGCTGATTTGGCATATGCAAACAGTTTTTAAAATACAGTTTGAGTTTTCACAGAGAATTGGCAAGTAACTTTCTCAATTTTTACTTAACTTTTGTCACATTTTCGATCGTAATTTCTAAACCCATAAACCTATTGAAATAACTTTGACTCATAACATCCCACTTCGAAAGGCGCTAATGCTAATTAAATAAATTAAAACCTTTCATGTACTTCGGGCCAAATAATACTTAGGTATTAAAACTTAGATATTTAGGCAAAGGGAAAAATGTGCAGAATTGTTGCTTACACTCAAACTGACCCCACACTATTCTACATAAGCCAATTGCATTCGTGTTGTATGCACATGTAACATACTTACGAGTATGTGTGCGTCTAATTCTGTACGCATTGCAGCTGCAATATCGCCTGTTGTCATCAAACACTGCAACTAATCCAAAGACTAATCGCATTGCCGACGATATATCGAATGCATTCTTCTTCATTCTGTCTTGTCGAATCAATTGCAGGAATACGATTCGGTTTTGTGAAATTCCAGTTGGAATGCAGTGCTGCCGGTGTGAGTGAGAGTGTGAGTGTGAATATTAGGCGTGAATGCCAGACAGCAAATAACGGCAGCGCACCTGAGCGCGCAGTAGACGCTGGCAGAAAACTATTTTCAATTCAATGGCTTCATGTGGTGCAATATTATTGTACGAGCGTTTTAAACATAGATATGTGTTATATATACATATATGTATATAAATGAGTAGGTGTGCATATATGTAGATGCCTACTTATGTGCACGTTTTATGCTGCGCCATTTTAGTTCAACGCTTTTATTTTATTTTCATCTATTTTTTAATTTAAACAAACAAATGAAAAATGGGCCCACACACGGGCACACACACTCATCTATAGTACGTATGCTCATCACTGCTTTATTCAAAATATTTAAAAAAAAAGCAACCAGTAACGTGAATTCAAAGTCTAGCAGACGCGTTTTTAGGCGCGGAGAGAGAGTTTTGCCGCAGGAGCTCAGCGAATTGGCGAAGATGAAACTGAAAAAATGTATTGTACAAAGGGGAGAAAATTGGCATGAAAAAAGCACATGGAAAATGAAAAACGGAAAACTAAAATCGCAAGCAGCGAAAAAGCGCACAAGCGACAACAGGGTTGAGGGGGATGGCATTCAGGCGGAAATATGCTGCCAATGCATGTTCGGTTTGGCGTTAGGCGAAAGACACACACGCAGACATGCTTCACAACGGTTACCCATACATACATGAAACCGTGTGTATGTGTGTGTGTGTGTGTGAAGGAAAAAACACGCAGGCACAGCAGTACCCAGGCTACTAACACAAACAAACAAACAAACATGCAAGCAAACCAGCACCAAAACATTCCAACAAACACAAAACCAGTAGAAGAAATGGAAACGTAAAAACTGACAGGCGGACGAACCTGGCCCGTGCGAGTTGTAGCAAAGTGCAAAGCACTATTGACGCCAGTGCTGCTACTGGTTGCGGGTTGCTGGTCGCTGCTGCTGCTGCTGCCGAATGTTATTGATTTTTTTGCGTTAGTTCGCTGCTTGATTGCTTTTGTGCTGCCTTCTCGTAGGCTTTCGCAGAGCTTAAGCTAGGCAGATGTGCGGATGGACAAATTGTAGGAACTTGGCATCGGCGAGCGTGGAATAGCGAATAGGCAGGCGAAGAGCAGCGGCTAAGGCTGTCATCATCGCCCTTAACCGCAACAACAACAACAACAATAACGGTTGCAGCAGCAGCAACAATAACAACACCACAAAAGCCATCATCCACACCTGGCCAGCCAAAGAGGCCACTACGGCACACATCCACACACACACACACGCGCGCAAACTAATACCCGCACATCCGCAACCACCCAGCGACGGCCGCGTTGGGCGATTTAACGCAACCGACGACAAATCGGCTTTAGGCGAGTAATTGGCAAAGCAGTCGTTTGGCAGACAAACGGCACAAGGCAGCTAAGCGCACCGGGCAGCTGGTGCACGCCGCGCCAGTGTTGGGGACTGGGACTGGGGCGCTGAGTGAAACCTCAAAAGCAGACAAAATAACATAAAACCGCAATTACATTAAAAAAAATACACACAAAACAAAAAATGAAGAATGGAATGAAAAGGCTGACAAGCAGGGAGGCGCCCGGACCCAGGGGGCGCCATGTTGTAATGCTTTGCGTTACATTAACTCAAGTCCCCAGCGAAGCCCGCGCGTCATTTGATGGCGACATCGCTGCGTTTTCTGTTCTGCTGTTTTATTCTTGCGTTTTATATGCTTTCGTTTCATTGCTCGCGGCACTTACCTCATCGATGAATTCAAAATCTCCGCCATTCTCGCCGACGTATTTCTTCTTCTTGGCCAGAGCGCCACTCAGGCAGGATGACATCAACACCAGACAAATGGTGGTGACCAAAAGTAAACACCTCATGTTGGCCGAGAGACAACAGCGACAACGACAACGACGACGACGACTACGACAAGCGACGATACCAAGTGCGACAGCGTCTTTTGCGGCCACCAACACCAACAACAACACGGAGCGAGCGAACGGTAATTGCTTTAATAATTCACGTTTATGATTTCCGTTTCCGCTTCGCCAATTCACTGACTGCTGTTTGCAACTTTTGTGCTTAAAAAAATTGTTCGTTTTCTTGGGTTGTCTTTTTTCGTAGCACGATTTTCTGCAATTTGGCTAATAATGCCCTACAAATTTCTGTAAGTAGTTGAAAAATTGTCGCCTTTATTTATTACTGCCTGCAAACACTAAACGAATTGCATGCAAAACACAAACACACGTAAATACAATGGCAACAACAACAAAAACACATGCCACATACAATGGATCTGTATGCTTATGGCAGTGTTTATGTATATGTTATATGCTGTATGTATGTGCGTGCGGATGCGTGCATGTACCTTGCTGCACCACTACAAACGCACACTGCTCTATTGCTCTGCTCTAAGCAAGTGTTTCTTGTATATTTTTTATGAAAATCCTTTTCAGCCGCTATGACAATTGCAACACTTTTAACCACCGTCGCGTCTAAACGTAAACTGATTTGTGTCTCTGCTGGAATGTGAAGTTTGTTGAATTCGCTTGGCCAGGCCGCCAAGCAGGCGGCAGCAGTACCGATTTCTCTTCGGTGCGTACAAGAGAGCGCTGCCAATTGGATTCTGAGTACACGCTGTACGCTGGAAAAAATAAAGCTGAGTTTGAAACTTATTACCAGGGAAAGGATTTTGAGGACCTAAAAACCTATAAAACAGGCAAAATAAAATAACAAAAAAGGCACGGAAAGGCACTAAAAACTGCCAAAAAGACAGAAAAAGGCACTAAAAACTGCATAAAAAAGGCAAAATAAGGCATTAAAAACTGTTAAAAAGGCAAAAACAGGCATTTAGAAATAAGAAAAAAATACTAGAAAATCTAAAAAAAAGGGGGAACGGTATGTATTTTTTAATAATTTTACAATACAATATTTATACCTGGTTTTTTGTAAAAGAAAAGGAACATCAAGGTTTTCAAAGATAGTTAAAAACTAAAACTAAGATATTTTAATTGAAATGTAGGCACATATTTTAAATTCATATTTTAACTTCTCATATAAAAGCATAAAAGCCGTACTTGTATCACAAAAAAAAAATAAAATGTTTGCGCTAACCGCACTTTTTGATTTTGGCATGTTTTTTTCTTGAAATTTTCCACTGCACAACAAAAAATAACGGCTTAGGAATGATCAAATCAATGTAAAAACATCGATAAGTTAACGAAATTGCAATGTTGCTACTTAATTTTTTTTTAGTTTCAAGGTATTTTTGCGAAACAAAAGGGGGAAAATATTAAAAACGAAAGAAAAATAAAAAGGCGCTCGACAAATCTTGAAAAAGGCATGTTGTGGCATTTATAGGTAAAAGGCACTTAAAACAGGCATTTATGGGTGAAAAAGACAAACTGCCTTTTTAAGGCAAAAAAGGCAAAATAAAAGTGGTATATTTCTAATCAGGAGGACCTAATTCGTGCTAATTTTCAATCAGAAATGCTCTATCTAGCAGCAAACAAAAAAGGCAATTTCCACAAAATCCTCTCCCTGCTTATTACTGTTATACATTTCTACATTGGTTTGCAAAGATGAAAGTGTCAAACAGTTTGGCACTTTCACTCTTTCATCAAACAAATCAAACAAATAGTAAACTATTTTTTGTTGCACTTGTTAAAACACTAATCTCACCAATTCAATTCAAAAACAATCAGCTACATTTGTTAACATTTGAAATCACCATTAAATAATTGACAGTGTTTTGAGAAATGAATGTGTACAACGCTCGCCAGCGCCGTCGCAATGCGCAAACGCTTTGCAGCCATTAAGAACCATTTGTCTGTTGACGCTCATGCACGTTTTGTGCAGAGCATGCCACCCTTACCAGCCCATCCTCGCATACAAACACACTAAACACACACACACTAACATTCGTGCATTGCTTACAAACAACCACACATCGCAACAAGGAAAGCCATGGCTCAGACCCATGTAAAATCGATTTTCCTGCTGCCACCGCACACAGTCGGTCGCACTGCGTTAAGTTGCACCATTTGCCAGCCAGAGTGTCAGAAGGCCTCCTGTTGGTCACCGGCATCGCTGTGTGTGCGTGTTGTATGCACACTACAAAATCACTATGCTAAATTCTCTTTTAATCGCGCTCTCTGAACCCGCTGTCAACAGTCCATTCCCCGCAACCGAGTCCTTTGAGCCAGCATTGACGGCAAGCTCGGTGGTCAGCGTTTGTGTGCTATTACAATTTTGGGCAACATGCAAAATGCTCGTGTCGGCGCTTTTCAACGCCTCATTGAGTTTCACCTCCATTTCCCGGGCATCATTTGCCGAATTGCAATCGCAAACTCGCCTGCCTACGTTGCTCCGCGTTGCGCTTGTCCAGCTCGGCTTTGCTCGTAAATCGAGGCTTTCAACTTCTGCCTGCAAGTTGTTGTTGTTGTTACTTTTATTTTGGCCAATACAAAGTGTGTCATTTTGAATTTTCAGCATTGATGCGGAGGCGTTCTGTTGGCTCTCGAGTGCATTAACGGGTGCGCCCACGAGGCTTTGATCAAAGGCGACCGTTTACCATGTCCTTTGCGTCGGCCTCAGTGCGCCTGACTGGCATAGCATCGCCTCAATTCGTCGATATGATTTTCGATTCCCGTCCGCCTGTCCTTCGTTCGGTATGACTGAGCATGTCAAATTCGCCGCCCCAACAACCGGAGCCGTTCATTTGTTTTCGACATCCGCCTGTTGTTTTCGTCGCCTTTCGGCGTCGCCATTGTGCTGCTGCATGCACGAATGTGGAATGGAATTTGCTGTTTCCACTCTGCCGCATAGTGATTTCGCTTTATTGATGGTGTTGCGGATAATTCATTGCTGTCTGCGCGGATCGAATATTTGTCCATTTAGGGCAATCACATTTTTTGAATTGGGATTTTGGGCGACAAGTGGCGAAGGATGATTTTTGCATGTTTGGCTTTTTGCGTTTTATGTAAGGATTTTCGAAATGTCAGTAGTGAGGAGCCAGAATAATCAGGCATTAGTTGTAGTCTGTTTATTAAAATAAACTCCGAGATTTTGATTTTCTATCATTGTGAACAAAATTTAATAATTTTAAGGTAGTTTACTATGTTTCTCACGAACTCATAAGGATTCAAAAAGCCTTCAGCACTAAAACCCCCGCAGATTTTTTTTAATATATTTTTACCTCTTTGGACACTTCTGAGCATTCACTATAAATAAATCCAATTACTATTGTCCCATTAACTTATTATGGATTTGTTTTTCAATCTGTTCGGCCGCCATGGTTTAGTGATTAGAGGGCCATTGGCTTAATTTGTGAACCAAATAAAATTTCATATTTATGTATTCCACATCTGCCATAATAAATATGTAAATGACTGAAAACATATTACGTTCATATAGTACAACAACTTAATGAAATAAGTGTGTCTTAAGATTTTTTTATTTTCAATACATAAAAACCATAAACAAAATAATTGCTACCTTTACCCAATAAACAATTTCTCGATATAAATTATTAGCGACAAATTCTCGAAATAATCTCGATAATGCATGAAGAATTTGTCAAGTTAGATGAAAATTTTTTTGTCACACAAAAATTTGTCATTACATAAACGTGCGCGTATTTAAAAACGAGT
Organism: Melieria picta; assembly: GCA_964056695.1. Classification (NCBI taxonomy): domain Eukaryota; kingdom Metazoa; phylum Arthropoda; class Insecta; order Diptera; family Ulidiidae; genus Melieria; species Melieria picta. Next base: position 125,461,775 of record OZ057398.1, read on the forward strand.
ATTCGTAAAAGGTTTTACACTTTGGCGAGCCAGCCTATTTACGCAGTAGATTGACTTTCTCGCGGTCGAATCGTACTTCTAACCTGACACAATTGAAACATCATAGCCTTACCTCGGAAAGGCAATTCTACGTCTACGCCATACGTCTTTGGAACTCGTTACCTCCCCTGATAAAAAGCTGCAGAAACGTTGTGCAATTCAAATCAATGTTATTTAAATATCTATGCTCGTTGCAATGATATTAATCTTCAATGGTCTTTTTTCGGCGAGTGTAAAATGCATATGGAAGTATGTTTCCTATCTCTTTTTTTCTTTTTTCTCTTTACTGTATAAGATTACCATTGTAAGCTTTTTTTGAAATCCTAGTTGCTAATACTTTAATTATAAGACTCGAAAGAATCTTGTTGTATTAGTATATAAATTTCTTAATAAATAAATAAATAAATAAAATAAATAAATAAAATATATATATATTGTTTTGTACTTATAATCGTTATTTGATTTGAATAATGGACTGGCCGTGCGACAGTACTGTAAAATATGCGTTTTATTTCAATTGTCAGAAAGAATATAAGTTTTCGTTATAGAATCCAAAATGCTACTGAGAACAAGAAAAATAGCGCTGTCGAAACGATATCGAAATTTTCAAAATTTTCGACATCGTTACGATATCTCGGATAAGTTAATTTCAATATCGCAACGATATCGAGAATTTCGAAAATCTCGATATCGTTGCGATAGTGTAATTTTTCTCTTTCTCGATATCAATTCAGACACTTTAGCAATACTCGAAAACGAGAAACATTCTCGCCTTAACGATAGCGTTTGTATATCGTTTCGATATCGTTTGGTTTGCTGGGTAATTAAGAAATTAAATAAATTCAGTGCAATTTGTAGCAGTTAAAAGGGGAAAGACAAATGTTACCAAATTTGAATTGAAAGTAGCTATAAATGGTTTGGATTTTTAGATTTCGTAGAACTACACCCATCAGTTGCTTCTCTATTCGGTCAAGTCCTTACATTTGAGAAGTGATTTGCTGCATCATATCTTCACATTCTTATATCTATTTATTTGCCCTCAACAAGAATGGCACATTTCCGCAAATGTGTAACTTCACACAGACAGATCGTTAATACCGATTACACCGAATGCAAGTCTTCTTTTAAATGAGTCGAACGCCATTTCTGAACGATTTCCTAGAATGCTGGTATGGGGTGTGAATCGAACATTCCAAAAATTGCATGTGCTTTTTTTTCTTGTTCACTCCTCTCTGGAGCATAGGGCCTCTACAACTCTTTGCCTTGTGTTGGTTACGCTAATCGGTTGAGTTTTTCTGCCAGGTAGTCCCAAATGATGAGGCTGCCATCTGCCGCCGCTTTATCGCAAAGTTATTAGTAGGATTTCCCATTTATCTTGTACCATCAGAGTCGTCTGCGCCACCTTGCTGAAATTTAGATATACAATATTATTGCTGCCAGGTATGACAATCCACAAAAACTCAAATCGGATGACTGAGAGCATCACATGTTGGTGATTCCATGCACCCCTCTGCGTCTGAAACTAGAGCTCACCACCGAATTATAATTCAATATACAAGTATCCCAACTTTGTTTCTTCCATACTGCTTTATACTTTCTGTAATCTTGCAATAACATGAAAAACACAGGTCCAATTCTAAAACTCCAATCCAACAAATATTACAAATAAATATTTAGTTACATATATTGCTTGCACTGCATATTTATTAAAAGTTCTCAATTCGATTTCAAACATGTTCAATTAACAAACAAGTCCATACTCATATTCTTATACATACATATAGATCAGCGCTTTTAACAATGTTTCTTTAATGGCTCTCCACGGTCTACTTGTTGTCGTATTGTTGTTCTTGTCGTGTATATGTATGTATGTGTGTTGGTGTCTGTGTGATCTATAAATTTTCATATTCTTTGTATAAATTCGGCAACTAATTGTTAAGTTATTGTATCATTATCATTAGTCCTTCGCATTAAAAACGATTTCATTCGACTTGTTTATATTTTACTTCATTTCAATTGAAATGCCAAGATATTGCATTCATTATTAAGATGCATTTAGTTTGTTTTTAATTGAAAAAATAAATCAAACAAGAAATCCAATTTAAAAATATATAATTACTTACTATTGAACCAAAATTATAAAAGTGCACACCGCATAAAAAATCGCACAAATATTAACGAAAACATGTGTTACGGCATACGCTTTATATAAAAAGAATTGTAGGCTATATTTCTAAATATTAATAATCAAATATTTGGTTAATAAAACACAATGACGCACATATGTAGTGAAATGAGATATTAGTCAACGGCAACTGAAAGAATGGCTACACTTAGGGAAAGTACACAGTGGTATAGTTAATATTTTCTGTTATTGACTAAACTAAATGCAGCACAAGTGTGCACATAAATTTTGCATAGTTAAAAATAATACCATCAAACCGCCAATTGTTGAGCGCTCATAAAAGAAAAATGGAAATTTTGCACAAATACTAAATGGCCTAAGATTCGTTAAATACTTGTAGGAAAACATTAATGTGCCCGATGGCGCGCAACATAAAGCGCCGCAAACAGCACCAACTGCGCTTCAAGTTCACTGGGTACATTTATTATATATGCACTCAAAAACTATGTAAACACCAGCAAATACATTGCATAAAAAAAGTTAGCACTATATGAAGAATTCATCATCTAGCAAACGCTATTCACCAATACTTAGTATCCTTTTTGATTGCGATTTTTGATTAGTCCGTTTGGCTACTGTTGACTGCCAGCATAATGGGAAAGTTGTGCGGCCATACAATTTTTTATAAACTACTGAGTTGTGCTCATCAGTGGCATTTGAGTGAGTGAGATATGATTGGAGTGGGTGTTGCATTTTCTGCTTGCAGTGAAACCGATTGCAACTAAAGTAATAGGTAATTTAAAATTAGCATAACTACTGAATCATAATTATAAAGGAAATTCATATGTGAGTTTCATAAACTGTTTTGGCTGCCCACAAGACGGTTGAGCAAATTTATAAATGAACTTTAAGAGATTCCATACGATTGACAATGCGACGACGCAGTTCAGCGTATCTGTTAAAAGTTAAAAAGCGTTCATTTAATTAATAAATAAAATACTTGAGAAAAGTGCAGGTACAGACTTGTCTTTAACTTTGGCCACTTCGCGATCCAACTCCTGATCGTAACGTTCTAAAATTGCACGACACTCCGGTAGGGAGAGATTTATGAATTGAGCAACTTCATTGCTGTGTAAAATATAATAGAAGACTAGTTAATTAGGATATAACTCTATTTGAATCACGATGCACCACAATTTTATTCATGAAAATGTATAGTTTACCTAATTTCATCGGTTTTCTTGGCATCCACTAGAAAAAGACGCGCCACATCTTCATGTGGCCCCAGCGTTACACGTGTTATTAATGGATAATCGTTTTCTTTGAGGCGTTTCTGTTCCCCATTATCGCGCATGATGAAGAGTGAAAAGTTCTCCGCTGCACTATCAACCTTATACTTTTCCAACAACAAATTGATAACTTCATGTGTGGTCACCAGCGATGTGACCCATACCGACATTTGTGAACCGTACGGCGGCGTGAAAAAAGATGTCTCACGATTGTAAAAGTGGCCATTGATGGAACAACGACGCTTGAGCTTTGTGCGCGATCTGCAAAATAGCAATTTTAGAAATTTGTGTTTAATTGTGTTTATTGTTTTACCTTCTGTTGCCGCTTCGCCGCTTAATGGCTGCTGCACCGGTTCTTGGCGGACGACGCAATACCACACCATCTTCGGTCACATGCAGAGGCTGTTCCTCACCGTCAGCACCATTCGCACTGCCCTCTAGGCCGCCAGTGCTTGCAGTTACCAGCTCTTCGGTTTGTGTCAGCTCGTCGCCTCCGGCCGCTCCACTGTTGGTAATTGACGGCGCATCAGCGCGGCTGGACTCACCTTCGCTGCCCGCCTCCTTCGGATAGCAATTCATCTCAATTTGTACATAGCGCTGCGGCACATCGCTGCGTCTTATGGTCGCCGATTGCTGCGGCTTCAGTGTGGAGTCATCGTCATCGCTGTCCGAGTAGTCGAAGCACGACGGACCTGATTTAGAGCGATTGATGCCCTTTTCGAACAGCTGCCGCCCGTGATAATAAGGCGAGAGCGGGTGATGCATGTTGCCGGCCGTCGAAGCGGAGCCACTTTTCTGCAACGCGTACATGCGCTGCGCAGAGTGCGGGCTGCCGCCCTTTAAGTTTAGAGTATCGTTTATCAAGTTGGCATCGATGGAGCGCAAAGCATGCTCGCAGTTGAAGCTTTTACTCATTGGATTTTCACCGTACAACTTGAGCGAGTCGTGTATACGCGAGGGATCAATTGGCTGGTTGCGTTTCAACGAGTCTTCGTTTGGCTCGCGAAACGAATTGGCACCGTTCACATAGTCCTGATGCACGCTGCGCTTGAAATCCTCAAAGTCCATAGCCTTGAGGGTGGCATCATCCGATGTCTCGTAATTGTCCAAGCTGGTGGTGTTGGTGGTCGTGTTGTTAGTCGCAGCCGACGTGGAGGCATTTGTTGCCGAAGTGGCAGTTACAAAATTGTCCGACGTGGAAGGGGCTGTGCTGGCGGAAGAAGTTGTGGTGCTGTTGCTGCTGTTCGAGGCTGATGTTGGCGTCGTCGGTGAGGGCATGTCGCTGCTGGCATTGGTGCTGTCGGTGAGATTATGCACTGAAATGGTCTTTGTTGGCGAGCTGTCGCTTGACGACTGTGACGACGATGGCAACTTGACGGGCATGGTCTCATAGATTTTGTCCTTTTCGCTCAGGCGGCGTTCAACCTAAAATAAAGTAAATTCAACAAGTTGGAGAAGTTGGGATTCTGATTAAAAAACAAAACCAGTTAGTTACCTGCAGTAAATCGTCAATCTCGTCCCAATCCAATTTTGTTAGCTTCTCCAGTTTCGATGGCAGCGTTGAGGAGACACAGCTGGTAGAGGCTGTGGTTATGGTCGTCTCCGAGCCGCACAAAGTGTTGCTGGACTCGGTGTTGTCAGCATCGTCGCTAGCAGCAGCAGCGCTACCATTTACCAGTGGTGCCATATCGCCGCCACCAGTAGTATTCGCAGAGGCATCCTCAGGAGTGGTGGGCAGCTCCGACAGAGGATACTCGTTCAGGCTGCACGAGTCAAAGGTCATGCTCTCTGAAAGCGATATGTCAGTGGATAGACCTTCAACTTCACTGGTGGTCGTTGGTGCGTCTAGCGATTCGCTCACATCGTTCTCCTTGTCTGAAGTACTATCCTGTAGGGCGAAAAATGCAACGTTAAGAGGAGTGAGATTTTGACAGGACCAAGTACAGCTTTAATTATATATCTAGCTAAGTATTAATGAAATACACACATAGACCAAGCTAACTTATAAAAAACATTCTACACTACACTACGTCTTTTCGGCCATCAAAAATTATGTCCTTACAACGTCGGTGTAGAATTGACTTACATCTGCTTTAGACGTTCGGCAAGAGTTCCTCTTTCGCACTACAATCATTCTCTGGTCATCGTCTTCTTTCAGGTGTATTACACCTTGTACACCCCAGTAAACACGAAGAGCACCTTCCAGTATCAGCCGGTTGTTCACCTCTCGGCTGCGTATCTCCATGCTTTTACTGTCGTAGAATTGATTGTAAACCTGGATGAAAGGTTGGATTAGAGAAGTGGCCAACGATTTAGTTGCATGCTGCCTACCTTCAACTTGGACTCCATGTGATCCCTGGGCAATACAGGGCCATTGTTGCCCGCACCCGGGCGCTGTGCTGCCTTCACCACGCCAAAACTCTTGTGCGACTCAACGCGAGTGCCATGCCCAAAGAGTTGCGGTCCGAAGAGCGCGCCATAACACGGCACATTGCAGTAAGGCACTCCTTTATGCTGCCGTAGAGCAAAAACAACAAATTATTAAAATTCAGCATTCAAATAAGTGAAACAATAAGCTGAAAGGGCAATTACCTCGGCATGTTGACCTGGATTCAGGCGTTTGCCGCATTCCTCGCAGCGCAAGCACTCCGGATGCCAGTCATATCCCAGCGACTGCTTGCGTTCCGCTGTGTAGAGCGTTAAAACCAGAGTTACGACACGCCTACTAGACGAAAACTTGAATGAGACTTACCAAAGTACACGGGTTTCCCGCACTTGTGACACTTCCACATGACCCTGCCTGACTCCGCTGCTACTGCTGTGAGTTGTCTTTGTGTAGTGTTACGGCGGGGGCGTGGGTGGCCGCAATCAGCTTTGTCAGCTGCTTCTTCTTCCAGAAAAGTCCACTATACGGGCTAGAGTCCGATTCGCGCTATGTGCACTCTGTGTATGCGTAATTAGCGTATGCGTGACGTATTTAATTTTATATGAAAAATGCAAATTAAGCAGCAAAAAAGCAGGAAAAGAGCAGCCGCAAAACACAATGAACGCGAACGTAACCAACAAGCAAAGAACAGTCGCGACAGACGAGGCGCTTGAACTCCTCCACTCTGCAAGGCGCACAGAAATGCTCAGCACTGACGCATTTTCACCTTTGCGGCGATGCCGCTAGCAGCCAGTTTTCTATAGAGGATTTCGCCTTTGAATTTTAGCTGTGTAAGTTCTTGAGTTTCCACTTTGCAGTTGCCGACTGAAAAACGTGATCCGACTAGTTCAGACGCAGTAATAGCAAGTTATCTGCGATAGTTTTGCGTTGCTGGAAATACCATTGGCCGTCGTTGCAATTAATTGTTTACTTCGATTACGTTTTGTTTATTTTATCGTGGTCGAAGAATGCACGATTTCTTACATATATAAAGTGTAATAAATGCATTGTTTGCTCCGTGCACAGGCGACGAAAAAAGTTGTTGCTACCAGTGATGCCAAAACTCTGTTCTACTGTCAGTAGAACAAAAACAAAAAACCGAAAAGGAAATAAAACTTCCGTGAGGAAAAATGCAATAAAACAAATTGAGTGGGATTTTAATATTTGTTAATATTAAAAATAAAACTTAGAAATTTAACTTTTTGCCAAATTAAGAAATGCTTAAAAAAAGTTCTTTTGCTATCAGCTTATGGTGAGAGTAGTACTCCAATTTTTTAATTCTAGGCTTTTCGAAATTGATCTAGGTTTCCCTGTCAAATAATATGAGAAAGGAAAGTTATATTCGGCTGCTTTTTTGGAAAATCCACTTACACGTTTCCTAAAGAACCCAATAACTTAAGAAGATATGAAGCAATCATAATTTAAATATCTTGACTTTCCCGTTATTTTCATATTATAGAGTAACAATTTAATTGTATCATAGTACATTAGAGGTACTCTCTTTAATTAGACTACTTTATTATTATACTATGAATTGTATATAACAATAAATATATTGCAATTTATCGACTTCTTTGCGAGAAATTTCATATGAAACGTTTTCTCGTTCAATCTCGAAAATGTCATCTCTGTTGTCGACAAACACTCGTTGACGTTCGCAGTACTCGCTGCACCCTTGAAAACGTCACAGGCGTCCCAGTTGTCAAAGTAAATGTCATCAGCGCAATTTGCAAAAAGTCGGTGAAAGTGTGTCTGTCTGTTTGTCTTCGCTAGTCTATCCAAAATTTATTGAAATTTCAAAAAGTCAATGTAAAAATTAGCAGCGCTTTATAATACTAAATAAATTAATTAACAAAACGAACAGAGAAAAGTGAAAAATGTGAAAAGAAAAATAAAAATTGCGAGCAAAGAAAATCTATTGCGTTAGGCTAGTAAAGCGAGCAAAAGCAACAGCTGAAAACGGCAGGAATTGGCAACTGCCAGCTACAAGCCTGAAAGAAAACGGCACAGGGAAGTGAAAGGTGCGCATAAAACGAAAAGGTGCTTCGCTATTCATAGGCGCTGAAGGCGAGCAGGATGCGCTCCACCATTGAGTTCGAGGAATGTCTCAAGGATTCGCCACGGTTTAGGTGAGTGCATGCGCGGAGTGTGTGAGACAGGGAAAAGACACAACGGCACTTGTGCAAAGAGCAATAGCGGTCGTAACGCCCCGTTTATGTGCTTTGTTGTCGCACTTCAGCTGATTTCTAATTTGTGTGCAAATCGCATTTTTGTTATCGTCATCATTTTTTTGTATACTCGTGCAAGCCGTGCACGACATTTTCGTCGCCGCAACACCGTGGCAAAGGTGTGATGTGCACAACTGGCTCAGGGATTGCACAGCTGGCTTCCTATGCTGTTATTGGTGTTGTAGTTTGACATATTTGCATGCCACGATCAGCCGAGATGTCGCAACCTGTCATCCCCGTCAGGGCCAACATCGCTCGGCTCTAAACTTTGGCGCTTAATCATCAGCGAATTCCAGCGAACCAAAAAAACAATTCAAGAACGACAATATCACTTATTTATATGTAGTATAACAACAAAAAAACAACAAATACTACACTTGATTTCATATCTCACGTATTGCGGTTATTGTCAACGTGGTAGTTGTTGTGATTATTATTGTTATTTAATTTTAATTTGACCAAAGCCGAAACTAAATTTTGTGTTATAAATTCATTGATATTCGCTTTCTGCGTCTTTGGCGGAATAAAACGGAGCTCGGAGCGCATCGTTTGTGTTAATCAGTTTGCTAATTTGTTTATTTATGTAACTGCGATTTTTGCACGGCAGAAAATGTTGAATAATTATTTACGTAAAACTTGCAGTTTCGAATAGTTTAAAATTTAAATAATAGCCACATTTTTAATAACTATTTGAAGTATATGTATGCAAAAATGAATACATGAATATGTGTACAAAAAAGGACTGAATTGGTGCTTCAATTTTCAGCTTTCAGTTTTTCAGTTACTGAAAGTTGTCATTTCTTGCTCTCCCTTTTTTTCTATCTTTTCACTTAGTTTTTCTTCATTTTCTAATTTTCGTTCATTACTTTTTTTTATTATTTCAATCACTACTTTCCTCTTTCTAAAAAAAAAAATATAGAGGAAGCGAGTGCTGAAGATGAAGTAGAGGGGAAAAAAGGTCGATATATTGATTCAAGCGTTGCAAAGTTACGCCTTTTCCTGTGCTTCATCTTTAACCTTGACCTCATCTTGTGCTATCCGCAGTCACGATTTCTTCTCCCTCATTTCTCCTTTGACTTCAAAATTCTCTCCTCCTTCTAATTACTCTTCACCTCTCGGCAGCCCATTTTGATGACTTTTCACTCTGATTTGCAATCTATTTGATTTTAAATGTTTCAAACTTAGAACAATATTTTTCGTGTACATGTTTTATCAATGATTTCTTTTGCCTACTACTTCTTTTTCATTGTAAAATGCATAATGATGAATAATGAATAATAGATAAATGCTGAATCAATGCGTTGACATTGATTGACTTGAAAAACTCAATTATGCAAAAATCTTCAAATAGTCCTTATCAATTACGACATTAATGTGACGCCTGAGTGCCTGCACGAACAATACGTTTCTTTCATGCAAACAGGCATTAATGAGACATGAACACACATACATACATATATGAACATAATCAGCGCATTTTTGCAGTGCGCGAATTTGTGCACACAAGTTGTGTCGCAAGAAACGTGCCGGAATGCTGACAAATTTGGGTCACACATTTACAGGGACACAACTTCGAAGAATGTTCCCATCGAATCATGTGTCGCGTGGTTGGCTGCTTGGCCTCAGCCTCCTAGCACTGTCGTGTCAGTTACATACCGATGCATATAAATTTCGTGAACATGTTTTTTCTGAATGAATTCTTAGCGTACATCAATCATAAAATTCTAATAAATTAAAAGCAGCAAAAGCAGAAGTTCTTTAGAGCATCGACAAGTGGGAAGTTGGAAAATTCGTTGGAGTTTGAACCGGCGGACTAAGTTGAAAAGATATTAAAATTATCGAGCGACTTGAAGCGTAGTAGAGAAGGCCACCTTCAGTGCCATTACTCACTAAGACCAGCGCTAGATCGCATGCAATTGGCATTTGCAATTCCAACGTATTGTGCAATCATGCGCATTTTTTGTTGGATTTATTTTGCGAAATACTTTTTTTTGTATAATAAAATGAATTGTACACTAGTAATTAGTGTCCGACCGAAACCACTTTTTTGGGCCGAAACCGAAACCGAATATTCGGTTTTTTTTTAATATTCGGCCGAAACCGAAACTTTCTAGTTGAAATAAAAATCACCATATCAAGCACTTTTTTCAACAAACGAATTCTACATTAAGTAAATAAAGAACAAACAAACAAACATAGCATAAATAAATAAATTCTTATTCAAAAAAAACTATTTATTCATTTTTTAAAAACGTAAACATGAAAAAATCACCCTTTCGTACCTTACTCGCTAATATTCAAAATTAAATAATTTAATATTATATGCCAAAAAAAAAGTTTACTTACATTGGTGGCATCTAAATTATTCCTCCTTTCACTATATATCTGCTACACAATAAAATGTAAAAAATATTCTGGAAAGTTTCGGTTTCGGCTATTCGGCCATTTTTTGGCCGAAACTGAAACCGAAACCACTTATTTGGGCCGAAACCGAATATTCGGTCGGACACTACTAGTAATATATACGAAAGCGAGTCTAGTGCATGTTGCAGCCGGAGGCAAAGAAATATTAATGGCTAATTTCGAAACGATGAAAAAATTCGAAAAATATAAGTACAGTGGACGTCCAGTATAACGAACTTTCCATTTAACGAATTTTCGATTTAACATACAGCCACATTTTTTCCCATTGATGGTTCTATATTACGAACGAAAGTGAAATTTGCTATTCGATATAACGAAAATGTTTGTTGTTTTTCACCCTCGTCAAGAAACCTTCGAATTGTTTTTATTTGAACATTCACATTCTTTACAATAACAATTAATGTTTGGTTTTATCAAGTGAACGGTACTGCAATTGTTTTTGTTTTTGTTAAAACTTTCAAATTTACGTCAAGTTACCAACATTTTCAACTTCTGTTTGTATGCATTGCTGGTCATTTTCACAGGATTTGTTTTGCGTTCGGTCGGCTTTTTTCTTTTAAAAATTAACATTTCAATAATCAATCAAGAAAAATTTCCATACAGAAAAATTTACTTGCGGTAAAAAGGCAATCGCGCATCGAAGACTTTTTGACTGTACATACATAGCAATATTTGTATTTTAAAATTAAAAATGCTGGAATAAAACAAGATATTTATTTAAAAACTGAATATATAAAACTTATTTCTTTAAGAAAAATGCTTGAAAACAACAAACAATTTCGATCGATTTAACGAATTTTTCGATTTAACAAATTGGGGGTACAACATAAGATTCGTTATATTGGACGTCCACTGTAAATCTACTTTCGTTTTAAACTAAAGACTTAAACTAGTTTCAAACTCCAGTGTTTGCCTACCCTTTCGAGCGTCTTCATATTTTTTTTTTTTTTTTCTTCTTTTTGGACACAGCTCCAATTTTTTGTTATAAAAAACTTAAACTTAAAAGCAAAACTTTCAAAAAACTTGACTGTTGTTCACAAATTTTTCAATGAATCAACCAAGGTTAGAGCATTTCAAGGCGATTATTGGGTTATATAACGTGAAAGGATTTAAGGAATGTATGAGACTATCAAAGAATAATCTGAGGATTATTACAGGCATCCTGACAGGACATTGTACTTAACTAGGATTTTTAGTAACGCATGTTGCATGCTCTGCTTGTAGGAATACTTACGCACGGTCGAAGGAGGCACCTGGGAAATTTCTTATATCAGGTGCAAATTGGGATTCCTGTATGCTCTTCGAACGAACAAACTGTAATTCCATGGAGGCGCACATTAGATCGTTTAGGTCGCAGTGCATTATCCCCAACAATAATAATAAAAAATACCGCATCTTATGAACATTGCATCATACGAATACTTCCGTATGCTAAAATGATATAATTAAAATAAGATTATTATCATAAAGACACAATTAGACCGACGCGTGATACAGCATCGAAATCGTTTTATGCCGCTTAATTAAATTATTTTAACATTAATTTGCATTACTGTAGACTACAGCACTACGGTCGGTAATAAGAATCTTAGATGTTGACTCAGTAACTCGAGTGAGTAACTTCAACACGTATTGCCTCAGTTTTACCAGATCGTAGTTGAAGAGACTTGAAAATGTTTCTCATTTTCATATCTGCAACTTTGCTGTAACAGCTCAACACATTTTGAAAGCCAACATTATATAATGGCAATGTAGTTAATGGCATCATAAAACTTGTATATTTTTCTCACTTTTTTATCTTCTCCAAAGTGTTAAGCTGACTGTCGCCGCTCCTAGCTTCATGCAAGGCATTCATAAACATTCACATCAACACTCCGTCCGGCCGTCGAGTGTCACTCACATACATACAGTCAAATATATGTACATACTTGTGCACATTTAAAATTTGTTGTGCTCTTCGTTGCCCAAACAGCCAATTGATATGCGGCAAAGACGCGAACGCAGTCGAAGCAGCAGCCGCAGCTATAAAAGCTTATCGAATTTGTTGTTGATATCTCGCGATTATGCATAAATTAAGAAAGCGAAAGGCAGCGTAAACATAAACATAAACAAGTTCTCTGTTGCTGCTGCCACTGTTGTTGTTGTTGCTGTCGCTGCTTCGTCGTTCTTAAATGACAGTGACGCTGCTCTTCCACTTGTGTTGCGCTTGCCCCTTTATTTATTTATTTATTTATTCATATTGCTGTGCGGCATCAATGGGGCTGCTGCTGTTGTTGTTGATTTTCGCTTAACGCTAATCGATTTGACAGCACTCTGTGCAAGCATTTTCTGCCTCCCTCCCCTCGACAAGTTTGACTTGATGTGCGTTTTTTTCCGTGTTTATTTCAGATGCTTTTTCATTTTTTACGCTGTTGATTTTTTTTGGACTCTACGAAAATTTTGTACTTATATTTGAGCTTCTCTTGCAGGCAGTTCATTTCGAAGGAAGAAAGCGACATTGAGCACCTGGAACAGCGTCTGGAGAAGATTATCAAGCTGTGCAATGTGGCAGTGGACTCGGGCAAGGAGTATGTCAAGAATCAGAGGTACACACAGTTGTCTGTCTGTTGGTGGTTTTGTTGCCAACCATCTTCATGTTACGCTCTTTTCTGTATCGTTTCATGCGCCGTCTGTCTGCAGCGCCTTTGCCATGTCCTTATGGGATTTGCAGCAGCACTTCGCCGACAATAAGAACGCGCATAATGCACTCGGAAAACTGATACACTGCTTTCAGGTTCGTTGCAATCACTTTACTCCCACACCGAATCAAACACACTGCCATGCACACATGTGCGAAATGTCACTCGGCTTGAGTAGTAAATAAATGTAAACCAATCACTTGCATATTACTCACAATTCACTCGGCATTGTGCCAACGCTGTGCTCTTGCAGGAAATGAATAAATTTCACACCATATTGTTGGATCAAGCCAGTCGCACGGTGCTGAAGAACTTGAGTGTTTTCGTAAAGGACGACATCAATCAAGTGAAAGACTACAAAGGTCACTTTCTGAAGGTTTCCGAGGGCTATGACAGTGCATTGATGAAAAATGCACAGGTGCGTTCGATCGCTGTCCTTCATTGCTGGTATTCACTTGGAAAATACAAACTTTATCTTTCGTTTTAGGCGGGCAAAAACAGGCCACAAGAGGTGCAGGAGGCAGCTAACATACTGTCGGCCAGCAAGTCATGCTTTCAACACACTGCATTAGACTATGTCAACTACATTACCTTAGTACAATCGCGTAAAGTTCCATCGATTTTATCGACGGTGAGTAAGACGGCTGTCGCAACAGTAGCGTTGATGGGAGTTTTATCGAAAGGGTACACATTATTGCCATACTACCATATTTTTGCTATGTATAAGAATGTACAAATTATCGAGTAGCGTGGGTACCCTACAAACAATTTCTCGATATATATTTTTAGCGACAAATTCTCGAAATAATCTCGATAATGCTTGAATTTTTTGCCTTGAAGATTTTGAATATTTTCAAGTCAAATGAAATATTTTTTTGTCAAACGACAAATTTTCATTACGTGAACGTGCGCGCATTTAAAACCGAGTTTACGTGTAGTTATAATCGTTATTTGATTTCAATAATGGACTGGCCATGCGACAGTACTGTAAAATATGCGTTTTATTTCAATTTTCAGAAAGAAAGTTTTCGTAATAGTATCCAAAATGCTATTGAGAAGAAGAAAAATTACGCTGTCGAAATGATATCGAAATTTTCAAAATTTTCGACATCGTTACGATATCTCGGATAAAATAATTTCAATATCGCAACGATATCGAGATTTTTGAAATTCTCGACATCGTTACAAAAGTGTAATTTTTCTCGATCTCGATATCATTTTAGACACTTTAGCAATACTCGAAAACGAGAAAAACGCTTTAACGCTATCGCTTTAACTATATCGTTTCGATATCGTTTGGTTTGCTGGGTAGGTGAAAAAGTGAGAAGTTTTTTTCATAATATAAATTTGTGTTATAGTGGAGTTACCGCCGGCACTTGTACAGCACGTTCAAATTTGTTTTAGTAGAAAAACATTAGCAAGCGGTGATTCAATACTGAATTTAATTTTTGTACGATTTCTAGTTTCAAAACGATTCTATTTTAATTTGTTCACCTCATTCCACGTCCTTTTTCCCATTGCACTAAGAAGTACAAAAGTACGCAAGTATCATTATAGTTTTGTATTAAAATTTAACATAAAATTTAAACGTTCTGCTTTAGAGTGAAGCTATTATTTAGTCAGGTTAATGTTTAAATATTAAAGTTCGTTAATGACTTAGGCCATACTTTCATTCAACTCTAACTATATGCTACTCCACTGAGAGCTCGCAAGTGCTTTGTCGTTGCCCCCTCCCCCACACCACGTTTTTGCCGTCCTTGTTGCATTTGCGTCCATATCAGTTCATTTATTTACTTTTCTCATATTACGAGCACACATGCTTAAATTTCACTCAGTCGTTTTTCACACAAATTAGTCATCGCGTTTCGTTCGTTTTAATTTTTGTGCGCTGCCTCGTTCACAGCTACTCGACTACTATCAGGCGTGCGTCACCTACTACCACCAGGGCTTCGATCTGTGCAACGACTTTGATGAGTTCTTCAAGAACATTACAGAAGACTTGAATTGCCTGCGCGGCGACTATCAGCAGCTGGAGAAAGCCATGCAGAATCGCCACCTGAGCGTGAACAATTTCAGCGACACGAACACGAATAGCACCTCGAACAAAATCGAGGGCTATTTGTTCAAGAAGAAGTCGAAGGGCTTCAAGACCTGGTGTCGCCGCTGGTTCTACTTGAGCAACAATCAACTAGTCTACAGGTAAGCGAAGAGTGCAAAACCAGAAAGAAGCAGCAGCAAATTCAATGTATGTTAGATCCAGACGGCGAGCATTTAAAGGTCTACCACAAACGCAACATTTGCTAACAACACCACCACGTGCTAACCTTTAAATCGCGCCTCGTGCAGTCTTTCAATTTGTTCAAATTTCATCTAAAATTTCAATTGAATTTCTCAGCTTTCTTTTGCCTATTTTACACTTTCATTTGCATGCTTTCTAATTAACACAATTTTCCATTTTATTTTACTGCTTGTACAACTCAATGCGTCCTAATTTATGCGTTTGTTTTATGTTGTGCCGTATGCCATTTGTTTTTGTTGTGTGTACTTGTAATCGCTGAAGTGATTTGGATTCGCATTGCAGAAAACGTTGTAATGAGGATTCGTTCTCCGTCATGGAGGAGGATTTGCGCATTTGCACAGTGCGTCCCGTCAGCGATGGCGATCGACGTTTCTGCTTCGAAGTCATTTCGCCCACAAAGTGAGTAGCGCCAAGCCAAAACCGGCGCGACACATACACACAAACATCTACTTTGTTTGTAGTTTGGCTTTGTTTTTCGAATGCATGCAAATAAATGTTTATCGTACGCAGATCGCACATTTTGCAGGCCGACTCCGCAGACATGCAGACCATGTGGGTGTCCGCGTTGCAGAAGAGCATTGGCGCTGCAATTCAGCACGACAGCCAGCACTCCAGGCCGCAGTCCTCGCTGGCCGCAAATGCGCTCAATGTCAAGCGAAAAGTGTGAGTATTGCCAGTGGAAGTATGTCAAACAAATCTATAAAAAACCGAAGCGGAAAAGTTCTTTGAGAATTTTATTAGAATTGAGTGCAAACATTGGCACTTTGTGTTTTGTAATTTGTCAATGACAGAATACTTTATGTTGAAGCTAAATCAGAACAATTTGTGCAACTAAAAATCAACTGAAAGTTGTGAAATTGATTGACTTGAAAACGAATTAACCCTTTCGAGCCCAAAGTTGCCTGAGAGCAACTTCACCTATTTGTCATCTTATAGCAAAAGCTACGATTGATTTATTGCTTTAATTTAAGTAGGCATCAACACATTAATATTTTTAGAAGTGAATTCAAAGCAAATTACAAACATTTTACTGTTATCCCAGAAATAATAATAATAATTTCCAATCATTTGCAGCGATATCAGGGAAAGTTTGTGTTCTAATTGAAGTCTACGAATTGAGTGCGTTTGATCAAAACCCTGTTTGTTTAATAATGGTTAAATAAAATCAAAAAGTGATAATTTTGTATTTTTCCATAAATATTAAATAATTTTTCTGTAATTAATAAATATTAATACAAAATTTATTTAACTCGTTTTAAGCTAAAATTGTTCAAAAGTAAACTAGCTCTAGAACTGTAACAAAGAGGCGTAGCGACTTCAAATGTCGTGTGCACACTTCTTAGGCAAATGTTTCATGATTTAAATACCAAAAAGTAATATCGAGGACAGGGTAAAATTTGGGGTCGAAAGGGTTAAT
This sequence comes from Melieria picta, assembly GCA_964056695.1. NCBI lineage: Eukaryota > Metazoa > Arthropoda > Insecta > Diptera > Ulidiidae > Melieria > Melieria picta. The sequence continues at coordinate 125,478,699 of OZ057398.1, forward strand.
GAAAATATTGAAATAATTAGTGTTTATATGTGTCAATGACTAAATAAGTTGACTAACGAATCGGTTGATTGATAAAGTTTTCAATCACGTACAATATAATTGAATTGGTTGCCGCATTTGCTTATTAATTCCAGTCACTGGGAGCAATTTCTGAAGATTCCCGGCAATTCACAGTGTTGTGACTGTCGCGGCTCCGATCCACGTTGGGCTTCCATTAATCTGGGCATTACGCTCTGCATCGAGTGCTCCGGCGTGCATCGCAGCCTGGGCGTGCACTACAGCAAAGTGCGCTCGCTGACGCTCGATGCCTGGGAGACGGAAAACGTGAAAGTCATGATGGAGCTGGGCAACAATGTGGTGAATCGTATTTTCGAGGCGCGCATTGGCGAGAACTGCGAACTGAAGGCGGCCACGGAGAACTGCGACATCAGCGTGCGTGAGGCCTGGATCAAGGCGAAATATGTGGAGAAGCGTTTTGTGTGTGCCATGCCGAAGCCGCATGAATTGCTCGCCAGCGAAACGGCCGAGGTGCTCTCTATTGATAGCGGCGGCGGTGGTGGCGGCGACGTCGATCCCGATGAGTGTCGCAGCGTGAGCAAGACCACCACGTTGTCGTTGGGTGCGCGCAAGTGGGCAGTGAAGAAATTGCGACGTCGTCGACTGCGCGAACGTCATCGTTCCTCATCGAAGTCGGACGACGATGATGAGTCCATAAATCTGCCGTCGCTGTCGCTGAGCATATCGCGCGAAGATTTGCTGCTCATAGGCGACGACTTGGCACTGGAGTCGTACGAGACGCCGGCCATACTGGGCTCCGATCAGGAGTCGACCGACGGCGAGGCCGAGCCAGAGATACTGGACGAGGTGCCCTTCTCCAAGCTGGATGCGAATCTCATGTTGTACAAAGCGGCAGCGGTGCACAATCTGCCAGTGATGTGCATGGCGTTTGCACTTGGCGCCAACAAGCACTGGAAGAATGCGAGCGATTTGAATCGGACCTATCTGCACCAGGCGGTGCTGTCGGTGAGTTGAGCAACAGAACGCGGCTGTTGAACTGAAGTGATGCTAATGTTTGCCATTGCTTGGCAGGGCTCGGTTATGGCTTGCGAGTACTTACTACTAAATGGCGTGCCCATTGACTGTGTAGACAACAACGGCGAGAGTGCGCTGCACATGTCGACCGCGAAGGGCTACATAGCGCAGGTGTATTTGCTGCTGAAGCACAAAGCCAAATATGACACCGAGTCAAATGAAGGCAAGAAGCCGCTGGACATTGCGGTCGATCAGCGCAATGCGGACATTGTGACACTGTAAGTACTCGTGTTTCGCTGTTTGGGGCAGTCGTTTTGTAATTGCTTCATATTTTTTCATAGTTTACGTCTCACACGCCTTAACGATGAAATTGGCTTACATGACGAGGGCAACGGCGAGGATGAGACGTACAAGGACGTGATGAAGGACTTTTCCAACTTTGCCTCCAGTCAACCGCGCATGCTGCGCAATCGCAACGATACCAACACACTCGAATCACAGCGTTCTTCTCTCACCAATTCCGACTAACGGTCGGAAGCGTCGCCGCCGAAAAGTCAGCGCATCGGCAAAGCGAAGCGAAAGAAGCACAGTGGACACAAATACTGAAGGGGCGACTGTTTTGATGTGCGCTCTGCCTGTGCTGCACTTGCGCGATATTCTCACACACACACATGCACACTTATCCTCTGGCTGTCTACGCGCATGTGCAGTTACGTATTGCATAATTGAATTTACTATATGAATGTATGTATGTATTTATGTATATTTTGTATACCCGCCTAAGCAGTTACAGCTTAACTTAAATGTGTAAGACGTTGGATAATTTAGTCCTTTAGTCCGGTCGAAAGTGAAATCAGCACTGAAATTTTGCAACCGTTGTCGAAACTGACAAATCTTTGTACCATGTAATTTAGGAAAATCGCTGCCAAAATTGTTGCTACCTATGTTTATTTTGTTTGTTTGTTTAGGAAACTTGTTTACCCCCAATGCCCGCATGCGTGGGAGATCTGCATTGTTCATGTTGTTTTTAAGCAGTTGTTGCAAATGATATCCCTGTATTTTATGCATTTTTACGTGCGCGTTTCCTCCTACCTGCCTACAATTCGAATGTGATTTCCAACAGCAGCAACACTCCCACTCAGACCCACACTCGATTACGTAAAGTCTGCACGTTTGCGTGTGCCCACAATTGGACAAAGCGATAACCCAAGTATTTATGAGAGCATTCAAAAGCGAGAAATCACGTACTCGTATTTCTAACTTCCACTAATTAAGTCAAACATTATTACGCTATTATTATCGCTATTTTTTGTTGTACGTAAGTATTAAATTAAAAGAATTTAGAATTTATTAAAACCGAAATAAAATTGTTGAAGCGTGCTCGCATGTTTTCAACTGCATTGTTGTAGCTGGAAATGGCGCTGTGTAATTGATTAATTAATCGAGATTCCGTGAAAAACATTAATTACAATTATTGTTTGCTCCTAAAAGTTGAACTTACACTATCTGACAATGAAAATGTGGATCACCAGCCAATTAACCGTGAAATTTAGATTTTCTAATTGAGGCTAACGCCATCCACAAGCACAAACATTTATGGGATGGTATTTTATTTGTAATAAACAGAATGAAATTATTCAAGTGATACTGGCTATTCACATATATACCGATAATTATTGATGATTAGTTGTTTAAATTCTGAATCGTAACTGTTGAATTAGGACACCATAATTGTGGAGCATTACGTTAATAATGAATTGCATAACTTTGTAGTATGAATTATTTGTTAGTCTATTAGCAGTGTGAACGCTGAAGTGTGTCATTAATCGATGTTGTCAGCGAATTGCAGAATCAGACAATATAATGCAAATAGTTTGATAATTCATCAGCAGTAGGAATACTAAAACGAGCACTACTTAATATTTTTAGGCATTCATGTAACAATATTTGACAACAGCTCATAACTAAATTTGACATTGTTCGATTAAAGCACATTTGAAGTTGATTTTGCTTAGAAGCTCAAATTGTAGTTTTAATTTCATTCCCTTACATCGACTTTTGTTTTTGCTGAAGTTCTGTCATTAGTTTGGAATCAATACGACATGAAAATCCACTGGTTAACACTAAATTTGGAAATAGAACTGTCAAACCGAGTTATCGATTGATGAGTTGGTTGCACAGCGCCAGCCAAAAAGTCGCTCTTTAACAACTGTGTGTTGCACTAGCGTAAGTTGTAGCTTTTAACAGTGACTTTTGTAAGAATGCAAACAACTTGTTAATTGTACTACTCGTAATGTTATAAATTATACAATCTGTAGCCTATATTAAACATTTATAAATATATTTATTCAACTCGCAATTATTTTGCCGAATGCGTTAAAAATGTTTCAATTTTTCAGAAGTGTTTAAACAGTTAAAATCGAACTGAATGTAATGATCTTTTAAAAGCTACAAGCCACATCGCTGTTGGTTACGCGTTGAATTCTACTGAGTTGTCGTCGCTGCGTTGCAGCGCTTCTTCCTCGTCTGGGTTCAGTTGATTTTGCTTCTCGCTGCCCGCCTTGCCGTGTACGTTGGCAATGTGTCGCTTCACTGATGATCGATCGCCGAATTTCCGCTTGCATTTGGTGCACTGGAATGTCAGGCCGCTGTGCGAGGCCAGGTGCCGGCTGAGCCCGGACGCGTGATTAAAGCGCTTCGGGCACAAGTGACAACAGAATTGCTGCAGCACCGGCACCACGCTGTGCTGCCGATTGATGTGATGCGTCAACGTGACCTTCTGCGTGAACGAACGGTAGCAATGCGGACACTTGTGCGGCCGGTCGCCGGTGTGCGTATGCATGTGGCGCTTGAGTATTTCGCGCTGCACGAACGATTTGCCGCATTCCTCGCACACGTACGGCCGTTCGCCCGTGTGGATGACCATGTGGCGCGTCAGGGCGCTCTTGCACGACAGGTAAATGTGACACACAGAGCACTGGTAGGTGAGGCCACGTTGCTCGATCTTGCTATGTATGCGCAGGTGGCGATTCAACGAGTTCTCCGTGGAGTACACCATAGGGCAGGAGGTGCATTTGAAGGTTTTGGCTGTGTCCGTGGCACGCAGCATCGGCGCTTCAGCGTTCTTCGAAGTGTTGGCAGCAGATGTGATAGCACTGCTGTGACTGCCATTGATACGTTTTGTAAACGAGGGCGGAGAATCGCTGACCATCGCACTGTCTTCCTCCTCGTTATCATTATCGTCGTCGCCTTCACTGCTCTTCGATTGACCAATTGACTTCTAGCAACAGAGGCGAGAGCATTAAAGAGAACACTACTACGCAAATTAAATGATTAACTCACCAGCAGAATAATTTTTTTGTTCAAGTCCAAGCTGCCCAATTCCACTGTATCAGTGTGATCACCGTCCATATCCTCTTCAAATTTTAAAACAATAACATCATCGCCTACCTCTTCGTTAGCGGCATCGCATTCGTCATCCTCACCGTCACCGTCATTCGTTTGGCTGCTCTTCTTGCAGTACTGTATCTCGCCCGTATCCTTAACTGCATAATTTGTAACAAAATTAGTTCATTCATTAATATAAAGTTTAAAAACAATTATTTCCCATTTATTCCATGGTACTCACTCTGATAGGATGCCGTTTCCCTTCCTCCGCCGTCGCTTTCCGAGGCCGTTAACTGAAAATTTCCATCCTGCAGTTTCTTCTCGAAGTAGACGGTATCCTCTGCTTGTTCCTGTTCGTGCACACTGCCTTCCATGTCCTCATTCTCATTGCCATCGACCGACTCGTAAATGTAATAACTCTGCTCTGTCTCAGTTTCGGTCTCCACTACTTCATTGCTAGCCTCATTGGCCAAGGAAACAGATTCGAACGGCATTGCAGCTGCGATGCTGCTGTTCACGGTACCATTGTCAGCGGTCGGCGCGTCACTCTCGACAGTTTGCACTTTAAGAATACGTATTTCTCGGCCCAGTGGCGACACTGCACTTCGCTTCATGGCTCTACGCGTCGTCTGCGTTACCAGGCGCGCAGTTTTCTCTTGCCCATTTGATGAACTCGCATCGACTGATTTGAATGATTTTGTATTCCTGCGCTTTGCCTTCAGAAAGCTGTGCAATTCATCCAACAACATTTCGCGTTCCACCTGACGACAATCTTCGGTGACTTCGGCACGCACTAACACGCGCGCATTTGCAAAGCAATCAGCACGCATTTGTAACTCTTTCGCCTCCTGCTCGGCTTGCAACTCACACTTTACCTCCTCTATCACTTCGTTGCGTAGCTCTTCGCGCAGTTTCTCGCGTAGCTCCAGCTCGCATTGCTCCTTGTGCTCGGCAATCTTTCGATGCATTTCCTCTTTCAGCTCTTGCCGCCATACGAGGCGTTTTTGTTCCTCCAACAGAGCATCCTGCTCGGCTATGAAACGCAGCGAGTCCTCAAACTCCAGCTCGTCTTCGTCCTCTAATTCATCTTCGTTCGAAAACTTGCTGAAGACGCGACTCGTCTTGCCCAAACTTATCAGCCGAATGTGCTTGCGCAGCTTGCTGTCCGACAGCTGACTACGCTTGCGGAAGTAATACGATTTCTCAAGCTGATAACGACACTCGGTGCATATGGATTTGGGCAGACCATCGTTGGACTGCACCTCGAGCGCAGCACAAGCCATGATACGCATTGGTATGGACAGCGGCGGAGCATCGTTGGCAGTAGCGTTTGCAGTCGACGGAAAGATGCGCACCAAGGCACTGTCCTCCTCGGCGGTGCGTAGGCACAAGCGACACAGCTTCTCCAAATCCGGATAAGGCTCTGTTGTCATGTTTACGTTGTGTTGCAACAAAAACAAAAAATTAATTAGCAATTTCAATGAAAACTCAGACGCAATGTAACAAACAAACGAACGCAGAATGAAATGCAATTGTGAATGATTCACCTTGAGCGCATTCAGGGTGGCATTGCTGCTAGGCAAAAAAGTGCCACGAAATTACGTGAGTGGAATTTGTAACCAGTTGGTACGACGAATTGGTACAAAAAAATTTTCTTTTGCAATAAATAAACTGTTTTTTATATTAAGTTGAAAAACTCAAAACTGGTTTCTAAAAAACGTAATGAATTTTAAGTAATGTTTTGAAGTGGTAGTTGAACAGATGTGTAAATTACCAACAATTTATAAAAAAATTAATCAACATAAATCGAGTATCTTTAAGTTATTTTTTTTAATAGCTTACTGATTCTAAACGAAGCAAGTATGCCTTTTTTGGGAACACCTTAGGAATTCAGAAGTGGTTAAAGTGGGCAAGGCATTGGCTTGGCACTGCTCAATGCTAGAATTTGTTTTTTAAATTTATTAGTACGTATATTAGTTATTACTTTATAAATATTCGTTATAGATTTGTAGAGGCCCTGCACAACCTAGCGGGGAGAATGAAAGCAACAAAAAATTACTTAATTAGTTTCTTCGCCGAGCCCAACACAACTTACGCTATTATATATGTGGCATTTTGACAAAACAACCTAAGTCGAATTTTCAATTTTTTCAGAGAGCGAAAATATTGTTAAGGTGCAAAGTAAATCTCATACAAAATTCGAGAAAAGTTGAAATGCTACACATCATATCTCTGTAACTAAATGTCATAGAAACAAGCCGATTACACCAAAAGAAGCGTCTTCAAATTGTATCTTTATGATTAAAAGACTGGAAAATTGCGCTATCTCGAGATAAGTTGTTTTGTCAAATTGCCACAGATATCAATGCAAGAAGGTATCATGTGGAATTCCGCGAGTCTATCGATAACTCGTACCAGTTGGCACGATCTGGCAGCACTGTGGTTGGTGATAAGAGGCCGGAATGTGATAAATTATAAATTGCAATAGGATTAATTTTACTTTTTGCAAAGATTTCAACAACTTGGAGCAGAAATTAGGCGGTGAGGATTAAACGAAAGGCGCTGGACTCACACGGTCAACAAATATTCATTTTAATTGTTTGGTAAGTGTGGCAAGTGGATTGTTGCTTTGTGCTGTTTAATAAAAAAAGTTTGCGAGTGGTGCAATTAGTGCGCCGGTAGGCAACAAACCAACCACCAGTTGATGCGCACCCATCAATTGGAGCAGGCAGTAGTCTATTAATTATTGTGGCTACATGTGAAGTATTTGCCACAAATGCCCAACACCCAAAGGTCGTTGTGGCATTGGGCACAATGACCCATATGGCCATTTAATTAGGTTACCTTAAGTGCGAAGATTCTCTGTCACTTAATGACACAATAATGAAACTTTGCTTTTAAAGTGCTCCACTTAAATTCCAATATTCTTGTTATTATTCAATGCGCAAGTGTCGCAACATACTGAGACGTTAATATGTTAATCGAAAATGATTTGTCATGGACTGCAAGCGAAAATTATTACCGCACAACTATTTGCCATACGACTGACAATAATTTAAATTCAATGCTAATCTTTCGTTGAATAATTTCTCAAAAAACCTCAACCATCTAACACAGCGGCAATGAATTCATGATGAAATTGCTGTGCTCTTTCGCTTCGGCGCAACATCGCTCACACTCGATTTAATGGTTGATAAACTATGTAAATTTGTCGCGTTCTTAAATTGCTGCCGCTGCTGTCAATGGTGTGTCTGTTTGATGCTCGTAGCTCATTTGTTGCATTTATGTTGTTGCTAATTTTTGCACTTTCTTCTCGGTTAATCGTCTGTTAGAGACAATTACTCATTAGACGCCACTGCCTTGTGCACCCTACCGTCGAAACGTGCGGCTGCTGAGATGGATTTATTAGTGTTTCTTTGTACTTTCTATTGCAGATTAAGTACTATTGTATTATTATTGTATTCAAGAATTGCTTTTGGCAAAGCTTATGAAACTTTAGCTCAACCATTCGTAGATAGCGATACCAGTGCTAATACTGGTTTGAAAACAAGGCCGTTAGTTCCATACATCTCCATAACTTCTAAACTTTACAGGAACAGTAGGTGTAGGATGGTGTAGTAGTAGAGATTTAAGTTGATAGGTTTTCAAAATTACAATGTTCAAAGTGTTTTCAGGTTCTGAATTAATTTTTAACCAACTGACTTAAAAAAAAACAAATAAATACATAGCCGGAACTTAGTGTTGGATATGCGATTACTAAAAACTAGTGTCCGACCGAATATTCGGTTGCGGTTTCGGCCCAAATAAGTGGTTTCGGTTTCAGTTTCGGCCAAAAAATTCCCGAACGGTCGAAACCGAAACTTTCTAGAATATTTTTTTACATTTTATTGTGTAGCAGATATATAGTGAAAGGAGGAGTAATTTAGATGCCACCAATGTAAATACAAATTTTTTTAGCATATAATATTAAATTATTTAATTTTGAATATTACCGAGTAAGGTACGAAACGATGATTTTTTTCATGTTTATGTTTTTAAAATATGAATAAATTGATTTTATTTATAAATATTTATTATTTATGTTATGTTTGTTTGTTTGTTCTTTATTAACATAATGTAAAATTTGTTTGTTGAAAAAAAATGCTTGATATGGTGATTTTTATTTCAACTAGAATGTTTCGGTTTTGGCCGAATATTAAAAAAAAAAACCGAAATTCGGTTTCGTCCCAAGGAAGATGTTTCGGTCGGACACTACTAAAAACCATATGTAAGCAGGGAATTTGTGATTTTTGGATTGTAAATGGCTTTATTTGTTATCCTAAGAAACTATACGAACCAGCTTTGATCCTTTACGTTTCTTTTTAATTGATGAAACTGCATTCAGCTAAGGACTATTGCTACTTTAACCCCATTATTATTCTAGTTCTTCCTAAAATAACGCCATACTTGAAAGCATTTAGTATGCGCTCAGCTTACTTGAACATTTATCACCTAGTCTTAACTACACATTATAGGGCATTTGTCGTATTCCCTTCGGCCGAGTGAGATGTCGCTCAGCCACTTGTCCCGTTGAAGCTCTTTAGAATTCACAACGTTTGGCAATTTCAGCGGCTAGTGGATGCTTTGAGTGGCAACGGAAAATTGTTTGCTCTTGCAGTCGCTTTTCTAACAACCGGCGGTACTGTTGTCAGTCGTCTGCGTGCTCCACACGTTCGTACGTTCGCGTGTGTCTTCAGCGTCTGGTCAGTGGAGGTAAATCGCATTGTCGCTGCCCCCACTCGCCGTTCAAGTGCTCGGGGGGGGCTGGCTAGTTGGCCGGTTGTGGGGTACAGCATACCTGCCCGCAATAAATTTTTACAGCGGTGTCGTCGATTTGCCGCGTTGTAAATTGCTATTAATTGATTTTAAAAATAAATTGCAAATTTGCTATTTTGAATATTTCGGTCATTGCACGGTTGTTGAAAGCGCGAAAGGTGCCACGGCGATGCTTTGGCTGCGATGCCGTACAACGCCGGTAACAACTGCGGCGCGCCGCCAACAACGCCGACACCGGCACCGACACCGTCGCCATTGATTGCGGAAATATCGATGCTCACGCGTATCCGCCACCCATCAGCCCGAAAAAACAGAACTCGTGAACGTCAAAGAAAGTGGTTTAGTGTTTTCGTATTATTTGTTGCTTTAAACGAAAGTGCGATTTTGGCACAGCAACGGCCGAGCGGTAGAAGCCGGACAATTTGTGAATTGGCTGTTTACGCATTTTTCAGTTCGACGCGCCGATGGTTTATTGCCAAACGAATTGTGTATAGTTGGGAATCGATCGGCAGAACGCTTTGCTCTGTTTGTTGGCGCAATATGTGTAGCGGCTGTTTGATGGCGCTGTGTTTTTGTGTCTTTTTGCAGTTTGTTTGGTGGCTCTGCATAGAACGTCATACGCGATGAGTTTACAGTCGATTAAGTACACGCCCGGGAAGTTGGAAATTCTCGATCAGCTGCTGCTGCCCGTCCAGTCGAAATATTTGACCGTGAAGGGTGTCGAAGATGGCTGGAAGGCAATCAATAAAATGCAGGTGAGTAACTAAATAATTGCGCTTTATTGAATTTATTTAGTGTGTTTATGGTACAAAACGACTACCAAAATATATTCAAAAAAATGTTATATGAGTTTATGTATTTTTGAATTGAATTTTTTTTGGACAAAAAATAATTTTAAAATTTAAATTATATTAAATTTAAAATTATGTTTAGTTGTTAAATTTTGTAATTTGTGAACAATTCAAAATTTTAAGGAATTTATTTTATTATTTTTTTAAAATATTCTGAAAGTGTGCTTCTGGTGCCAAACGAAGCATTTATGTGCTAGTAAAAGTCGACACAAAATTAACACTTCTCTTTGTCATAAAATCTGTACAGTTCTATAGAGACAAAAAATACATTGCATTTTCTGAATTTTCTCTGAATACGTAATACGTACGAAATGTTTGAGATATCGCTTATCGCTTACCCGATTTTGTAATGAATTTCAGTTAGTATGAGTAGTATGTTATGTTATGTTAGTTAGTATATGCCCAGCTTTGCGCAAACGTTAGATGCTTCATACGATTGTTTTGTGATAGGTTAGGTTAAGCTGGCTGTCTGGGCATGGTACTTGCCGGAAGACACACTTAGGCCGCGAAATGGGCACATTGTGATACCACAAGTTGAGGTTCTGCCTTACTGCAAAGGGATAAGCATATTCCAGCCATTTTGAATGTGGATTTGTGATGCCAGGATATAAAATTGATAACATTTAAAGTGTGTTGCACTGCGATCTAAAGATCTACATATTGTGCTCTTTTAATGAATTCAAAGTTCATCTATAAGCACAATTTCCCAAAGGAATTTTAGTATAGCAGCTCTGCATACCCAATAAGCATGTGTTAAGAAGTAATCTCCCAGATGCTTCTTTCGACCGAACATAGGCACAGGACATTCTCCTAGCATGTGTATTGCAGTTTAATTTTCCTGCGTTCAGAATCCCAGAACTCCGACCCTACCAGGTGATAATTCAACCTATAGTGCCCTGTCAAGATGCCTGTAATAATCGTCAGATTGTTCTTCGTTAAGTTCATACTTTTCTCGAATCTGTTCCAATTACATAATATCTGTGGTCATATGGAAGAGTAGCCGAGTAGTCGAAAATTGAACTTTAAAAACTATTTGCACATAAAATGTTCTAAGCAATGCATTGTTGTTTCAAAAGACTTAAGCTAAAAAGTAAATGCACATAATATTAGAAAAAAAAAACGGATGAAATACGTTAAAGCGCCTTCATTTCTAAAAACCCTCAATGCAATAACTCAACCTTTCTCTTATATCGACTTAAGCTACTTTTTTTTAGAAAGTGAGTCAATGTCTCTATCTGGTTCTCCTCCTTGTTGAAGGGTATTTGCAATCGGGCCGCGTGTTCCTCCTGCGGCCTATGACCCTTAACCCATTGCTGCCTAATGGGTAACAATTTACCCATGAAAATTGACTTTTTAAAAAAATCACAGAAAAGTTCGTGGTAGATATATCTCAAAATCATTGATAGGGATGGTTGGGGTAAAGTTGGAACTACCTTAGTCTAGTGGAGGTCACCCTTAAATTTCGCCATCTAGCTAGAGTTACCAGACTAAAAAAATTGTTAATTTTCCGGAGGTGGAAAATGTGGCGAAACGTAGTGGCCCTAGAACCTCAGACCAATCTGCCTCCTAACTCACCTGTAAACAATACAACTTTTGTTCACGTGTTTAGCTGATCACTTAAAAAAGTATGGAAAAAAGCTACCATTGCTGCTTAATGGGTAAAAAATACCCAATGAATATCACAGCAACGTGCAGAGATAGAAAGCTGAAATTTTGTTTCTGATCTTTTATCAAAATCGTATGGGCGGAACTGGACCCGGCTTTAATGGGTTAAGAACCGCAGTGAGTCTTGCGGTATTTTTCCGGGTGTTTTCTGTTCAGGTCATACATTGGTCATGTTTTCCTTGATGTGCTGCAGATATACAGTTTGCTTCATCTTTCGTTAGCACGAAACAGAAAGTGGGCGTGTATATCGCTCAAGCATCAGCTGCTTGGAGATAATGTATTCGTGTCTATGTTGTATTTTTATAAATTATGTCTAGCATTCAGCATACGTTCTCACTCCTCAGCAGTTCGTCAGTTTTCAGTATCAGTATCAGTTTTTGAATCAAATTTTCTTTTATTCCCAGTACTTTAATCGCTGAATTTTTGAAATTTAATAATAGATGCCATCCAAATTAATTAATAGAAAACTAAATTTAAATATTTTATGAGCAATGTTGGCGACTTAACAAAATATGGCTTTTGATTTATGCATTGTCTGAATTTATTTTAACACTGACCGACGCGTATTCGCAACACCGACTAAAAATACAGACAGTCAAATCAACTATGCCGTGTTGAATTTAAGCCAGACAGACATATGTACATATTTCGAATTCTTGAAAATTATCACCGCTACAATCAGCAGAATTTTGGCTTCTATATAGTTTCGCACATATTTGCGAGGCACCTTCTTGCTTTGTGGCATAATGACAACAACTACACCGCAAACAATTAATTTCAATCGCAGTCACACTCACACAGTCAGACATTCAAACATCCGTCGACTCTCCGCTTGTGCATGACTGGCGTCTCTCTGATGTTTGTTAGTGTCACTGCTGTTGTTGTTGTTGCTTCTGTCGTAATTTGCAAGCATAGAAGACATTAAAAACCGTCCATCATCTGTTGCGGACGAGATAATTTTTAAGTGTCCATCTGTCTCGTATGTGGCTTGTGCGTGTGTGTGTGTATGTGTCGTACTGCATCACAATCAGCGTCACGGGCAGGCGACAACAAGTTGGGCGAAAGGCGCTGCCACCGGGCAGGTGGGGCTAATTGAAATGTTTCGCTGCGCGTGTTTGTGGGCCCGGCGCGAGCTGTGAATTATCTGCTGACAAGCAGACAGTCGGACCACCTAATGCCGCCTAATCACGTGAAGTGTGCAAATATTTGAATATTTGGTTATCAAATCAGCACGAAATATGCGCCATAAGCTGTGCTCGACGTTGCCGAGCGACGAGCGGCGCAATGGAGGCAATATTTCGTAATTTTGAATAAATAAAACACCATCTTATCTCATTTTTGCTATTCGTATCTTTTCAAGTTTTTAGTGTCTGCCACTCCATTGAATTCTAGAAATGTTGTGATCCTACAATCTTAAGTATTTTAAAAAGTAGTGTCAATGTGTATGTTTTTAATCCTTCTAAAAAGATTCGCCATTGATTTTTATGTCCTCATTGCTGAATTTCATGATGCCTGAATTTTCTTGCCAACAGGTACGTGGTGCTCCTGCAATTGCCATAGTGGGCTGTCTGTCGTTGGCCGTTGAAATACTGCCAGAAGAGTTCGATTCTAAGAAATCACTGCGGCAGGAAATCGAGGGCAAGTTGAACTTTTTGGTATCGGCACGTCCCACTGCAGTCAATATGAAAATTGCCGCCGATGAGCTGATTGCGCTGGCCAATGATATGACGAAAGATGAAGTGGTAACGGTGCAGGTGATGAAGGAGAGGTAACCGTTTAGTATTAGCAATAACATTACTATTTATTGATTCAACTTTGTTACTGCAATCAGCACAATGTTCATGCAGTGTAAAACAAATAGAAAACTAGTGTCCGACCGAATATTCGGTTTCAGTTTCGGCCAAAAAATGGCCGAACGGCCGAAACCGAAATTTTCTAGAATATTTTTTTACATTTTATTGTGTAGCAGATATATAGTGAAAGGAGTAGTAATTTGATGCCAGCAATGTAAATAAACTTCTTTTTTTAGCATATAATATTAAATTATTTAATTTTGAATATTAGCGAGTAAGGTACGAAAGGGTGATTTTTTCATGTTTATTTTTTTAAAAAATGAATAAATTGTTTTTATTAATAAGTAGGGGAATTCTTTGTAAGGTGCCACCCCTGCTCGATTTCGACGTTCCAGCAATCCAAGTAAAAAAATTCCTACCGTCATTTAAGGTATATATGACAACATCAATTTTAATGTGGTTTTTGAGGGAACAGACGCAATAACACGGTCTGGGTAAAAAAAGTGTAAAATTTGGTCAAGAAAAAACTTAAAAATAAAAACTGAAGGTTTTTCTTCTTGCGGTGAAAAAGTAACCAAAAACTTATAAAAAACTAAGGTAAATATCAGTGTTGGACTTAATTTTTAATGGTTTTTCATAATCCGAAATGATATCCGAGCATATCGTAAAAGGAAAAAATGTATACAATGAATTCCAAAATGGCATAAAAATGTAAAGTGCCACCTTTTTTTCTTTGTAAGGTGCCATCCCCCTTTTTTCATTATTTTGTGATCCTATATCGGTAAAATGCCTTTTTGTTGCTCGGGACCGTCAATAAAATGAATTTAAAGTGTTCTTAGTAATTTTTTCTCTAATCCTATCATGAGGAATAAAGTTCAGTTCAGTTTTGTTTATTAATTTCCATATAATTACCGTTTTATTCATTTTATACCATTCAATTTTAATTTTGCTTTCGGTCATTTTATATTTAATTCAAACTAAATTCAATAATCTTTCATACATTTTCTAAATCATGCATTTTTACTTGAGATTTTTACGTTTTTAGCGGTTTTTTAGGGGGTGGCACTTTACATTAAAAAATTTTAGGGTGTCCATTTTGAACACTTTGGGAAATTGGCTGTAAAATTCGTATTTACGAAAAATTCAAATGAAGTGTTACCTTGGATCATAGGTCTTTCAATCCTCTTTCCAACGGTATATTAACATTGGCGATACGTTAATTTTCTAACGAGTTATGAGCAAAAAGGTATGGGGTGGCGGATTACAAAGAATTCTCCTATTTATTTATTTATGCTATGTTTGTTTGTTTGTTCTTTATTTACTTAATGTAAAATTCATTTGTTGAAGAAAATGCTTGATATGGTGATTTTTATTTCAACTAGAATGTTTCGGTTTCGGCCGAATATTAAAATAAAACCGAAATTAGGTTTCGGTTTCGGCCCAAAAAAGATGTTTCGGTCGGACACTATAGAAAACCTATTAATGCACAACTGGAAATGAACGCATTGTTGACAAAATTAAGTCCTTTTATGCTTCACGAACATTGCTTATAAATATGTGACTGGACAAAGTCTAACCTACTTGTGTACTAAATGTTTTCATCTTACCTGGCCAAGATTAATTCAAATTCAGGCTTGCATACCGGCCCACATGAATTCAGTCACCGCAGCATACTTGAGAAAGATCTTAACGCCATTTGTTTGACCACCTACTGTTTTTTTGCTTCCATATTTTGCTCGCTAATTAACCGAATGCATTTCGCAGATTTCTTGCCGCCACCGAGGCCATGTTGCAGAAAGACATTGCCGACAACAAGGCAATTGGCACTAATGGCGCTGCCGCCATACTGCAGCGTTGCGGCAAGGATTCGCCGGTGCGTGTGCTGACGCACTGCAACACTGGCTCACTGGCCACGGCTGGCTACGGCACCGCCCTGGGCGTGGTGCGCAAATTGCACGAACTGAAAAAGTTGGGTAGGTAGGCGGTGACGATGAATTTATTAGCTATTGGCGTTGCTCAATTTAATTGAATTTGTCTTCCCGCAGAGCACGTCTACTGCACCGAAACACGGCCGTACAATCAGGGCGCACGACTCACCGCCTATGAGCTGGTGCACGACAAGCTGCCAGCCACGCTGGTGTTAGACAGCATGGTGGCAGCGCTGATGCGTGCCAAAAATATTGCAGCCGTTGTTGTGGGCGCCGATCGAGTACGTAGTGAGCTGTTTGTGTTGTCAGACTGAAGTGGTAATCGTTAAACTTTTAATTGCTGCTTTGCACAGGTGGCAGCCAACGGTGACACGGCCAACAAAATCGGCACCTATCAGATGGCTGTGGTGGCCAAACATCACGATGTGCCTTTCTATGTGGCTGCACCGCTAACGTCCATTGATTTGCAAATTCCAAGTGGTGACCACATCATCATCGAAGAGCGACCCGATCGCGAAATGACGCACGTGGGCGAGCACAGAATAGCTGCACCAGGTGAGCGCGATTCGAATGTGCATTCCAATGAGAAATGATAAAAATCTTTGCTTTCAGGCATTAACTGTTGGAATCCTGCTTTTGATGTGACGCCCGCTGCGCTGATCACTGGCATTATAACCGAACGTGGCGTGTTTAGTGCGCACAAGTTAAAAGACGAAATCAGCGCGCTGCCAGACATGTAGAGAATTGTGCATACTACACTAGCGCACAATATTAGTGGAGTTCACTCTTCATAGTATTTCACGCGTAAAGTTGCAATCTGTCGCTACAACTGCTTTCGAAAACATTGCGAAAATTCAAAAATTGCTGCGATAACAAATTTACACCTAAAATGCTGTGAAGAGTGAACTCTGCTATTGTTATTTTGTGTACAACATAAGCGAAACTAAATAGATTTGATGTTTATATGTTGCGACATATGAAGAATGTTTATATATTTACAATAATATTTTGAATTTTTTTAAATGCAATTTTGCAATGAATTTTTATGATTTTTGCGCTATAGCTTTAAGTTGTGATATTTGTATCGAGCCGAAATTGGTAGACATTTTTTGTAAATTGTAACTGCTATTTGATCAAGTGTTGCTTCCGTAATATTTAGGAATAAAGATAATGAACACAAAGTGTTGAGGACTTGAAAAGTTCCAATTGATATGAGTTGATGAGTGGTCGTAATCAAATTTTACAAAATGTAAACTACTGAAAAACTGTTGTGCTATTTATTCTTTTTAATTGATTGCAAAAATTACTGCCCGATCGGAATGGTTAATGGAATGGAGATGAATATTTGTAAAGTGGTCTCAGAAACTGCTGGCATCTGATCATATCTGAGGTGCAATTGATGAAAGAAATGTGGCTTTTAAACAATCCACCTGTCCGAATAGATTGTGAGAACTAAAATTTAACCCTAATTCCCAGAAGTGAGCCTCACAGTCTCACTAAATATTTCAAATGGTGATAAATCCTATACCAAAAGATTTTCGATTCCAATTTTTTTATGTAATCCTCTAATGGAATGTTAGAATTATATTTCATTTATAAATTTAACTTGTTAGACAGCTTTTGTACTTTTTTTACAATTAAAAAAAATGCAACGAAGCCCCAGAAGTGAGCCTCAGAAGCTCATTTGAACAAAAAACTAAGATTTACTCAGAATTCCTTGACTTTTTGTCCACCATATGGAAGAATATTTTTATTTTTCATGTTTATGTGCATTTTTATCGTATCAAGTTCAAAGTTTTTGAGCCTAGCACTCATCTAGTCGGCATGGGATGAAGTCAATTAAATATTTTAAAAATACTGCAATCTACGGCATAATATGAAGAATTTATGCCTTGCCTAAGTTGATGTTAGTTCATACAGTTTGTCTTTCAATCCCGAAAAATATGTAATCAGAATATGGAAGTGCGATAGTGCTAATCCACATGCCTGATCTAATCCATCTTTCCTGAAATGCCATACACATGCAAAGACGGAAATCAAGGAGCTGTGGGTCTTGCGAAAAGGGTGTTGAAAAACTGTTTGAGCCTTACAAACACAAATGTAATAATGACCAACCAGTTCACCAGTAAGGAATTAGCCGATAGTTTATTGGATGCGGGGTTCGTACACTCAGAAAAAACAAAATTTGTATGATGGGTATATCAAAAAACGCAAACCTAATGAATGGCCTCTAGCTTTCTTTATACATTTGATTGATGCTGCTCGCATTGCGACATATGTCATATGGCTAAAAACACGTCCTCACTAGAATGAGGGTACAGATAGCAAAAGATAGTTGTTTTTACGATAACTTGGGAATTTTTTCGGTATAGCCACGAATATCTACGAGCGATAACTCAGGCAACAATAGATGCTGCATTACTGCAAAAATTCTGGTACACGTAAACAAAATCGGTGTCATATTTGTCCACCAGCCATCTGCAAAACGCAGAAACAAGTTTACAATAAACTAAACAAATCTCCATTCCACTTCCACCCAAAGTTGACAAAGATGTGAATATCTGGACTAATTAATAACACGGTAAAACAGTAAAAAAAAAACCGCGGAGTTTCTCAACTGTTCCTTATATTTTCGGAGTCGCTGATCACGAATATGTAATTATTTTTCGGGTCACCTCTAGTTTGGGTTTTACAGGGTCTTGAAGTTACAAACTCAAATCAAATAATTTTTTTGTAGTTATCCTGGCAGAAGTATATAAAAATTTCCTTTTAAAAATGTGTCCTTTATTATCCTAGAAGTTTTTCTACAAAAAAATTTGAAAAAATATGTAATTTTTTTTTTGGGTCACCTCTAGTTTGGTTTTACAAGTTGCCAGCGACACCCACCTTGAAAACAAATTCACGAATTACATATTCGTGATTAGCGGCTCCGGAGTTATAAGGAACAGTTCAGAAACTGGGCGGGTTTTGGAAAGAGCTAAAAGTTTTTGTACTGTGAAAAATTGTAGAATAATTTAAGTTTTTGAGTTGAAATAAACTTCAACAATTTTTTTCAGCTGAACCAATGGACTGGTTAAGATGAAATTTCACAATGTGATGGTGCTTGGTAAGGGTTTTGTAACATATTTTTTAAATTTTTTTGTAGAAAAACTTCCAGGATAATAAAGGACACATTTTTAAAAGGACATTTTTATATACTTCCGCCAGGGTAATTACAAAAAAATTATTTTATTTGAGTTGGAGACATAATTCCCTTTCTTTTGATACCAATATTGTTAGACTATCATAAGTTCAACCATTTAAATTCATTTTTTTAATTGGGGTGTAGCTTGTAACTTCAAGACCCTGTAAAACCCAAACTAGAGGTGACCCGAAAAAAATAATTACATATTCGTGATCAGCGACTCCGAAAATATAAGGAACAGTGGAGAAACTCCGCGGGTTTTTTGGAAATCGCAAAATTGTTGTACTGTGTAATACTTTTGCAGTAGCAATTGTTTTCCTGTGGACCCTGTATTTACAAGTTCTGTACTAAACAAAAACTTAAATAAATACGTCTTTAAGTAGTAACTGGATTTGAAAAAGTAAAATAAATTGGGGTTTTCAGTAGTTTAGAGCCTGACAGTCTCACTTCTTGGTTAAAGTTACGTTTAAAATTCTGGGAATTAGGGTTAAACAATCCACCTATCCGAATACATTGTGAGAACTAAAATTTAAATTGTACAATTCCTTTGTATTGGCTCTTTATAACCTCAATTGTTGTCGTGCGCCACAAATCCATAAACCCATGCATCTTTTATATA
The DNA here is from genome assembly GCA_964056695.1 of Melieria picta. Taxonomy (NCBI): domain Eukaryota; kingdom Metazoa; phylum Arthropoda; class Insecta; order Diptera; family Ulidiidae; genus Melieria; species Melieria picta. Next base: position 125,497,973 of record OZ057398.1, read on the forward strand.
AAAAATTTAACAAAATGATAATAACAAGCTAGAAATTACAGGTCGATCAGTCTGTCATTTTTTTACACTGAACTAGAGATTGAGGGCGCGCGAAGTGCAAAGACGGCTGATAGTGAAGTTTATTTACAATGTTTTTAATCAAGCAACAACCCGCCAGAGGGGCTTATCCTCCCACTTGATTGTTGAACTGTTTTTTTCCGATATATTCCCTGGCGCCCTAATGAAGCACGTAGTGTATAGGAACAAAAGTAACAAAAAGGAGGAACAATAAAAATGCTTCCATACAGTGAAATGAGGGCAATAAATGAGCAAAATAATTCACCGAATCTTTAAATACCAAGCTGCACTTTACACTAAAAGTAGTCGTTGCTGAATTTTGGCAAATGTTCGCCATGAGTGCAACGCATAATTTAAACATTTTCCTTATGAAGCTGGCAATGTTGTTGCTTCTTTCGCTGCAAGGCGCATATCCACAGGGCAAGTAAAAACAGCCTTAAATTGTCCATACTTAAACATTAACTAACGTTCCAGAAGTGCTGCCGCCACCGCAAAACGTCCCGGTAAACCAACAAAACATGTTAGTGCGCCTTGCTTCGCCAACGGGCGGCCCAAATACGCGCGAGGGCCGTGTTGAGGTCAGCTTCGATTCGGGCGATAGCTGGGGCACCATTTGCAGCACATTGTGGAGTATGCGCGAGGGCAACGTGGTCTGTCGCCAGCTGGGCTACGGCTATGCAAACATGGTCAACCAGACCACCCAATATGGCAGCAGCCACGAGCACCCGTGGGCCTTGGTCGGCGCGCTGTGTCGCGGCACCGAGGATCGACTGGCCGACTGCTTGCGCGAGTTCGCCTCTCCCCCGAGCTGCAATGTGTTCAACACAAATGTGGCTGTGGTGCGCTGTGTGACGCAGAGTGCCGACTTGAGTCTGGGCTTGAAGGAGATTGAGCAATCGGCCCGATTGGATCTGGTGCCCATGACGCGACTAAAGTGCGCCATGGAGGAGAATTGCTTGTCGCACGACGCTTACGTCACATGGCTAGCACAGCCGAATGCGCCCCGCCGTCTGTTGCGCTTCACCACCAAGGCGGAGAATGTGGGCAGCGCCGACTTCAGTCCGTACGCCAACTATCGCGAGTGGGAGTGGCATCAGTGCCATCAGCACTACCACAGCATGAACGTCTTTGCCACGTTCGACATTTTCGATCGGCGCTACCGAAAGGTGGCGCAGGGTCACAAGGCCTCCTTCTGCCTCATGGACACGACCTGTGTGGCGGGCGTGGCGCCCAAGTACACGTGCGGCAACACGACGCAAGGTGAGTGCGCGCTGGCCGTTGGTCCGATGCGATGCGTTCAATTGTTCTGTTCTGTGTGTGTGTGCTTGCAGGCATATCGATTGGCTGCGCTGACTTGTACAGGGCCAATCTGGACTGCCAGTGGGTGGATGTGACCACTTTGCCAACGAACGAGGACTACATACTGCGCGTTGCCATCAATCCCGAGTACAGGATTGGCGAGATGTCCTTCGAGAACAACGGCGCCGAGTGCGATCTGCACTACACCGGCGATCGAGCAACAACAACCATTACGAACTGCCGCCGTGCGTCGCTTTGGTTCGGAATTTGAGGCAGCTGGGACTTGTGGGTTTTGCTTAGATTTGTTGTTATTGTGTGGTTTAATCTTCAAGTAATTCATGCTGTAACGAGACAAATAAAAGTAAAGTGAATTAAATGCTGTAAAGGCGATACTGAAACTTTTCGAATGAACTTGTTGCTGTAAAGTTGGAGGCGGCGAGCTCAATAGTCTGTCTCAGGGGCGGATTCAGAAAAATATTTCGGGGAGGGTTTCAAAAAGTAATTCTTTAATATTTATAAAATGCCTTTTAATTTGTATGTAGTTTTAAAGGCGATCCTAATATTTCGGGACCCCCCCTGAATCCGCCACTGGTCTGTCTGCTTGGTAAATAAAAATGCAAGCTCATTGTTTTTGTATTTAATTTTTATGTCATTTTCTTTGTTTTTATTTTTATGTATGTTTTTTCTTACAATGCCGATCGCACTTAACTTTGTTGTAATATTTCTTTATGCATATTTGTTCTTGTTTTTTTTAGGTTACTTAACTTGTTTTCACTTTATTATGTATGGATGTGTGTACGTTGAAGTTGTGTGTTCTTTTATGTGTTTCAGTTATTGTAAGATCTATAAATATGGGATGCAGACATGAATATGGGTCGATGTGGATTTCTATGCGTGACGAGAGGTTTTCAATAAAGCGATTTTAACAAATAAAAGAAAGTAAACAATTAAAAAAGTAAAAAATAAATAAAACATTTATATAGGAAAATGAAAGAAATAGAGAGAGACAGATTTAAGATCAATAAAAAACTATGGAATTTAACTACATATTTAGTTCAAATTTAAATAAAAAAAAACTAAAATATTTCAGTTTAATGTGTTACACACAAACATGACGCAACGCCAATTTGGCATTCATAAACTCTATGTTTTACCTGTTTTGCTTTAAAGTGTTGCATACAAAATTTCTTGAATTTTTCCTCATTACTAAACAAATGCATGAAGTGCATTGTTAACAAATTAGAAAAAATAAAAATATTATTTACACTAGCAAAGTAAATAGTTAAACACAAATTGTTGTGTTTTGTGCACTTTTTTTCAATACAATTTGTCCGATTATAATTTGGCAGTTTAACCAAACCCAATTTTGCTTTGTTTGCTATGCTACATTAAATTGAAGCTATTACTCTACTCGTAACTCAGCCTAACTACTCTTTTCGCCTTCTAGCTCAATTCTCTTGTGGCATAGCTATCGATCAGATTTGCCATAATTTAAATGCCAACATTGTCTTGAACACCACAATTTAATAGCATATTTCAAGCAGAAGCATAATTTTTGTTTCCTTACTACAATGCGATCAAAAAGAACATAACACATACATACAAACTTTGCTTTCAATAAATAATGGAAATCAGTAGATAGTTGCCCATGGAAAGGTCCCAATCCCTCCTCTTGCAAACTGTGTAAAACTGCAAGTTACTTCCACAATACGTATGAGTGAACAAATTTATACATTGAAACTATCTCTCGATGCTATTGAGATAATTATTGGCCAAACTTCACATGCAAGGCGTAGTAGAAAAAAATCCATTATTTTTGCTATTATTTATCATAGCTTGAATGATCCAATTTAGAACGAACTTGCATTCATTATTTTTGCTACATTTATCATTGTTTGAATGATCCAATTTAGGTCAAATATGCACCGCTTTGTTCAATAACTTGTTGCCATTTTGAACGTATTTCCATTCCTCCAATTGCACAGTGATTCGTTCCATAGACAAAATTCAAAAAATTTATACAGGCATGTGCTACAAATCGTTTTCGTTTCAAATTCGGAGCGAAAACGTGATGGGGTGTGCTCAATTTCGTCAATTTTCGAAAACGAAATCGTTTGAAATGATATGTGCCAGAAAACCGAAATTCCGTTTTCGTTGCGATTAGAAAACGGCTGATATTCTATTTGCGTTTCAACTTATAAAGAAATTTTGAACGTGAAAATGTTGAGGGAGCTTTCAACAATATTACTGGCTCACTGACTAACATGAAACTATGCAAGCCGATAGTGGACATAGTTCACAACCTGTTAACCAAGATGGTTACAACTCCTCTACTGTTGCACTGTACTCTTGCAAAAGAGCAGTTGGCAAGAAATGGGGTATCCAACCACGTATCATGTACTGGATTTACAACTCCGTGATTAGGCTCTTCTATGGAGCAGTAGTATGGTGGACTGCCCTGGATAATGTGGCTAACCAGAAACTTCTGGACTCAGTCCAAAGATCGGCGGCGGTCATAATAACTTGAGCATTCGATCAACGCCATCCAAAAGGGGTCTACGCCCTGCTCCACTTTCTTCCTGTTGACCTCTTTGGTAAACAAGCTGCAACCGTCTCTGCAGTGAGACTAAATACCATCAAAAAATGGACTCGTACTGATTTACTGCCGGATCCTAGGCTGTTCACCTCATCATATCTGTTCGACTCTAAATTCTCAACTCTCATACCTCATAGACAGGAGTGGGAATAAGACACGGTTTCTATACAGACAGCTCCAAGCTAGATGGCAGAGTAGGGGGATATGGTTCGCATTTTCACTGACAGCCAGGCAGCAATTAAAGCCCTCAAGAAGGTCTCAACCACATCGAAAGTGGTTGCTCTCTGCCGCTCCCTACTAAATGACTTAGGGCATGTGTACAACAATACCCTTACCTGGGTACCGCGCCACAAAAACAGCAGTGGTAACTGCGCTTATCAGCTTTCCAGACGTGGGACCACCCCCCCTCCCCCGCACATTGGCACGGTCGTCGCAATCCTGAAGAGGAGGAGGAAACTATTAGTCATTTTCTCTGCAACTGCCCGGCTCTATCTATACGAAGATGGAAAGCTCTAGGCTCTCCTTTCTTCAACAACTTGAATGACCTCAGTTCAGCTAACATCAAAAACTTTCTTGAGTTCATCCACAATTCAAAATGGCTTGACTAGTCATCTCGACAGTAAGTCATCCCGGCAGTAAGACAAACCGTAAACTTGTGTATTACAACGGGCCCATTCCGTGGCCTAAGTGTTACTTTCGGCAAGTCCCATGCCAAGACAGCCACCTTAACCTAACATAACATAACCTGCAAAAATTCCAATCTACATTGTTAGCCAAAATAAGAAAATTAGAGAGAGTGAGATTCCAACATGTCCAGTGGGTTGGAATGGTCTCCCAAAATGCGGCGTTTTACTGTTTCCACTTTTCTTCTTTCTTTTTCTTCTAAATACATCAAACTCGCAAAGAAAATGCTCATCATGTAAGATATTTAATTTTCTGTTAACGTTTCGACAAAAAATTGTATAAACGTCAACAAAAAAATCAGCTTGAATTTTATTTCGAATTGAAGTCAAATCGTCCGTTTTGTAGCACACCCCACAAAAATTCGTACGATTTCAAATTCCGATTTCGATTTGAAATCGTGCGATTTGCAGCACATGCCTGATAGTCTCAGAATTTAACAATTTTGATGTCATTTGAAAGGTAAAACTCCAACTAAGCAAACTCCAAAAAATCTGTGCGAAAAAATAATTAGTGCAAGTGCAAGAGCTGCTCAAAATCGGAAATTTTTTCACAACAAATTTTAAACACATATTTTCTGTTTTTTAGTCTATTGAATAAAAAAAATTGTAAAAATACATGGTTACCAAGAAGTTCCTAAAACTTTCAATGTAGAGTAATAAATGATGTGGCCATTTTCGCTTTTAATGTTTTCTCAAAATTTGCAAAGCTGAAGCTTTTACTTCACTTTTAATTTAAAATATTTTTCAAAATTAAAAATCTGAAAATTAGCAAAACTTAGAAGAAAATATCTAAAAAGTATGTGAAAGTATGTTCCTGGATTTTTTTAATTTTAAGAAGCATTCTTTTTTTGTCGGATAATGTAATTACATCCTCCGATCTCAGAAAATAATTCAATTTGAAAAGTGGTCTGAACACCTATTTTTCGACAAAATTTCTTTTTTCATCCCTAAAAGTATGCAATCTGCATGAAAAATTGAAAAATCTGCATAAATGCAAAACATACATCTATTATTATCATTTTTATTGCAAAACTAATGGGCCCTCATACAATTTCTGTTACTTTTTGCAATTATCAATGTTTACGTAACTGATTAAATGTAAAATATGGAAAATCTAGCCAACACACTTGTTGCTATAGCTTTCCAAAAATGACGAAATTTGCAAATTTAAGACTTTGGCATTGCCAAACTACAAAAGTTTAAGAAAAACAAAATGGAGATTTCACTTCAGCAGATATTGATTAACTAGTATACCAAATTTTATGAAGAACGGACCACTCCTTCTAATTTTGTCCCGCGGTTGTATGGAGTCGAATCACTGTGAATTGGGACAATTGCTTTTCACAAGCTTCTTTTGCGGCAAAGTTTTCACTAGCAAAATCATTGGCCATAGGCAGGAACAGGTGATAATCAGTTGGTGCTACATCCGGATAGATAAGGTGGATGCAAAGTAACCTCTCAACCCAGGATTCGCAACTTCTGCCGAGTCACTGGCGATGTGTGTGTGGCCTGTTGGAACACAGTTCCTCTTCTATTGGCCAAAGCTGACCGCTTGTGGGCGATTGTTTCCTTCAGACAGTCCACTTACTGACAGTACAGGCAAAAGCTCATAGTAGATGATGCTAGATGCTAGTCCCAGAAAACAAAACCATTCTGACCGTCAATCCTGGTTTGGACACCGTTTGCCTCGGTTCCATTTTCACTTGACGTTGTCCTAACTGATCTATCTTTCATCACCAGTCACTAATCGCTTCCGAAAAGGGGGTGGATTTTGTTGCGATTCAGCTGTCATTCGCTGATGGAAATTCGATCCATGAGGTTTTTTGCGTTAACTCGTCACCTATACATCGAGCTTCATTTTATATCCAGCGTTATTCAAGTAGTTCCAAATGGTTTTTTGTGCAATGTTTAGCTCCTTGGTAATCGGAACAGTGCTTAAATGACAGTCGGACTTGACGATTTTTATGTTTTTATTGACATTTTCAACAATTGGCCTTCTAGAACGTGGTTTACCAAAACGACGGGTCGACAATAAAATTATTGGTTGCTAGAGTATCAGTTCCAGTGAGGCATGCAAGGTGCAGTTTTTCGTGTTCGAACCTATTCCAAATATCTGTTTGTTTTAAAAAAGTTGTGGGTTGTATAAAACTGCATTAGTCTCCTCCCACCAAAATGAAATCCTGTGCACGTCAAGATCATTATTCACATTTTCAGCCGCCTCAGCCACGTTTTCGCCTAAGTATATAGAAGAACAGCTTTAAAATATGGCGTAATTTCTCTTGACTGGTGACCATTTTTGATGCACACTCAAACAATACTGAGTCAAGCAATCATAAAACTGTCTGAGAAGATTTTTTTAGTATGAAATATTATCTTTTCTAATGCCATTCAACCGTCACCTGATCGCACTTATACAACCCGACATACAGACTACTAAATAGAGCTTCAAACAAAGTCCGGACGGTCCGAAGTCCTGACAATTTGAAGCACTACTGCTAAAGACATTTATTGGAAAAATAATGAATATCCTTTTACTTCATCTTATACAATCTTTGCTTTCCATCGGTATAAAATTGCAAGTTACTTTCACGTATGACTGCGAAAATTAAAAACCTTGGTACCTTCTATTGGCGCTTTTATGACTACAGCAGTTATTGGTCACACACCACACATGTTTCATCACGTTGAAAGTCTATCGAAAAATAATCATTATTGTACAAAAATGTGCAAAATCTCACTTTTATTGCCAGTTATTGATTTTTGTTTTAATTACAAAATTAATAAAAATTAAATTTTATAGCGCGGGGAAATTGTTTTTAAATGCACTTTAAAATTATATTAACTGTAATAAAAATAGATTATTATGTCGACATAACTTAAACTAAAATATATACAAAATATGCAACAACAAATAAAACTACAAAAATTAGAAAATAAAAAGTCTATGCAATGAGTAAAATTGTTTAACAAATTCAGACAAACACACACACACACACACACACTGTTTTTTGCAACACCAGAGGCAACGCACTTTTGCTTTTTGCTTATCGTTAAAAACTACAATTAACTAAATCGAATTTCGATGCGTTTGTACGATTGCGATTACAAACACAATCGACTGCAAATCGAAGAGTTCAAATGTTTTAAACAACTTAATATATGTATGTGGTGTAAAGTATTAATGCACAGCGGAATTGGAAAACAATTTTACTAAGTGAACATTTTTTGTTGGCGCGTTGGTAAATTACCTTTCGACATTTGTGCAAATTATGCACACAAAAAAAAACAAAAAAAATTCGCATATTGCATCATTGCTGCATGGTTGGTTTGTGCTTTTTTGTTTACAGTTTGTGTGTTGTTGTAGTGGCATTACAAGACCGCATTACCGCCACTGACGTAAGTGAATACAGCGCAAAAATATGCCGCAAATTTAAATGGGTTTACTTTGTTGCAATGTGTAGTTGCCGCCATAATGAATGCATTGATGATTTGTGGCCGATGTAATGTGTTTTTTTTTGCGCCAACGATTTACAAAATGTATGACGTCTGACAGTGCTTTGGGGCGGCCTCGGCCTTGATTTTGTTGGCATTACTGGAGTGGGTGGGAGCGAGGGCGAACACGGAGTTGTTGGTAGTTGTAGGTAGGCGTTCGTAATTAAATTAACCACGCACTGTGAGCGCAATGCATGTTGCTGCTTAATTTCGAATTCATTAGTTGATTTCATTCGCATACGAACCGATACGTTAAGACTAACAGTAATAATAAATATGTATGCATGTAGGTGTATGTATTAAATTGTATGTACGAAGCTTTTTCAAGCGCGCCAACTGCCACAACTCAAATGTCAGCCCACAAGTATGCAACATGTATTTCATCTATTGGCGGTCAATTGTGGTCGCATACTTCTGGGCTGATGGCCAACTGCATTGTTGTTCTCGAATATCGCGTCTGCACTTTTGCGGCTCAGTTTGATTTGTAATTATATTTTCTTTCTTTCGCGTAGTTAATTGCTGTAGCTGTATGTTGTATGTGGTTATTATCTAAACGCTTACAACTACAAAGTAACATTTCGTCAAAAATGCGAATACAAAGTTGCCGCATTGAATACAAGTCCAGCGCGTTTAATGTTCACATTTTGGAGGCCAGAGTGTGAGCTGCCAGCTGTTTGAATTTTACTCTAGTCTTAGTCTGCAAGTCTGAGCGGCGCTTACACTCTTCTTCGGTATGCAACTTGTCGGCGTAGTCCGTTTGTTTAATAAATTTCATATCTGCTAGTTCACATTCAACTTTAGTGTCCAGCCTAATGTCGAGTCGTTGTCATCTGTCTGACGAGTAGTTCCACGCATTTAGTTCATGTTTGTTTGATGTTTGGAACACATTTGCCATAATTTTGGTTTACTGCTATGGTATGTCATAATCTCTACGATGTCCAACTTCATTGCCCGTGCTACTTCCAGACAATGACAACCGTACGGCTCATATGTGGTCTAGTTGCACTAAAAAAAAGGAGCTACGTACTACACGTAGATTGCTGTATAGCGTTTAATAAAAAAGTGGAGAACAGTTCAGTTGCCATGTGAGCTGTTATTTGTTCTTGTAGTTGTTGTTGCAAAAGTCTTTTAGGTCCTTTAAAGCAAAATGATTTATAAACATATCGTTACAATTCTTTGTGATTTGTTAATTTGTGGGATTCGTCGGGTTTTCATGCCCGTTTTTTTTTTTATGCAACAAAATTACAATCAAAATACAACTAGAACTGTTCTTGTTTGGTTTACTTTTGTTGAAGTTGTGCATCCAAATTGTGGTTTTGGTTTTGAGTGAATTTGTCGTAATTGTGTGCGCATATTAAAAATTACACTTATTTAGATCATATTCAACTATTGAATCTTTAGTTTAATAGTAATACAAACATACACACACGCCGGCGCATACATACAATGCGCCGCTGTGTCGTGTACCTGTGCGGTGTTGATGCGCATGTGCGCCTTAGCAATTGTTCTATCAGCTTTCGACGGTGGTGGAGGAGACGCTGTGACTAGTGGTTAATAAATGTTCAGGAATGGGTATGGGTTGCGTTCGGGCGGGTTGTTTCTTCTGCAATGTAATAAAAATGAAACCAAAAATTAATATAATTATGATATAATTTCATTACAATCAAACGTACCTTTCTTCGGAATGGAAAGCAGCCTGCCTTGTCCGGCACCGGTGTGGCATTTATTTGCAAATCGCACGTCGGACTTTCGTTCGGGCCGAATACGTTTAGCTCGCGAAAGCAGTCGGTTTCCATCATTTCCGTTTGCCACGAAATCGACACCGAACCAGTATTAAATTTACTATAAAAATTTGAATCGGACTCGTCGATATTGACACCCTTAACGGTGGAGAATTGTTCAATGTCGAGCACATCTTTGGCATAGACAGCGTGCGGCTATAATAGTTATTTAATTATAAGGAAAGAAGTTTAGTGATATTGCAGTGTGATGAAATTACATATCTGTGGTCATATTGAAAAGTAGTTTAAGTTGAAAATTGAAGCTTGAAAACTATGTGCACATAAGATGTTCTGAGCTATGCATTGTTGTTTCAAACGATTTAGAAAGAAATAATTTTTCAAAACGGATAAAATACATTAAAGCGGCTTTGACTTCTTTAAAGCTCCCAACACAATAACTCAATTTTCTCTTAAGTCGACTTAAGGTACTGTTCCATATGATTACAGATATATTAAATTCAAGTGCTATTAAAAATATATACAAAATAAAATGAAAATAAACAAACATCAAACCAATCGGCAAAAGAAATTTTTATGCCACACAAAAATTACTTGAAATAAACAGTAATTGCCTGTTTGCCTCAATGGTAGTTATACAAGCATTTGAAATGTGTTGTTTACAAACAAATTAAAATGCAATTCCTGCCAGTTGATGACAACACTTACATCGGGAACAAAGGGCGGCTCTACCATGCCCGCCTCGAGCCGTTTCCAGTTGATGCAGTTGAAAAATGGATGCAGTTTGACCTCGCGCGCCCCATGTCGTCCATTGCGACAGCCCAGACGCAGTTTTATGGACTTCGCCAACAGTTGCTGGCACAACGACTTGGCTTCGTCGCTATATTTGCTAGAATACTTTTCGGGATCCTCCTAAAAGAGTCACAGCAAACAAATACATGAATAAATACACGATTTGAATGGGATATTATTTTAATCTCGCACCTTCACTCTCCGATCGACCTCCTCACGCTTCACCTTCTCTTTGCGCATACGAAACGGTGCTTGTCCCTCAATCATTTCATAGAGCAGGCAGCCGAAACTAAACCAATCCGGCGAGAATGAGTATTTTTCATTGTCGATCACCTCGGGTGCCATATAACCTGGTAAACAGAAGAGAATACATAGGAGATGTTCAAATAAATATTGTATATGTAGGCATGTTTCAGTACACTCACCAACAGTGCCAACGCGCCCGCGCACCATTTCGCCCTCTGGTATTTCGACTGCCAGACCCAAGTCCGAAATGCGCACATGTCCGTGATCGTCGAGCAAAATGTTCTCCGGCTTGCAGTCACGATAGACGATGCCCTGCTGGTGCAAATGCTCGAGGCCGCAGACCACTTCGGCAGCATAGAAGCGTGCACGATTCAGCTCGAAACCGGGATCACCGCCCATGTTGTAGATGTGAAATTTTAAATCGCCACCTGCAAGCAAATGTGATATCATTTGAAAATGAATAGAAAAATTCGATTTCTTCAGTTATGTTGGCATCTTTTTAGTTATGTCGGCAATTTTTGGTTTATTTTATCACTTGAAACAGATTTTATAACTATAAATCACTAGAAATTCTGGCGCAAATGTTTATGTGTAGAATACTTCTAGGCTGATAACACTGGGCAACAGCCAAAAATTTTTCCGAGTTCTAGTTCAAAAAACTAAGTACGCAGTTGTGATCAGCGTCCAAAAATCCTTTAGAAAAGTATGGTTTGATTTTAGAAAAAAAAAATGTCGATTTTGTTGCTCTGTGTAATGATCGTCGCCCTAACAAGGACAATATCAAAATAAATAAAATTAAATTATATGCCAGACAGAACACAATTTAAATGTTTGACATTGAGAACTTAAACATTTGCAAATTGCTGCATTAATCTTGTTGTTGCCTCGTTGGCATTTATCATTTACTAGTTGTTTCCAGCGGCTCTGCTCACGGTGACTTCGTAATTAATTTTTTTAAAATATCTGATAATTCAATGAGTATAAAGGCCCTAAACAATTGAGTTCGATTTTTTGTGTGCAATGTTTTCATGCCGCTGACTTGTCCAACGCCCGATAGAAAGACTCGATCATGCTCTGCGACGTCATTCATTGTTATTGTGCACAGTTCAAGGATGACTGTGCGTTACCATTTGACGTTCAGAAAATTCAATTACAATTTTCTTGCAGACAGTCAATAAGACAATTTAACAAAGTGCGTAGGACTTAATTACAAATTTTAAGAGCTCAATTATTGATACTTTAACGTAAAGTATTGCAAAGGATAAAGGAGTCTTTTTCATAACTTTAACTATAAAACGGTTTTTGGTTTTTTGCGAAATTTAAAACTTTTCAAATTATTCAACATTAAGACCTTGAACTTTGTTATTGCCATTTCAAAAATTGTAAACAGTTGCAAAAACACCCTTAAACTTGTAAATATGTTAGTAAGATGAGCATCACTCTGATCTGGGTTCGAAAGGAAACGAAAAACCAGATGAATTGGCTCGGCTCAGCTCAACCATGGATGTTCTAATGCAGAATCAGTTGCAACTTCGATCAGCAAACTCGAGGGAGAAATTTATACCCATCTCCGTTAGTGCGCCAACAACGATACGACCTCAACAGAACCAAACACAGGCTACATAATTCACTTAAGACTATTGCAAGGCTCTCTCTCACTGGTCACTGACCGGTCGTCGCCTGAGAATACAAATGTCTTATGTCATACTAGGCTCAATGAAACATACGACATTCGTTTTCTGAGGCGACGCGGTGTTGAAGCATGCCACCAGACCGCATAACCGATACTGCCGCAGCTGCGGGAACGTGAACAAGAAAGAATACTTAGACTTTGGGGACTACGACATACTGCACCACAGTGCTCTGCTGCTGTTACGCAGAGTCTACAATCTAAAACTGAGTAATTATGTGTTCAATGAAATTTTGATTGCTTAATGGAATTGGAATGGAAACATGACATCACAGCTATGTGTTGTGATTCAAAAGCAAAATCAAAGTATGTTTGAAGAGAAAATATTATGAATCAATTTAGCAGTGACCGCATCTGTTCTGCACTGCTCACTGACATATTGTTGCTCCAATAATAATTGTTTCCTTTGAAGAATAAATTGAACATGCCAGTCACTTCATATTAAGATTTCGATTGCAACTTGAAAACTGCCTCAGTGATTACAATGGAAAATTACTTGTTAATGTTTCATGGTAATTTAATATTACGTCAATTAGCTTTGCATACACAGTGTCATAAAGCCAAAGCCGAGACAGTGGTAAGACTCATCTTAATTATGAACGACATAGGCACAAATGATATTTGGATTCATAGATGTGTGTGTCATTAGCGATGTCAATCTGACAACATTTCGATAATTACTGCATTAAAAGATTTCTAAATTTTGTACTAAGGCCAAATTTGCCGAATGTCGAATTTTCAAGGATAAAGTCAAAAATTCAAATTAAAAGAAATGCTTTTAACTTGCTAATTAAACATTTTTATTTTACATTATTAGCAAGTAAAGTAAAAATAAAAATCATTTGCAACAAAAGAAGAATTTAATAATTTTTTTTAAGAAGAAATTGCAGTAAAAAAAAATTATTAAAGGAAAAATGGTTACAAAGCCTGTGACTAGCACTAAAAAAAACAGGTTTTCTTATTTTGTAAAGGAACATATTCGGTATATGCGAATACTGTTAGCTTTGAGTTAGTATCTTCCAAAGGACGCTTCGCATTGATTGACTCCTTAACCCATTTCAGCTTCTGTACTTTTGCCTTTTTGGCAACTTGTTTTGTTTTTCACTGTTTCCTTCCATTACGAATATAGCACTGTATGTATATCATACATTTGCTCCCATTTGAATGTGGAAACGTAGGCATAAACGTAGAAAATATATTTGGTTCGACAATTTTGCTACGTGACCAAAGCACTTGAATGCACTCTAATTGAGTCTGAACACGACCTGTACGAAACTCAAAATGATGTCCAAAACCTGTATAGCAGCAGCTTTTAACGTGGTTGTCCTTGGTTGCTATTGTCACTTACCGTTCATTATTGTAAGCACAAGGCAGAGTGCATCCTTTGTCTCGTACGCGTACGCCAAGTTAACAACGAACCGGGAATTGATTTTTTGCAAAATTTGCTTTTCGATCAGCACCATCGATTCGCCCTTTCGCTTCTTGATGCGCTTCTTTTCCAGCTTCTTGCACGCGTACATTTTACCCGTGGCACGTACCTGTACGTGTATGTGTGTGTGTATGTGTGTGTGTGTGTGGGTGTGTGGAGGGAGTAAAAATGTACACAATTTCGTTTAAAATTTCTATTCAAATTTATTCAGTAAGTTTTTATTTTGGTTTTTTTTTCTGGATATTGAATTGTGGGAAATTTGGCGTTTGCTTGTACGCACCTGACATGCACAGACCTCGCCGAAGCCACCTTTGCCTAGAACGCGATACATGCGAAACGTTTTGTAAGTAATGGGCTGCGCTTCTAGCCATTTCCACTGCAAATACCTGCGGGACGATGGAACGAGAGAAAGAAATTTAAAAATGAAAAATATATGAACATGATGGGAACATGGCGCACAGCGAATGGCGATGAGCCGAACATGCTGCGCCATTTTAAAGAGCAGTGTAAGGTAGATGTTTTTAAGTCACATTTTATTGACTGGATTGCGACGGGTGAAATATGAGGAGTAATAAAAATAAATCCATTATTTTTCCAATAGATAGATGACTTTAGTTATCTGCATCTACGTTGAATGGTACAAGAACTCTTGCTAAAAAAAAACTTTTCAGACAGTTCTGTGTTTACTTGACAAGTTGTACAGTTTTTATAACTTTTATTTATGACTTTTGCAATTTACGTTACCGATAACTAGATATTATTTTGAGAATTTTTTTTTTACGTTGCTTCATAACTTTTATTTATGATTTTTTTGTTATTTACGTTGCCGATAACTATTATTTTGAGAAATTTTTTTTTTACGACTTTTATGAAAGAACATTTTTTTTTACGTTGCCTTACCACGTTTTGAGTATGAATTGATTTTAATTATTTAGTTGTTGGTGGAAATTAGGATTCTGCAGTAAATTTGCGTTTGTCAATTTAAAACAATTAAAAATCAGGCGAAAATGCTTGAATTGCGGTAAGTCAACGCAAACGATGGCCGGTTTAACCGTCAAGAAGGTTTTCTGTGGGTTTCATTGAATTGCCAGGGAATCATCTCAGCTGCTGCTCTACGGCCAAACTCTTAATTCGGACCTGCCCCTTTTGAAGACAGAAATTACCCAGATTTGGGTGAAAGGGAAGGAACCATGTTGCATTAGGACAACGGAAGGTCACACACATTGTTATTGATTAGTCAGAAGCTCTGGGAGCTGGGTAAGGAGCTTCTTATGCATCCATCTTAAAGTCTGGTTTAAGTCAAGTGATGACTATAACCTGTTTCTGTTATGGCGAATGATTTTTCTGTTGAAAAATTTGCCTCAAGGGAAGCCAGTGAAAATCGACTGTTTTTTGCTAGTAGGGACGAGAGTTTCTATGTTTAGAGTCATCAGGAAAGTTATTTTAAAAATTGCAACAAGTTATTCAACAACAGGGTGCCTATTTGATTTAAATCGCATCATTCTAACTACCCTAAATAATGCCTTAAATTTCATGCAAACATAATGGATTTCTTTTTTACTAAACCTTAAATATGCAAAATTTATAAAAAATACAAATTAAAAAGACAAAATAACTAAAAGCAAAAATGAAGTAACACATAATAAATGAAAAATAACAGGTGGTGCAATATAATAAAAATAATGAAATATTTCATGAAAAGATTCCAGAAGAAACAATGAAATATAATCAAAGTCGAGTGCACTCTTTCAATTTAGAAAAACTCAGCGTGTGGTAAGCTCACATACACACACCCAGGGAGTATACGTACATACATACATATATGTATATACTGCCATGAAAATATGTATTGCTCAGTGTATATGAATGTGCACAAAATCACTTTGCCATTAAATTTGAGGCTTTCACAAAAATGCAATTTGCATTGAATGATGTTGAACGCGTTGTATGTGTGTGTATGTGTGTAAAGTGCGGGCTTAGAGCACTTTAGTTGCCTTTCTATCGCTTCGGCGCAGTTGTTGTTTTTAACTGTCGTGTGTTTTATTTGCTGCTGTTGTATGTTTTTTTTCCTTTTATTAAATCTCACAAAAGTTTGTGCAGCTGTGTGCAGAATTTTGTTGACGTGAGAATTTGCTGTGGAAGAATTCGAAATTGTTTATGCTGGGAAACCCCTTTACGCAAATTCGATTGTTTATGCAGGAATACGTAGAAATATTTGAAATTGAACAGCAAATCAAATGCATTGAATTATGGGGTTTTTAATGGCCATTTGGCCACAAATGCAAAGAGTTCAACTGAAATTTCAATGATGTGAAAAGTGTGTATGTGGCGGCAACAAAATTTTAACTATGCATTTTTATTTAGTTTTTGCGGCAAATAAATTTACAAAAAAAAAAAAAACAAATATGAAATATGTATTAAGAAAAATTTAATTAGAATGAATGTTAATGCCGTTTATTGGCAGTTTTAGTGCAAACCACACGTTTGCGAATTGCTGCCGCTGTCACAACGAATACATTGGAAAAGTGAACTATACGTTTTTAGGCCAGAACGATTATAACGAGTCTAATCCTACTTGGCTAACCGCTTTCATAACCACACACAGAAATTCAATCAATTTGTGCATTTAACGAACGCCAAAAATGAAAAAAAATTAGGAAAATAAAATTTAATGGAAATGGTAATAATATAAAAATAATTTGAATTAAAAACTTGGATTAAAAATAGGATATAAACTTGAAAAATTAGCAATAATATAAAAATTAATATAAATTTCGAATAAAAAATACTAAAAAAGAAATAACGAAATTTATAAAATAATAAAAACAAAATAACAAAATAATAATAAATAAATTAAAAAATTTATGAAATAATAAAAATATTAAAAAATAAATTACAAAATAAATAAAAACGACAAAAAAACCACAAAACGAAGTTAACTAATTAATTTAACTAATAAAGTTAACTAACTAACTAATTAATATATTTTACCAATGACAAACTCAGCAACGAAAATACATTCAAGTCTCAAACTCAAACTCAACTCGTTATTCATCCAAAACTCACCGATGAAAATACATCGAAGTCTCAAACTCTCGGAATGGCTCGCCGGCTAGAAACGCCTTCACCGCGGTCATGCACGGCTCGAAGAGCTCTTTGCTGCCGCTCATGATTTTCTCGCGCACCCGCGCAATGAGATCATCGTTGAGCACGTCGAGCACCAGTTCGTCATTGTGGTCGCCGTCTCCAAAGCCAGCCGGCGTTTTGCTCGTTGCACTGCAAACGCAGTTGGCCTCCTTGCTGCCCGCATCGCCACCACCTCCGCCGCCATCGTCGCCCTCGCACCCACCACCCTCGCCGCCCCCCGCATCGCAGCCGGCGTCCACCCCACTGTGCGTCGTCGTTGTGCCGACGTCCGCGTGCGCATCGCCGTCGCCATTGAGCTCGGCACCGTTGTGGTTTCGCGTGTTATTCTCGTACGGCCTGTAATGGTTACTGCTGCAGCTGTTGTTGGCGGTGGTATTGTTGCAATGTTCAGTCTCTGCTGCTGCCGCTACTGTTGTTCTTCGACTGCCGTTGGTGCCGGTGGTGTCGCTCCGTCGCATCGCATCGATTGCATCGCAGACGCCGTTGCTCAGCTCGGCGGGCGGATCTATCGCCAGAAAGCGCCGCCCAATGTCGATGGCAATGGCGATGCGATTCTCATCGTACTCCACTTCGTATCTGTTTTGTCGGAGAGAGATGATCAAAGTTGTGAATTGTCTACACGAACAGTGAACAGGAAAATGCTGGACGCTGCACTGTCACTCACCTCTGCACCTGGTCAAGGAACGCAATGTAGCGAAAGTAGATCGGCCGCTTGTTCTCACAAAACTGCCGAAACAGCAAGCGGCCGATGGGTTGCTGGTCTATCACGTAACCATAGCTTATATCTGTGATGGAGAGATGAAGAGAGTAGGGAATGAGTAGAGGAAAATAATGTTTAAAATTAGATGAAACTATCTATTTATCTATCTATCTATCTATCTATCTATCTATCTATCTATCTATCTATCTATCTATCTATCTATCTATCTAAGTATCTATCTATTTACCTATCTATCTATCTATCTATCTATCTATCTATCTATCTATCTATCTATCTATCTATCTATCTATCTATCTATCTATCTATCTATCTATCTATCTATCTATCTATCTATCTATCTATCTATCTATCTATCTATCTATCTATCTATCTATCTATCTATCTATCTATCTATCTATCTATCTATCTATCTATCTATCTATCTATCTATCTATCTATCTAAAAAAACTATTTTATTCAACTAAATACTATGTACATATAGTTACGGTTTTTATATTTCGAACATCCCCTTTGCAGATGACTTTGCTTAGTCACTAAAAACTGTTTTAAAAACATCAACAAATCGACTTAAAAAACATTGCTCGGTGCTTTTTGGGCTTATCTTGACTAAGTAGGAAATTTTTTTATGCACAGGAAACCAATTCTACTTAAAATTAATTAAGTTAAAGATTAAATATTTCCTAAAAATCAGGGACCGTAGAAATGATAAGCTAAACGTGAAAATCAAAATATAAAACTTATTTTTAAATTTTTACTTTGCGCTCACCGAATAAAAATTATTTGTTGATTTTTTTTTGATCAGAAAATAAAAATTATTTGTTGAGTTTTATGTTTTGGGGGAAAAATAAAAATATGCGGTGAGTTTTATTTTTCACTTGCAGAATGAGAATTTAATTTTCAGTTTTAGTTTTACTTCACAAAATAAAAATTACGGGGCGAGTTTTTATTTTTGATTTCAAAATAAGCTTCATGTGGTAAGACCAATTTTTCAAATTGTATTTTGAAAATGATTTTCTGAGCAAAACTGTTCGCTTATGAAATACAAATTCTACTAATTTTAATTTTGCACTACATGACATGCAATGCCTCCTTCATCTTGATTTTTTTTATTAAACACTGTTTCCTTGTTCACTGCTCTCTGGAGCATAGGGCCTCCACAAGACTTGTGTTGGTTACGTTAATCGGTTTTGTTGTTCTGCCAGGGTAGATGATTAGCCTGCCTGATTAAAAATATTGCGATAATAATTATTTACGGTCCCTGCTATAAATTGCTAACATTCAAATAACTAAGCGCCTTACTCAACCACATCTTCCATTCCATTCCAAGATATAGAAAACCAAACTGATCAATAAAGCCAAAAAGGACCTTTTCAGCGGCATGTCAAGGTGACTTACCTAATTTGTCTTTGAGGTGTATACACTGCGATATGTGTGGAAATTGTAGTATTTTGCGCCATTTCTTACTCTTTCCCTTGTTGCTGTCAGAACCGCCTGAAACGAGACAAGTGTGAGAATATAATAATCAGTAATGGCTGGGCAGGGCGACAGAGTGCGAGAGGTGGCTGCAAGCGGACAATTTACGGGGGCCAAAACGGCTAAAGCTAATATTGGTGTCAGACAAACTTAATTTACATGCAGATTCACGGGTATTTCTCTATACGATTTATACTCCAACACACATACACACATGTCTCACACACTTGCACTCACATGTACGCGTATGCTAGGTGCCCCGAGGGACCGTTGTGCCCACATAAGTGAATGTCATGGAAACAAGAATGCGGGACCGAAAGCTGCTGATTGTGTACGTCTAGTTTTGTGTGGCTGTGCGAGTGTGGGTTGCTTTACTTTATACACATGATTGCGAATTGAAGAAAGCCATTGCCAAGATAAGCAAGGAGGCAGTCAAGGCGAGAACGCCTCAACGACAACACAGAGTCGCATATGTGTGCGCACATCAACCAGAAACTGTCAAAGCCTGTTGCTGCGCGAGCAAACGCAAAGGACGTAAAGGATGAAAGTCAAACACATGCGTTGGATATGTTAATTTTAGGCATTAAAATGCCAAACACTCACGCACACTCACACTCGTACATACATGCAGGTTTAACATAGATTGCGTGCAGAAGGGACGTACATGGGAGTGGGAGCCATTTTGTGAATGTGCGCCAGCCTCTAATAACATTTAATGAAAAATTCAATTTAAACTGACGACACAGTTGCCATCGACACAAGTGAACGTGTAGCAAAATGTGTTAGAGTGTGTATGGGCACTGGGCCCGACCGTTGACCGGGCGCTGGCTGCGAAAAGGGAAGTGGAAGGAAAGCAGCAGGTGTGGCACAACGCAATTGGCTCGACAAAATGCAATAACACTCATCGTGCGGACAATACACACCTACACATAAATATAGTAGTACATGTATGTATATACACATAACTGCATTTGCATGTGTATTGAACGGCGCGTGTAGTTGGTGACGACGGGTATTGAATTTTCGCAGTGTTACTGAATGACATTGATTAGCTACAAACTAATTAAAACTACACGCAAAGAGCTTCAGTTCTGCTGTTGTTAATGAGAAAATGTGATAATGACGTTTTCCCCTAAGTGCTCCTGGCTGGCCTCTAGTTACTATAGTGCAGCACTTCCTATGCGACTGGGCCCTGCACTTCAAGTTATTCGTCATTGCCATCAAGGCAGCAGTTTGTTTGATGCTTGTGGCACTGCTGGAGGACATTGCCAAAGCTCAGGTTGGTTTCCAATACCACAGAACACTGATTAAGAGGGCCTGGCTACACTCTCTTTGGGCAGCACAATGGGCCTAGAAGACATCCGAGTGTAGCTGACTGTCCAACCAAAGCTAACCTACACCATCGTTAAAATTAAAACAGAAATTGAGATCATAGGACGCACTTATTGGGAATTTAAGAGAAAATATTGTGACGATAAAGCTCGCCTTCTTTGTGCTGGGATATGTAAGAATGAATGCGCTTCGAGCATGGCATACTTTTAGGGGCATGGTAATTTCGATGGAACAAGCGCAGAGACAACTCGAGTCGATACTGGAATGTTCGAGAATGAGCTGCGCTGCAAGCAAACAGGTAAAAATGGCAGTCGTGTACAGCGCAGAGGAAAGTTTTTGAATTTTGACATACAAAGGTACAACACGCAGTATAAAGTGACTAGTGAAACAGTAGAGTGAACAACTTTAAATAAAGAGACTGCTAGTTTTGAACAGCGTTGAAGAATTTTAGTGTGTTTTATTTTTGAGCGCAATCCAGTGAAACGATTTACAGCAGAACTAATTTTCGTAACACTATGAAGTGCATTGCGGTGCAGAAGCGGAGAGAGAATACGTCTGGCCTGTCAATTTTTAGTGACAATGTAATTTGAATGTTTCAAATATTTAATTTAAATGTAAATCTAATGTTAAATATTTTTATAGGAAATTTCAAGAAAATTATTTCAAGGATAATACTTGCAAATTCAAATTCATCTATTAAAACTCAGAAACTTCACAATTTCTAGACATTTTGCTAGCAGTGCGCTGATCTCTTCAAAAATATATTATTTCTCCCAATAACTAAAGCCCTGAAGAAGGCAGCAAACTGCACTCGAGACTTCGGGACAAAGTGAAAATTTGCACATTTAACTAAGTGACCTTTCATTGTGCAATTTCCCGGCCCTGGAAAAGCGTAGACTCCGCGTCCTGGGGTCAAGATTCTGGCGCACCTGGCTAGCGGATTTACTGTCCTTCTTTCAAGAGATTAGGCTGGTTTCTCTCGGATTGAGAAGTGAAGTTTGTCTCTTGAAAGGGTACCAAAGGGTGAAGTTAAGCGTGTGCTTGTGTTTTGGCCATTGGGGGGCCTCGCCTCTGAATATTGGTTGACTAAATGACAAAACTCAGGTCGGTGCAGATTCGCCGTATATAGTTAAAGAGTTGATCGACAATTAGCAAAAAATGTTCAACGTTACGCTTTATATTCTTCGAAAATTTGGTCCTTAAAGCCGATTTTTGTTTTCTTATAACGAATTTTTGTGTGATCAACATGACATATTAAATCATCTAACTTATCTGCCATCTATTTTTTTCCTTGTTCACTCCTCACGAGAGCACAGGTCCTCCACAAGACATTTCCTTGTGTTGGATACGTTAATCGGTTATGTCAGGGTAGGTGATTAGCCTGCCGCAGGTAGTCCTAAGTGTTGGGGCTGCCATCTATCGCCGCCTAGGAACGACGCCTACGATGTTGTGAGCTACAGCAGGATGGTTGGGAACTTCACTAAGATCGCTTTGGTGTGCTGTTGTGTGCGATATATAGCTGAATATAAAAGTATCGCAGGTTATGGTGGTTGCCTCTGATAGAGACCCATTTTTTCCCAAATGCGTTACAACACACATTTCAAGCGGATGGGGGAAAGGGTGGGGGGACCTACCTACAGTTTAACATCGAATCCGAAATCGTGCTTGGCAGTTTTTCTTTCACGCTTGGAGGTTTTGTCATTGGCTGCCAAGAGCGCACTTGTGCGATTCACTTTCTTTCCTTTTTTGCTGTATTTTTTAAGAATCTTGCGGCCCTATATGAAAGCAAGATCTTTTGAATGAAGCGCTCAAGCAAATCTAATCATTCTGAACTCTAAAGCTATACGCATTCAAAATCGAGAAGGAAAGGCAGATTGAATCAAAGAGTTCAAAATAAGCTGATTCTTTGTGTATGGGTTTTAGAAAACTTTTTTTTAAACTCCTTCAGGTGAAGAATACAACCATAAGTTCTTCTTATCTACTTCCAATCACACTTGACTAAGATACCATATTTATAAATTCAATTAAATACTCACTGAACTTAACCTAACCTAACTTAACCTACAATTTTGCTGTTACATCAATATTTAGCATTCAAATGCAGAGATTAAAGTTTATCTTAATTAAAACTATTTACTTTTACAGCGCGCCGCAGTCTATTTACGACACACACACACACACACATACACGCACATACACTCCACTCAATGGCTAGTTCAAAAATCAACAAAAGCAAAAACAAAAACCAAACAAGACTCAGTTAATGTTTGCCAAAGAATTAGTGTGTCATTTGAAGCTTAAGCGCACTTGATGTCAATTGCTAGTCTAACTAAGTAGCTGACTGATGTTGTTGTTGTTGTTGATGATGATGTTGAAGTTGATGTTGCTGCTACTGTCGCTGCTGCCGTTGCTGACGTTTTTTTTTGCCATTTGCGTTACTTTTATAGTCTATCTCTGTCTAGCAATCAGCATAACTATGACAATTGTTGTCATTGCTGTTATTAGCGTTGTAATAGCCATGGTTGTTGTTGCTGTTGTTGTTTAGTGTCTACTTTTGATGCATGCATGCACTTCGTTGCTGAATTGTGTGCGCGGTGCGTTGTGTAGCAAAATTCACTTCTGAAAACGAAAATGCATTCCGCCAGATAGTCACCATTACTCACTGTCAGGCAATAAAATTTGCATATACGAACACAAAATGCGATAGACGCACAATTTGCGCGGTGCATACGAGTACATACGTACATACATGTAATATATAAGTAGTAGGTATGTACATGGGTAAAGTATTTGCGTATCGGTGTGAGCCGCAGGCGACGCATCGACGCATAATGGATGGCAACAATTTGGCGCATTTTCATTTTGCGAACACATTTGCCAAGTCGCAAAGGATCTGATAAAACCATACATAAACACAATCAATTAGCACACACACATACACACACACACAGAGATGCGGCTAGGCACTTTATGTCACCAGCCCAAGACTGAAGATAATGCAATTTTGAGCAGCTCTTCAAAGCACCCAAGCATCAATAAAAACTGGAGTGAATTTTTAGCACAAATTAAATTTGACTTTAAGTGCGCTGCCAAACGCACACATACACAATTATGGGTTTTGCTCGACAATCCAATCCCATTGCCAGAATTGCGCTGGCGCGCACCACTGGCAGTACACACAAAAACTTATCTCATAATTGCCAAATAACACATACACACACACTCACACGAAACGAAGCGTCAGCGATGGAACAAGATATATGTATAAATAGATGAAAAAATTGCTCCCAAACATTAGAAATTACACGCTTTAGTGCACGTATAAAACTTTACGGCCAAGTGCAAAAACCAATCGCCACGGTGCACAGTGGGACGAGTCAATACTGGCTGTGGCCAAAAGTAGAAAGAGTGGTCCTAGGTGAATGAAATTTGGCACACATGACTATTCTGTGAAAGTACTAGCAGGGCCCAGCGGCTTTGCATGCAAGTTTGATGTCAATGGGCCCAATAAATCAAGTTTCTTCATACAATACTTTAACCCATGTTTTGCCCCTTTAGACCCCTGAAATTTCAAAAATTCCCGTCTTGGCGGAGGTCCATTTTCTAAAGTGGCCCTACAGTTTAGATTTCATATTTGTAGCTTTAGCGATTTATGCTGGGCGGTGATGAATCGGTTAGTCAATCAGTCAGAGTAAACAATTATATGTCTATAGATTTGAGTTGTATGGGCAGTGCCATGCCCCTTTTATGCAATGACCAACCCCTACTTCTTGACGAAGGGTGCGACCCAGTTTCATTGATGTGAGACTTACAGTTCTGTTACGCAAAAAATTTGAGTCACAAAAATTGTGCCACGCCCCTTGTCCAACACCCATCAAATTTTACCACTAGAATGACACATATGGGACGACGGTATACAAAATTTCAATGTTGTCCGACTTACATTTCTGAAGCTATTCCATATTAAAAATTTGGGTTTGTATGGGAGATGCCATGCCCACCTGTCGAGTCGTATTCGCACTATATGTGATTTACCGAGATTTAGTCAAGATGAACATTCTGTGAAAATTCAGATCAACCGGCCGTCTAGTTTTTGAGTTTCAGTGTCGTGTGACCAACAAACAAACATACATTAATTTTTTTATATATATAGAAGAAGATATGTCTGTTGACAGACACGCCCAGCCCCCATATAAAAGTAGTATTCAAATCTAAATATCTGTGCTAAACAAAAACATATTTAAATATATTTTTTAATGCTTTAATTATTCAAAAGATTTTTGTTTAAATGAAATAAAGTTAAAGTAAAGTAAATAAAGTTAAATATTATTATTTCTATTAAGATATTAATAATTTTCTTTAGTTTAATTTTGGTGCTTCACATTGTAAATTTCATGAATTTTGATGGTAGGTGCCACTAGAAGTGAAAGTGAACAAAACAAAAAACAGATTAACTTTTTACATATTCATTTTCAATACTTGCAGTGTGTAAGATATTCAAAAATTGATGCGGGATTTTTCGGATTCTTCACTTTGAAACTTTTTTATTGACTTTTCTTTTTTCTTTTTTTTTCTTTAACCCTTCCGACCCCGAATTTCACCCTGTGTCTCGATATTACTTTTTGGTATTCAAATCATGAGACACTTGCCTAAGAAGTGTGCATACGACATTTGAAGTCGCCACGCCTCTTTGTTAGAGTTCTAGAGCTAGTTTACTTTTGAACAATTTTAGCTTAAAACGGCTTAAATAAATTTTGTATCAATATTTTTTAATTACAGAAAAAAAACTTAATATTTATGGAAAAATACAAAATTATCACTTTTTGATTTATTTAACCATTATTAAAGAAACAGGGTTTTGATCAAACGCGCCCAATTCGTAGACTTAAATTAGAACACAAACTTTCGATATCGCTGCAAATTATTGTGTAATTATTGTAAAATTTGTTGGTGCCTACTTAAATTAAACCCATAAATCAACCGTAGCTTTTGCTATAAGATGACAAACAGGTGAAGTTGCTCTCAGGCAACTTTGGGGTCGAAAGGGTGAAAACGATTTTTCAACGATTAACTGTAAATACGAAATGTAAATAATGTAAACAAACTATGGCATTACCCGACAGAAACATTCACACACTTTAATTTAATACTAAAACCAGAAACATTTTACTTAATTAACGCTTTCCAGATTACTTCAAGTTTGGAAGTTTGAAACTAATTTATTACGCTCTTTCTTTTTCTAAATATTTAAAACAAAATTAATAACTTTTTTTTTAAACATTTTTATACTTTTGGTCGCACTCGTCCCATTGTGCGGTGCCCGGACTGGACTGAATTGGCTTGGCCTGCATCCAGCTGGCAGCTGCCGACCGACCGGACACCGCTAACGTGTTCGTGACTGGCACAGCTAAAGTTGAAAATAGCACAACGAGCAAGTGATGGAAAGGGAAGCGGGGTGCAAAATGTGCTGATAAGTGCAAAGGTTTGTCGATGAGGTGGATGCAGTGACCAGCCAGGAGAGCACATAAATGCCAATGCCACACACAATCGAGACTTTGGGGCGCACAAATACATGGTGCACAATATGCTCATAAATATTAAATTTCGATTTGTGTGGAATTGCTATGTGTTTTGTTTTAGTATGTGGATGGTTTGAGCAGATAATTGAGATCAGGTAGCTTATCTGACCGATGGGTTCCGCCACCTTAAAAAGGAAGAGACTCAACCTAATCCGAAACCATCCGAAATTTCCTTGATAGACCTTTAAGGTACTCAAATGTGCTTTGAGGATGGCAAAAATAGTGCCAAGTTCTACAGACATTTGTAAATAATACAAAAGTAACAAAAGTTATAGAAAACTCCACCACTGTCTATGCCAGAAAAGGACCAACTTTTCAAGGCAAAATATCGAAAACTAACCAAGTAAAGACGACAATACACAAAAACAAGCAACAAAGCGGCAAATGTTGCCAACAAATTAAAAGACCAACTTTCGGGCACAAAGTCAATACAATTCGATTCGATGCCAGGCGAGGCGACATGGTTTCGATTCGGCTCGACTTGGCACAAAACTAACGAAAGCAAAGTTTTCTAATTACCAATCAAAGTGCAAAGTAGAAAAAAGTTACATGACATGTACTATACGTGAAATGATGCGAAACGAAAATGGACAAGATTGCGTTAAAAGCCGGCAGTCGTAAGTCAGAGACGTGGGCGAGTTGAGCGAAATATTAATGCGGCTGAATGGGGAAATGGGCAATTTTACACATGCAAACGCATCGATGAACTTTGGTGCGATTAGATGCGTTCGAAGCTAATTAGTGATGCTATGCAGGCGTGGCAGCGAATGAAGTTGGTGCATTGTTGTTGACATTAATAAGGAAGAGCGAGAAGCGAGATAATTCGATAGACCGCAACAGGGGGCGGGTCAATAATAAGACAAGACACTTGGAGATAGTTAACCGGCATTTGTGATGATTGAGTGGCAATCAGGAGTGTCAGCGACCGCCTTAAGGCGCACACAACGTCTGGCACTAATAAGCACAGCACTCGAGGCTAATTGCACGCTTAGGAGTTGAAGGAGAAGAAGCGGAAGCAGTCATTGGCATTGCAGTCATTGCAGTTGGCAGCAAAAAAAAAAGGACAAAATTCATGGTGCACGACCAGCGTTAAACGCGTAGACAGATTTATTAGCAAAGCTGGACGCAGAGTGGCGGAAGCATGAAAGCGAAGCGCCTTGTGTGGAGGCGCGGGGAACTGAAGTTCATGTGACAGCAATTGTTGCCGGAAATGCATTTAAAGCAGTCACAGGCGGTGAAAAAGTGAAGTAGCCGACTTGAGTAAAGTGGCAAATCGGCAGCAGACAGAGCACTGCAAGCTGATTGCCAGCGACATGGCGGCCAAGGCAGACGGCGAAAAAAGGCCAAGTGTGCTGCAATTTGTTGGGCACTTGGCAAAAAGTTGCGCAGACGTGGCGCTTTACATAAAGTGAAAGCAAATAAACAAAGTTATCATATATTGAAAAAAAAAACACGCTGAAAGGACGAACGAAAGCAGTAAAAACAGCTGGAAAATTGCGCTTACAATGCGAAGCGGCACAAGCGTCGCCCACATGTCAAATTTTTTTCTATTCAGCTGTAGTGTTTCGTCTGCTTTGATATTTCGTTTTACTTTCTATTTGTAAAAATTTTTTCAAAGCTTCTATGCAAAAGCGCCAGAATGCATTTGATTGACCATTGGAGACGTTCACACGTTGGCTGTCATTTATTTTGGCCAGGTGAACAGTTTTTTTTTTGGTCATTTCACTTCAGTTCCGCTACAACAGTTATTCTCGCCCAAGTGTGCCATAATTTTGCCACATGCCAGACAGTTTTTATGCCTATGTGTGCCCACATTTATTGCTACAGAAAAGAGTATGCAACACTTAATTGTTGACCTCTTTTCCGCAGACCTGAGTAAATATTTTGCAGCGCAAAATAAATACACAACACAACGAGCAAATTGTAGCCAAAGGCGTTGGCGGGTTGAGCGTTTTTTCATCGCGCACACAAAGCAAATATTGATTGGCTTCTTTGTCGTTGCTGATGGCGCAAAAAGGATAACAGAGGCAAATGATTACTGCTGCATGGCTGTGTACAGTTATTAGCGAAAGCAAGGAAATGGGAAGCAATGCAAGTGCAAGCAATTTGTTGCAACTTGTATAATGGAAAATGATCAAATTGATTGAAGCAGCTTTCAATTTTCATGCCAAGCATGCGGCTAACATATGGCAAGGACAAATTGAGTTTCCCATACAATGGAAAACAGTGAAACGAATGGACAAAGTGGCAGTGGTAACAATGAGTTCGAATTGAAGGAGTCAGGTCACCAAGACTCTTTGCACGACTGTTGTGAGTGATTGCAGATGGTAAGTGCAAAGAGGATTGTTGAGGTTGGTTCTAGTTTGGGTTGTTCAATGCATCTCAACACTGACTGCAAGAGGGATTCGACGACAATACTCGGCGCAACTGTGGGCCCCTTAGCATAGGCAACAAACTAGGCGAAAACACTGAGTGGGCATTTGTTGGCAGCAGCAGAATTGCATACTTTTCGGAGGTGGTAATTTTGCAGAAGATGGTTCGAGACGATGCTAAAATGTTCGAGAACGAGCAACGGTGGAATTTTGTGGAAAAACGAAGTAAAAATAAAGTGACTAGTGAATCAGTAAGGTGAAAGTGAAGTGACTTTCGAAAAACTATACATATGTTCTAAATGACTGACTAACTGGCTGATTGATTCATCATTGCCCAGCCTAAACCGCTTAAGCTACAAACAGGAAATTTAAACTATAGGTACACTTTGAAAAATGAACCTCTGCTAAGACGGAATTTTTCAAAATTAAGGTTCTAAAAGCGCAAAACATGGGTTAAGGTCCTTTTGTAAAAAGAGTAAGTACGATGGTCAGTTGCGTTAAAGAATTTCAGTGTGTTTTACTTTGGCACAATCCAGCGATACGAACTACGGTTGCAAAACTACTTTTTGTAACCATACGTTTTTTTTTCCAAGCGAAAGTTTCGCTATTAAGAACAATATGCGTTGGTGTGTCGTTTTATTACTTAACCCTTTACACGGTGCAGTTGCCCGTAATTTCGGAAATAATTATCAAAACGACTCGTTTTCGCTATTTTACAACTATGCAAGGTTCCTTTTTAAAAAAACTGGCATTAACCCATTAAGCCCTGAGCGTTGCGTTTGCGCAACGTTTCGGAATTCCGCTATATTAAGTAATTCATAAAGACATAAGACTTGAAAATGGGTAGAATTGGATTAGAATTGATCGTTTTAGATTCTGCCATACTCAAATTTCAAAATTTTTTAAATATTCATACGTTTTTTTCGATCCAAAGTCAAAGGTTTTTTTTGGGGAATTTTTGAAATTCAATCAAAAATACTTATTCTTCAAACCTATCAAAATCCCTTAGTGGACTGCATTTTGCAATGCTAAACTATTTAAAAATAAGTTTTGAAAATTTTTTTTTTAATTTTTTAAACAAAAAATATGCTTTAAGTTTTGTGTTGCGCGAATGCAACGTTGGGCCTAAACACTGCCAATTTTCATACAACGCAACGCGTGAAAATGTCAAAATCCAAGCAGCTGATATTTTATTGGCACATTTTATTTTCCGCAAATGTTTGATTTTGTTTATTTGTGTAATGTTTGCAAAAACTTGACAAAAAAAAACATGGTATGAATTTTTTGCTTGATTTTTATTCTTGATTAGGTCAATTAATAAGATTGTGTAAAATTTTATGGAAATCGCACAAGCCTTTCTGGGGTCAGGTTTTAATGGGTTAATAGTGGGGAAAAGTAGCTAAATTTTACTTGACAGCACTTATTTTACCGTTTTTGCGAAAAGTTGCACGCATTTATTTTAGTGAAACAAAAGTGATTAAAACTTATTAATAAAAAACACACAAACACTTTGCGCAAAATGCGGAGTAGGACTATGCTACAACAAACGCATTAATTGCTTTAAAAATTTTAATTTAAAACTAAATATATTAAAATAAAAACACAAATTTTTAATGCTTTTTGCTTTTTTTTAATGTTTTTTACAAAAAAACCTTACACAATTAAAGTATATTAATAATAAAAAAACACGTGTTTGTTGGTTTATATCTAAAAAACAACATTTGATGAAAAAATTCGCTGTTGCCGTGTAAAGGGTTAATATTCAAGCTGGTGTTTGCTTAATCCCAGATCTATCACTGAACTTTTAGTTGAAGAACTTTAGTTTGAAGCTTTGGCAGCCAAGATCACTGTAGCGTCCTCCAGGCTTAGGTTACAGGATATCTACAGATATATACGAGATATCCTGATACCATTGGATAGCTGACATTCTCATAGGACACTGGATGCAGTTTTAATGACATCAGAGACCGTTTTGAGCTGCAGCAAATCTCTCAACAGGACTGACAGGCAGTTTCATGCTGGGTTCCGGGACAAAGGAACATTTCATGGAACTGTAGAGCAGACAAGCTGACTCTACAGGTTATGACTGCATAGTTACGTCAAGAAATGGCAACGCTCGATAATCGTCTTTAACCACTAAGCTTCGTACTCATACAAGTTCCATACAAGAAAGTAAACTAAGATGAGCTGAAAGCAAGACAGGATTTATGCGCCAAATTTGGACAACCTTAAACTTTCGTTGTTCTAGAGAACTTCTTTTGCTAAAAAGGGACCAGTTTGAGAATTTTAATTTTTATTCTGTTTAATTAGTATCCACGCAACAAGGTTGGATTTGGTTTCAAATGACTTCTGTCGTAGCCATATGAGCAATAAAGGGGAAGTAAATGCACTTCAATTCCTACTAACTTGTCACCCATTACCTAGAAAATGGAAGACCCAACTTGGCAACTTCATCAAAAATCTAGGGATCTAGTCGATAGAACTAATCACAGCGCACTAGGCTTCGTGAGAGGCTCAAACTGGTTCAATGAGTGAGCGGCCTCAAGCTCGATTGAGTGGTATTACAATGGGCCTTCATGGCTTAAGTGGCCTCCGCCTTGGGGACGCCATTCCTACCTGCTCACTTCGTTAAAGAGTAAGCAATTTAAAATCAACATCTTGATTTCAGTATTTTGCCGAAAAATCAATATTCAAATATCTAATTACGTCACGTACGGATTAAACCAATTACCAATAATATTCCCAAGCTAATAAAATGCGAAATTGTTGCTGTATAAAAACTCGCCATGATTCTGGTAACCAATTAATTGCGGCAACTAATTGAATTGTGAC
This sequence comes from Melieria picta, assembly GCA_964056695.1. NCBI lineage: Eukaryota > Metazoa > Arthropoda > Insecta > Diptera > Ulidiidae > Melieria > Melieria picta. Next base: position 125,529,452 of record OZ057398.1, read on the forward strand.
ACAGAGTGCGTTGTCGACAGATACTTAAATTTATGGAAATCCTAATTGCAAACAGCAAAAAGCATCGCTTATAAATAATTAAGCTAAATTCAATAAACATTTTGAAAAATGTGCAAATTATTTTTAATGAAACACAATAAATTCCACTTTTGACTAGAAGCCTGTCTATGAGAAGATAAATCTTTGTGGGCAATTTAAATTGAGTGGAATATTATTAATGATATTTAAGTGGTAATTGTGTGAAATGAAAAAATTCACATTCTAGCGATACACACAAAACGACTGCAATTTACCTACAGCGACAACGACAACGACGACCAGCAAATCAGTGTTGCGCCTTCAAAATTGTGTGCAACAAATTAGCGTAATTAAAGGCGGCAGCTTATAAAAAAACGAGGAAAACACTGCTTGCCAATGGTGTGAAAGCAATCACAGTTAAATGTGCTGCGAGTTGGAATTATTTATTGCATTCTACTTCATATGAATACTTAATGGACCGCAAGCAGGCGGCGAAAAGACGGTCACTCCTGGCACAGCGCTCGGTGGGTGGCATTCGGCTGCCGTTTGAGACGATTTGTAATTTTTTTTCTACGGTTATGGGCGAATTGATTTGCGTGGCCGGCGCATGATTAATGTGAACGTTGAAGGCGCGAGGCACTCAATGAGCAATGTCCACAAAACGCGCAGGCAATTCTCGTTGTCATTGTTCGGTTGCAGGTTGCTAAATTTATGAATTTAATTTGTCGAGTTAGCAGTGAAGTTGAAATGCTTTTGTGTCATTTTGTAGGTATATAAAGTTATGCTTTTTGTTTGAGAGATGTTACGCACGAGGAAATTTTGTAGTGGGCTGTCATTGCAGTAAACGAATGACCGCAATAAAATTTATAAAATCTACTACCGGTGCCTATGTGGCCAACAATGGCTGGTAATTAAATGGCAACATGTGTTTATAAGTACACATACACACTCACACAACGGCAGCACTCTGGTGGACAATGGTGTCGTGATAATGCAAAGTTTATTTTCATTTTGAAGGCATTAACTCACACCTCATATGAGGTCTTCTCTATATGCGAAATGTGTGCCTAAACTGGAGACATTAGGCTTAGCACACGCTGGACATTAAAGACACGTCTACATAAGACGACTTCATCAGAATGTCGGAAAACCGAGTTAATTTTTTTGGAGACCGTTTAACATTTTCTGCCAGATAAACAGACTTTTGAAGAAACAAGAGATTGGTAGATTAAAAGAAATATTGGTAGACTATAGACAACTCTCCCTTAGTCTTTCAAACGTTTATTATAACACTACACAAAATATATCTGCTCTTAGTTTAGGTTGTTGGCTAAACTAAGAGCAGATTTATTTTGGGTAGTGTTATAATAAATGTTTGAAAGACTAAGGGAAAGCTGTCTACATATAGTCGGACCGCTTCTTATGTGGGATTCGAATGTTTCTCCGATTTTTTCCATGGATAATACTAATGTTTTTATATTGACAGCGTCATCTTTTTTCATATAGTTTTGGAGTAAAAACATGCATTGTTTATATTCCTGCAAACATAGTAAAAAAAATTTTCAGAAAAAGTTTTTTAAACAAAAACATTTCTGATGCTATACCAAAATATCCATGAATTTATAAATATAGGACCTTATGTCTCTTCTAATGAGAGATTTAGCGAGTTTAATTGATTCTCCCCGAATTAGTCAGAGTTTAATTGTGATTTTTCAAAGTTCTACAAAATTGACTTTCTTATCAAATCAGATTTCACACTGAATATTCCGGTTTAAATTTGTTTCTGTTTTTCAGGATTTGGCAAATCGATTGATTCTCTCCTTGGACTTTTCTATGTAATTTCTTTGGTTTTCGTTTTATGATTTGTTTTCATGCATTTTTCTGGGTTTTGTTTGCAAAATCAGATTCATATTTATCATTTCAGCCCAAAAAGAAACAAAAAAAATTTAAAAATTCTCTGTGCTTTGATTCGACTCCATACAACCGCGGGACAAAATTAGAAGGAGTGGTCCGTTTTTCATAAAATTTGGTATACTAGTTAATCATGGTCTGTTGAATTGAAATCCCTATTTTGTTTTTCTTAAACTTTTGTAGTTTGGCAATGTCTGAGACTTAAATTTGCAAATTTCGTAATTTTTGGAAAACTATAGCAAAAAGTGTGTTGGCTAGATTTTTCAGATTTTACATTTAATAAGTAACGTCAACATTGATAATTGCAAAGAGTAGCAATTGTCTTAGGACCCTCTGGTTTTGCAATAAAAACGATAATAATAGACGTATGTTTTGTTTTTTTGCAGTTTTCTCAATTTTTCATGCTGATTGCATACTTTTAGGGATGAAAAAAAGAAATTTTGTCGAAAAATAGGTGTTTAGACCACTTTTCAAATTGAATTATTTTCTGAGATCGGAAGATATCGGAGGATGTAATTACATTATCCGACAAAGAAAGAATGCTTCTTAAAATAAAAAAAATCCAGGAACGTACTTTCACATACTTTTTAGATATTTTCCTCTAAGTTTTGCTAATTTTCAGATTTTTAATTTTGAAAAATATTTTAAATTAAAAGTGATGTAAACGCCTCAACTTTGCAAATTTTGAGAAAACATTAAAAGCGAAAATGGCCACATCATTTCTTAATCTATGTTGAAAGTTTTAGCAACTTCGTGCTAACCATGTATTTTTACAATTTTTTTTACTCAATAGACTAAAAAACAGAAAATATGTGTTTACATTTTTTTGTGAAAAAAGTTTCAACTTTGAGCCGCTTTTTCACACACACTAATTAATTTTTTGCACAGATTTTTTGGGGTTTTCTTAGTTGGAGTTTTAGCTTTCAAATGAAACTATAAATTTTTTGAATTTTGCCTATGGAATGAATCACTGTGCATTGCTTTGAGAAATAAAAAAGTCAAGCTTAACAAAAAGTCATTTGTGGAAATTGACTCCAAATTAGGAATAATGATGATTTTTAGGAATAATTTTTATTATATTCATTTATTATATTCATTCATCGCATAACATTCTTTAATTTGAGGTTCTCACTTCAATTACTTTGCACTTTATGTAGTTTTAGAAGATACAAATTTTTTAAGCCAATTTTTTTTTTAAAAGCCAAAATTTTCAATCAAAAGTATAAATCCAATTAAGCAAAAAAAAGGCATTTAGAATACCTATCCAATGACTGGATATATTTGGAGCTTGAAAATATTATCATTGTGGAAAATTATGATGAAAAAATAAAACCGGCCTCACTTTAGACAACTCTCCCTTACAGCAGCTGATCTGAATGTTAAAAAGGTCGTGCTTAGCTTTGTTTATGACATCAGGTTAGGTTTATGACATCAAGAACTCAATACGCTGCGTTACAAATGTTGATTGCTTCGAGATCCATAACACATGAAGGTTTGAGCTCCTGTAGCATCGCATTGACTCTATTGGTGCCTTAAGGTTGCTTCCGTTTGAAAGTCGTCAATTCCGCCTGATTGCTTTGAGCCCATAGTACACGAAGGTATGAGACCCTGTAGCATAGCAATGAGTCTATTGGTGCTTTAAGCCTGATTGCTTTGAGACCCATAGTACACGAAGGTATGAGATCCTGCAGCACCGCAGTGAGCCTAAAGGTGCTCTTTTGGGAGCCTACAATTCCACCGGCCTATCGATCAATTTGGTCAATCACTCATTGTAATTAAATTTTGTAAATAATATGTCACACTTTTCTGACACATTTCAGTCCCATAAGTTGTTATACATCTTTGATTCAAATTGTACTACATAGTACTTGTATGTACAAGTATATATGTAAATAAGTACTACACAAACAGTGCGTCTTCAGCTTTAATGTGCATGAAAGCGGCTTACCTTGTTGCAAATACATGGAAACACAACGCATAAGTGTAGTCATAAGTCCGCAGTGGTTGTTGTTGGCGCATATAAACAGTAATAATAGCAACCACAACAACAGTAACAGGCGAGCACAATATGATTATACTAAAATAATAAAACGTAAACGAGACACAGAGAGCTTAGCAACGCGCCGCATGGCGCAGAACATGAGGAAAGTCAGGCGTGGCACAGGAAGGCTGGCAGCAGCAAAGCGAACAGGAAAGCAGCCAGCGGACCGGCCAGGACTCCTCGGCCGCACTCGAACAACAATGCGAGCGTAAACAATGGTAATTAACACACACAGTACGATGTCGTAAATTGCAATTTATTACGAAGTAAACTAATAACAACGCAAAGTGCCAAAGTGTTGACAACGGCGCTGAAATAAATTACATTTGTGTTGCCGGTCTTGGTTTTCTTGCTATGCCGACACGTTGCCGGCACAACATTTTACTCATTTCAGTTGTGTGCGTGTGTGTGCATGTGTGTGTTTGAGTGCGAGTGCAGTGCAGTGCAGTGCAGTGCGCTGGCAAGTAGCAACGCATCAAATTTCATTTCAACTTTAAAAAATTTTTTCATAATTTTTTGTGGCAAAAAATAAAAGCAAAAAAAGCTAGTTTATCATTTCATGTTTGGCTTCCGAGATGAAACTAGATGACACAGAACATTTACCTAACCTAACCTAAAGATAGTGTAAAAAAATATCAAACATTATTTTCGTTAGAAATTCACTTAGTTCTGGTGTTAGCCCTTTCGCTACAGATTTTTACTGGGGAAAGCTAAAATTTTAAATTTTACGTTTCATAAGAAATTTTTCATTTTTATACTCGGACCCTGTATTTTAGAGTGTTTTTCTATGAGAGCAACCACATCGTTGTGGCTCTAATAATGACTTAAACATACAACTTTTTACGCATAACGAAAATTTGAATATTTCTTCATTTACTTCAGCCAAAATTAACAAAAAAAAGTATCTAAATTGAAAGAAAACGTCAAAATAAAAAGTTCTCTAATTTTTTCTGCTTCTTCATCCTTTACTATGTTAAGATATACCATTGAAAAAACGTGTATACTTCTCTTCTTTAAACTTAAATATTCAGTTTGTTAATTTCGTATTTTTCCTAAAACTTCAAACTATTCTAAGGACCAAAAAAAAAATGTATTCTTGAAACCACAGAGGGTTCAGACGTCCACAAAGTAGCATGTTGCCATATGGCAACAAAATAGCGAAAGGGTTAAGTATAATTTTTCAGTCAAACGAGCGCAGAGCACGTAACAATAAATGTTAAAGAAAGTGAACAATAACATTTTAGCACAAAAGTATGCCACAAATTAAGCGATTTTGTATGCGTCTTTTATGAGAACAAAAGTTCAAATTGTTTGCAGCATACTTTTAGGCGCAATGTGCATTTTAAAGCGGGAATATACCACATTGTTTCTTTGCACTTAGTGGAGGCCAGACAAGATATTAAATTTCAAGATACCTCGACAAATTCTTAGCCTCTGCGCAGAATATTTCGTTGTTTGGCTTTTAACATGAACCATTGAGAAGTTGTAGGCATTTAAAAATTTCGAGGTATTTACAAATTATTTAACAACAATTAATTAATATACATTTTTGCTAAAACATGAACGTTTTTCATAATAAATGTGCAACGTTTTGTTGAAAACTCCAGCTGTGTGCGCACATAAATTCAACACCGGCAACATAATTAAATTTGCAAATGCATGCAAAAAATGGACATTAATTGAATGGCAACCGACCAGCGTGCAATTATGGCCGCAGCTCCATTTTTGCGTCACGCCAGGCATAAATCTTGCAAATTAACCACCGCCGAAAGGGGACAAGCGGCGGGAAGGCTACATGCGCTGCTGCGGTTTTGGCTGCCGCTGGCAAACAAGTCAACTGGCGTTGGCTAAATGGCAAAGTGACAAGTTCGTTCAATAAATTTGCAAGCCAAGTTTCAACGGTTGCGGCCAAAAATTAACGCACACACACACACACATACACAGAGCGCTTGAAGTGGCTTGAAGCGTCCAATGCCGCACTGCGTATAAATAAAAATCTTATCAAATGTGCGCAAATTGCATGACAGCAGCTGCAGCTGAGCGTTTGTCTAGCGAAATTAGGTTAGTGAGATATTAAAATCGAGCGCGCGTAATAAATAAGATATTTTATTGCAAACGCTCTTGTCAGGCGGAAAACGCCTCAAATGTGCATTTAACACGAAAACACTGCTGCTGCAGCACCTCGTAGACGTGCAATGAAATGGCAATGACGTGAGGCAGCACTGGTGGCGCGCAGCGGACGCTTTGCAGGTACAACGTTTGTCACGACGGCGCACTGACGTCAAAGACGGGATAGTAAAAATGCCAACTGGTTTCGTCTAAAAACCGATAATCAAACTAGGAGAGCGAGGAGTAGCTGCGGCTGATTGACTCTCAACATCGGTAATATTTAACAAATGATAAATATACAACTGTCGCCTCGATAGTCCAGCGTGAAGTGCACTGGACTCCTATCTAGGCTTCCCAACTATTAAAACGGTTTAGGGAGGACAAAATTTGGCTTGAGGAGGACTTTATATGGGAACTATTTTGTTTCAGGAGGACATCACATTCCTTCAATATTTTAACATGTTTTTAGAAAACACAAATGTAAAAAGAGAAAACCTAAAAGCACATGTAAATTTTACTTTTTAACCACTTCAAAAATAAAACAAAACGCATATGTGTGCGACTGTAATCAACAGTATCAAACAATATTTTCAATATCAACATCGAGATCACACAATGTTTTTTTAATTAATTGTGAATTATGTGCGCGTGACAATTGCCTTTTAAGATTAACGATTTTTGCCAACGATTTTTACCAAAGTTTGCATTCGTATTATCAGCACTTAGGCACACAACATTTTTTATTTTTAAGTCTAATTTTTCCATGCGGCCTTAATCATGTTGAACATTCTAGCAGCTGACTTATCCGGATTTTCAACGAAGTCTATAATTTTATTTTGAATGCCCAAAGCAACATCAAAATATTGGACACAAATTGGAAAAATTTTCCTCATTAATTGATTAAGTTAAAGTTAAATTTGAATAAAAAAAATTTAAAAAAATTTAAATTTAATTTGAGCTTGAGGAGGACTTGTTGGCCTTTGAGGAGGACGGAGGACATTTTCTGTTCAAGGAGGACTGTCCTCCTCAAAGGAGGACGGTTGGGAAGCCTACTCCTATCCCAGAGGTCGTGGGTTCGATTCCTTACTTTTCTAAATTAACATTAGCATTAACCAGTCAAATCCTTCATCTTTGGACAAGTTTATATACTTTCCACCCCAATCAGTTGTGATAAGCAGCTCGCAGAAGATTTTCATAACCATTAGTCGTACGGGCGCAATAACTACACCATTAGTAGTGCCAGTTCAGACCAACGAATGTGTATGTGTTGCAGCACATACACCATCCAAACTAAGGCTCATCAAGGACGCCAACCTCTTCCAACAACACCTCCTACCTAACAGTAACGGATGCATAGAAAGCGCTCTTCACAACCCAGTAATACAATTTCACATAAGGAGGCGTCAGTCCTGGGGGACGACAGATGGTGGCCCCATCATTTAGAACTACCAGTGATAGACTAAGTAATCACCCACCCTGGCAGAACTTGAATCGATTAATGCAACCACAAGGCAGTAGCCTTGTTGAGGCTCTATGCTCCTAAACGGAGTGACAAATATAACTCAACGGGCGAGGTTATAAATATTCTATTATTTGAGACCATTAGCCGCATGAATGCCGTGTTCCCCTAACTGAACGATAGAATGGCTATTAATTGTGATTTGTGAATATGACACACATTCACTTAAGAGTTGGTGTGTGTGTGTGGATGGTAGCGAAAAGAAATCGTACAAAGAAAAAGTTACAAACTTCTTTACTTTGTTCAGCATGATGAGGATAATTTATTTAGACACTTTTGCTGTTCCGGCTACTGTTGCCCCAATCAGAAGGCACTTCATAAGGACAGACGTAGGTAGGTTGGTAGGTAGGTGTGGCTGGTCCAAGACGGAGCCCACTGAGGCGATAACACATGTAATCAAGCACAAGAACGCTCACTCATTGAACCAGTTAGAGTTTCTTACGGGGCTTAATAGACTACAAATAGTCTTCGGCTAAGTCCTCCAGACTGTCAAAGAAAAAGTTGACTAAGTAGTTCATGCATAAATGGTGTAGTTTATTTCTTTCCTCTTCCTCCTCCATACAGCTGCGACAGAACTCGTTTGAAAACAGCCGTAACCTTAATTAACCAATCATTGTTCTGATATGGACCCTGTTTAGTATGAGAAATTGTCTAGAATGTCGACAGTTCAAGGTTGTTCAAATTTGGCGCGCAGAGAAACTTGTGTTACCATCACCTTTGCATAGGTTAAATGAAGAACACCAAGCGCTGTGATTTCTTGACGTGACTGCGCAGTCGTAATCTGCTGAGCGAGCTCGTCTGCTCTACAGTTCCCTGGAATGTTGGTGAACATGAAGCTGCCTGAGAGCTTCGTTGAGAGAATTGCTGCAGCTTAGAACAGTCTTTGATGTTATTGTGATTGCATCCAGAGCCCAAAGAGTGGATTGGCTGCCGGATAGTAGGTTGGGTTAGGTTAAAGAAGGAGAGTGTGCGGCATGCACTTCCACCCGGAGACCCCATTGGGTCCATTGTGAATCCGTTCAATCTTAAAAATACCGGTGTCCTTCCCTATCTGTTCCCATCCCTGTAGATCCAGAATCATTTGGGGAACCCTTTAATCTTGGCGAGAAAATTGTGTAGTTCCTAATCTTTGCATCAGCAATTTCTGTAACTCCATGGAAGAACCTGACTCCAAGGGTCCAAAACTGTCGTTCCTGCAGTGATGGCAATGGCATAACAGGTGCTCGATTGATTCCACTGCATCCTCGTCCGATAGTATCTCGTGCCGATATCGCGTTTACCCAATTAGAAGCTGCGCAGATTGCTGTAACCTCGGCTTGGAAGACACTGCAGTAGTCTGACAGCCAAAGCTTCAAGTTTAGTTTTAATTCTTTGGAGTAGATACCACAACCCACCTTGCCAAGCAACTTGAATCCGTCTATATCCGTCCATATACATGTGGGCATCACCGCTTGTAAGGGCATCACCCAGTTCCCATTCGGCTCTAGGATGGGATTGAAACGTGGTTAGGTTAGGTTAGGTTATGGTGGCTGCCTCTATAAGAGACACACTCGGAGGTCTATTATGAGGCCCAATGTGATACCACATATTACACCCGTTTTTGAAATGTGTATGCAACACTGTCTTTCCAACATATGTTACAGCACACATTTCAAGCGGATGGGGAAAGAGAGGGGCGATTGGCAGTTTTTCTTTCACACTTGGAGGTTTTGCCATTGCCTGCCAAGAGCGCACTTGTGCGATTCTTGTAATTCTCATCTGCTTCATGTGGATAGCGATAGAAGTAGATGAGCTTTTTACCAGCCCGAGCCAGGAATCGAACCTGGGGCCTTGGTATGAGAAGCCAGCGCGCTACCCGCTGGACTATCGAGGCCGGCCCTTGAAACGTGGTAATCCTTGTCAAAGGATAACCTGGGTGTCATGTAATCTACGTTCTGAAATATGCCGTTGAAAAAATTTATTTTCAACTTTTCAATGCGAGGAAGTTCGCATTCTGATGGCAGCTAATTGTCTTCCCAGGATATCTAATACAATTAGGTGAAGCACAATGTCCAAGGCATTAGTGGGAGTAGTTCGCAGTGCCTGACTGATACATAATTCTGCAGACCTGACGTACTGGTAATGGATAAGAAACATTCCTTGTTTCTTTACAAAAATTAAATTCAGATAAGTTTGAACTCTAACCCTCCATCTCAGTTTTCTATTTCCACCGTCAGACTGTTCGTAAAAGAACAAAAATTGCCTGAATATTTCAAATACTTTTCTTCATGATGGCTTACAATATTTCTATTTGCATATCAAACTGCTTCCGATGAGTGTAGGAAAATCTGCCTTTAACTGAGTAGCTACACAATGTCTAACGTTGGTATGCGCAATAAGAAGTCTTCATCTCTCAAAATTTGCATTTAATTTATTTATTTCTTTTTTATTATTTATTTTTTACTATCATTTATTTATTATTTAGGCCTATGATTTCATCAAGACAAACATAAAATTCAAAAAGGAAGCGGGTAGATTTGAAATACGCATTACTACACTGAAGTAACAATAAAAATTGTTCTCATATGACTTACAGAATTATTACCACCACTAACACAAAGTCTTTTGCGAGTAGATTTAAGTGAAAGTTACTGTTTTCCACTTCATGCATTTCAGCCATTACAAAAATTAAGACATTATTAGGCTTTATTTATGAACCAAAAATTATTTCTCGCTCTACCTACGCAACTAGGCGAACGTTAAGGCGCTGCTCAGATTTCCAGTCATGCGCAAGGAAACCTCAAGTGTTGGCAAATGTGTTTGATTTTTATTTCCTTTGATGCAGCGAACCGATGGTCAGTGTTTGTCAAATTGTGCTTTGCGCACTGTGCATTAAATATAAAAAATAAGAATTTTATATCACTAGTCTAGTCCTCTCCTTCTCCTCGGTATACGAGTATCTCAGACATAAACATTTTAATATCACTAATAAATGGCTCTGTTAAAAAGTTTAAGTAAAGTTTAAAGTTAAAGATAAGTTTTTATCTTTTTCGAGATATATCAAAACTGCACAGTTTGTGTGCCGCTGAAACAGCAAACATGCGACTTCAGTTGAATTTAATGCAATATTTCAAGCGTGCAGCCAACCGTCAAACCGAACTCAGCCAAGCAATCATTTAGTCCATTTGACCATTCTACAGCCAAATATTAAATCATTTATTTATGAGTATGGAAGAAGTTTGAACATTTTTTACACTTGAAAAATATGAATCTAATGAATTCTATTATATTTTTAAAAATATGTTTCTGATTTTAGGGCAACTATGGCAAATTGACTGTAAAAATGAAATATTTATTTAAAACTTGAAATTCTTCTAATTATTTATCATTCGAATTCAGATCAAAACTTCTCTGATTTTTACACTGACTGCTTTTGTTGGGTCAGAACGAATAGTTTAGCCTAAGGAACCGGTCAACCGTTCCACCCGTCCACCGTCTAGTAGAGTTGTACAACTATCGATGGTTTTATTTTGATGTTGTTTCGGCTCTATCGATATTATAGATTTTTTATGATGTGACGGCAATGACTTCGAATGAAGAATATTCATGCTGGCAGTGCTGCCACAGATATTCCGCTGTGATATTCAAATATGTGGATACGAGTAGAAACTATTTGATCTAAAATTTTGATTTAGATATGTCCAGCAGAGGGTTTCTGGATATGATTTTTTGTGTATGGATAAAAGGGCGTGGCGCCGCCCTTACAACTAAAATCTATAATATTGAATAACGTCGGATTTATAAGCCGAATAGCATTGAAATTTGGTGCAACGTTGTCCCATGGATCTGTTGTTCCGTTGATGAAATCTTATGCGCTTTGGACAAGGGGCGTGGCACTGTTTTTGTAACAAAAATTTGCCAATAACTTTGAAACTATAAGTCGCATATTAATGACATTCGGTGCGAACTCTCTGCTTAGACGCATGCTTCGACTGGAAAAATGGCGTAGGATTGAACAAAGAGGCGTGGCATTGCCTATATAACTAAAATTTTTATTATAAAACACAATCGGAACTAAATATAAGTTTCATAGCATTCAAACAGGTAAATTGCATAGACATTGGAAAAAAGGCGTGGTACTCTTCAAGCAATACAAAATCTTGATTACACGTAACGAGTAGAGTGACGAGACAGCAACTCGAACGAGTACTCGTTTCGTCTAAACAGTACGGCGAGTTGTTGATTGGATCAGTGACCGAGTAGAGTGGCGAGAGAGTCACTAGAATCACATTTTGTTTACTAGGCCGCACATTTTCGTTTCGCAGCGATTCGCTGAATCGCTCGTCACATGCGGAATGCGTCAGACACCACTTTTACCTCGGTTGAGTTTAATTGCGCGAGTTGCATTTGTGCATTGTAAAACCGAACTGATTCGCCACGTGTCAAAATACGTTTGAACAACTCGTCGCTTTTGCTCGCCATCCCAATTCTCTCGGCCTAGTACCATTTTGATGTCTCGCCACTCTACTCGTTACGTGTAATCAAGCCTTTAATATCAAACAGCCGGCATACGTATCGAAATAGGAGTCTTGGTAAAAGTACAGTTACAGGGTGTGTATTAATATATGAAACAATTTTGATTTATCCAATAGTATCGATGTTTTTCATTCAAACAATCGAAAATATCGAATAGGCCAACTATCGATAGTTTCCCAGCTCTACTGTCTAGACACACAGTCTGTTTTTTGGGTTTTCAGATTCAGTGTCCAGATCTCTCTATTGTAAGGACTAATTGACAGTCTAAACAGTTATTGCGATGCACAGTGATTCGTTCCATAGACAAAATTCAAAAAATTTATAGTCTCAGAATTTAACGATTTTGATATCATTTGAAAGGTAAAACTCCAACTAAGAAACCCCCAAAAAATCTATGCGAAAAAATAATTAGTGCAAGTGCAAGAGCTGCTCAAAGTCGGAACTTTTTTAACAAAAAATTGTAGGTACACATATTTTCTGTTTTTTAGTCTATTGAGTAAAAAAAATTTTAAAAATACATGGTTACCAAGAAGTTGCTAAAACTTCAATATAGATTAGGAAATGATGTGGCCATTTTCGCTTTTAATGTTTTCTCAAAATTTGCAAAGCTGAAGTTTTTACTTCACTTTTAATTTAAAATATTTTTCAAAATTAAAAATCTGAAAATTAGCAAAACATAGAGGAAAATATCTAAAAAGTATGTGAAAGTATCTTCCTGGATTTTTTTTATTTTAAGAAGCATTCTTTCTTTGTCGGATAATGTAATTACATCCTCCGATATCTTCCGATCTCAGAAAATAATTCAATTTGAAAAGTGGTCTAAACACCTATTTTTCTACAAAATGTATTTTATTTATCCCTAAAAGTATGCAATCTGCATGAAAAATTGAAAAATCTGCATAAATGCAAAACATACATCTATTATTATCATTTTTATTGCAAAACTAAGGGGTCCTCATACAATTTCTGTTACTTTTTGCAATTATCAATGTTTACGTAACTGATTAAATTTAAAATCTGGACAATCTAGCCAATACACTTTTTGCTATAGCTTTCCAAAAATGACGAAAATTGCAAATATAAGTCTCAGCCATTGCCAAACTACAAAAGTTTAAGAAAAACAAAATGGAGATTTCACTTCAGCGGACCATGATTAACTAGTATACCAAATTTTATGAAGAACGGATCACTCCTTCTAATTTTGTCCCGCGGTTGTATGGAGTCGAATCACTGTACGATGCTCTGATTTCCAAAATTTGTTATTCTACAAATTGGGCTGTTTTTTTGAGTGTTGTCTGGCAGCACTTTGGTGCGCTAATAAATTTACGAAAATTACGCTCAGCACTCATTTTATGCTTTATAGGCGTACATGTGCCTCATAAAGTGTAAAGTAAATATTTCACTATTTCTTAGTAACACTGGATGACGTTCGAACACACACACAGACATATACGAAAATAATCACACACACACACAGGACACCAGTTGTCTGATGGTGCGTCTATGGGGCCGTTGGTGTGATGGCGTTGTGGCAACGCTCCGCACATTTAATGGCGGCACGTTTCGCATATTCGGGGAATGGCGCCCCTCTAGAGGCGGCCGTGACACATTAAGCGCGCACCAAAAGAAACAATAGAGACGCCCACTGCTAATGGGCGACGCTGTGGCAAGCGTCATTGGGCCTATGGGTATTTATGAACCCTGCGCTAGCGAAGAGGAATAAAAACCATTGTTGACCGAAATCGGAAGCGTACATTGTCGAGCGTCGGCAAAGAAAGCAGCGCTCTTCTTCTTGTCTGTCATTGCTGTTGCTGTTGTTGTGATTGTTGTGGGTGCTGCTGTTGCAAGTGAAAACATTGACACGATAAACAACGACACCGGCAATCAGAGCAGCGCCGCCAGTTGTATGTACACACATATGAAGCGGAAATGCGCACAGTGGCAACGCTGCCAGCGGCTGATCGCGCGCGCCCAAATGCGCTGCGGCCGCAAGGCAAAAAATAAATCAGCACACAAGCAGCGTCAACGGAAATTCGAAAACATTGCGAAAATAAAACTGACGTTGTTGATCATTGCTCAAGCGAGCCGCCAATATGCGCCAATCGGGCCAGCGGCAGCGAAAATAACAACAATGAAAATTGTCTAAATAAAACATTGAATTGTTTACAAAACAGTTGGTGGTCCGTGCAACGTGCGAGCGCTGCCGCTGCCGCTACCGCCGCCACAAGCCGCCACCGACAATAGCGTCGCAGCAGCAGCCGGCACCGGTTGTTCGATTATTTGCTTTGGGCGCCTCAATTAATTATTTGGCACACGTACGCGTACGTAGGCCGCCGCCATCTCAGCACCGAATCACCGAATTTCAATGATTTTGCACTGTGGCGCAATTAAGAGCGTGGAAAATGTGAAAATCTTGCCGAAGATGCCGCGGCTCTTAGCTGGTTGTATTAATGGGGCGCAACCAAGTGAAATTTGTGTATGTTTGTAGTTAAAAATAAACCACGTGCCGCGGCTTGACGTACGCTCCACCGTGCGGCGTCGTCACTCGTGTACGCGGCTGCCGGCTGTGCGTAATTCCATATGTTTCGTTGTTGAAAATCCGCTTTAGTATTTACGATTTTAGACTCGTTCTGCTTGATTCCCCAAACAGACGACGACGACGACGGCGGCGCACGTAAAATCCATATTATTGGCGAGTGATTGAAATGCAACAACAACTACAAGAACATTATTAACAAGAACAGCGCCAAGCAAACACTGCATACGTAAATGGCCGAATTAATGGGAACTGCGGAAATCGAATTCATTAAGCAGAGGTCACATACAAGTGAGTGTGTACAGACGCCGCACTGACGTCGACGATCGCTGCCGCAGACGTGATGACGCTACTTGGAGAGCGTTTCGATTGCTGTATAAAATCGACAGCTTTCAATGTCGAATTGGGAATATAAGTGAGGATATCTTTGGAGGTTCACAATGCCAATGAACAGTTTCATGGATCTACGTTAAAAGCCAAAATTATCTCAAGTTGGTGGCTTTAGTTGGTGTGGTGGTTGGTGAATTGGATCACAAGTCAAAGAATTATGGATTGGTATACCGAATCAAGCGATGATTGATAAAGAACGATTTTTTGTTTGGTAACTTCTTTAAACCCTGAAAGTAGGTTAGGTTAGGTTATGGTGGCTGCCTCTGTAAGAGACACACTCGGAGGCCTATTATGAAGCCCATTGTGATACCACATATTTCACCCGTTTTTGAACTGTGTATGCAACACTGTCTTTTCCAACATTTGTTACAGCACACATTTCAAGCGGATGGGGAAAGGGAGGAAAGGGGACCTACAGTTTAACGCCGACTCCGAACGGCGATTGGCAGTTTTTTTCGTTCACACTTGGAGGTTTTGCCATTACCTGCCAAACACGCACTTGTGCGATTCTTGTAATTCTCATCTGCTTCATGTGGATAGCGATAGAAGTAGATGAGCGTTTTACCAGCCCAAGCTAGGAATCGAACCTGGGGCCTCGGTATGAGAAGCCAGCGCGCTACCCGCTGGACTATCGAGGCCGGCAAACCAAAAGTAAGAAAGTTCTAAATCGAGACCAGTGCCAGTTCGAGACTCTCAGCTATAAAGCCAATACATACTAGGAAACGTTTTGATATTTCTGAAACATTAAAAGGTTAGGTTAGGTTATACTGGCTGCCAGTAAGGCCACGCATAGATCCTACTGGGGCATAGCGATGTCAGTAGGCATTCCGTTCAGGTGTGGTTAAAGAACGTTGAAGCTCCGGCGAAAAAGGTGTTCGAAGCGGTTCTGTATTTTCCAACACACTTTTCAAACGGACGGGGAAGGGAGGGAGGGAATCTACCGTTTAACGCCGAATCCGAACGGCGATTGGCAGTTTCACATTCACACTTGGAGGTTTTGCCATTACCTGCCAAGGGCGCACTTGTGCGATTCTTGTAATTCTCATCTGCTCCATGTGGATAGCGATAGAAGTAGATGAGCGTTTTACCAGCCAAAGCCAGGAATCGAACCTGGGGCCTCGGTATGAGAAGCCAGCGCGGTACCCGTTGGACTATCGAGGCCGGCTTCTCTGATATCTACTTGTATCCGCTGTCGTTGCTCGTTATGCCACTAGGCACTGTCCCGTTAATGCACCTATTATAGCTCTGCATTAGATTCTTGAGTCAGTAAAAAAATCGATCCTCATTCGTCATAGGACTTATAGTATAAACAGAACCAAATCGTCGGCCGAATTTACTCGCACCGAAAAATGACGCAGCGCGTCAGTCGTCGTGAATAACGCACAGTGAAACATAATGGGTGCGAAATTCGCATCAGCTGTGTACAAAAATTATTCCTGCAAACACACGATAGGTCAAGGGGAAACTTCCTCAATTAGCAGCTCCGTCCTGCCCATTTTCTAAAACATACGAAAGGGAAAGACAAAATTAATTATTTGGCACAATTTTTTATTAAAATTTGAAGCACTTACAACTTTGCAACCTTAAAGTAGCACAAATCACAACATTTTTGCAGAATTTTTCGTTTGTTTACATTTTCGATTTTCACCTCTGACAGCTGCACAGCTGATTGGTTCGCACGACGACTGCGACCAAATTAGAATTTGTTCTATCGTCGGACGACTGGTCGTCGGCCGACTATCGCAGTCGTCGTCGTTGTGGGCAATCACATGCACTGCTGTGTGTTTTAATTTTGACAGCGTACGTTCGGTGCGTAAAAATCGGCCGACGACTTGATTCTGTTTATACTATAAAGCATGGTTCCACTTGGTCTTCGTTTTTCTTTTCATGCGTTTCTTTAGTTGACTGTAAAACACTTGCAGAGGCATTCGTACATTGCTGATATTCTCATCTGGAAGGCTGACACCCTGTTTGGCACTTCCTCGTTTCCCCTCTATGCCTTTGTGACGGTGTAATCAGAAAATATGCAGGTTACAGATAACTTTTCTAGTACTTCCGGCACTGCAGGCCATTTCAGGATGATAGACTAAGTGAGGTTATTGTCTTGATTGCCGTTTGGCAATCTACGTAGAATTTTTTTGTTCAGTTAGCGGTGGTCCCTTGAGCTATGCTGCTTTCCTGATAGCGCAGAGTTCAGCCTAAACTATGGACGAAACGACTGTCCGAAATTTAAAGCCGAGTCATATACACCCGTTCCGACTCCCTCCATCAATTTGGAGCCGTCTGTGAGCCGTCATGTCTTCACTCTCGATTGTCAACTTTATCCTTGTTTCAAACCTTCGTCATGTATTCAAGTTCAGTCGTAAGCGAGCCATATCGAAAGGGGCTTTCTTTGACCTGTCTCTATGATCCTCATTCTACCTGCGGTCTAGTCGCCTGGTGTTCTGCAAAAATATCGATAGGTGGTAAGTTGAGTGATAAGTACTACCGTGGAGGTGTTTTTAGGGTTCCCGTCGTGTATAGCACGGCGAGATGTTGAATGCTGTCCAGAGGTTTCAGATACGCGGATTTCCTGATCGCATTCTATTACACAAAAAAACACCGTTAAGTACTCGTAATACGTGAGGCCAGTACAATTCACAGTGGCTGTGGGTCATCGGTGCATGAGTGAGGGAAATATGTCTTAAAGTCCTTGCTGTCCAGCAACTTCGTTATCCCCGAAAACTCGTCAAAGATTATTTTTGAATATATGTATATATATTCTTAAGGTGATGGCCCAATGCTCGATGACTTTACTTGCAACACTTCGACAATTGTCAAAATTCAATAGAATTTAATGAATTTCATGCATTAAGGTTTGTCCATCCACAGCTTTGCGTGAGGTGTCTCTTCTATTCTGCAAAGCGGAACACAACAACCATTTTCGCCTCATTCATCATTTTTGTATATTTTAAAATGAAATTGTTGTTTCGATAGGAGAAGAAATGTCAATACAAGTTAGCATTGGACCATGGCAACGTTCACAGCTTTCAAAGTTTAGCAAAGCCAAGCCAATCAAGTAAAGCCAGTCAGCACTGGACCATCACCTTGAGTTGCTTTTGACAGTTTAATATAATTCAAAAAGCCCATAAATGCAGTAGAAAGAAAGTGGTTTTGTTCTCCTTTCTTGTGCTCTAAAAATAGCATTCAAGAAAAATACTGAAACAAAAAAACAAACGCCTTTTCCAGCCAAACAGCTACTTATAGCTGCTCATATTTCACCAAATATTTAGGCGATACAACAATGAGACAAGCTCCGACCCACACACAACCACCACCACCAACAAACAAACCCCATCATGATAAATGTCTGCGTAGAGCGCTAAGACGAAATTCGCGAGAAAAAATTAGAGCTTATTTAAAATGGCCCCGTTTAATACAAAGTTAATTAGATGTAATGAAATTCTGTCAAACTTCGTTGGCACTCACACCGGAGAGTCTTAAGCCGTTAATTGAGCAACACTGCGAAGCAGTAGCAGAACATTGAGAAAAATGGCAAACAAAAATATAAATTATAAAATATAAAGTGGCCGAGAACTCGGCGTAAGGATTTTTTTAATTACAAAAGCATGCAGGGGGCCCAGTTAAAGTCGCTGGCAGTGTGTTAAATTGCAGCGGCCGCGGAAAATGTCATAAACGATGAGAGCAAATTTAAACGTAAAAATAACGGATGCGTAAAGAATGCAAAAAGGCAACAACGAGGAAAGAATGCGAAAATGAGTGGCACAAACTTGTAAATGAGAGTTGAAGGCAACTGGCGGTGGTGGGAGTGAAGGAGTCGAGTAGCAGCCGCCACAAGTTTTTCGGCCAGATATCTGAATAAATAATGCCCAGAGATTGATGAAGGTCCGAAAGGGAGACCGGGTCGAACGGAGGGAATCGATGGCGCATGTTACAGACAACACAACACAAAACACTCTCGCACTCAGCGGCAATTGACGCGGATCAGATGTAATACAGCAGCAAATCGGTGTAAAGTAGCAAAAGCCAATAATACGAACGTATTACGCCCAGATGACATTTTAATGACATGAAATATTTGACAGCGTGGACGTGGGCACGAGGGAAGCTAATTTCCAAAGTTTGCCAGAGACAAGAGCGGAAATTGAACGAAGCCATGTCATAAAAGCGACACGACATAACCGCAGCTGGGACGCAATGCCACAGCACGCGCAAGGCGAAATAAATGCAAGTACTATTTGTAAGTGTATGTGTATGTGTGTGTGTGTGTGTGTATGTGTGTGAGTGTGTGTGTGTGTGTATGTGTGTGAGTGTGTTTATGTGCGCAAGGAAAAGCATAAACGATTCGCCAAATAAATTGATTTCTGTCGATTACTTTCGCTTTAACGAATTGAACGTTAAACTGGCACTGACACTTTGGCCACAAGCGATGGCACCATTGTTGTTGTTTTTGTTGTGATGCTGCCGTATGCCATATTCTGTTATCAATAATTCAACGTGAGAGAATAACCAATTTTTTGTGGTCGCAGCGATGGAAATGAAAATGTGCGACATAACTCGAAGCTTGAAAGCTCTTCCTTGACTCTTCGGATACATGAGACCAGTGATGCGTACACAAGCTAAGCATTTTGTAAGGCAGGCGTAGAAAACACTGAAGATACTTAGGAACTCAAATTGGCTTGAATATATTAATTTGAAAAAATAATCTCAACGACATTTTATGTGCAGCAAGATTTCAAAATGTTTGTATGTTAAAAGGTTTCGAGGGGATTCGACTTTCCCCAGGAGAGAAAAGAAAGTAAAGGAAAGAATATTCAGTGTTAAATAATGCGAGCATCGTCAGATACTCACAGTTGCCACTCGACTAAAGTTTTGTTAACCAGATTTTTCTAAAAAAGTAATCAGATCACATTTTGGTTAGAAAAGAAAACGAAACTTCGGCTGTTCTTCCATTCCTTAAGTTTAGTTTTGGTCGGGTGTTGGGTTATTAAGACCATTGTGAATGCGGTCTCTTGCCGTCGGAACCGTCTCCCGTTCTGTTGGAAGGATGGGCAACCCTGGCGAGGGAAGCCAAACACTTGAAACTTGGAATTCGGCAGCAGGACGGCACACAAAAACGTGAGTTCAACTATATTGTAATTTATTTTTAGTAACCTACTAAATATTGAATAGAAAATAATAATCCTTCGAAAACGTAAAGGAAGTTCTTATTTGGGGACCACCTGGAAAGGGCCGAACCAACATCGGGTGAAAACGTGTAAGCAAAAACTGAAAACACAATCTGTGATATGTGTTTTGTTCTCCTTCACCAAAAATAATCGAAAAAAAGATCTTTGTCCTGTGTAACTACTTACTAGAAATCCCTTCCAAAAAGTCATCAATCACAAATAAAAGTAACCAAGTAACCAAGCCCAAAAAATTAACCTCTTTCGGTTAAAAGTAACCAACTGTGGCAACCTTGGATATGCTCGCATGAAATCTGAACTAAATGACTTTATTTCGCATATGCACGTCGGCATCGCTGTTGCTCGCGAGTAGCAGAATGGTCATCACTGCATTAGAGACGCCTCAACAAGTTCTCGGATAGGCAGGTCCCTTTGGATCCGGTAGGTAGAAGTCGTTGCAGACCCCTTCCAAATAGGGTAACTCTTGTCATTAGTTGTTTCTCGCAAGTAGCAGAATGGACATCACTGCATTAGACGTATTTACAAGTTCTCGGATAGGCAGATCCCTTTGGTTCCGCAGCGCTAGCAAACCGAATATAAGGTAGGTAGGAGTCGTTACAGACTCCTACCAAGTTGGGTAACTGTTGTCATTAGTTGTTTCTCGCGAGTAGCAGAATGGACACCACTGCATTAGAGACGCCTTTACAAGTTATCGGATAGGCAGATCCCTTTGGATCCGCAACGCTGGCAAACCGAATATAAGGTAGGTAGGAGTCGTTACAGAGTCCTACCAAGTTGGGCGACTCTTGTCATTAGTTGTTTCTATCAAGGATTCAGCAAACCAAATGTCATTAAGCAGTCGTTAGAGACTCCTACCAGGTTGGGCGGCTCTTGTCATTCGTTGTTTCTCGCAAGTAGCAGAATGGACATCACTGCATTAGATGCCTTTACAAGTTCTCGGGATAGGCAGATCCCTTTGGTTCCGCAGCGCTAGCACACCAAATGTCATTAAGGACTCGTTACAGACTCCTATCAAGTTGGTGACTCTTGTCATTAGTTGTTGCTTGCGAGTAGCAGAATGGTCACCACTGCATTAGAGACGCCTTTACAAGTTCTCGGATAGGCAGATCCCTTTGGATCCGCAACGCTAGCAAACCGAAAATAAGGTAGGTAGGAGTCGTTACAGACTCCTACCAAGTTGGGTAACTCTTGTCATTAGTTGTTTCTCGCAAGGATCCAGAAAACCGAATGTCATTAAGCAGTCGTTAGAGACTCCTACCAAGTTGTCATTAGTTGTTGCTCGCGAGTAGCAGAATGGACATCACCGCATTAGAGACGCCTTAACAAGTTCTCGGATAGGCAGATCCCTTTGGATCCGCAACGCTAGCAAACCGAAAATAAGGTAGGTAGGAGTCGTTACAGACTCCTACTAAGTTAGGTAACTCTTGTCATTAATTGTTTCTCCCAAGGATCCAGCAAACCGAATGTCATTAAGCAGTCGTTAGAGACTCCTTCCAAGTTGTTGATTCTTATCATTAGTTGTTTCTCGCAAGTAGCAGAAAGGACATCACCGCATTAGAGACGCCTTTACGAGTTCTCGGATAGGC
This sequence comes from Melieria picta, assembly GCA_964056695.1. Lineage (NCBI taxonomy): Eukaryota > Metazoa > Arthropoda > Insecta > Diptera > Ulidiidae > Melieria > Melieria picta. The sequence continues at coordinate 125,551,263 of OZ057398.1, forward strand.
AAATCCCTTTGGTTCCACAACGCTAGCAAACCGAATATAAGGTAGGTAGGAGTCGTTGCAGACTCCTACCAAGTTAGGTAACTCTTGTCATTAGTTGTTTCTCCCAAGGATCCAGCAAACTGAATGTCATTAAGCAGTCGTTAAAGACTCCTTCCAAGTTGTTGATTCTTATCATTAGTTGTTTCTCGCAAGTAGCAGAAAGGACATCACCGCATTAGAGACGCCTTTACGAGTTCCCGGATAGGCAAATCCCTTTGGTTCCACAATGCTAGCAAACCGAATATAAGGTAGGTAGGAGTCGTTGCAGACTCCTACCAAGTTAGGCAACTCTTGTCATTAGTTGTTTCTCCCAAGGATCCAGCAAACTGAATGTCATTAAGCAGTCGTTAAAGACTCCTTCCACGTTGTTGAGTCTTATCATTAGTTGTTTCTCGCAAGTAGCAGAAAGGACATCACCGCATTAGAGACGCCTTTACGAGTTCTCGGATAGGCAAATCCCTTTGGTTCCGCAGCGCTAGCAAACCGAATATAAGGTAGGTAGGAGTCGTTACAGACTCCTACCAAGTTGGGTAACTCTTGTCATTAGTTGTTTCTCGCAAGGATCCAGAAAACCGAATGTCATTAAGCAGTCGTTAGAGACTCCTACCAAGTTGTCATTAGTTGTTGCTCGCGAGTAGCAGAATGGACATCACCGCATTAGAGACGCCTTTACAAGTTCGCGGATAGGCAGATCCCTTTGGTTCCGCAGCGCTAGCACACCAAATGTCATTAAGGACTCGTTACAGACTCCTTCCAAGTTGCTGACTCTTGTCATTAGTTGATTTCAAATGAAAATATTAAACTTTATATCTGCTGTAGAAAATATTGCCGAATGTTTCTCTACACTCTTACATCTGTTCCTGAACAGTACGAAATTCATTACAACAAAACAAAAACGCCAAGTTCGTGTGTGTGGGTGTTCGAAACTGAAAGAAAAGTCAATGGGGAAACAACTATAATTATTTTTCTGTATATATAGGAGCATGAATATTGCACAGAGTGCCATGGCAACGCACATGTGACAGATTGATGTGACGCAAGGCAAACATGGCGTGCTGGCGGTAAACTTGAGGTTTTTCTTTGTTGTGTTGGTGGTGACACTGCTTTCACCTTACAAGGAAAACACAGTCCAGGGGGGAAAATGATTGAGAATATTAATAACTTTGTTTTCTCAAGAATTGGCTCACGTCAAACTTTAATCAATCTTTAAATTTGCATCAAAAATTTATGATGATAATGTTACTATCATTTCAGGAGTTATCCGTAGACGCTTCGGATAATATCGAATATCGACGCCGAGAAAAAGCGTCACGCACGTTTTCAAACACACCTCCAGAGTGAGTGCAGTTTAGCTGACCAACAACCCGTAACGATCCGCTGATTATGGCCAAAATTATGCCGACCACATTTTGTATGATGTGCTTGTGTAATGTCATTGTATAAAATGTCGTGTCGTAAAAGCCGCAGCAGCAGCAGCAACACACAAGCAGCAACAACGCAGACCACATTGGCCAAAGGACTTCATTTTACGCCAACGGCCTTTCGAATTTATTTTATGTTTATTTATATATCAGTGTGGTCGACTACTTGCGCTGCAGCTCAAATTGATTTGCGGCCACACACTCTTAATAAATAAATGCATACGAGCGCGTACACACACACAGCCATACACAGCAAAGTATGGCTGATGGATTTTCAATCAATATGCGGCAAACTGGCCAAAGGGGTCGGTTGATAAGTTGGGGGTTCGGGCCTGGCTGTGTGCACATTTTTAGGGTGTCGGTTAATACATTTCACATAACTTAATTGGCTGTATACTTGTAGTTTATTAATTTATTGCCATGTGCCGCCGCCGGGGATCACATAATAAATAAGTTATCACGAATACTTGCGCAGTGTTTGACGCAGTTGATTGGATGCCGTGTGTGAGCGGGGAAGGGTCGCTTGTGGGTAGACGACACGAGCACTTTGCAGTTGGATGTTGGTGGGCTGTCTTTGTGCATGTGTGGTAGTGCACACGCGCCAGCTGGCATGACGCATCTCGATTTGATTGAATCGAAGCGTGATTCCGTCCATTTCCGTGCGGTCTTCCCACAAAGTTGTGCACACGCGACTGTAAAATTTGTTCTCAGCAAGTGTCAAATACAGAAAGGTTGATGATGTTGATGGGCGGGGAGGTGGTTTAGGTGGAAGAGAATTCATTGGGCCCAAGTTTAGGCCATTTTCAGCTTGAGGAATGCAAGCAACTTTTCTATTAGTTTTTGTCAATCAAAGAGGTTTTGACATCAAGGTTAATGATATGCGCGCTTGGTCTGAAAAGTTTTCGACCTCAACATTAAGATGGCAACGCTCGTAGGGAATCGGTTTGCGTCTCTTTTGAAAGGTAGTCAACAAAATTTCAGCAATTTTCGATGCGGAGTTATTGTTTGACAATGTTTTTTGTGTTAGTTGATGTGTTTTTGTGAAAATAGAAAAAAATCTAATATAGAGCAGTCATTAACCTACTTGGCCTCTCTGTGCCTAATTGGGTACAACAAAAATAATTGAAGGTAATTATAAAATTGTTAAACATTACTTGTACTACGGACAAAACTGCTTAACTGCAAATCGCTGAACCCATTGCTGCCTAATGGGTAAAATTTTACCCATGAAAACTGATTTTTTTAAAAAATCACAGAAAAGTTCGTGGTAGAGATATCTCAAAATCATTGATAGGGATGGTTGGGGTAAAGATGGAACTACCTTAGTCTAGTAGAGGTCACCCTAAAATTCCGCCATCTAGCTAGAGTTACCAGACTCCAAAATTTTTTAATTTTCCGGAGGGGGAAAATGTGGCGAAACGTAGTGGCCTTAGAACTTCACAAAAATCTGCCTCCTAACTCACCTGTAAGCAATACATCTTTTGTTCACGTGTTTAGCTGATCACTTTAAAAAGTATGGAAAAAAGCTACCATTGCTGCGTAATGGGTACAAAATACCCAATGAATATCTCAGCAACGTGCAGAGATAGAAAGCTGAAATTTTGTTTCTAATCATTGGGTCAATTCCAGGTCGTGTATGAAATTTTATCAAAATCGTATGGGCGGAACTGGTACCCGGCTTTAATGGGTTAACTAAAAAATCCGCCTAACTGAAATAGAAGCCCAGGTCCCATTTTTACTTTGTATTTTTCTTGCAAATTAGTTCGTTAAGCTGAAACTTCGCGTGATTTTCTAATCGCAGGTAGTCCTAAATGATGGGGCTGTCATCTACCGCCGCTTAGGAACGGCGCCTCCGATGTTGTGAGCTACCACTCATAGCACTATCTGTGGATTTCATCGATTGTAGTTGAGTTGTTCACCAGCTACGCACTCGGTATGAAAAGCCAGCTGAACTATCGAGGCCGGCAACTACTTGATTACTCTCCTTATTTACCAAATCTAGGCCCAAGCGAACTTTTTTTTGGTCCCTAAGTTAAAAATTGCGCTCGGAGGACAGAGATTTTTGTCACTTTGGTGTGATTATGATATTTTGCAGAGAAAGATATTGAGTACTATTTGAACACGTTAAAAATATGGGAGAAGTGTGTAGACTTACAAGGCGACTATATATACAAATAAATTTGAAGAAACAATGTCTTGAATCATTGTTAGGTCAACAACTTGGACTTGGATCAAGGATTTCATTGAATTATGAACAACAAATTATTTTTATTAAATGAAAATATCGAGCAAAAGTTTGTTCACTGATGGGATTCGCGCAACTTTGCGGAACAATTTCTTCATTTTAATTAGCTGAAAATATTGAATCAAAATTTTCATAATTCATTTTAACAACATCCATTTCTAATCATATGATTTAGAGTGTTTTCCATTCATCAAGTCGAGAGTACCAGAAGGTAGCAAAGTGTCTGAAACAAATGAATGCTCGGTGTCGGTTGAGCGAATTGATTAAGAAACTTCTCATCATTTGGTTTTTAAGAAATTTCATTTGAATAATACTGAAAGATTTTGAGCATACAAATAAAATTTTTGCTCCACACATTTTAAGTAAAATTTAATACATCGCACAGTGATTCGACTCCATACAACCGCGGGACAAAATTAGAAGGAGTGGTCCGTTCTTCATAAAATTTGGTATACTAGTTAATCATGGTCTGCTGAAGTGAAATCTCCATTTTGTTTTTATTAAACTTTTGTAGTTTGGCAATGCCTGAGACTTAAATTTGCAATTTTCGTCATTTCTGGAAAGCTATAGCAACAAAGTGTATTGGCTAGATTTTTCAGATTTTACATTTAATCGGTAACGTAAACATTGATAATTGCAAAAAGTAACAGCAATTATATGAGGGCCCCTTAGTTTTGCAATAAAAATTATAATAATAGATGTATGTTATGCATTTATGCAGATTTTTCAATTTCTCATGCAGATTGCATACTTTTAGGGTTGAAAAAAATACATTTTGTAGAAAAATAGGTGTTTAGACCACTTTTCAAATTGAATTATTTTCTGAGATCGGAAGATATCGGAGGATGTAATTACATTATCCGACAAAGAAAGAATGCTTCTTAAAATAAAAAAATCCAGGAACATACTTTCGTATACTTGTAAGATATTTTCCTCTATGTTTTGCTAATTTTCAGATTTTTAATTTTGAAAAATATTTTAAATTAAAAGTGAAGTAAAAGCTTCAGCTTTGCAAATTTTGAGAAAACATTAAAAGCGAAAATGGCCACCTTTCTTTTTTCTTAATCCATATTGAAAGTTTTAGTAACTTCGTGGTAACCATTTATTTTTACAATTTTTTTTACTCAGTAGACTAAAAAACAGAAAATATGTGTTTACATTTTTTTAGAAAAAAGTTGCAACTTTGAGCCGCTTTTGTACAGAAACTAATTAATTTTTTGCAAATATTTTTTGGGGTTTTCTTAGTTGGAGTTTTACCTTTCAAATGATATAAAAATCGTTAAATTCTGAGACTATAAATTTTTTGTCTATGGAACGAATCACTGTGCATCGGTTCAATAAAACTATCCAAGTAAATGATACAATAAAAGAATGGAAATAACAATAAACCGACAAGGATCATCAAGAATCATCAGCATTATTCACTTGAAAAACAAACAAACTCAACTGAACTGAAGCCTTAAATTCGGCACTGATAGGCTACACAGTTCGACTTAACCTTTCAAAGGCATGGTGTTGTTTTCCGACTGATTTGGTGATTTTCCTTGAACTTCTTGTAAATAAAATTTACACATTTCATTTCTATTTAACAACGACTTAGTTGCCCAGCACAATACATTTGTGCACAAAAGGTGTTAACATTGAAAACAGTTTGAAAAATAATGCGCATTTTTCGCACGAAAATAACTTTAAAGGTTTCATAAATAATCAATTCAACCATTTGGCAAAAATGTCTAGAAAAGAAAGTGTAACAAACAAGTGTGTGCGACACACACACACACACACATTCATGCGTCGCGACAATTCATTAGAAATTTGCCGACGTGGGCTCGATTACAAAACGTTCGAACGAAAAAGCGTTTTTTTCATAAAAAGCAACGCAATGCCATTTTATGCGGCACAATAAATCACAAAATGAATGAAGAAAAAAAACTGGGTCCTTTGCTAGGCGAGTGCAAGTTTGTGGCATAAAAAAATAAATGAAACAAATTAACTTGAACACAAATAAAAATCATTCAAGTGAGAAGCCAATAAAATGGCAAATACTGAAATACCAATTTCCAAGCAACTAAAAGGACTGAAATAATGAAAGGAGAAAATTTCGCAATGCATGTAACTACTTCAATTGACAATAAGCAGTGTGTGGGAGCAGGGAATAGACCGTTGGAACGTCGCGCGAAAATTGCACACAACTGTGGCGGCCATTATGTTGCTCGCTTGCGTCATTGCAACAATGTCAACTCGAAGGAAAACGCAGCAAGCGACAACATTCAGTCGGTGCGTTGCGGCTGTTGGCAGCATTAAAAACACTAAAATGCGACATAAATGTGCGACGCACACACGAACTGAACGTGCAAAATGCTTTGACAATTTCCGTTTCCGCAATCATGTCGCACGCGAGGCAGTCAAATGACATGGCCACACATGCAAAGGCATGTGCAAGTGTGCGTGCAAATGTGCGTGTCGGTGTCTGAAGGAGCCATCAAGCACGTATACTATGTACATACATACATACCTACAGAGATGGCGCTATGTGCAGCGAGCGATTCTTATCTGCTTTTGTCAAGTTCGTCGAGTCGTTGGAGCGTTCGTGGGCGATAAGCGTCAAGTGGCGGCGCTGTAGCGACACAAGTGCTGCGCTCGTAGCCGTCAAGTGCTGGTGCGGGTGTGTTGAGCGAGCAAAAAATCAAAGGTACTTAAAGGCATAAACACTTTTAAGTAGCGCTGCTGACGTAGCCGCTGATAAGAAAGCTGCCCTCGCACACACACATACACGCACACACACACAGATACCACGAAAACGAAAATCGATCAGCATTTTGAGACCTTCGAAAAGGTCATTGGGGAGGAGAGTGAAAACAAATAGCTGAACGGGAAATTAGGACAAATGACAAGTAGTAATTTTATCCTAAAAACTATTATTTTTATATATTGTTGAGAGTGTCCATGGACACAGGCACGTAGCCATTGATGTGCATTGTATTCCAGTTATTGCCTTCACAATTGACTAGCAAGGGCCCGGGCTCGCTGTTGGACGATTCTGTGTCCTTCAAAAGGCAGCATTTGACATCAAGTTTCCCAGAAATTTTTGATGTATTTTAGTCGGTACGTTGCTAAGGGATGTCCGCGAGCGAGGGATTTCTAGCAGCTCGAGTTCAGGTAGTTCATGCTCCATTAGAGTCATCGTGCCGAAACACATGTCTTCCGGAAACCGTATATTTACTATATTAGAGTATTAAGTAAGTATTAGAAGTATTAAATTTTTTATATCTTAAACTAATAAAGTTAGAAGGACGAAATTCAAGGATGTAGTAGTGTACGTATTAGTCCTTAAGATATATTTTTTTCAAAAAAAACTATTGGAAATTTGCAAGGATATTCAAGGATAAAGTTTTAAAAGGACATTTTCAATACCTCTTCGTCCTTTTGCACCAAAACATTAAATTTTCTAAGATTCTAAGGATTTTTCTCTTTCATTTTATACCCATATTGATATTCTGCAATGCGCTCAATTTTTAAAATAATTTTTTGAAATAAACATGTCCTTGAAATTTCAAAGTCCTTTAAAAAAAAATCCTGACGTCAGAGAGAAAAACTAAAAACGCAGTTTTACTACATTTGGCGGCTAGTTTCGCAGATATATCGATTTTTTCGTGTGTAAAATTTGTTGTCGAACGGTGTAATAACACAAAAACGACTAATCCTAAACTGTGAGTGGACTCATCTCGGGGTTAGAAGAAAACTATTAAAAACGTTTATGTCCCTATAACCAACCAAAAAAAAAGTTGAAATGTTAATAATATGAGCTTCGCTCTGAGTTCACAGCAGTACCGTGACTCATAAAGTTCAGAACGTTTTACTTTTCATTAATTGACCCAGGACAGGTATGCAGCGATGTTCAGCCATGAAAAACTTTAATTCAGATATACCCTCAAATATTAATATTTCCCAATTTTTTAAATATTTAATACTCAAACCAAGTAGAATAGTTTTCGTTAAAAATAAAACAAGCTTTATAGCAAATTGTAATGACATAAAAAACACTCACTGCTTTGCTTTCAGCTCATATCTTTCATATTCATGTGGATCTCATGATTTATTTTGCATACCAATTTTATTTTGCATACTTTTAGGCTATTTCCAATTCACTTCTTTTCAAGTCAAGTTAGTGTCCTTTGAATTAAACTCGATAAACACGAATTTCCATGTTAATGCGGATATCTCTTTGCACCCACTTTTATTTTGCATACTTTTAGGCTAAAAATGAATTGACCTTTTTCAAGTCAAATCAAGTGCCTTTCAATAGAAATTCGACAGACACGAATCTTTCATGTTCATGCAAGTCTTTTTAAACCCACTTTTATTTTGCATACTTTTAGGCTAAAATGAATTCACCTTTTTCAAGTCAAGTCAAGTGCATTTCAATAGAAATTCGACAGAAACGATTCTTTCATGTTCATGCAAGTCTCTTTAAACACATTTTTATTTTACATACTTTTAGGTAACAAATTATTTCTATTTTTTTTAAGTAAAGTTGGTGCTCTTCAAACGAAATTCGACAGACACGAATTTCCATGTTAATGCGCATCTCTTTGATCCCAGTTTTATTTTGCATACTTTTAGGCTAAAAATAAATTTTTATTTTTTAAGTCAAGTTAGACACGAATCTTTCATGTTCATGCAAGTCTCTATAAATCCATTTTTATTTTGCATACTGTTAGGCTAAAAATTAATTCACCTTTTATCAAGTCAAGTGCCTTTCAATAAAAATTCGACAGACACAAATCTTTCGTGTTATATGGATCTCTTTGAGCCCACTTTTATTTTGCATACTGTTAGGCTAAAAACTAATCCACCTTTATTCAAGTCAAGTGCTTTTCAATAAAAATTCGACAGACACAAATCTTTCGTGTTAATATGGATGTCTTTAAACCAATTTTAAAATTAAATTTTTTTAAATGAAATTTTTATTTTGCATACATTTAGGTATACAATTATTTCTATGTTTTAAAGTAAATTTGGTGCTCTTCAAAAGAAATTCCAGAGACACTTTGAGCTTAGCACGTAATTTGCGATTAATTACGAAATTTATCGCACTCGCAATTATAGCACGATAGCATTTTATGGCTACAAAAAAACAACCCCTCATTGGGGATGTGACATCGGGGGAAATATCACCGCAAGTGGCACAGAAAGCGGGTGCCGGTCGATTCGCAAAGCAACCCAATTAAAATCGACCAACGACACCAAATGGCAGTCGCTGTTAATGCTGATGGCGAAACAGCAAAAAACCTGACAGTGACGAACAACAACAAAAACCGTAACAACAACAAATACGTTACAACTTAGAAGTTGAAAGAAGGAATTAAAAAAGTAGGCAAAGTTGGAGGACGAGCGGAGTGCGAAGAGAAGCTAATTTACAATAATTTCTGCTGCGAAAGCGCAAACATTCAAAGCGCTCGTCGTTCATTTCAAGTGCAGTTCTGTCCATACACCAGCGGCGCATAGCGGATCTTGTCTAAGGAGGATGCGATTTCTTTGTTGTTGGTGCTGAAAGTTGTTCGCAGCGGACGAGTTCAGAAGCTGAGTATTGGAAATTGTTTGGAAATGAAATTAGTTGTTGTTCTAGAAGGATGGCAGACAAGCCCCCAAAATTTCCGGTGCTGATTACGCGCCTGGCAGCTAGAAACACGAAGGCTTCCCACTGGCGAGTAGGAAGCGAAAAAGCTCAAGTTGATGTAGATGACGCAGTGTTTGTGTGTGTGTGTGTGTGGTTATAGCATAGGAAAACGATGTCGCCTTAATGTGCGGACATAAATTGTCCGCACGAACGAGAAACAACGTTAGAAACGCTTGCTGGGCAGCCACCCACTACCGAGACACACACACACATACACACACACTGACAGGAAGCGACAATGTGTGGGTGTGCGCGCAGAAGCAGCAATTGTACGCTGAGTGGCATAAAAAATGCGCCCGCTTGGCTGCAACATGGGCGGCACAGCAGCAGCGCATCGACTGCAGAAAAAGAAACACTAACGATTTTTTTTACTATGCGTACGCCATCGTTTTCCTTCCTGTCTTCATTTCCCTTTTTTGCAAATTTTTCTACTGACAGCGCAAAAAATCGAATGAAGCAGCCAGTAACCGCCAGAAAAAAAATGCAATTTTGCTTGCAACAAAATTTGCTGCCTCGTGATAGGAAAATTTGCACAGTAAGCAATGTCGATGTGTGGGCAAAAAGTTCAAAAAAGCATTGACACAATTTTAGAGTCCTTCAGCTGATTTCATTGAATTCGACAGTTGGGGCAGGCCAGAAAGTTGAACAGTGGGTGCAAGAGGGAGATTTATTTATTGAACACAACTTCCACGAATATTGAGAGATATTTGATTGCGGGAAAAAGTCAAAGTCAAAATTGGTTTTCGAAAGAATAAAAAAAAAGTATGGAGGATATAAAATTGAATTTTAAGCTTGAATACAGGTAACTGATTTCAAACGAAATTTAACGTGACAGGTGGTATAAACACAAAAAAAATGCATAATGTGATCGTTGTGACGTTACTTTCATCTTTTTAGAACGGAAGCTTTAAAACCGAAAGAATTCAATGACACAGAAATATTGCGAACCATTTACAACATTAGTGAAATTAATATTGGTGAAACAATATGAAAAACTATCTTTCAAAAAGCAAAGTTGCTTTTGAAAATAATTGATTATGTTAATACTTCTTTTTCCTGGTCACGGGGACAGTACCGGCCATTGAAAAGCAATCGAACTGGTACTACGCCGCCGAACGTAACTAAATCATTTGGTGCATCACTCACATCTGTTAAGTTAAGCATTTAATCAACCAGTGGCGCACACAGGTTTTCTTTTAGGGGGGCGGGGGGTCTGCGTACAACTTTTGAGCCCAATACCCTTCGGAACCATATTTTGCACTAGCAATTTTTGTATTTGTGGGAGGGGGAAGGGGGTTTGAATCCCCGAAATCCTCTGTGTGCGCCACTGAAACCAATATATCGCGACCTAAGTGTGTCTTCCGGCAAATCCCATGCCAACTTAACCTAACCTAACCTAACTTTACATATCATTGCTTGGCGAATAGGCAGTGGGCGTTTTAACGCTCTTGTAGGGTCTCCAGGGAAACCTGACCTACTAAACAATAGGTGGACCAAACAGCTTCTGGGCATAAGGCACGACACAATCGGATCTACTGTAGCAGTTCAAACTGGTCACTGGACTTGGCTGGGCCTCCATTTCAATGAGCACTGGCGCAGCTGACACGAATGAAGAAGAGAACGTTTTGCACCTGATGTACCATATTCCAGCTCTAGCCCTAAGAAGACTCCATCAACTTGGGGCCCTTTTTCTGATTGACCTGCCCAACCTGTCAACCGATGACATTAACAGTATCGCCCGTTTCATAAGGAAGTCTCAGTGGCTTCCCTTATTCAACCGGAGAGAAGTGTGTAGTTTTTAGAGCCCTTCCCTAATCTTATTGTGGTAACATAACGGGTCTATGAGGTCACTACGGGTCTATGTGAGCATCATAAGCTGCCATCCTAACCAAACTAATACTTCTAAAAGAAAGAACACGAATACAAATAAAAACTTAATCAAAGGAACGAAGGTAGTTGGAAGTCGACGCCGTAGAGGAAGACCGTGTCTCCGGTGGAAGCACCAGGTTGAGGACTATCATCATCTATCCTATCATCTATTGGTGTGACGAACTGGAGAAGGCGCCTGGAGTCGGCAGGCCGTAACCCGGTAATGGGATTTTATGGCCAGTTAAGTAAGAAAGTAAAGGACGTATTTTAAGATTTTCATTCATACCAGAAATCACTCTGCAAGGCATAGAAACAAACTCACTCACTCACTCACTTCACAAACAAACTCACGACCAAAAGGATCAAGAAAAACATTTTCTTTACTTCTTCTTCCAAAATTATCTCCTGTTCAAAAGAATATATAATGTAATATATACATATGTGGTATAAAATAAATAAACCTCAACAGTTGGTAACATATTTGACGAACACATTAATATTAATTGCCTGTGAAATTCGGCTATATTCAGTTTTTATTGTAGCGGTTGTGCTCTTTTAAACGTTTGAAATGTTGCTTACCTGCAAAGAAAAAGAAACAAAATAATACATTATTAAGAGCCAAAACATCACTTTACTTAAGTTCAACATCAACATAAAAATGCAATATTTGAGTACACCACATTACACAGCTGTTTCATTTTAGTAGGAATTTGCTGAGTGGTCCGCTCCGCAAAACCATTAAAGTTGGCTGGGGAAACGCTTTTACTGGCAATTGGAATTTTATTCGAAACTTAAAGTGATTCCAAGTATTCAAGATGAAATGAAAAGCACACCAAAGGCCTTTAGCTTGAAAAGGTAATAATCAGTAAATAAATGAGAAATTAATAAATTACTACAGTTTGTGAAATGTTATTACGTTGCAGGGATCAAGTAAAGTGCTCAGAAATTCTTGCTTCAACACTTAAACTTTTGCCTCTAGCAACGCAGTGCTTTGCAGAATGGATGAATGGATAGATTGATGTTATGAAGAGTTCAGAAACTAACCTACATAAGTAGGGTACTTATGTATATTAGCACTCAGACTTGGTGGACCATTGTAATTAAGACTCAGAACAAAGATGAGAGAAGAGAAAGGGATGGAGACTACGAAAAAGCGTAGTCAAGGTAAAATAGGAAAGACTACAAGTTATCCTTTTCAAATTATTGTACGAATCTTAGAAGAACCAACACCTGATTGGGTTAGGTTAAGCTGACTGACCGAATTGTTCACGCATAGGTCCTGTCAGGTCGCTAGCGGTACAGATGGAGTTATGTTAGATTAGATTAGGTAAGAGAGTCGAGCAGCAGCTGCTCAAGACACTGTGTCCAATAAGAAGAATTGTTCTATTGGAGGAAATCATCTCCCCTATACTGTATTGGAGGAAATCATCTCCCCCAATACTGTCCAGGAATTCCTTGATTTTTCCCAGATCGATTCCAGACAGCTCTTTTGTCTGTATCAGTTTCCTTCCCAATATAGACTTTCTTGCGTGTAAAAGGGCACAACATTCAGTTTTAATGTTCACATCTGTTTCTTCATCTTCCATGCAGAACCTGCATAGTTCGCTATCTGTGATTCCCAGACGTGCTCTATGCATATTTAGCAGACAGTGCCCGCTCAGGATCCCTGCGATGAACTTAAGCTCCTTTCTGCTTAGGTCCAGAAGGAACATGAATTTGCCTACTGGATAAGACGGAAAGAATAGCTTGGAACAGCGCTGGTCCACCGTGTTGGACTATTTATGGTTAGCCCGACTTGTGAATTCCTGTTTGACACAATGTCTATACTGAACTTTGCTGACGCCTATGATCGGTTCAGGTCATCTTGCGGCCCTCTTCTTTGCCAATCTGTCCGCCTCCTCATTACCATTGTGCCCACAGTGCGCAGGGAACAGATGGAGTTCCTTATTCGTTAAAAGCTTGGGATGCTTGTGTTTTTAGCATATTTGAGCACTGAAGTGATACCAAGCTTTTTTTTTTTTGACTCGAACAAACGCGCAGGGGATGACCTCTATTAATGCGAGGCATTGCGTTGGTTCAGAAAGGATATAAAGGTTAGGAGATAGGGTTTTGAGAGAAGTGGTTATGGACTTTTGACTTGAACCCATCGAGATCATAAGTGCTGGGGAAAATATCCGCAGGGAGACCATTCCACAATGCGCGCGATGTACGGGCCAGAAACGAACCTTCTCTGTAGTGCGTAGTGCGCTGAAACATCGTTTCAACGTGGAATGCATGGGCGCCAGTGTTCAAACAGGTTGCCCGAGGGAATACCCGGAGTAACGGCAGCAAGCTGCTCATCTCCACTGAGCAATTGCCGAAAAAGTATCGGTAAAATAACACCACACATGCCACGTTTCGACGATGTTCTAAGGTGTCAATAGAGCTGGATGCCCTACTGTCCCCTATAAGCTTGATTGCACGGTTTTGCACCCGGAACAGGAGCTCCAAATGGGTTTTTGAAGCTCCCGCCCATAGGTGCGAGTTAAACTCCATTTTAGGTCGGATAGCTTAGGGACATCACCCAACCCAGGGAAACACGGGGCTTTCAGGCATGTAAGACGAGTGTGACGCCATGCTTTTCACATATCCAGCATTCGTTCGATTCAGCCTATCTTTTGCGCATGAGTTGCTGTTTAGCAGTGTCCAGTCAGTACGCCGGTGATGACTCTGTAGTCCTTTCGTGGAAACACTAACACAAGTCTGGCGTGTTCCCCATCGTATTGCTTCAGCATGGTTCGAGAGGTTGCGTAGGTAGTTAAATCGTTCCATCTCCCTTTCGTCTTTCTCCTCCAGGTGAACACCACTTTTGGCGATAACAGCTACTGCCTCATTTTCCTCAATTCCATTATGTACAGGTACCCAATAGATAAATAAGCAGCTTTCGTGATATTGCAGGACATTTATGAAAGAAATGCAGTAAGAGGTTGAACTAACATCTGACATGCCGGCCTCGATAGTCCGGTGAGTAGCGCGCTGGCTTCTCATACTGAGACCCTAGGTTCGAATCCCAGCTTGGGCTGTTGAAACGTTCATCTACTTCTATCGCCATCCACATGAAGCAGATGAGAATTATAAGAATCGCACAAGTGCCCTCTTGGCAGTCAATGGCCAAACCTCCAAATGCGAATGAAAAAACTGCCAACCGCCGTTCGGATTGGACATTAAACTCTGACATGGTAATTAACTTCATCCATTCCCTCAACATCAGAATCAAAGCTTGGCCAAGGTGCAAATTTTCTTCCAGCGAAAGCTGGAGCGACATACACAGAGAAAAAGCTCCGTGCGGTCTACCTGCTCCAGGCAGTTTTTGCACGTTAGATCTTTGATCTGATAGGAATATAAACTGTGCGGTAACTTGCAACAGTGGCGCATGCAAGGGGTGAGGGGATTTGGGGGGTTCAACCCATCCCAAATATTCTGTATTCTGCAAACATTTTAGTTGCCAAATATGGTTTCAGCTAATATTGGAATCGAAAGTTGTGGACGAAACCCCTTAATACGAAATTCTGTGTACGCCACTGGCTTTTGATATATGTGTAAAATGTTTTTACTAAAATATTATGATATAACCTGGCCATTATTTTCTAACAATTTTTTCCATTTATGGCAAATGAACAGAACCAGTGTTTTGACAAAATTTTTCGCATCGCTGACATTTAAGTGCCAAACTCGAAGCGTTGCAATGAAAATCCATTAGCCATTCGTTGCAACTAGACTTAACATTTATGCAACTAATTTTCTATCAATAAATATTTCAACTTGGCAACACAAACTGTGCACAACGCCCAAGCAAACACTTTACCTGCCTTGTGCTGCGTGTTGTTTCTGTTTCTTTTCGTTGGTAAATGCAGCTAAAGTTGCCAAGCAGAGAGCAAAAAAAAATATATATAAGCTAAAGTTTTCCGAACGAGTTATTGCTCTGTGCCACTTTGCGCCATTATTATTGCCATTCTTGGCGTATTTACTTCTTATTATGGCCAACTTGCTCGGCGCTAGGCGAGTAGTGGTGGCAGCAAGTGTGGGTTGAGGACGAAGTGGGGAAACAAGCAAAATCATAATATTTATTGCAAGGATTAAAACTTAACTTGCAAAAAGTTCGTTTGCTTTGCATTTGTAAAATAAACTTTTGTAAAATAAATTTGTAAAATAACTAAAAAATGTAGAAAGAGAGGGAGAGAAAAAGAGTTGGAAAGTGAGCAATAAAAGATCTCATAATTGTGGATGAGTTGACATGTTTTAATTTAATCACTTTCTCAATACGTAAACGAGTTGAGTTGACTTTTAATTTGTTCAAATTTAATGTGTACACAAAAAAATTTATGTATGCATTTTTTTAAATTGCACAGCTCAACTTAATTGGTTATTGGTTTGCCAGCGGTTATTGCGAATGCTGCAGTAATTGTAATTTTGACTGGAACAGCATTTCATTAATTAACATTGACAACATTCCCGCGCTGTCAACGGTCCGCCAAACTGTCAGCTGGAAAGCTGTTTTCCACCTGCCGTCGACTGTGCCGCAAAAATATGCCAACTACGCATTCCTGCAGTTCATTATACGCCGCCACTGGTGGCAGCAACAGTTGCAGCTGTCACAGCATTTGTCAAACGGTTGCACTTTTGTCGTTCGGCGTTCCGTTCGCTAATGAATTTCAAATATTTTCCACACAAAATCTGTGCAGCATGCAATCGTATTTTGTCAACTGTGCAATTACTTAGCGGTTGCGAGCGCTTTTCTTGACAACTCGACAAGAGTTTTTATTGTTGGTCGCAGTGAGCAAAAAGTGATTCAATAAATATTTAACGTATAATTCGCTGCTGCAGAATGGGCGGTGGGTAGCGCTGGGAAAACGCAGCGGATGTGAGTGTGTGTGACATGTATGACCACATATCAGCAGTCAACATTGCACAGTTGCACAACGGGAGCAGCGTGCTGTGGTCGAGTGTTGCTGTCAAGTAAGAAATCAGTGCAGATTTTGTGGTGAATGTCCAAGATTTTACTAGTTCGGTTGAAGGAAAATTTCAACGTTGGTTACAATATTTTGCACACAACTGTAGTTACATGTATATGAGTGGAATTTTTTAATTTATGAATTTTATGATTTCATTGAAATAATCTTTATGACCTTTAAGATAGTCTAATGTTAAATTATGTTTATTCACATAAACTTGAAACAAAATTGTTGATCCTGCCAGATGTTGATTGGACAGCACTGGACAGCATGCGTTGAATTATTTCTGACTAGCAGGGCTAGGCGACTTTGCACACAAATCTGTAGTCAATGGACTCAATAAATAACGTTTCTCTAACCCTTTCCGGCCCGTCAGTTGTTGATGAAAAATACTTAACTAATTATTTCTCACTTGAAATGCATTCACCATATTTGAACTGAAAAGGATCATTAAACTAAATGTTTAAATGTTTTAAATTAAATATTTCCTCATACAAATTCTTAACCCATGGTTGACCGCATCAGATTTTGATTAAAAAAAAATTAAAACATGTGTCTATTTTTTATTTCAAGTATTTTCACTTATTTTTAAGTCAATAGACCCCAATTAACCTATTGTTGACCCGTTAAATTTTGATTTAAAAAAAAATTGAAAAACGTGAGTCTAACTATTTTTTATTTCTAGTATTTTCACTTATTTTGAAGTCAAAAGACCCATCGGTTCTTGTTTCTTACATAGTCATCCTGTGTACGAACCTTAACCCATGGTTGACTCCGCCGGATTTTGATTAAAAAAATTTAAAACCATATAATTATAAACCAACCATTTTTATTACAAGTATTTTCGCCAATTTTGAAGTCAATAGACCCATCGGTTCATGTTTTTTTTTTCATAATCATCCCACAAACGAACCTTAACCCATTCTTTACTCCATTAAATTTTGATTTTCGGAAAATTTAAAAATACGTGCCGAAATATTTTTTATTTTGAGCATTTTCATCAAGTTTAAAATCAATAGACTTGTTAAGTCACGTTTCTTCTTACAACACCTTAACCCTTTCAATACTGCGGGGATATATAAGTCCCAGATAATGTTCAAAAATTACTGGTGCGAAAAGTATTCGCTTTTAAAGTGCTGGGATGGGACTAAACAGTAGTCTGTAGTCAGTACTTCACAACACGTGTTTTGGTTAGCATAACCTAACTAATTCATACTTGGTATACGTTCAGAAGTGTAAGCGTGCTCTTTGTGCATAAAAAAAAAAATTAAATCTGAAATTATGTAAACATGTTCTTTTACTTATTTACAGCACATTTAGTTCAATTATTCAGAAATATCTTCACTGGCCAAAAGTCGTATTGAAAGGGTTAACTCATATTTTGTCATTTTAGACTCCGAGTTTCAAAATATCCCGTCTTAACGGAGGTTCACTTTCTACAAAGAATCTGAAGTTCAAACCTCATGTTTCAACAGTTTGGGTTGGACAATGATCAAACAGTTAGTTAGTCAGGACAAACAATTATAAGAAAATAGATTTTGATTACGTTTTCTAAGACTGAAATCAAGGCCCGCTGTAATTCAGGTTTATTTTTATCCTTTGTTGACCACGTCATATTTTGATGAACAAATGAAAAGTATTTAGTTTACTGCTTATTTCTAATTGGAACTACTTTTACCATATCTGAAGTCGAGTCCGGCCCATTAAATAATGTTTCTCTATACAAACTGTTGACTCCAAAAGATTTTGATTTTCAATAAAGTGAAAAATACAATTACAATAATTTGAAGTCAGTTATTGTTGCAGTTGTAGAATATTGTACAGTTGTAATCATATTTGAAATATTTACATAAGTGACTGCACTGAACAATTTAATCATTAAGTGACTTCACAAAATTAATAAGTGATCGGACTTATTTTTTTGTTAGTCTTTACTGAAAACGTTAGTCAATGACCGCAATCAAAATTTGAAATCATTGAATGTGACTTGAACTGATTTAAATCGCATATGATTGCATTTTTTTACAAGCCCTGTTAGAGATATATCAATGCATATAAGGTCCTCACGAGAGTATTTGTTATGTGAAAGATTGAAGCCACTGCGCTGACTATATCTTATCATTGCGGCTTTAGATCTGATATGTCAGAAAAGATAAATGGCAGCCAAATCGATAGTCAACACCTCTTTTACGATTATAAGGCAGCATTCGATGGCCCTATAAGAGATCGCCTTACGCTGAATTGTCTGAACTTGATATCTCTGTAAAGCTCGTGAGACTTTGCAGAGCGATGTTGAGCAATACCTACAGCTCTGCTGGTTGACCCGATACGGTTCGAGCCTTCAGACCAAGTGATCCTTTGTCGAGCAACCTCTTCAACTTCACCTCGGAGAGCGTTTTGCGTAGGACCGGTGTACATCGGAATGGCGCGAACTTCACCAAGAGTGTCCAGCTCCTTGTCTACACTGATGTCTTTGACGTCATCGAGCCTAACAAGCGAGATGTCAGCGAAGCCTTTCTTTCTCAAAAGATAATTTACCAAATAAGGTAGTGAAGGCAGAACGAAGTATATGCTATCTACACATAAGGACTCGCAGCGGATAGGGTCTCACATCGAGGCCGACAGGTATACTTTTGGCACCGCAGCAGCAATGATCAGCCTGGAGACAAATCGAAGGATGACTCTTGCCAATGGGTGCTACTGTGGTCTCGGTAGGTAACTGAGTAGCAGAGATCTCTCTCGACAGACAAAACTTGCACTCCTCCGGAAGCACCCATTGGGTGTCTGAGAGAAAGGTTTTATTCGCCTTTGTGACATCGAATATGAACAAACAACGAGCTGTATGAAAGTGCAGCGAATCAACATGCAGCGAAAACGCTCTCTTGACCAGTGTTTCGTTGGTATTCTTGTTGTTGTTTCGTTGCAGATCTATAGCTCAGCAGTTGGCCCACTCAACTAACCCGGCCAATTAAGTGCATTTGTGCTATTCGCCAATTAGGACAAGAATTCCAAACTCATTTTGACAACTTTGCGCTGACATTTGGCTTCAGGCCGATAGCCAACAGCAATCGGGGGCCTTAACCCGAATCAGCCCAGTGTTGCCATACGGCAACGCACGATAGACATATTTGTAAACGATCATAACTTACAAACGAATATAGATACCGTTACTTTGAAACACATTCTGAACGCGGAATTGATTCTGCTTTCACTTAAAACCATTTGGGTAACAGTGCGTGTTTGTTTGTATAAAATAGTGCATCGTAAAGTGAAGACAAAATTTTGAGTGCAAAAAAAATGGGTATGAAAAAGTAAGTACGTCTAAAATATATACTTATTATCTTGATCGCGTAATGAAATGTGTTTTTTTAAGCGTTTGAGGAGGGGAGTAACGTCTCATAAGTGTGCTACTCTAAAAAATACTTTTCGTGGACTTTTTTTTAAGTTTTGTGTGCCTGTTGCCATATGGCAACGCTGGGCGGGCTAAGGGCTGATTTTTAGTATAATGATTTTGTTTTGTTTTCTTGTTTTTTGTTTTAATTTCAAATATTTGAAATATATTAAATATACCTAGGTAAGAATCCAGAGTCGGATCGAAAATATAAGGAAAAATTCGGCACTTGCGTGACACTTCTTCTATGCATGATAGACAATTTTACGGAAGATGTACAAAAAGTCCCAATTTGATTCGATCAATTCGACAGAATCGATCACCTCATTATTCTAATAGAAAAGAAGAGAAGATGCGCAGGAGATATATGCAAGTCTAATGTACGAACAGCTTGTAGTAAATTGCATTTAGGACTCTGTTTGCCATGCTTCAAGGTATATCATACAAAACTTTAGAAAATATTTATCTAGGTTATCTCAACACAAATGTAAAAAAAATTTCCTTATTTTTCCATTTCGAATGAACACCAAAAAACATTTTTTTTTTGTTTTTTCAAAGGCTAAAAGCGGGTTTGCTTATATATGTAAACCAGTCCCCTAGCCCGCCCAGCGTTGCCATATGGCAACAGGACATTCCGAGCGTCCTGTGGGCAGGATTAAAAAACTAATGATGCAGTTTTTTATTTTACATATAAAGAGTATGCTCCTAAAAAATCTTTTTGAAATTCGAAAAAAAATTTACGTGGGCTTATTCGGGTTAAAACAAAACATCACAACGAGATAAGTGGCATGAATGAAAAAAAACAACAACGACAACAACAAATTAAATCACAAATTAACAAAACTTTAGCAGAAAATAAACGAAAGCAACGAGCAAAAGACATTAAAACAAAAACAACAACATAAAAAAAATGACAACACTTTACGAGCTTTTAAGTGGGAAATTTATGTAAGCGAAATGAAATTAAACAAACACGGCGTCGGTTTTATTGTGATTTGAACCCGACGCTGACATTTTATTATTTGTCGGCGCGTGTGTGGCGTTGACTGAGGTGAGCGGCAATTATGGCCAACTCTGCTGCCACGCGTCAGCGCCAACTCTGCCGCCTAGTAATGCGTCGGTGCGGTTGACTTGTTCGTTTGTTCGTCCGTCTGTCGACGACGGAGTTCATTCAAGCTTTTTGCGCCGAGCAACTCCTAAATAATGAATGTATCTCTTAGATACGAACACAACTACGCATATTTCTCATTTCGCATTGCATTGCATTGCATTGCACTTGCGGCTCTTTGTTGTTGCTACTCTTTTTTTTTACTGTATTTGTTTATGGTTTTTGTTTTTGTTTTTTGTTGTTGATGTTGTTTGGTTTTTGTATGCCTTTAACAATGTTTATGCCCGACGTATGACAACAAATGCGAAATACTTGCGGTCTTGGAATGTTTGTGCTGCTGTGCGTTGTTGCTGTGCGTTGTTGCTGTTGTAGCGAAACATTTTTTCGTACTTTATCATGACATTAATTGCGTTGATAAATCGTAATCGCAAAGTCAATTAAATGAAAATTTCAGCTTTATTTATTTACTAGCCTGCATTCCCCTGCAGCTGCGCCATAAAATCACAACAACAATAAGAACAATAAAAACATATTAACAGACGCAGACACGCGCGCACTGAACGCCGACTACTGTCCGCCCAGCCGCGCTGCTCGAAATTCCCACGTTCGCCTCGCCGAGCCGCCAAGGCCCGTCACCACAGCGCCGTGGAGCGGAGCGGAGCTGAGCTGAGCTGGGCCGAGCTAGACAACTCGTAAACCCAGCGACGCATACTGCCGCCAGAGTGCGGCTCGTTGCGCCTATCGCCGCTCGCATCGCAACGAGGCACTGTCACCCAAGGAAGGAGAAGTGTTGTTGTTGTGTGTTGTACGGTGCTGGCTGACAATTCAACATGATCGATGGCTGTTTTTATTCATACCTACGACCGGCCACTGTTGCCTGCAATGAACAAACATAAAGCGCCAACCAAATTTATGGCATTTCGGCGCAATCGATATGCAACAGCAACGAGCACTTAGCGTTCAATATTGTCAAATGCGAGCGCGATTTGGCGCTTTCGGTGTGCAGATTGGCCGCACATCGGCCGGCGATAAGCGCCGCAGCCAAGATGACTGATGGGCCCCTGCGCCGAGCTGCACCACGGCCGGAGCGAATTGGATTTCAGCTGAATAATGTTTGCTCCTAATGGCTTCAGACATTTTATGGATTAAAAGATAATGCGAAAAATTTACGATTGTCAAGTTAGCACAACAATGGTAATAAAAACAAAAACCGATTGGACATAAAACTTGGAAAGATTTCTGTTCAGCACAGACTTGATTGTACATTAAAAAAACATTTTGTTGTTGGGGTAAATGTTTGTTAAAAGAGTGTTGAGCAATGAAGGCTTCAAGTGAAAAAGACAATAAATAAGAAGTAAATAAATTGAATGTAAATTTATTTTGTAAAATTGCATGTGATTTATGTTTTCGTAGACAGCATTTTTCAATTGTAATGCAAAAAATCTGGACTAAATTATGTTTAAATATTATAAACAAAATTAAAAATTATGAAGTCATTAAATAATGCACACAACAGGTTAAGTATTCATGTCACATTCATCTCCTCATGACTCATATTTCTCAAAATACTCGTACATGGCAACTCTGCCAGAAATAGAGGAGGGAAAACACCAATTTTCGTAACAGTTTCTTAGAGTTGCTGTATAATTCATTAGACACTTTACAATATCTCAACTTCTTAAAAAGCTTATTACTTAAATTCCTTCAGTTGGTGAACAAACTAAGCTATGTTCATCATTTTCCTCCTTTAACCGATGAGAATGTCCGATCTTACTTGACTGAAACCCAATATCTTAGATAGAGTTAAGAAAACCAGTATTGTTTTTTATATTTGTAAGAGGATAACTAATAAAGTATGGGGAACAAAATCTTATATTGTTCAGTGAAGGCTACGATCTGAATTTGGCCAACTTTAAACTTCCAGCGCTGTAGAGAGCTTCTCTCCTTAAAAAGAGACCAGATAAGAACCATATTTGGTGTTCTGTCCGGTGTTCTCTGTCTGTACTATATGAATGCTATATGCTATATGAATACAGAAGAGCAAGAAAACGCATTTAATCTTAAATGCGCTTATCTAGAAGAAGGAAAAACTTGGGCAACTTCATAGTCATTGTCATCGTAATCTAATGGATCCAGCTTTCAGGACCAAAATATGTCAGGTATGGAAAACATACATGTTTTGGATCTCAGTCTGTAGATTCATACATCTAAATTTTATTCTATTTCAAAGTTCTGGAAATTCTTCGAAAGTTCAAAATAGAAAATTTAGTTACAAGGAGCCAATTTTCCTCTTTCATTTGGTACCCATACCTTCATCATTGCACAGCCGCAAATATTTAAAAAAATATTTGAAATGTGTTTTATTTTTAAATTTTAAAGTCCTTTAAGAAGGTTTTTGGGTCAGAAAATGAAAAGCTGACTATGCAAGGATACTATAAATTACCTCTAGTTTCACGTCTATATCAACATTTGGATGGGTCTCGGCAAAAAAAAAAAATTTTTTTTGGCACGGTGTAATAAATGTTGGTGTTGGTGTTTTCACTCAGTGCATCATAATTTTGTCATTTTTCTTTCAATTATATTGATGTTGGGCTTAATATTTGCTCAAATAATATATCTTTCTTAGATATATCTTCTTAGATTTTAAAACCAGAGGAGATCATTAATTTTATCTATAGAAAAAACATTCGAAAATTTATGATTTTTTAAATTGGTCGAAAATTCACTTTTTTACAACTTTCACCGTCAGTAACTTCCCCAAATCTCATCTGATTAGGACAATCTGTATATCGCTGGAAAGGCTAAGTAGGTACTATCTTTTGATCGACGGACAGAATTGTGTTAGTCGGATGATTCGTTTACGAGATATATACTCATAACTGAAACAACAGGGAAAAACTGGAAACTGAAACTTCTTCTTCGACAGTCTAGGAGATCTAATCGATTGATATCGATAGCCACTCCTACTTGCCTACCCACATAACAGAATTAACCCCCTCCCACGATGTCCTGATGACAAATGCTTATAAAATATATTTAATCTACATTTCTGTGTACACTTTCTGAGTGTTTTAAGTGGGTAGAAAGAAGAGGCTTTAATCCATTTAGAACAGGAAGAAGATAGATTCTCAGTCAACCACGATCGCCAGATCACGAAAATCTGTAATATAATGTGATTATAACTTCTGAGAGTTACAGAACCCAGTACGTAAGTAGAAAATAGATAAAATACGACACTTGACCCAATTTGACGTGTTGCAATATCCCAAGAAATAACATTTAAGTTTCGAATCATGCAAAACTTGATATGAGACAAATCAATCTGTTGATCTTCCACCCATAAGTTTTGAAAAACAGTGGCTGCGATACACCCAACGATATCCAGAAGCCTCTTCTATGTTGGACATTGGACATTCTACAGCAATTCACTCTGTGTACTTAAGTATTACAGTTAAATATATTCAATTTTGAAGAAATAAAAGTATGCCGGAACTGAACTGAATATTGTCGCTCAATTTAGTGATTTCTCTTGTTGATGAAAACACTTCAATGGACATTAAGTTGACTTAATTTGCCATGAAAAATGTTTGCGCAGTCAGTGATAAATTTGACGCTGTCATAAGCGCAGATAAAGGGAGTATTTATGTATGTCTAAAGTTGAAGAAAAAAACGAATGACGGAAATTTCACTTCAACTACTTACATACATCAGTCGTGTTTCAATGCTGCTGTTGATATTAAAATATCATTAACACTAGAATGCCCAAGGTAGTCATTTTGACTACAAAAAATATCTGACGTGACTTTTATTAATTTTTAAAGCTAAATGGAATAAATAAATTAAAAAAATTGTAAAACATTTTTTACCCCAATTTTGCAACATTTAAGGTAAATGCCCAAAAGTACTCATTTTGACTACCTATATACAATTTTCAGCAAATAAATAACTAGGGGATAAATAGACAAATATCTCTATCATCTTCAATTGCGAAATATGAAAATTTCAAATAATTGCACACATTTAGAAAAATAATATCATAGTAGGCTGTGACAATTCCCAAGTTTTCTAATTCAAAATTCACTCATAAAATTCATTCAAACATTACAAATTCCAAATGTCATTCCATTTTATCCCATTAATGTGTAAAGTACGCTATTTTATTTAAATGAATTTACTTTGTAAACCATAAAAAAATAAAAACTAAATGCTTGTTTAATCTCGTGTACATTTATTCATATTTGCTACTTAAAAACCAATACAATTAAAAAAAGTCTGTAAACAATAATGTAGTCAAAATGACTAAATATGGGCATTTTAGGTATGCCAGATTTTCGGGCATTCTAGTGTTAAATACAACAGCAAAAAATTATTTATATGTTGTGGATTTTTTAATCATATTTTTTTTTAGCTGCCCATGCAACGAGTGCAATTATAAGCAGTCGATGTAGTGTTAGGGGAGGACAGATAGTTCAGCGTCAGCAGCTGAGTTGAAAAGGTGGCAAATATGTATACAAGTATGTATGTGGGTATGGATTTTTAAAAGCTCTTAAGCTACAAAGAACGCCGACGGCAAAAAAACGTTAATCAGTCAAGCGCTGAGCTCATCAGCGGCAACAATTAATGGAGTGTGAAGACTTAAGTGCACAGAGCTCGCTACAAAATTTTTATGTACATATACACCAACAAGTAAAGTAAAGAACAATATTTCATTAAATGCTGGGTCGACTGGCGCGCAAATTAAGGAGCTCGAAAGCGATCAGAAGCCTTCAAAGCCAACAAATCACATTACAATTTCCATTT
This sequence comes from Melieria picta, assembly GCA_964056695.1. Lineage (NCBI taxonomy): Eukaryota > Metazoa > Arthropoda > Insecta > Diptera > Ulidiidae > Melieria > Melieria picta. The sequence continues at coordinate 125,576,807 of OZ057398.1, forward strand.
CAAAGTATACCAACGAAAACTTGGGCGGGTCTTTAGGGGCACGCAAAGTAGCCGAGAAAAAAGTAGAGAAAAAACCAAAAGAAAAAACGAGAAAAAATACAAAGTGAGCCAAACCAATAAGCGATAAAAATCAATCGACAGTTCAAATGAATGGATTAAGCGGTAATGTATTCTCGCAGCGAAACGGAAACGAAATAAATACTACGCACACACACACACGCATGCACAACAACACACTTTGGCGTGGGGACCTGGAGTGTGTGTACAACAACAACACGAGAGAGCACGACTGACGATTGTGGCAGCGTAAAATTTCATTACCCCACTTTGAGTGCCATGGCGATGGATTTGTATCTGTAGGGCAGCCGGGGCCGTTCAAGGTCACGTAAGGTTTTCACAGACAAAAGCCCCGAAATAATAGCACACAACAAACTTTTCCATAAATAAAAAAAGAAGAATGACGATAAAACAATTGCAACAACAACGAACAAACAGCATAAAGCAATGCAAATGAGGCAGTTGAGATGGACCGCAAGCAGCAGCTGTGAAATGCCGACCCCACCAAAGATGTACACAAGTGGTGAATACAACAGCAACAACAATAATAATAAATATGCAGCAACAATCAAGCGACTGCCACAGCAACCGGAATGCCATCAACCGATGCGGCGCAGTGCGAGGCGGTTGCGCGCAGTAGTGTCATAAACACAACAACAACAACAAAAAGTATGTACATATACATATATGCGCGCGTTTTTGGCAGTTGCATATACATATATCAGATAAAGGCAGCAACACTAGCGGCAATAACAACAACGGCTTAAGCAACAACAGCAGCAGCGACGACGACCTCAGCAATTGCGGCACAGCATGCGAACATTTCGAAAAGCACGCAGCAGCACTGAGATAAAGTAATGCGATAAAAATACGTCAGTCAGTTAGTTTGATATGTTTAGATTAAAACCACCACAACCACACAAAAACAAAAACAACCAGAACAACAATAATGTGTAAGATTTGTTGAAGGAGAAGTTTGCGGCAAACATGATGAACTGAAGATTACACTGCACCATTACCACAATTTATCAAGGCTTGCTAAATCTTTAGTTAATTAGAACTATTTAGTTATGTTGTTGCAGAGTCCATTATTACCAATTCAAATCCAAATTAAATTAATTTTCCAATAGATGACCTTAGCAATGTGTAATTTGCGTTTCATAAGGCGATTGGGTAACGTTTGGATGGCATTAAAAAGATAAGAATTCGTACTAAGAAAAACTTCTCAGACAGTTTTGTGACAAAGATGGACACCTGCGAGGAGTAAACAGGACATTTTTTCCCTTGTTCACTCCTCTCGGGAACATAGGGCCTCCACAAGACATTGTGTTGGTTATGTTAATTGGTTGTGCTTTTCTGCCAGGGTAGGTGAGTGCCCTAAGTGATGGGGCTGCCATCTATCGAGCCTCCGATGTTGTGAGCTACCGCTCATAGCGGCATGTGTTGTGTAAAGGAGGTGAGATAAGCTGGATGGTTGGGGACTTCGCTAAGATCGGTTTGGTGCGCTGTTTTTCGCTAGTGCCCGCTTCCCCTTACAGGCGTCGCTGGTGCACCGTGTAGCTGTACGAGGTGTTACAATTAAGAAATGAGACTGATTTTATTGCCGCGCTTGTGGCAAACCTGCGACCTTGAAATTCCCTTCCCCTTCCCCGGCATCCTTCCCCTCTCCGTTGATATATTTACCATCACTCTAGCTTGTTTAGTTCGCTTGCTGTGTCGTGTTGAGTAGACGTGTGTTGGTGGTGCTCGTCACGAAAATGGAGAAACGAAATCAAGAGCAACGCGTCGCGATAGCGTTGCGTTTTGATAGCTGTGGAATCGTCCACAAAGAATTTGTTCCATCGGGGCAAACCGTAAATCAAGTCTACTATCGCCAAGTACTCGAAAGATTGCGAAAACGAGTCAACAGGGTGCGCCCAGACATCGCTCGTAACTGGATCCTTCATCACGACAACGCGCCGTGCCACACCGCCCTCAGCGTGTCCCAGTATTTGGCCTCTAAAGGGATCGCCGTGTTGCAACAGCCGCCTTATTCGCCCGATATGTCACCCTGTGACTTTTTTTGTTCCCTAGAACAAAATCGGTGGTCAAAGGAACCCATTTTGAGTCGATTACGGACATCCAGGCGGCCGTGACGAGGGTACTCGCGGACATTCCAGTCGAAGCGTTCCAGAAATGTTACGAAGCATGGAAAACGCGCTGGAATCATTGTATAGCTGCCCAAGGGGACTACTTAGGGGATGGCAGAGTTGTAGAATAATTTTTAAATATACGGTTTTTATGGAATCAGTCTCATTACTTAATTGTCACACCTCGTATATTAGTTTTCTTTTACAGCCGAACAGCGCATGATTGCGCGTTATATTGCGTGAGAGTGAGTGGGGAAAGATCATCTGAGGGTCCAAATTTTTGAACTGGGGTATGTTGCTAGGCTAGGGAATATTTAGAGGGCAGGGAAAATTGGAAGAGTGCGGGACCATGCACCAGGTAGGAGTCAAACCCACCACCTCTGGGATGATAGGCTGAGAGGCTGTAAAAAACGACATATTTGTCTGTTTTTCTTCGATAAAGACGCCAATGCAAGTTAGACGGCTAAAATGTCATCCTTATACTGTAACAGCCAATCAGGCGACATTGCGGTTTGGTCAATTCAGTTCCAGTAACTTTAAAGGCCAATGCTCGAATGTGTCAATAAAATTATGGAAGTGGTTGTGTGCCATGGTGATGTAAGCAGTGTTTCGATTGCTCAGAGCAAAATATTGCACAAAACACAGTCTGGAAGCACTTGAATAACGCTGGATACTAACAGAAGCCCAACGTATTGGTGTCACACGAGTTAACTAAAAAAAACCTCATGGTCCGAATTTTCCTCTATGAATCAACACATTTCTAAAGTGGACGATGACTGGTGAAAAGTAAATCAGTTACAAGAACGTCAAGTGAAAACGTTTGCAGTCGCATAGCGATGAGTCGGCGGAAACAATGGCCGGCCGAAGCCAGGATTGACGGTCAGGAAGGTTTTCTGTGTATTTAGTTTGGCAGGGAATCATCTACTATGAGCTGCGTTCTTAGCGGCCAAACTCTTAATTTGGACCTGCACTATCAACAGTTGGAGAGCTTTGGCCAAGAGAAGATGAATTGTGTTCGATCAGGATAACGTCAGGTCCCGAGAAGAGACTGCTCAAAAAACAAAACAACAAATATTTTTTTGCAAAATTCATTCATTGTATGTAAAATAGTCTCCTTCTGCTTCGATACAACGTTTTGCAGCATCAATTAGTTCATCGAATGATTTTTTGAGGCCATCTCTATCCATCGTCTTCAAAATGTCGTTCGTTGCCTTTGGAATCGCTTCAACATGAGGATATGGTTGTTCTTTCATCGACAAATGCATTTTACCGAACAGATAGAAGTCACACGAAGCCAAGTCAGGTGAGTAGGCCGAGTAGTTGATGGTAAAAATTGAATTTTTGACCAAAAAACCGGTTACCAAGTTGAATCGATGAGACGATGCGTTATCGTGTAACAGGCGCCAGCTTTAATTTTCCTGGTATTGTGGCCTCACACGACAAATACGAGCCAGTAAAACGCCTCATAACATTACAACAACAAACACTCCATTAACAGTTTGGCAAGTTGGAAGAATTCTGTGTGAATAATGTCTTCCGAATCGTAGAAACAAATCAACATTGACTCTACTTTTCACATCTCAAGACGACTTTTTTTCGGTACCGGATCGTCGCGGTGCTTCCCTTCGACTTTTTGCCGCTTGGTTTCAGGATCATATTTAAAACACCACGTCTCGTCACCAGTAACAATCGAATATTTCAAGTTTGGATCCTTTTTTGACTCTCTAATGTGGTCCTTGCAATGTTGAGATCGCAGTGATTTTTCGTTTCCGAAGATGTAAATGGTCGGTGAGAATGCGATGAATTGAATTTTTGGACATATTCAATTCCATTTTCATATATTGCAATGACGATTTCGGCTCATTTTTGATGAATTCACGCACTTTTTTAATGTTACTTTGAGTAACCACAGTATTGGAAGATGGATGGATGGATGTTCGTGGTCCTTTATGTCTTCACGACTGTCCTAAAACCACTCATGTAGATATACTCTGGCACGAGATAAACAATCATTACCATAAATCTTAGTAAAAGTTTTACCAAGTTTAAAACAAAACTTAACATAGACTTTTTGTTCAAGGCTCATTCTTTGACCGATGCTATAAACATTCGAAAACTTTGCTTGTACTGAACTAAATGTAATGAAATTTTGACAGCATGTCAGTGAAGAATGGACCTTTCAAATGTACGAGTATATTTTACTTTTAAGCAATCTCGTTTTTCGGGAGACCGATCTTGTACATTGACAATGACCCGCCAAAAGGTTCGGTACCTCTGTTTGGGAGGTTCTCAAACATTCACATTTCAGTCTGCACCTGACACTAAGTGACTACCACCTGTTTCTGTCTATGGCGAATGATTTTGTTGGTGAAAAATTATCCTTAAGCGAAGCTCGTTAAAATCAACTGTCTCAGCTTTTTGCCAATAGAAACGAAGGTTTCTATGAGAGAGATAAAACTAAGTAAACGTTCAAAATGGCAACAAGCTATCAAACAAAACGGTGCATATTTCATCTAAATTGCACCATTCTGCTTATGCTAAATAAAGGCTTCAATTTAAAATAAAAAATATGTAAAATATAGGATTTCTTTTTACTACACCTTTTACTTATTCCTGACTTTTATCTTTGTATTAAATTTCTTAAAAACAAAAAGCATTTCACCAAACCTCATACGACAGTAACGAGCGCTGAAAGGAGCCGAAAGTGGAATTCGCCCGGCGCAAGTCAATTCTACTTGTGTGTTTAGGGATGTTAAGAAGCAGCAACGAGATAGGCCACTGAAATCTTTATGGCCATCTGGATGTAGACTACGAAGACATCAGCAGTCATGGCAGCGGCAAAAAACAAATGTGGCGCGTGCAGCAACAATAAAGACGAGCAATATAAAAATGCTACAAGAATTCAATTTTGACGGTCCAAGGCAAAAAAGCTACAACGCAGCGTACACGCGCTGTCAGTGGATACAAAGCCGCGCGTACATGAACAGCTGAACGCATGAAACGGAAGCCGGCGGAAGCGTGAGCGCGTCCGTTTCACACACTCGCCAGTGCTGGCGGCTCTCAGAATTTGCGGCCATTTTTGGAGTGAGTTTATTTTCATTTATTTTTCTTGGTCGTAGAGGTTGCAGCGGTCATCAGGATGATCAGGAAACCGAAACGACTGCATGGATATAACCGCAGCGAAAGTAACCGAAATAAAAATGTGCGAAAATTGCGTTCGCTGGCAAACAGTGGCAGGAATCATCAACATAATCAGGCTCGACAAACCAGCAAAAATGAAATGAATGAATGAAAGAAAGGCAGAATGGTGCCTCATTGTTTTAGTTTATGCACTCAATTTCATTTGCGTAATGAACTCCGGCGCGCAAATGCCGCAAGCCAGCAATGAGAGCAAACGGCAAACAGCAGGACACCAGACAGGCATCGAGCATTCGAGCGCACCGCAGTGGATGCGAAAAGTCGCAGCGGCGGCGAAATACCGCCAATAAAATGTATTATTGATACAATCATTTGCTGCCGAATGGCTCCTCTGAATAATAAAAACTACCGCCCGGCGCTGGCGCTGGTACACGGATGCCGAGTGCCTCTGGAGAGTACAACGCTCGCGTAATGAGCAGCGCAATGAATAAATATACTTCGAGTGTCGGCTGAACGCACTCGGCAACTTGACTATGACCCGCTTTCTTGTGCATATTGAACGCTATTCGAAGGATATTTGAGCACAGCTAAATCAGAATTACGCAAACTGCCACTGATGAGTTGCACATTACGTCCGATGGGAAATGGGAAAGAGAAAAAAAGAAGAGTGCAAGTTGTTTAATTATATTTGGAATAAATGGAGAATAAATTTGCGAACAGATGAGATGAAGAACTACAACTTCAAACATCCGAATAATTTGGTTTCTTTAGGACTATGGGTAAGGGAAACACATTCGAGCAAGAAGCCCGCCAAGTAGATACCAACATTCCTACCGGAGTGGAAAATCTTGTGACTCAGCTTTTCAAGATCTGGTATGCAAGACTGAAGAAGCAGATATTGAAGGTGTTTTTGCCAATGCAACATGGGGTTAAATGAGATCTTAATAAGATGAATATGTTTCATGCTCTCTCAGAGATTGCTAACCGCTGGTGATAACGACGACGATTCGGTCAGAGGCAGAGGTCGAACGAGGATACCGCCAAGATGGTGTCCTTTATCCCTTGCTGTGGTGCTTCGTTGTCGACTTTCTGCTAAACGAGATGCAGAACCTTTGAATTCATATCCTAACATACACAGACGATGTCTGTGCACTAACATCAGGACGATCCCTTGGGACAACTTGCATAAAAATGCAAAAACTCCTGGATAAGATTTATTTATTTATTTATTTATTTATTTATTTAGCCAATGAACATTTAGATCTTACTGACTATAGGATACAATAAAAGAACACAAGTATAATAGCTTCAACTTAACCTAGTCAATATTAAACTTAACAATGTCCCTTTGGGAAGCGAAATGTCAAAGTCGGTTACACTATTTAGTTCCGCAAGGGCTCTACTCAGAGGCGCATTCCTCGCATAGTTCGACCTGTAAAGGCTGAGGTAGAAAGTCCCTATGTGCCGTAGGTTACGTACAGGGACATTGAAAGCCACTTTACTCAAAAGGGGCGGGCAATTAATAGACCCCTTTAATAACCCAACAATGAAGGAGCACGCAAGATAGGTTCGCCTAGCGTTTAGACTTAATAAGTTTATAAGGCGACAGCGGGAAAGATATGAAGGCAACGGTTCGGTAAAGTTCAGCGACCTTAGGGCGAACCGCATAAAAACCTTTTGGATGCGCTCAATGCGATTAATGTGAGTCATTTGATATGGCCTCCATATAAACGAAGCATATTCCAGCCTTGATCTGACGAAAGCCGTGAACAACAGTTTAAACGTATAAGGGTCAGAGAATGACGTACTGTTCCGACGAACGAACCCCAACATGGCATATGATTTGGCAATAATGAAATCGATATGGCTAGAGAAACAAAGTTTTGTGTCGAAGAACACACCTAAATCTTTGATTTCTTGGACTGACTGCAACAGTGTGCCCGACAGGGAGTAGGACAAGTGCAAAGGGCTGTGTTTCCTAGAAAAAGATACATGAAAACACTTACTAATATTTAAGAAAAGGTTATTTCTCGTACACCACGACTGTACTCTATCTAGGTCAGCCTGGAGTGCCAGGGAGTCAGCCACATTATTAATCGTAGCATAAATCTTCAGATCATCCGCATATAGAAGAAATTTTGCAAACGAAAAGCAGGAGCCAATGTCATTAATAAATAAAACAAACAACAGAGGACCAAGTATGCTACCTTGAGGAACGCCGGAGGTAGCAACAAACGGCTGAGAAAGGTGATTATCAACAGCCACAACACACTGTCTGTTGGAAAGGTATGATTTCACCCAATCAAGAAATGATGAGTGAAAGCCCATACAATTTAATTTAGATATCAGAATTGAATGACAAACTCTGTCGAACGCTTTAGCAAAATCTGTGTAGATAGTATCTACTTGACTCCCTTCTTGGAAAGCAGACAGACAATCTTCAACAAAAATCGCGAGATTGGAAACAGTAGATCTGCCCCTAACAAAACCGTGTTGGTTTTGACAAATTGCATTATTGACACAAAACATCAGTTTTTCATTGACTATGCATTCAAAAAGTTTAGACACCGACGTGAGTTTCGAGATGGGTCTGTAATTTGCGATATCATTCTTATTGCCACTCTTAAATATTGGAGTTATTGATGCTTTTTTCCAATCATCTATAAAAATACCGGACGAAAGGGATTTGTTAAAGATCAATAGGAGTGGCTCAACAAGAGAGCTGCAATTCTTCAAGAGTACAGCGGAGAGCCCATCTGGATCCGTATGCATTGAAAATTTAAGATTGTTGATGCCCTTTTTGACATCGTCGGCAGTTAAGGTCAACGACCCAAAGGTAAATAAGGAGTCAGGACTGAAAGTGTCAGCCAAAACAGCGTTTCCATCTGTGACAAAATTTGAGCTGAAGAACTGTGCGAATAAGTTAGCGGCATCATCCGCGGATTCGGCGACTTTGTTCTTGAAAAAAACCGAGGACGGTATATCGGAGACCGATTTTTTAGATTTAATAAAATTCCAAAAGAGTTTTGGATTACTTTTGATGCCAACTTCATAATTACGAATGTAACTGTTGTACAGCGACTTCGCCAACTTGTTGTAACTTCTAAGATGTGATTGATAGTGGCTAAAGTAGAAGGGACACTTAGTTGCCTTGAACTTTTTATAATATTTATTCCTCAAATTTTTCAGTTTCTTAAGTTCCTTTGTAACCCACGGCAGTTTATGAACTTTCCCAGGGAAGATAGGGATCGACTTCAGGCAAAGGTCAAACACTAGAGATTTAAAGGTAACAAGTAGCAACGTCGCCACTGGACAGAATTTCCTCCCAATGCACGTCTAGGAACAAATTGTTCAATGCACAGATTGATGAGTGGTGTACTGGGCAGGATCTCTGCCGGCAGTTGGAAGGTACCTTTCGGTACTGAATGGTGTGACTCTTAATGTGTACACTTAAATGAAATATCTGTAATTCTATATAGGAAACTAACGTGGAAGACGCATGTCTTAACAAATGTAAACCGAGCGTTGAAGGTTTTTCAACAGTGCTACCGAGATTTTGGCAAGGCTTGGGGCCGGCCTCGATAGTCCAGCGGGTAGCGTGCTGGCTTCTCATACCAGAGGTCCAAGGTTCGATTCCTAGCTTGGGCTTGTGAGGCGCTCGTCTCCTTCTATCGCTTTCCACACGAAGCCGATGATAATTTGAAGAACCACACAAGTGCGCTCTTGGCAGTCAATGGCAAACCAGAGGGTCCTAGGTTCGATTCCCAGCTCGGGCTGGTGAAACACGCGTCTACTTCCATCGCTATTCAGATGAAGGAGATGAGAATACGAACTATGGCTAAATCCACAGTTTTGGCTCTGAACAGACTACAAAGAAGCGGATGTACATATATGCATAATGGATGAGATGCCCTGAATGACATCTTTGGCTTGCTTTCTCTCGATCTAAAAGTTCAACAGGAAGCAAGGAAAGCGACATGTCGGCTATCGGTCGTAGAAATCTACGTGCAGAGTGACACGATGAAAGGAACTCGGCTCACAGAGAAGTCATCAAAAGATTGTCAGGGCCATATCCTGTAGTATCCTTTGGGAGAAATTTCGAAATCAGGTTCCCGAAGCGCGCACAATGATATAATCCGGAGTCCCATACTAGGGGATCTGACGGACATTTTCTTCACTGATGGTTCCAAGACCAATAGAGGTACTAAAGCTGGATGGCACCTTAACGAATGTGTCAACTGTTACAATTCTTTAGGAGGGCTGGCAACTGTCTTGCAGTCGGAGGTCTTCGCCTTTCTGAAGGTAACGGAATGGATAATCGAGAAGAAATGGCGCTGGAAACCTATAGAGTCTGTAGTGACAGGGCCTTAAGGGCAGCCTCTTAAGGCTCTGGAGAACGCGTAACTAGTAACTTCAAAGATTGTCCAAGAATGATGTAAGATAAAGCTTCGGTCGCGCGACATAATAAGTTACAACATATCTGGGTTCCTGGGCCCTGTGGTGTTCAAGGTTTCGCTACCTTAAACACCACAGTGTCGCCGATAAATTGGCTAGCTGTGGATCAGGGTGGAAACAGAACCAATGATCGGCATCAGTTTTGCAGGTACCCTGGACTTTATCAAATCTTGTGTAAATAGCTTACATAGGGAACGTTGGTCTAGCTAGGGAAATTGTGGGACTGCCAAGTGTTTTGTGTTAAGCTCGAACAGAAAGGCAGGTGCCTTCCTTCTGAGTTTAGAGAGGAAAGATCTTCGCCGGTTGGTCGGACTAATTACAGGACACAATCCATGGGCATCATCGAGGATCCAACTCTCATATCTTGTCTGTAGGAGGTAGACAGCACAGAGCATTTTCTCTGTGTATGTCCCACCTTTGCCAGAACGATATTGCTTATTTTGTGCGATCTCTTGAGATTCATTAAAGAATCCAGGAAATGTACGCTGGAGGACGTGTAGCCCCCTTCCCTTCACTATCACTTTCTTTCCTTCTTGTAACCCCCTATTAATTCCCCCTATCACACGGTTTCTTCTTGGGCCTCTAGTATAATGGGCTACCTAGCCTTAACGCTGGCGAAATTGAACCTTGTAGGGTTCAATTTTCTCGGATCCCTTGCTATCCATTCATTCATCCATGGGTATGAACGTGCAGTGAATCTGTAAGCCGATGATGTGATCATATTTTTTCATGTTTAATCATTTCTTTGGCATATGAGGAGAACACTACAACATCTTTCAGCTGTGCGTGCCATTATTCAATTTCACAATTATGTTTTATAATGCTCGAATATCTTTATCCAACAACAACAACAACAACAACAACAATGCAAAAAAGACATCTCAAAAATGTGCCAACGCACTCGACGTTGCAGGCAAATGTGAATAAATAAAATGTCAATCATACGCCATGACTTGCCACTTTGAGCGCTCGCAGATGCACACTCTCACAGTTTCGCATCATTCAGACCGCGACGCAAGGCTGGCTGGCTGGCTGTCTGACGGGCCTAGCGAATGAATGGATGTGCAAAAGCATGGAACATGTGCTTAGGCGCAGGCGGTTTTGGCCGATGAATGAAACACGTACAGATTATGTGATTAAATCAAATTAATGCCCCAAAAGCCGACATTATAAATCTTTGCATTAACAACTCACGCAACAACGCACACCGAAAAGCAACCAAGGAGCAAAGCCGCACTGCGGCAACAAACAGCGCAGCTGGTAACCGATCATGGAAAGTGCGTGACAGTGATGCGACGTTGTGCTGCGGTTCTAAGCGAGTGTACAATACAAATACACTCACACGCACACACACGCAATAATCCATTCAACTCAGCGTCTTTTGGATCTTAGGGTTTCAGTTTAACCCTCCATTACTATCGTCTATTTCACTAACGCCATTACTATCGTGGGTGTAATCTACCCTACAACGTTTTATTATCCGTTTTACTTATCCATGGAGGTAAAATAAACAAAAACCAAATTTTTTCATAATCAGAAAATCAATAATAATAATTGACTGGCACGACAGCCCGCTTGCGCGAGACTAAGGCCTAGCTTCTCGCAACCACCCGTGTTGTGCGTGTGAATTTGTACGCGGGGGGACGGGACCTACAGTTTTATGCCGGTTCCGAACGGCAGGTTGGGAGCTCTTTCATAAGCAACTTTTACTCTCAGAGGTTTGCCATTTCCAGCTGAGAGGACAGCCACCGAAAGAGAAAACGAGTTTTCCCGTTATTTTTTTTAGGTATTATTACAGGAGTATTTGAACCTGAGGTTGCTGCCTTCGACTCGCGGTCCAACGCACTAACCAACTGAGCCACGGAGGCTGCCGTGAACAGAACAGAACATCATAACATGTAAAAACAAAAATAAATTGTATAATTTTGTTAATTCATTTATTTAATAAAAACATTTGTTTATGTACACTTCATTTAAAAAAAAAAGAAAGATGAAATAAAATGTTGCATTGGAAAAATGGCCACAACTTGCATAATATTTAAGATATGCTTCTTGGGCTTTTAACTTTAAACTAAACTTTATCCTTGAATATCCTTGGAAATTTGCAATAGTTTTTTTTTTAATATATCTTAAGGACTAATATGTACACACTATATCCTTGAATTTCGTCCTTCTAACTTTATTAGTTTAAGATATAACAAATTTAATGTTATACAAATTTTGTTACTTATCCTAGAGCATAATTTTTAAGGATTTTCTACTAAGTAAATGGTCTATACGTTATTTAAAAAAATTTTCGCCAAAAAGTAAATAAAAATATATAAATGTATTTTATAAAAAATACAACTTCATTACTAACAATCGGTGTTAAGCATCCAGCAATTTTATAACGCCACTACTATCGTGGGGTGTAACACACCCAGTGACTTTTTAAAACAATTGTATAAAAGCATCAGCTTTATTTATGCAACTGCAATGTACTCTAAAACCCTCAGATGTGGATTACATTATAACTTTATTTTGGTTTTGGTTAAAAAATCTATATTTTACTAAGAAATTGAACTCACAGGGTGGATTCCACCCTGACGATAGTAATGGAGGGTTAAGTTAATGAAACAACATGTTTTTGTTATTCACGTTTAAAAATTAAGGATAGGCTCAATTTCGAAAAAAGAAAGACAGCCAGAAAAAACAAAAACATGCTGAAGCATTTTTTTTGGAGAGTAGACTTTCCCTTGAATCAGCGGTTTGAAGCGGTTTGAAGCGAACGCGTTATAGATAAACGAAAATCTGCAAAGCGCCGTGTTGAATAGAATGCGAGTGCTTCTTCTTATTTTGCGCACTCATGAGAATTAAAAGCATAAACTATACAAGCTCAAGCAATCACGCCAAAGTGCCTTTAATCTGCGCATCGAATCCAAAGCGTGCGACACACATACGCACACACACACACACGCACGCAAAGGACAATAGCGCTACCTGTGACAACGGCAACAACAAATGTGGTGGTAGTAGCGCAAAAAACCACAGCAGCAGCTGGCAGAAGAGTGAAGCGAAGCAGCACAAAGCACAGCAGCGTGTCACTTGCTAAAACTGGAGGATTTGAACGGGGTGGGGCGGGGGGGCCTACACAGGGGACGAGATGACGCACGGTTACTGGTGAGTGACTGAGGCAGGTGTGCTGTGATTCTCCCTCCGCGTCCACCTGAAGGTGACAATGCAGACCCGAGAATGAGGCCAATCATCTGCGCGCTAATGCAAAGGTGATATGCGTTAGTGTCTGTGTGTGTGTGTGCGTGTGTGTGTTGGTGAGTGAGTGTGTAGAAATGCGTGCAAGAAATTCCAAAGAAAAACACACATCTGTAGTTGAGGGAATTAGCGTAGCGCACAAAATAAAATACAACAAATAAAAACGTACAAAACAATGGTAAGGAAAAAGTAAACTTTCGACATGCTGGAAATCACAATGGAAATAAAATTATGTCGACGTGTGCATGTAACGGTATATTTATGTAGCTATTGACAAAATTGACATACAGCATGTTTAAGCAATAAATGAAGATTACAGGGGTTTGGTTGTTTGTCAAATGTCTCTGCTCTGCCAAATGGAAATATATCAATAAGATTTGTTTTCGCTCAGGTAAGTGATTTCACTGAGTCAGTTTGGACTTGCAATAAAACTGATTCAATATTTTTCGGTGCGATAGAATTTCAAAGAATTATTTTTGACATAAAATTACGAAATTTTTCAAATAGTCAAATAGTATGGAAAATTAAATTTCAAATCAATGAAATTGTTTGAGTGTTTCGTTTACTAACAAAAGTGACTATTTTCTTTTTTTTTATTTATTTATTTAATTTTTTTTTTTCGGTGTAAAAACTGTTTTAACCCTTTCGCTACAAGTTTTTACTGTGGAAAGTTAAAATTTTAAAATTTACGTCTTAGGCTTCTATGTGGTTATATTAGCAACATTCCATAAGAAATTTTTGAATTTTTATACTCGGACCCTGTATTTTAGAGTGTTTTTCTATGAGAGCAACCACATTGTTGTGGCTGTAATAATTACTTAAACATAAAACTTTTTACGCATAACGAAAATTTGATTATTTCTTCATTTACTTCAGCCAAAATTAAAATAAAAGCAAAGTATCTAAGCGAAAGAAAACTTCAAATTGAAAAGTTCTATAATTTTTCCTGCTTCTTCTTCCTTTACTATGTCAAGATATACCATTAAAAAAACGTGTATACTTCTCTTCTTTAAACTTAAATATTCAGTTTATTAATTTCATATTTTTCCTAAAACTTCAAACTATTCTAAAGACCAACAAAAAATGTGTTCTTGCAACCATAGAGGATGCAGACGTCCACAAAGTAGCATGTTGCCATATGGCAACAAAATAGCGAAAGGGTTAAAGGAGGAAAGAAGAAAAAATTTGGAACAAATATGTTCAGCATTTCAAGATTCCGAGTGAATTCACAGACTTTTGCGTAATTATTCCAAGCTCTCGTTTGTTGATCATATAAATTTTATTATATTTTATATTTTATTATGGTCCGACGACAACACGCTTCAGCTTCTATACACTTCTTTTGTCTGAAATCCACATCTCTTACTGTAACTTAAAAATAAACTGAAAGCATTCAAAATATTTATTGAATTTTGGTGCCCGTTCTCTAAAGTTTTTCGTTCCCATTCCTCCGTACATCTCGCTATGCTCTTTCACAAACCTTTACTTCCCCAGTCATAAGTCAAGGCAGAAGAACTATCTGACTGACTTAAACTTGATCTGACTTTGTTGTTGGTCCATGATGTTATGAGTGGACAGGGGCGTAGCCAAGGGGGGGGGGGGGGTTTAGGGTGTCAGAACCCCCCCCATGGCCTATAATTATTAAAAATTTGTACTCACTATGCATGGTATGTACGTTCCTATATTAGCAGAAAGGTCTTTTCACCTTTAAACATTTGAAAGAATAACAAAAAATTTTGTTGGTGAAAACGATATGATTGTTTTAAATAGTCCCCTTCAGGCTCAGTAAAGCTATTTGCATGATCTAAAAGCATGTCCAATGAGTGTTTTAGATCGTCGGCTGGAATGTCCTTCAGGATGTCGGTGCAAGCCTTTTGGATGGCTTCTACGTCCTCAAAACGCCTTTGTTTAATCGGTAAATGCATTTTTTTGAAAAGGTGAAAGACGCACGATGCCGCATCAGGTGAAAACGAGGAGTGGTTGATGGTTAAAATTCAACTTTTAGTCAAAAATCAGTCACAAGTGTATATCGATGAGATGGCGTCTTTCGATAGCCAAAAGTTCAGGTAAATGCGATACGGAAGCGCCTGGGACCACCCGTGTGGGTATACCACATACATACCACATACAAAATAACAAAAATAACAAATAAAGCATGACTAATATTTCCAAAAAAATTTATTTTATGTTATTGAAAACTACTGTCGAATATGTTCTGTAAGTCGAAATCATAACTACTTTGGATAAACACTCTGGCGGATATTGAACATGAATATTAAAAAGATCACCCGGGTGAGTATAAGGAAAGCGAAGGTTAAATCCAATTTCAAGTCGATTTTGGCTGATCTATGATGAACTACCGTCAAGTTTTGATGGAATCTGCGCTGATTGCGGGTTTCAGTTGGCTAACACGTTGGTCATCATTTATGTCCGACAATCGTTTTTAAATCGCGTGTACCACTCATGAACTCTGCCACGGGATAAGCGATCATAACTTGGTCCATCAATTGAAATGTTTCGCTTAAAGTTCTACCAACTTTAAAACAAAACTTAATATTTGCTTTTTGCAAATTAGCATCGAATTTTTGTACCAGTGACAAAACATACTCTTACTTCGAACAAAATTTCATGAAATTTTAATTTCACTAAGTCACATATGGGTGGCACCACCACAAAATGCCCTCTTTGAAAAGTGCAGTTTACTTTAAAAAGCATGTAAAGGGTTTTTTAATAGCCTTCGGATTTAATTTAAAAAACAAACACATAAAATTTATTTAATATTTAATTTGTGGGTCCGATTTTGGCATACTCTCTCCAACATATCGGTCGGTATCTCACGAATAAATTCTTCAATATTGGCTTCTAAGCGTCAACCGTTACGGGCTTGTCGCTATAGACATGAGCCTTAACATAGCCCCACAAAAAATAGTCTAAACGCGTTAAATCGCACGATCTAGGCGGCCAATTGACCGGCCCCAAACGTGAACAGTTTCACCGAACTCGCCTCTCCATTGGGCCATTGTTTCGCGTGCTGTGTGGCGGATACAGCTGCGATATTTTCCTCTGTCTGCACTCTACGTATGCGTGTTGGTGGTTTAATGTCCAATAATGTAAATTTTAGCGAAATTTAGTCACACAATTCCGAATAGCCGCCTCAGAAGGTCGCACAAACTGACCATAAAATGGAAGAAGTGCACAATGCACTTTCTTAACCGAGCATGAATTTTGATAGTAACATTCAATAATCTGCAAGCGTTTTTCGTTTGTAAGTCGATTCATGGTTAAATTATAGACCAAACTGAACATGTTTGACAGTAACATGTTACACGAAAACAGCTAAGCTGCCAAAAACAGTGTTGCCAAAAAAAAGTTGCTAAAAAATCACCCTTTAATATTAAATTGGCAAACAAATTTTCAAAACCCCCCCCATGACCAAGTTCTGGCTACGCCCCTGTGAGTGGATTTCTTGATTGTTCTCACCTTCTGAGTTTAATTAACTTAAACGCTTCCTCTCGTCTCCTCTGCACAGTGATTTGTTCCATAGGCAAAATTAAAAAAAGTGATAGTCTCAGAATATAACGATTTTGATGTCATTTGAAAGGTAAAATTCCAACTAAGATAACCCCAAAAAATCTGTGCAAAAAATTGATAAAAGTGTGTGCAAAAGCTGCTCAAAGTTGGAACTTTGCACATATTTTCTGTTTTTTAGTCTATTGAGGAAAAAAATCGTCAAAATATATGGTTAGCAAAAAGTTGCTCAAACTTTCAATATATATTAAGAATTGTAGTGGCCATTTTTGCTTTTAATGTTTTCTCAAAATTTGTAAGGCTTCTACTTCACATTTCATTTAAAATATTTTTCTAAATTAAAAACCTGAAAATTGGCAAAACTTTGAGGAAACTATCCATGAAGTATGTGAAACTATGTTCCAGGATTTTTTTGTAGTTTAAGAAGCATTCTTTCCTTATCGAATAATGTAAACAAAAATGTCTTTCAAAATTAAAAACCTGAAATTTGGCAAAACTTAGAGGAAAATATCCATGAAGTATGTGAAAGTATGTTCCTGGATTTTTTAAGAAGCATTCTTTCTTTGTCGAATAATGTAAACACATTCTCCGATATCTTCCGATTTCAGAAAATATTTCAATTTGAAAAGCGGTCTGAACACCTATTTCTCGACAAAAATATTTCATTCATCCCTGAAAGTATGCAATCAACATGAAAAATTAAAACTGCACAAATGCAAAACATGCAACTATTATTTCATTTTTATTGCAAAACTAAAGGGTCCTAATATAATTTCTGTTACTCTTTGCACTAATCAATGTTGACGTAACTGATCAAATGTAAAATCTGAAAAATCTAGCCAACACACTTGGTGCTATAACTTACCAAAAATGACGACCATAATTAACTAGAATACCAAATTTTATTAAGAACAGACCACGCCTTCTAGTTTTGTCTCACGGTTGTATGGAGTCGAATCACTGTGCTACGTCACTGTCAGTCAGTCAAGCTAGTCTCGTTCACTGAATCATTCATCAACTTATTATATTTCTGCAACATGTGAAAGTAAAGAAATAAATTATTTTTACAGTTTACTGATGACTGGCGGTGCAATCGGCATTCAGACAACAAATTACCATAAATTTGTGCATTTGCAAAGCTACACAAAAATACGCGAAAAAGTCAACAACAAATAAACAAACAAAACAAATCATGCATTGTCTGGTTTGTGACATTTCGATGCCTCCGACGGTCGGAGGCCCCGTGCCCAGTTGACATTTCGACTGAATGATAAATGTGTGTACGCGCTTCAATTGTTGCTGCTTTACTATGGTCGAAGCTGTGCTTCAGTTTCATCTTGTTGTTGTTGTTGCTATGAACAGTCGAACGATTCGTTGACCGAAGGTAGAATGCAGAACGAATTATGCAAATAATTTTTCATATTACTGTCGCTTTGTTATATGTTGTCGAAGCTAGCACTGGCATTGTTGTTGTTGTTGCTATTATTGCGCTGTTTGCACAGTGGCAACAAAGCCATCATCTTCAACATCATCATCAACATAATCATAATCATTATCGTAATCGCCATCATGGGCATTGTTATTGTTCACACAATTGTTGTGCGTTTGTTGTCGTTGTTGTTGTTGTTGGCGCTGCTGTTCATTGCACCCGTGGTTGCTTGATTGATTGCCGAGATTAATGATGTTTGGCACGACGTGGCGCGCATTTGCCATGCAAGATTAACTACAATTTTATGCTAAAAAGGGCAAAGGTGTTGCACGTCCGACTTGGCGGGCGCTTAGCTTAAAAACAAAAAAAATACGAAAACAATGACAGAAAATTTGTCTTTTTGCAATAATTTGTACAAGATGTTGTTGTTGTTGTTGTTGTGTGCAGCAAAGTGATTGTGACAATTGGCTGCTTTGTTGACAAGAACAAAAAAAAGTTGCTTGCAGGCAACGTCTGGCAGTGGACTCCACCACTACAACTGACATTGTTCTCGGGTGTGTGTGTGTGTGTGTTTGCGTGGCTGCTGTGTCTGGTTCTTTTGTGTTTCATTACCGCGCTTATCGACCGTAAGCTCGCAATATTATCTGCCATGCAATTTCTCGTTGCAAATGCTGTGTATTTTTTTCATTTTTTTTGTTTGAACGCGCTTTTGAACGCCTTATTGCCTATTTTATGATTGGCTGCTTTCGCGCATTTATTGTTTCATTTGGAGATAAAAAAATTTATTGTTGTACAGTTACGGGCGATTGTTGTAGCATTCGACTGTAATTTTTTATCTATAAATTGTTGTCAAGTTAGTGGCGCGTAAAAGCAGCGCGATTACGCTCGCAGCACAAAAGGTTACGCATACGCCATGGTGGACCATGTGGGCGTATGAGCAACATTGAGAAAGAACAAGTATTTAGTGGAAGTGAATTCAAATAATGACTTAAATCATTTCCAAGCCATTTCTTGGAGCAATTAAGTGCTGCAATTGACAATTAACTACTTCAAGCTGAACAAATTCCCAATGCTCAGCAAAAACTTGCTGCGTATGACAACTTTTCAAGATTTCATACGTATTTAACCCTTTCGACCCCAAAGTTGCCTGAGAGCAACTTCACCTTAATTTAATTTAAGTAGGCACCAACAAGTTAATATTTTAAGAAGTGAATTCAAAGCAAATTACAAATAATTTCTAAATTTGCCCAAAATAATTTCCAATAATTTGCAGCGATATCAGGGAAAGTGTGTGCTCTAATTGAAGTCTACGAATTGGGCGCGTTTGATCAAGACCCGGTTTCTTTAATAATGGTTAAATAAAATCAAAAAGTGATAATTTTGTATTTTTCCATAAATATTAAATAATTTTTCTGTAATTAAAAATATTGATACAAAATTTATTTAACCCGTTTTAAGCTAAAATTGTTCAAAAGTAAACTAGCTCTAGAACTCTAACAAAGAGGCGTGGTGACTTCAAATGTCGTGTGAACACTTCTTAGGTTTCATAATTTAAAAAGTTATATCGAGACACAGGGTAAAATTCGGGGTCGAAAGGGTTAATAACTGCAACACTCCAGAGGCCAACTTTTTCGCTTCTTCTCAGCTTTGTGTTGCTTCAAAAATGTGCAAATTTATGCACATAAATGCATTTATGTGTTCGTTTGTGTGTGTGTTGCATTGCACAGTTTGAGCGCTGTTGTCTGAATGTCAACAACAACAACGATTGCGCCAACGCAAATCTATTGCAAGAGGCAAATGTCAGCGCGAGCAAATATCAACAAAAGCATAAATTGCCAACAATGGCGCAGTGTCAAGCAAGCGAAGCGCACGAGAAATCCCCAAATGATGAGAAATTCTATTTTAAAATTCAAATGTGAACAACGACAGCAACAACGACAACAATGCCAACGCTATAAACAATGGCAATAGCGAAAAAAAAATTGAACGCGTGAGTGACAACAGCAGAGCAGAGAAACCAAAGCGACTCAGCGAAGCGCGCAAACCCGGCAAACATCAAATCAATTGCAGACATTGCTGCTGCTGTTGCCGGCACAAAACACACATACACACACATAAACATACACGCGAAAGCGTTGTGGGAATACGACAACCGGCTGCTGGCATCGAGCGACTCGCGAGCTGAGCTGTTGTTGCTGCAATGCCGTAAATTGCGCACAGAAAACTCTTATAAATTTATGTGTAAAATAATGAAAATTGTGGAAAAATATGCATTGAGACACAATTAAATGTGGAATAAAGTTGTGTGAAATATGGAAATTCTTGTAAGTAGCAGTCGTAATTGAAAAATTACGATTTTATGGAATTAATTTGGCCAAATTAGTACACAATTTTTGAAAACAACAAACATAAAACAACGAATTGCACATTTGTTTATTGCCAGTTAAGCTACACTCAGCTTAATGACCCAATTCAAGCATTACAAATACAAGCACAACCTACAGTAATGGCAACAAGGCGCACAAGTAGCTGCTCAATGCGCCGAAATATGTACAAATAGATTTACGAGTGCGTAGAGCAATTTCGTGTCGCTGCGCAGTTTGATCCTTGGCGATAGTGGCGGACGAGCTGAGGGGGTGGCAAGTCAGCTATAATTTATGGCAGCGCGAAATTTCGTTTCGCTTCTTACTGCCAAACATTCAAAGTTTCAACTTTCACTACGAATACTGAGGGCGACGGCACGGTTTATTACACAATTACTCATACGCCCCGTAAGGCGCTGACCAAAGCGCTCGCTTAAACGACGCGTCCAATATCAACGCAAAAGTTCACTTTACTTACGAAGGGCGCATAGTTATGGCCACTATCTGCCACACTTAATTCGGACAACACTTTTGCTTGACGGCGCACAGTGGCTCAATTTGTCATTTCAGGTTGCGAAATTAATAACTTCTGAACGAAGAGATAATTCGAAAATTTTTTTTGCTGTTGATTAGAATTTTCAATTTTTCAATTTCAATTTTGTCAATTTTTTTTGGACAAAAACAATGCTAAAGTTTTATTATGACTGTATTTGATGGGTAGCACATTGGGTGGGGTGGGAATACTGTTTTTTATTCTTTTAACACGACCCGGGCTTGCAGGTAAAACTGCTTCCACTATAACGCCATTTCATTTTCTTCTGATCCTTATTTTATTTTATGATCAAAGCTTCTGATAGGTGGGTGGTAGCTATTGTTTCCGTTGCCTCCATAAGCTTCCTTTTTTATTAAATGACGCACAGTCCTGAATTGACTTTTTCGGCCTTCCTTTTGCCGCCTTTGATGTCGATGGTTGGTCATCGCTTATGCTACATATGCATCTCCTGCATCGAAGTAAATTGTTTTTCAAACCACTCCTCATTATTCTGGACAAAATTAAATTTGGTACGGTTTGCCGCAATCCATTTCAACTTTGTAGTGCGATAAGTCCTGGATATCTTCTCTTTAGTCGTAGATATGTTGGCTGCAGGCAAACTTCCTTCGACGTAACCAATTTCTTTAGTGACAGCCAGAACAAAGTTCTCCTTTGTCTTCGAAATAGAAAATATTTCAAACAGCTTCGAATTTTTCAAAAACATCTTTGTGCTTCTTCTTCGGTTTAGTTGCACTGGCGTAGTTGAAGTGTTGTCTAGTTCAAAATAAATTCGAAACTAACTTTGTTGATCCAAACTCCTTTAAATATTAATATGATTTGTATATGCATTCAAATACAAAACACTACGGGATTGGGATTTTTGAACATGTGGAGTTTTTAAGATTGCAGACACATGAACTCATATGTAGATATGATCATTAAACAATAAATCTGCTTTTTGTTTTTCAAAGACTAATGGCGACTTTTGACTTTGGCGAAAAGTCAGTCTTTTGCTCAAATTAAAAAAAATTGTATGCAGAAGTGGACTGCCAGACACAGTGTTAGTATTTTGTTAAAAACAAAAACATTACATCAAAGGGTACATGATAGCTGATTGCCGGAAATGAAAGCCAACTTGTTTTTCGTACGTGCGAACTGCGCATCCAGCAAAAGTACTCTTTACTTCGAGCTTACAGCAATATACGCCAAAAAAAAGTCGACTTACTATGGAGTTGCAAGCTTGTATCACATCCTAAATGAAGCCAAAATCCAAATTTGCATGCCCTGGCAACGATTATAATCGCGTGTAAGTGATTCACTATCAAAATCTTGACGAACTTGTTCGAACGCACGCACCCGAAAGCACAAAATTGCGCGAGGTGGCCACAGAAAAATTGCTGTAAAATCCAGTCGGGCAAAATCGGGCACCCGATCTCTTCAGGGCAGTACTCACAGAAGACTAGTGAAAAATTTTTCCAAAGACGGAACCGTGGCAAGTATGGCCTTTTTTTTGAAAGTCTATCGAAAGTTCAAAAAGAGTGATAAAAACAGTGCTTCAAGTGAGTGCCTATGAAAAGACAACAACAACAACCAATTTTTTTTTCTATATTTAATTATTTACTACAAATGCCTTATTTTACGATGCTGGTGCAAAAAGTTTCAATTAATTTGCTCCTTTCCGTATTTTAAAACTTCAGCTTTGCCGAAAAAGTGCAAATTGCTGATATTATTTCACACTCTAAAAATTGCTCAACTTTGACGGGCTCTACAAGCAAAACTATTTGTCCAATTTAGTTAAGGTTTTCGGATTTCTTAGGTCCAAGCATTTATCTATCGGACAAGTTAACAGTTTCCCCCAAATCGAACATGACAAAATTGACTTTTGCAACCTACGTCGGCAGAATCAGCCACTGTGCGGCGCTTTCAATTTTCGACCCGTTTCAGCGTTCTGTGCTGCTGAGAGGGGATCCTTGTTTGGTAATTTTGTAGTGTTGCTAATTTTTGCCAGTGGACAATGTGTTGCTTAACGACTATTTAATACAGCGCCGGCGAATGCTGTTGCCGCTTTTATGGGGCTGTAAGTTTTGGATGCTTTGACAGCTTTAAGTGTAAGCAAAAGTTATCACGTGCTAAAGTAATAAAGTTACAGCATACTGTTTTTGTTTGAAAAGTGTGCACTATCTTTTTGGTGCTTAATGCAAATTTAACGATTTCCAGTTGCATTAGCAGAGAATGTGCTGTGATTTTGCACCGTGGGGTTAGTTTCTATACAAACGATACGTCTACTCACATCTCGCATAAATATCATTGGTTTACATGTAAATTTACACAGTGCAAAGTTCAGCCATTACGGCGCGTATGAGTAACATTTATTTATTGAGCTCAGTACGAGCTATCACTCATACGCCACGTAAGCCCGACGCTATAAATAGCGCATTTTGCGTGAAAATCCATTCAGAACCTGGACAAATGTATGAGAGAAATATGAATAGTGTAAAGCAAATCGATTTGCAGCGCTAAATATAGCACGAGGCAGCATTTGTTGCAATATCCGCTGATCCGCTCCGTGTGTCAGTAATAGCTGCCGCAGCTGCATAAAACTAGCTGCAAGCGGCACCGCTGCGCCGCTCGTGCTGCCAATTAGGCGCTGCGACCCGATGTTGCCAATCAGACTGCGCACACATTTTCATAGTTGCCGCATTTTCATACAATCGAAACGTACTCCAGACATAGGCAAAGCCGTCGAGACACACAGCAAGTTAATTAAATTCGCGCAATCATTAAAGTGATCTCTTTCCCACATGCTGTCAACAGCCAACAAGTGAGCAGTCAGTCAGTCCGTCAGTTAGTCAGATAGGTAGTTTTAGTCAGTCAGGCCGCTAAACAGCGCACGAGACAAAGGGCAATCGGCGCTGTAGCGTCGCGAAGTAAATTAGCTGTGCCGCAGCACCGACTACATCAAATATCTGTGTGTGTGTGTGTGTGTGTGTATGAGCTGTCGCCAGCAGCTCTCAATTCAAAGGAGGAGCAACTCAACACTCAACAGCAATTACAATAAGTAAAATGTGCTGTGAAAAGGCAAAGCATTCGCTGATCTGGAGTGGAGTGAAATTGAAATTCTTGGTTGCTGTTGTTACTCTGTTTGGTTGCATTGTTCAGTGTTGTGTTGTGTCTGCACTGTGCGCTGGGGATTTCAGTGTTCGCTGCCAACATTGCGGCTGCAGTTGCTGCTTATTGTTGGCGGCTGTGGTTGCTGTTTTTGCTGCTTCAATGTATGTTTATTGTTGCTCGCTACTGAAATGATGACAATTGCCGCTGCTAGTCATTTATGCGTTTTGCCATTTGTTGTTGTTGGAATTTCTTTCATTTATTTCTCTTTTACTGTGGCATTGTTTGGGGTATTTTCATTGTTTTTGTTTCAAATTGAAATTGTATCTCTGTGTGCGAGTGTGTTTTAAAATATCCACACTGTGCTCTGCATAAACAAAAGGAAATCAATCATGTGACAGCCACTCGTGCATTCCATGCACACGTTTGCCAGCAGCCAAACATTCCAATCAGGCAACGTTGTCGAACAGCGGAATCGATTACAAGTGCTGACGAGCAAAATGTAAAGCCAGTGTGGAATTTCATATTCAAAAGAGTTCGATTTGTAGGACCAGTGGGATTTTATATTTGCAAGAGTTATCTAACATTTTTTTTTAAGTCTTTTATTTGCAATCTGTCCTATAAACATTCAGCAAATTTGAGGATTTAACTATAATTAACAGTGTAGATTATTTCATTTCAATTCATTTTTTTTTACATTGCAATAACTAAGCCTACGGTTGTTTACATACTATTTATTTAATTTCTAAAGGGCAAATCTAGGACATGATACCTTTTGAGTCTTTTAGTTTCTTATCTAAAAATAAATTGCAAACGATTCGCAACTAACAAACAATTATTGGTGGCACAAATAAATTTTGAGGGATTTATAAAAGATGGTTTAATAAGCATTAAATAGTATTGAACTATCTTGCAAATGTGTTCATGTTAAAGCGTCATATTCTCCTCTAAAAATCAATTGGTGTCATTTCGCTGAAGTGCAAATAAGCTTTTTGAGCTCTAACCATGTCAACCGATGTGCAAACAAAACAACATTTGCAGACATTTCGGCACAAAAACGTTTGGGCTCATCTTACAAAAGTTGTCAAGGAAACTTTAGAGGCGCTTCAGTAGGATGTCATAGCGCCGTATTCACCAGAAATTACTCGTTCCGACTTTCATTTGCTCCGCTCGATGACTCATGGCCTGACCGAGCAGCACTTAACTTTTTACGAAATTGCCAGAAGCCAGAAATTGTGTCGATTCTTGGATTTCCTTAAAAGATCATACTTTTTTTCAATGCAGAATCTGTAGGCGAAAAAAAAAATAAGGAAAAAAGTCACAGCCAACGATGGAGAATACTTTAAATACACTAATTTGCACCAATTTCTCTGAATAAAGTAAAAAAAGAAAAAAATACGCTTAAAAACATATTTGGACCCCCAATAAATTCGCTGGTTAAAAAACTGGATTTTGAAGGCATTACAATTTTACTGCTTAAGGCTTGTGAAAGCCTTGAATAAACCGTTTAGGTTAAATTTTTGTATTATTTTATTATTCAAGATCTTTTACGAGGCTACGGTTGTCGCTTCCCTATTCAGGTATTCACGACTCACACCACTTCTTCTTGGGTAACCCATTTCCTTAGCCATTCTTTTATGTATCCTCTGGATAGCCTACTGAATGGTTCGGGTCCTAACAGGTGCGCATTGAACCTCTTTGGGTTGACTTATTAATTTACTGCGGGACGTATGCGTTCTGGGAGCCAGTGTAGCTCTATGGAGTTACGTTCTTCCAGGTCATTCAGAAGACTACGACAATTCTTGACTACTTTTGAGGAGGTCGCGAAGGGTGGTGGATCCTTTAGGGCCGCTTGACTGTCGGATAGACAACATTAACTTGTGGAATACCTTTTTTCTAAAATATACACATTTATTAACCCTTCCGCTATTTTGGTGCCATATGGCAACATGCTAATTTGTGGACGTCTGAACCTTCTGTGGTTTCAAGAATACATTTTTTTTTTGGTCTTTAGAATAGTTTGAAGTTTTAGGAAAAATACGAAATTAATAAACTGAATATTTAAGTTTAAAGAAGCAAAGTATACACGTTTTTTTAATGGCATATCTTGACATAGTAAAGGAAGAAGAAGCAGAAAAAATTAGAGAACTTTTTAATTTGACGTTTTCTTTCAATTTAGATACTTTTTTTTTCATTTTGGCTGAAGTAAATGAGGAAATATTCAAATTTTCGTTATGCATAAAAAGTTTTATGTTTAAGTAATTATTACAGCCACAACGATGTGGTTGCTCTCACAGAAAAACACTCTAAAATACAGAGTCCGAGTATATAAATGAAAAAATTTCTTATGGAATGCTGCTAATATAACCACATAGAAGCCTAAGACGTAAAATTAAAAATTTTAACTTTCCCCAGTAAAATTCTGTAGCAAAAGGGTTAACTAATTTACAACACCGTGCGACAGAAAACCACTTTTGTCGAGGCTCATTCAAAAGATTATATAGACGTGAAACATGGCATACTCAGTTTTTCATTTTCTGATCTGATGTCCTTTCAAAAGGACTTTAAAATTTTAAGGACATACACGTTGCAAAGAATTTTTTAAACATTTATCGCTGGCCAATGAAGATGTGGGCATCAAATGAAAGAGGAAACTTGTTGCTTTTTGACTAAATTTTTTATTTTGAACTTTCAGGGATAAAATATGTCAGTAAGTAGTATAGTATAGTAGACTTTTAGCCGGCCTTGATACCGAGGCCTTAGGTTCGAATCCCAGCTCGGGCTAGTCAAATACTCATCTATTTCTATCACTATCCACATGAAGCAGATGAGAATTAAAAGAATCTCACAAGTGCGCAGGCAATGGTGAAACATCCAAGTGTGAAAGAAAAGCTGCCAACCGTTGTTTAGATTCGGCGTTAAACTGTAGGTTTCCCCTCCCTTTCCTCCATCCGCTTGAAATTTGTGTTGCAACACATGTTTGTAAAAAAACGGGTTTGCGTACACATTTCAAAAAATAGGTGAAATATGTAGTATCACTCTCCTCCCCGTATCCTTTCCCTTCTCCCACCCTCCCCAATGGGCACAAAGAGGTATAATGGTACAAATGGACTGAGTGCTATGAAAGGCTTGTAGACTTCGTGCCCACTCTCACATCATAATCATCATCATCATGATGTATGAAGAAGAAGAGGTGGAAATGACCACTTTCTATGTCGATGTTCAGGGCTAAAGTTCAAGTGACTCAAATATTTGAGGTCACACTGCCTCATCTGGTAGAAAAAAAGGTTCAACCGAGACAGTCTTCACTTTAGATAGGAATCCCGGAAGTATCTTCTCCTGGAAATTCCCGTACACGCTTTCCGAACATAATCTAGAGTTAAGTCAGGTAGCCTCAATAGCCTAGCGTGAGTGCCCCAGAGATTGAGATTGAGAGTCCCAGAGGTTGAGGGTTCGACTCCTAAATATTTCCTAGCCCAGCAACATACCCCAGTTCAAACATTCCGACCCTCAGATGATCCTTTCCCACTCTCACACAATATAACGCGCAATCATGCGCTGTTCGGCTGTAAAAAAGAAAACTAATATACAACTACACGGTGCACCAGCGACACCTATAAGATGAAGCGGGTATTAGCGAAAAACAGCGCACCAAACCGATCTTAGCGATGTCCCCAACCATCCTGCTGTCACCTCACTTACACAACAGATGGCGCTATGAGCGGTAGCTCACGACATCGGAGGCGTCGTTCCTAAGCGACAAAAGATGGCAGCCCCATCACTTAGGACTACCTGCGGCAGGCTAATCACCTACCCTGACATAACCGATTAACGTAATCAACATAAGGCAATGTCTTGTGGAGGCCCTGTGCTCCTGGAGTGCAGAACAATCGCATAGGAGGAGCTGCACAGATTCTATTCTAGTTCCGATTGGGCAACCCAAGCCTAGCCTATCCGCATAAACACTGATAAAACATAACCTAACTTTAAATATAACTTCAAATTAATCAATCACAATAAATCTGCAACACTTTCAACGCATTTTTGTTATGCTCCAAAAAACACTTTTATCCTCTTCAAAATGTTCTTTTTTTTTTCATATTGACGTACCAAACGAAACAATGCATTGCAATGAATTTTGTAAAAATCATTTACTAAAATAGATTTTATTAATAAATGTAAAAAATTGCAATAACAAAAACAACAGAATTTTGTTTATACAATGCAGCGAAATTTCATTTCAACGCGCGCGCACATTGTACAACAGCAAACAGCAACAACAAAGCAGCTGCGCAAAATAAATTGAACAAAAAAAAAAGCAAGAAAAATGAGCAAAATCGCACCGAATTGAACTGAACCGAAACGAACTGCAGTAAAGTGAACTGGCCAACGCACCAACACACACACACACACACACACACAAAATGCCATAATAAAATCTCATCATTGAGCGCCACCAGTGCCACTCGACAGCAGTTAGGTGGCGACCGACAACAAAATATATACAAACGTGCACGTATGTGCGGCTGCAGTCAGCCGATTGAAATTTTAATAGAATTTCACTTATCAATTGACGTTGATGGAATGCACAATGCAAGGCACAGCCGCCGCACCGGCGCGCAGTGAAGGCTGACGGTGTGAAGGCGCGCAGGTTGCACGACAATGATTGACAATCGGTGGGAGCGGACATGACGTGCGCGCTGGCGTAGTGATAAGCCTGATTGAATTTAATTAAACCTCTTCCGCACAACAGCGGAAGAGAGCTGACAGATTCAGCGAGTGTGGGTGCAGGAACCGAGCGAGCTGCGATGGGTTCGAATGGAGGAGATAACGGGCCAAGTATGAGTGTTGCGAAAATTGGAATTCGATTCAATGGATGCGTGTTGCGGGTGTTGGCGGGTTAAGAGCGGTTGGCAATATGCGGTCAACAATGACTGCTTTCCTTTATGATACATTTTTCAAATGATTCACAATCGATTAGTGACTTTTTCACATTGTCAACATTGACTAAAACTGGTACCATAAAAAAGTAATAAACACATTTTTTCGTGTTTTTTCATTGAGATTAAATCTACGCAAATCAACTTAAAAACTTTAATAGCTTTATTTATAGTTAAAAAATTTGTGCATGTTTATATGCTCGGCAGCCGTCACCGCTACATTAATTAGTTGTTTGATTCGCATAGTTTGAATGCCGCCACTCATTTGCATGAAACGTACACAAACAAACGGGTCAACTATCGACAACAACAACAACAACAACAATAGCAGCATCCATAATGTTGATATAAAATAATCATTGTGTAGGTTTCTGTGTTGCGGCGGTGCTTTGTTCTGTTTCTAATTTCATTTTAGTTTTTAATCATTTCGATTGACGTCACAGCTTTGTTTCAACATGTCAGCATATAAATCACTAACGTTTCAAATCAGTCTCAAATTTCATATCAACAAAAGGCAACTAAAAAAGAAACTTTAAATAAATAATGCCACAATAAAAACAAATAGAGGACACAAAAAACTGGAAATATTTTCAGTAGGTTTTGAACGAATTAGTTACACGCTGCACTGTGGGCAGGTTTTGTTAACCCATTCGCTACAGATTTTTACTGGGGAAAGTTAAAATTTAAATTTTACGTCTTAGGCTTCTATGTGGTTATACTTATTAGCAACATTCCGTAAGAAATTTTTTAATTTTTATACTCGGACCCTGTATTTTAGAGTGTTTTGTTAACCACATCGTTATGGCTGTAATAATTACTTAAACATACAACTTTTTACGCATAACGAAAATTTGAATATTTCTTCATTTACTTCAGCCAAAATTAAAAAAAAAGTATCTAAATTGAAAGAAAACGTCAAATTAAAAAGTTCTCTAATTTTTCTGCTTCTTCTTCCTTTACTATGTCAAGATATACAATTAAAAAACGTGTATACTTCTCTTCTTTAAACTTAAATATTCAGTTTATTAATTTCGGATTTTTCCTAAAAGTTCAAACTATTCTAAGGACAAACAAAAAATTTATTCTTGAAACCATAGAGGATGCAGACGTCCACAAAGTAGCATGTTGCCATATGGCAACAAAATAGCGAAAGGGTTAAGGTTCGTGTTAGCCGTCTGGCGCGCAAACAAGCAGATGAAAGTGGTTCAAACCTAACGTTTTTTTTTTAATACTAATCTATTTGTACATCAGTTACACCTCACTCTGCGAATCGCGAGCTGCATGACAAAGTCAGTATACTCCAACATTTTGTTGCAGGGCAAAAGAGCGAAGAACGAACGAACGAGCAATCGAGAACAAATAAATAAATTCAAAAAACAAAAACAAAAGATCAACAACACAACTCAAACAAAGCCGAGTTGTTATTGTTCAAAGTATTTCATTCGAATTTTAAGTAAACATTTTGTTGTTGCTATGTGACATCTTGGATTTCTTCTGATTTGCAGCATGTGATGAAGTTTTCCATTTGCTGATTTACTGCACTCTACTCGTGCCTGCCACTCTTCTTGTTCTGTTAATGGGACAATTTCGTTGGAATCTATTTACATTTGCGTAATTACAGCCGACTTTGTAATTGTTGCCAATGTGATTTAATTAGCGTTGATGGCGGAGTACATCAGCCTTTAACCTCAACACGCTGAAATAAATTTCAGTTGGAGTAAAGATTTCAATGCTAATTGAATGAGAGATTCCAGCAGAAGGTTAGAGGTTATGGTAAAAGGTATGGGAACTGTGAGTATCTGACGTTGTTGGAAGTTAGAAAGATGTGTAACTGGAAACATATTATACGACTAGTTCAAGTTAGGTTACAGGACGTGAATAGCAACAAAGACGCCATGGAGATGAGAAGGTGGCCAAATCTCCCCACTAAGTGACCACTTGGTGGATCCAATAAAATCTGGCATAATTTGTACTAATGCCTTCTTCAGATCAATTAGTGAAACGGAGGCCTGTTACCAATAAGTAATAGGTAGTTAAAAAAAAAGGTATCGGAATTGGGCTGAAATCGGGTGGAAACCTGCCTGACGCTGTTGGAGATTAGGGAGAGGCGTTACCCAAACACATATATGACTAGGTTAGCTTAGGTTATGTAAGGTTGGGTTAGGAAGATGTGAATGGCAGAACAGAGGTCTGGGGAGGATGAGCTGCTCATATATCAGTGACCAGCTAGTAAATTCAATAAAATCTGGCATACTTCGTACTAATGTCTTTTTAAATCTATTAGTGAAACAGAGATGCTAGTGATCTATCATCAGAAGGAAATAGGTGTAACCAAAGAAGGTATCAGACTGGGCAGCGTAGGCTGAAATCAGTGGAATCAACCTGCAGATTATCTGATGATGTTGCAAGTTAGAAAGATATGTAACTGGAAACATATTATACGACTTGGTTAGATTAGGTTAAGAAGGCGCGAACGGCAATAAAGTGGTCTGGGGAGTATGAGCTGCTCATATCGCTTGACTAAGTGACCAGTTAGTGGATCCAATACTTCGTACTAATATCTTTGACCGACAACTTAGTGAAACAGAGGCGCCTCACAGTGCTTCGAGAGTGGACAAAAATAAGAAAAAAAATTATCGCGGATTTGACGAAAGTAATGTTAAAGGTAAATATAGAAAATCAATAAAACATCGAATGGCTTGAACTGGTATAAATCTGTCTTATGACTTTTTTTAAATGGACTTTCTTCTCTTAAATCCGCACAAAAAAAGTTTGCGTATTTTTGCGCCTTTAGATAATATTCAATTTTTTCGAAACTACTAATGTATGATTTTTCACAGAAATCGCTTAACTTACAATTGGGACCAAAATGTGTAACCGAGCCAATGCCGCGAATTGTGTATGTTCTTTAGAAAAATAGCCTTGGCACGCCTATTTAACCTATTACACCGTGCGACAGCATTTTTCACCAAACATAGTAATACTGCGTACTCAGTTTTTCATTTCTACATCCTTTGTCCTTTTAAAAGGACTTCAAAATTTTGAAGGGGACAAAAAATAAAAAAAATATAAAAAATACTTAACCTCGTTAGAATATGGCGGAATATGGGAATATATGGAATATGTATATCAAATGAAAGAGGAAAGGCTGAAGAATTTGAATAAAATTAATTTTTTATCCATTTGTAAAAAAAGGATATGAAAAAGGTGCTTTCAAAATTTTAATCCTTTATATCCTTGAAAATGTATATAGAATTTTCTTGAAAAGTAACTATTTTAAAACCCAAAATCTGCTTGATCACGTGTCAAAATTTCATTACTATAACTTTATTAGTTCGAAAGTTATTAAAAAAAAGGCGGAAGCTGCAATTCTAATGAAGTACAAAAATTCTAATTTATTTGAGTACCATTATTTTAAATAATAAAAAGATACAAAATCAATGAAGCGAGAATAATGACATTTTAACACGTGATCAAGGAGATTTTGGGTTTTAACATACTTACTTTTCAAGAAAATTCGATGTAAATTTTCAAAGATATAAAGGATTAAAATTTTCAAAGGACCTTTTTCATATAATTTTTTTACAAATAGATAAAAAATCTATTTTATTTAAATTCTTGAGTTTCTCCTCTTTCATTTGATAAACATATCGCCATATTCTAACGAGGTTAAGTATTTTTTTATATTTTTTTTATTTTTTATCCCCTTCAAAATTTTAAAGTCCTTTTAAAAGGACAAAGGATGTAGAAATGAAAAACTGAGTACGCAGTATTACTATGTTTGGTCTCTAGTTTCACGCCCATATGGACTTTTTCCGGTGTGAAATTTTTTTTTTATTTTTGTCGCACGGTGTTATGAGCTATATTATCTATTTTTTTTTAAATTATGGAATTTGTTTGCTAAACTATGATTAAAATATGAATATGATGAATATGAAAATATAAGTTCCTATATTAAAAAAAAGGAGAAAGGTTTAATGTTTAAGAAGGTTCAGTTTTGAAGACTACCCTCTGAAGGTAAAATTTTGAAGAATAATTTCTATAATAGATCCCCGTTATAAATTGAATTACATTACATCTTCATAGCTGTGTCATCTCCATGTTAAGCTCTACGGATATTAAAATAAAAATTATTTCCTTTAAGCAACTTCACTGTCCTCTTTCCACCCTTCAAAGGTTGAATTTATAAAAACGCTGAAATACGTATTTGTTATTGTTTTTTAATAAATACTTATGTACGAAATTTTTAAGCAATCCAACCATAAAACAATATCCGTCCATATAAGCTTCAACCCCCCTTTCCCCCTTTCAAGGTCGAACATTATTTTTCAAACATTATTTTTGAATTCAGCAGCCCAAAATAACAGACTGCCAATTTTCAGCGAATTTCAAGTACTGCTTCTATTTTTGGCCCAATTTTCTATGGAATCGAAGCACTGTGCGTCTGGGAAAAGCTGTGAAGGTCGACTGCAACTAGAGAACGTAGCACATTTGTGTTCATTACAACAATTCGGAAATATTTCCAACGCACTAAAAGTTGTTACCTGCCAACAAAAGCGATCAAACCACTTGAAAACAGCTCAAATGTCGCTTACCTGTAACGAAATAGAGACAAGAAATTTGAGTAACATTTGCAAATTTGATTACATATATGAAAAGTCAAAGAAAGCAAAAGCAAACACTAACTTACGACATAGTTGCAAATAAGTCTTCATAAACCATGTCAAAACATTGTCAATTAAGCAATGATTGCACTGGCGACACACATATCAACATTTGCATTTGTGCATTTAATATTTGCAAAAAATTCAAGTGGATAAATAAAACCTATGAATGGCAACAGTGGCAGTTACAATGAGTGTCGAGTAATACGCAAAAGTGTGAAGAGAAAAACAAACACGCACACACACAGTCGCGAAAAACGTGTCGATTTCCAGCATTTTACACAAATACTTAAAATATATGCAACGACGTAGAATGAAGCGCCGCAAGCAAATACAAAAGCAAATAACAACAGCAAGAAATTATGGAATATGTGAAAAAAGATTGCGGGAGAAAATGAAAAAATAATAAAAATTAAACTACGAAAAAGAAATGAAAAACAAAAAAAATGAGAATAAATAAAAAGAAAATTGCAAAATCCACAACAAAACAAAACGAAGCGGCGACTGTTTTGCATGCAAATATGCGCAGTCAATGAAAAAATAACAGCTGCAATATGAATAGCAACAACAGCAACAACAACAATGCACTCAAGTAATGCTCGAAGCAAAGCAACACAAAAATAACACAAATCAAAATGACAATAAACAAATTAGGCAACAATATCGAGCTGCGCGCACCAGCTGGATGGCAAACGTCAGCAGGCCATCAAAAAGCGGAACAGCAACAATAACAACAACAACAGCGACGGGATGGATGGATGAGGCAAGTTAACGGCTCGAATGGCAAAGACGGAAAGAAGTGGCGGGAAAGCGGCAAATGTCTAGTTGGATGCGTAGTTGGAGAGCGCGTAGCAAAAAGCAAGAAAAACATTAAACGAGAAGAAGCAGCGACATATGTACGCACACATACGCAACACTATTGAACACATACAGGGTGCAACATCATATCAAGAGAGTAGTTAGATATAAGGTATGAGTTTAGACGCCTTGAAATATGCTTCACGTTTTGAGAGGTTCGAAGTGAAACGAAACGTGAGAAAAGAAAGCTTTTCAAGAGTCGATGCCACTTGAGTTTTCAGTGTTGCAAGTCTTTAAATGTCTAATTTGCCTGATTAATATGAAATTTCCCATGTTTGGTAACAAATTCTGATAAGGCAACCCTACTTAACCCTTCCGCTATTTTGTTACCATATGGCAACATGCTACTTTGTGGACGTCTGCATCCTCTATGACTGCAAGAATACATTTTTTGTTGGTCCTTAGAATAGTTTGAAGTTTTAAGAAAAATACGAAATTAATAAACTGAATATTTATATTTAAAGAAGAGAAGTATACACGTTTTTTTAATGGTATATCTTGACATAGTAAAGGAAGAAGAAGCAGAAAAAATTAGAGAACTCTTTCATTTGACGTTTTCTTTCAATTTAGATACTTTTTTTTTTAATTTTGGCTGAAGTAAATGAAGAAATATTCAAATTTTCGTTATGAGTAAAAAGTTTTATGTTTAAGTAATTATTACAGCCACAACGATGTGGTTGCTCTCATAGAAAAACACTCTAAAATACAGGGTCCGAGTATAAAAATTAAAAAATGTCTTATGGAATGTTGCTAGCATAACCACATAGAAGCCTAAAACGTAAAATTTAAAATTTTAACTTTCCCCAGTAACAACCTGTAGCGAAAGGGTTAAAGTGGGCTATGAAAGAAGTAGATAACTCTGTGCAGTCTCCGATAATGTGCTCTGTAAATGCATATTGACAGGTTGAGCAAAAAAGACATTGAGGTCTTATGGCGCAGCAGGACTGATGGCAGCACTTGTCGGGCACTATGTCCCTTTCTATCTTTGAAGAAAACACTATTTGTATTCTCTTTAAGTCGAAACTCCATTAGGCAGCTCGTTGGATTCATCACTGGACACTGCTTATAAAATCGCGCCCCTTGTCAAGTGATATCTGGAGAAGTAGCAGAGATGAAGAAGAAGTAGAAACAATACAACGATACTTCTTGTACCACTGCCCGACTCTGAGGTCAAGATTCCTAGCGTGGAAAAAATCTCTTTCTTCAAATCTCGGATCTGTGCTCCTTTATAAATAGGTCGAACTGGTTTGACACGGACTAAGACTGTTGGTAAGCTATAAAGCGATTTAAGAAGGGATTCACAATGAGCCATTTGGGCCTCCGAGTGGAAGTGCGATTCGTGTCACTCAAATCTTTCTCTACCTAATCTAACCTAACCATGCCTACTTTCGCATCAGTTCTTAGTTCAAGTCCCAACACAGATCACACCAAATTGCATTTCGATATCCTCACTGTGGTAAAAGTATTCATGTGTATCCACAGGCTTTGGCAGACTAGGTCGGTCGAAAATACGAGCCTCATGTTGATCGTTATCAACTATACTTGTCCGAATATCTGTTTGTTACAAACATTGTAGGTGGCAAATATGATTTCAAATGGTATTGGGCTCAAAAGTTATGTAAGAAACTGCCCCAAAATCAAATTCTGTGTGCATCACTGATTGTATGTGTTTACATTTTAACTCCACTCATGAATCTTTTGGGCCCCTTTCTAGTATGCAAGTTCAGAGTGAGAAAGGATCTAATCCCAACCAAAACCAAAAACGACAACGGAAAAAAAATATTAAAAAAATTAAGAGGAAGTTCTGTTCAGTTCCTACTAAACAAACCCTTCATAGGAATTGTGGTGCAAGTCATAACTGGACACTGGACCGGTCGGCTAAAACGCCAAATATACTGGGTCTGCGGTGAAATGACTTCTGCAGAAGCGGCA
Source organism: Melieria picta (assembly GCA_964056695.1). Lineage (NCBI taxonomy): Eukaryota > Metazoa > Arthropoda > Insecta > Diptera > Ulidiidae > Melieria > Melieria picta. Next base: position 125,613,189 of record OZ057398.1, read on the forward strand.
AGAACGAAGGCTCCAAGGAAGGTTAGGTTTGGTTATGGTGGCTGCCTTTGTAAGAGACACACTCAGAAGCCTATTAAGAGGTCCATTGTGGTACCACATATTTCACCCGTATTTGAAATGTGTATGCAATGTATACAACGGATGGAGGAATGGGAACGCCCTACAGTTTAAAGCCGAATCCAAACGGCTGCAAGGAAACCGTTGAGAATCTTCCCTGCAGGAAGAGTAGAGGCGGAGTCACCCCAAGTGGTAACACAAAGAGTCATATGGCCTAAAGCCCAAACTCCATACAGCGCGTTTCAAGCGTATCGTCGTTTTTCCCGTTTCCCGCGTTTCGAAAACAAGTAGAATCAGTGTATTTGTATGAAGCAAACTCCATGACTTGACGTCGATAAGCCCGAAACGCGTCAACAGTTGAACTATTTTCAACTTTTCTCACGCGTTCCTCGCTTAACGACGTCAAACAGCTGACAAAGTTCCTAAAGATGACATAAATTATGTGGCGATGGTAAAGTCGATAACAAACTTGTGTTATCGAAAAAGTCGAATGCATTTATTTTACACGAAAGCTATTAAATACAGTTAAGAAACATTTGAAATTCAATATTTTAACATAAACTGTGAAGAAATTCATAAAAATTAGCATAATTCTTTGACAGACGAAGCTTAGTCTTCGCTGTATTGGAAATTCGATAGCTTATTCGTTGTATATATAGTGGTGAGCAAAATAATAAGAACAAGAATATGTATGCATTTGAACTTCGCACAAAAATTAAACCAATTAAAAAATTACCATACAAGTTTGCACACCATTTTATTTATAGGTTTGTTAACAGGGGCTAAGCATTGTGTTATTTTCAAGATTATTTGCAGCCCAAGAAAATAATGTAATTAACAAAAACATAGAAAACAAGTTGTTCAAAATAATAAGAACAAGTTAATTGTTAATATTATTTTTGCTATTTAAAAGACCAAATCCATTCTTTTGTTTAATATTTTGTGTTGTAGCCCTTGCTGGCCTCCATTGCAATGCACCGCCTATCCATGGGGTCAATAAGGTCTCGACATCGTTGTACAGGGATTGCATTCCATGAAATTTGTGCTGCAGCCCATAATTCGTCCGTATTTTTAAATCTTTTAGTACCAATGGCGCGTTTTAAGTCCGCCCATAAATGTTCAATGGGGTTTAGGTTTGGACTTTGCGCGGGCCACTTCAAAAGATTAACATTTTACGCTGCAAACCAATCTTTGGCCAGGCGAGATGTATGTTTGGGGTCATTATCCTGTTGGAAAATGACTCCAGGGCCCATGACTTGTTGTGCATTGGGAAGCATTTCAGTGGACAGTATGTCAACGTATTTTTGGCTGTCCAGGTTGCCTTTTATGAGATGTATGGGCCCCACACCGTACCATCCAAAGCAGCCCCATAACATAATGCTTCCACCTCCATGCTTAACAGTCTTCTGCATGTATTTAGTGTCATACGCACGGTTGAGAGGGTGGCGAACATATTTTTTGCCATCCGATCCAACTAGGTTTACCTCTGTTTCATCACTAAAAAGTACGCTGTGCCACTTCGATTGGTTTCTGTCAGCTAAGTGCTTTCTGGCAAACTTAAGTCGTTCTTTCACATTTTTTGCCCGCAACATCGGCACCTTGCGCACCACCCGGCCGTATAAATTGAACTCCCGTAGCCTTCTGCGAATGGTAGAGCTGCTAACTTCTGCACCGCATTCAAGTCCAATTACTTTTGAGGACTTAAATGGGTCGTCTTTTGCCGCTTTAATAATTCGCCTATCCATTTTTTCGCTCGTTTTCTTTTTTCGGCCTCAAGTTTCTGGTTTTGGCGTCCAATTTACAGCGTTATGGATTTTGCAGAGCGATATCTTAAATATCGTGGATATTTCGCGATATGTTTTTCCTTCTTCTACCATCGCCCTGATCATTTGTCTTTCCATATTTGTGCAAGTTTTACCGCGACCCATTTCTATGGTTAATGAACAGATTTTTTTTTGTAAAACATGTACTATGCAAGCTTTTATATTTTTATGCAATAACTTTCCGTTACGTTAAGTGAATTTTGCGAAAATGTTGCTTTTAGAATAGGTTTGACAACATGTTCTTATTTTTTTGCACAGTAAAAGTATTCTCGAATCGATAAGAAAAGCGGGTTGCGGACAATGTAGTCATACGATTTTTTGTAAAACAGTAAAATTTGTGTGAAAATGACAGCTAAGACAATGTGGGCATATCAAAAGTTTTTGTAACAACACAGTTTGCTTGAAATATGTGCCAACATAATAGTAAAAGAATTGTTCTTATTATTTTGCTCACAACTGTATATATATCGAATTTTGCTCATTCCTGTGAAATAAATTGCTACAAATTGAATTAAACGAATTTTTTTTTTTTGGCATTTTTTGCAATGCTCGATATGCATTTATTGTGTTTAAAATGAAATCAGTAAATTCTATAAAGTCTATAACATCGTATAGCAATTTCATTTCGTTCTTTTTCACAATTTTCCTTGTTTTTCTCATAATTCACAACGAATCAATCAGCAGTTTGACAATTAAAAATTAGCATCAGCAGACGTAAGAAGAAGAAGCAGAGGCGTGACACGTCATAACGCGACAAAGCCTGAACGCCTGAAACGCGTTTCATGGAGTTTGACCTTAAGTAATGCTCTAGAAATGGCCACTTAACCGACCCATCTAGGTTCAGTTATGTAAAACTTCCGACTTATCATATCCAACAATTTTTGTATTTTCTGTCTAGAAATTATTACATTTTTGCAATAATAATATTCAACTTCTAACTCAGAAATTACAAAACAACACTGATTCAGTCCTCTACTATTCATTCATGTCAGTCTCTATTAAACATTATTTACTTTTCTAATCTGAATTAAACTCAGTATTTCTTAAGCTGAAAATTATTTCTAAAATTATATTAAAATTTTTAACATTTTCCCCCCACATTTTAATGCACCCTGTACCAGGAATATACACATAGTGAAGTGACGAGTGCAGCAAATGTATACAAAGCGACAGCTACAGCGATATAAAATATCGAAATCGCACAATCAACGGCGCGCAATTACCAACAAATCAAAGCACACATGCACAGTTCGCACAAACACACACACACACTCACACACACAAGAGTGCATTTCTATTGAACGCACGCAACGACAGTGCAATAGACAAACGATTGCGGTTTTTGCATGCAACATGCAAAATAACGCACCATCGACATCAAATCAGGTCAGAATGGAAATGGCAACCGCAATAGCGATGGCAGCATCAAATCCAACAACAACAACAACAGCAGTAACGCAAATAGCAATCATCGAATCCATTGCTGCCATTCAGCATTGCTGTGTTGTCTGTCTGATAATGCAAATCAGTTGCATCACTTTGTTACGGTTGCATCAGTTGTGCAAACACACTCACACGGAACAAAACAAAGAACAGACAGAAGAACAAACACACACACACACACACGAGAGATTTCCAGCAAAGCAAGTGGATGCAAAATAATGGTTGAAAAAATAAAAAAAACGCTACACTGCACTGAGCCGATCTCAATGGCGCGCGCTCTATGGACGCGCTGATCCATGTAGCAAGTACACACACACACAACCCTTCCTTCTGCACCAACGCATTCCCGACCACACAAGCATCCATGCACTTGTGCGGACGGACGCACGCACTGGCCATCGACGCGTCCATCCATTACTGCTGGCTCCACTATTTCACATGTCACGCCCGCGTTCGCTGCAACCGATTGCCACCACCCGCCCATGGCCATGCGTCCACTCATCCATTCATCCGTTCATCCGTTTATCTATCTGTCTATTTATTGCTGCTGTAACTTAAAATAAAATTACCACAACTCACTTCACATTGCGCGCTCTACGCAAATTGGCCGCCATCGAGCGCGGCATGGCGACGAGTACGCGCGGGAATGTCAGCAATTTGCAAAATAACATTTGCTCGCATTGATTGGAATATTTTAATTTGAATTTGATGCGCGTTCTCGATGCGCGTCACCACTGGCAGTGGAAATAAATTCTACAAATAAAAATCGTTTGATCTATAAATTTAGCGTGTGCGTGTGCAATGCGCGATAATTGCTGCCGAATGTGCTGCGGCGTTGTGGTTGCGATCAGTTCGGACAAATTAAGAATAATGCAATTCAACTGTACAATTAAATTTAGTTCGGTGCTCTTCGAATGAACCCTTCAATTGACAATTGTATAGTTGTATCTTTGAGGGTACATAGAATGAAATAAGCTTTATTGTTGTTGTTAAAAAGTCAAAAGTTTCGAAAAATTTGTGATGAAAAAGAGATTTATTGCTGATATTTATGCCGCGAACACATTGACGACTACATGGCGACACTTGAAGCTGACGCCATCTTGTAGCCGCATGTCCCTGTCTTCAATGTGTTCGAGCCATTACGTGTGAACATTATTAGGTACGAATGGAAACAAACAAAAAGGTGAGACAAATTTTAATTTTAGAGAAAACAGTCAAAGAGAGTTCAATTTTTCTTTAATTTTTTTTAATATTAGATTTATTTTGTTTTTAATTTTTAATTTTTTTTTAATGTCTTTAAAGCATTTCCATAATGAAAGCTCGAATCACAATCGCCGTCTTAAGTTTTTTCCTAGAAGAATCGATGGGCAATCGACTTAAACCTACAAAAGTCATGGGTGTTGAGGAAATTTCTGCTCGAACCCGGAAACGAACTCGCTGTGCAATGCGTTGGGGGGGGAGGGGACATTGTGCTTATCGTGTCATGCATGAGTTGCAGTGTTTCAGCGGATTGTTTCCCGAAGTGAGCGCATCAGAATACTCATTTCCGCTCAGCAATTGCCAAAGAAGTACCCTACAAACAATTTCTCGATATAAAATTTTAGCGGCAAATTCTCGAAATAATCTCGATAATGCTTGAATTTTTTGCCTTGAAGATTTTGAATATTTTCAAGTCAAATGAAATATTTTTTTTTCAAACGAAAAATTTTCATTACGTGAACGTGCGCGCATTTAAAACCGAGTTTACGTGTAATTATAATCGTTATTTAATTTGAATAATGGTCTGGTCATGCGACAGTACTGTAAAATATGCGTTTTATTTCAATTTTCAGAAAGAAAATAAGTTTTCGTAATAGTATCCAAAATGCTATTAAGAACAAGAAAAATTACGCTGTCGAAATGATATCGAAATTTTCAAAATTTTCGACATCGTTACGATATCTCGGATAAGATAATTTCAATATCGCGATGTCGAGAATTTCGAAATTCTCGATATCGTTACGATAGTGTAATTTTTATCGTTCTCGATATCATTTTAGACACTTTAGCAATACTCGAAAACGAGAAAAATTCTCGCTTTAAATATATCGTTTCGATATCGTTTGGTTTGCTGGATATCTACAAAATAAAGTCACACACACCACGTCTCGAAGATGCTCCAAGAGCCAATAGAACTGAATTCGAGCTCATTCATGGTGGAAGCTTTTTGGAGATCTCACGAAGAGAAGTCCTTTTTTGCACCGTTTTAGAAAGCCCAGACACTTGACTGTCAAGGAGAAACTCCGCAAAGGGTTTGGTTCGACTACAGAATCGATTTGTGCGACATGCACTTTCACTTGGAGACCTTTTTGAGTCCATTGTAATTCCCTTCATTTTGGTTTTGATTCATTGTACAAAAATCTTTATAAGTAGGAGTGAAAATAAGTAAAATTATTTGAAATTTGCTGTCATAAGCCAGCAATGTATCGTAGGCAGGAAGGTAGGTTAATTGGCCGCCTCTGGGGCATAACTTAGGCGTGGTGGCCCATTTTGTTACCACGTGGGAAATGACTCCGCCTATATACTTCCCGAGAGAGAGAGAGAGCCATCTGGTGGCGCTGGTAAATTTTTTAAGGCCAGTAGGCAGCTGAAGAAGTGTTTTTAAAAGAATCGTAGGCGCCTTCTCGCAGTTTCTACAGAAATCGTTATATAGCAGCCCCAGTTTTTTGGCGTGTTGACCGATGGGGCAGTGTCTAGTTATGATACCAACGACAATCCCTATTGAGGGTTTGTTTAATAGGATCAATTCTCTGGATCTGTTCAGGTCGATCGAGGGCCATATCTGTCTTGTTGTGTAGTATATTTCTTCTTGGAGCCATCTAATGATTGCTCTGTCGACATTTGCATTTTTTAGATGCAACTTTTAGAGTGGAATGCCAATTTCTTCTACGATGTGAATTGATTGCATTTCTTGCTGCTTAGGGATTATGTAGTCAACTACGGCTGCACGGAATGGAAGCCTGTTGTCGATGGAAGCGACCTATCTCAGTTGTGATCCAGGGAGCGATTGCATTGAGCCTTGCGGCCGTGCAGCTCGCTTGGAGCTCCCCATAGATGTCAATAGGAGGCAAGTGAAACAAAGCGCCCAGGGTTTTTGATGGCGTTGTTCTCATGGGGCCTGTACTTCACTTAATTGGTTCACGTACGAGGATTTGCTCAGGGCTCTCCCTCATACTGTAACTCCAAATATTAGAATGGCCCTGATCACTGCTGTGTAAAGCCAGTGTGTGATGATGTGTGATGTGATGTGAGGGGGCAGAAAGGCTACAAGCCTTCCATAGCACTCAGTCCATTTCGGACCATTGTACTACACCCATGGGGATAGGGAAGGAAAATGAGAGTAATATCTCATATTTCACCCGGTTTTTTTTCAATGTGTATGCAACACTGCTCTTTCCAACATATGTTACAGCAGACATTTCACGCGGATGGAGGAAGTGAGGCAGAAGGCGGGAGGGGACCTATAGTTTAACGCCGAATCCGAACGGTGATTGGCAGTTTTTTTCGTTCACACTTGGAGGTTTTTCCATTGCCTGCCAAGAGCGCACTTGTGCGATTCTTGTAATTCTCATCTGCTTCATGTGAATAGCGATAGAAGTAGACGAGTTTTTCACCTCGAATCGAACCTGGGGCCTTTGGTATGAAAAGCCAGGGCGCTACCCGCTGGACTATCGAGGCCGACTAAAGCCAGTATACTGCATGTGGTTTCAGACCCCAAATTTTTTTCAGAGAAAAAAAATCAAAGAGCATTCAATTCTAGGATTTGGCATTTAATTAAAAGCATCTCTGTTGGGAAAAAAAACATTCTGGGAAATGTCCTTGAAGCATTTTCAAAAAAGCTCGGCAATCATTGTCTTGAATTTTTTCCTAGAATTTTGCAATTACTCGTTGTGTTTTTTTCTGGATTTGAAAATGATTTCAATTGCACTATTTGAAAGCTCACAAAAAGGTTGGCAGGCAGAACAGAAATATTTACAATAAACTTCAATAGTTTCGAGACGTTGTTTGAAAGAAACTTTCGACGGAAAACATGTGAGAAGAGTATTATCGAGTAAAAAGCTGCAGAAGTTGGGAGTTTGCCATCGAAAAGGCCTTGAAGCATTTTCCATAAACAAAAATCAGAGTCCTGCTTCCAATTCAATTTAGATCATTCCTCAACAAACCAGTGGCGCACACAGGGGTGTTCCGGGGTTAAATCCCGCCCCCCCAAATACAAAACATTCTGATACAGATTATGGTTTCAAATGGTATTAAGCTCAAAAGCTGTACTCAAAATCACCCCAAAATTAAATCCTGTGTGCCTCACTGCAACCCACCATCGATACAGATGTGTAAATAAAACAGAAGCTCACATTAAAGCCTTATCATCCTTTAATGTGAGCAGCTGGAACTAGACCCGATACGGTTGTAATACTATTCTACGAGTTATTATGGCTTGTTGGGTAATTAAGATCCTAAAAAACTCCAACATCAAAGAATACACTTTCCCTCTGAGCAAATGCGGCACATGGGTCTGGCAGCGCTAAGCGTCAACATAATTAAATCCCAATGAAATCAACGTGCGTGAATCATGTGAGCGTTTGCTTGACTAACTAATGCTTGACTAAGTAAATGCAATGCCAGCTTAGCGCAACACGACGCGTACTTTTCAGGTGGTGGCGCATTAATTGGCCACTTAAACTAAGCGGCTTGTTGCTTGCTGGCCGCTTTAATTCTGCTGTTTGCCTAATAATGCCGCTCACGCGCACCGCCAACAGCGTCGGCCACGCGCAGCACTAAATAATTTCGTCAACGCAAAAGTGTTTAAATGTTTTTCTGCACTGTTTTTTATGTAATTTTTTTGCGTGTTTTTTTGCTGTTGGCCCCACGCGATAAGTTGTTGGTCAGCGGCGAGTAAGCCGTGTGCCGGCTGAAGTGGCCACGATAAGCAGAGCTGCCAACGGCCGCAACACACGCAAATATCGCGTGCCAGTCAACCAACCCTCAGCGCCCCGGAGAAATGAGGAAAATGTATGGCGGCGGAAATTAAAGCGAACCAGCAGCGGCCGACCGCCGACCGCGCGTGCATGACAGCAGTCGGCAAGTCAGCAAGTCGGCGCGATGACAACGACATTTGCGGCATGAAAAATGCGATTATGCGAATCATGCCTCACCTACGCGACTGACGACGGGTGCTGGCGTCCGTAGCATTTGCGATTTTTGCATGAATGAAACGCTTTCCGCCACACAACTCACATTGCCGCCGCTGCTTTTCACGGCTTGGTGCGAGTTTTCATCCGCGCCGCCTTCACTTGTATTGTGCAATCATATTTTGTTGTTGTTGTTGTTGCTGCTAATTACGCCTAAAATGACTTTATCACTGCGCATACAAGCAGCTAAATTAAACGGCACATAAAGATTAAAAAAATTACACGAAAGCAATGCACGTGAGAGCTCAATGTGTGTGTCTGTTTGCCTTTAATCTTGGAAATACGTTTTGCGCGCCAACCAGTGACACTGACACTCACTGACGGCATTATTTCGTTTTTGTCTTTTCTTCTTCTTTTTCGCTATAAATATTTTCGCCGGCTGTCAGTGCGTTGAGCTGTTTGTAGTTTCGGCCGTCGGCTTTCACATCAAAACACTTGTCCCGGAGGGGCCGTCGAACGTGGCAGCGCCAACTGCAAGCACCGTAATTGCATTTGACGGCGTTTGTTTGCGTTCAACGCCCGCCTCCTGACCTTCCCTCGGTTGGCTGTCGCTGCGCACACATTTTCAACGGTCACTGACTTGCAACAATTTCGCGCGGCCTCAGCCCACGAGGCGCAAATGTTAACAGCGCGAACAATTGAAAGCGTTTTTTTACAAGGTGTGCCATGTTGCGGGGTCACGCTCGTAGGCACTTTTAGAGAAGCAAGAAAAAAAGTGTAGAATACAACCATTCATCTTTGTAAAACTTGGGCCCCGATTTGACAGTGGTTGGTTAACCATTATGTCCTGTTCAGACAGCCAAATAATAAATTGAGGCAATTTAGTTCTTAATTGAGTTTATTGCTTTTGCCGTTCACACACATCCATTTAGCTGTTATCGATAATGTTATCGATCATTTTTTTGTTTTGACGGAGGAAAGGTTTCTTATGTATAAAAAACATTCTTAGAAACGTTAAGTGAACATTTAGTAATATTTGTTCAACATTCCTATTGATTCACACAATTTTTAAATGAAATTTCAAAATAAACAAATGTTAACAAACGTCTTTCGCTTCTGTTAGCTTCTCAATTTCGTTTTGGTTCGGTCTATTGTGAACGAATTTGCTTATCGATAACAGCACGACCGCGCAGGGTTGCATGGCAAATCGAACTCAATTTATGATCAATTTAGCGCTAATTGCAATTACAGTGGAATTCTCCAGAAATTCAACCCTCATATTTTACAGCATTGAATGCTCTAAAATTCGAACTGGCGATTTGAATTTGCGAGCGTTTTCCTTTTCCCTCTCTGCTTTGGTATTTATTTTGCCTATACAAATTAAATGAAAAAGGGGAATCACCAAATTGGCAACGTTTGGCAGCACGCTTGTGAATGATTATTATTTATTCATTTATTTATTTATTTATTTACGTATGTACACTATGATCAATAAGTACCGGAACTGTGTATTTTAAATTTTCCGCCGTTGCCCGATGCAGGTAAAAAAATTTTGTTTAGGTCGGTAGGACCTTAACTGACATCTGTGTCAAATTGAGCGGGATTGCATCATTAGTTTTTGTTTGGCAGCTGTTAGCGTCAGTCAACTTTTTGTACTTCGTCGCATTTTACAATGGATAATTTTGTTGATCAACGTATTTGTTTGAAATTTTGTCTTAAGAACGAAATTTCTTGTGCCAATGCGCTTAAAATGTTGCAGAAAGCATTTGGGGATTCTGCTCTATCAAGAACCAGAGCGTTGGAGTGGTATAAAAGTGGTCGTGAAGTGGTCGAAGACTTTCCTCGTTCTGGACGTCCTTCAACATCGAATACCGACGAAAATGTTGAAATTGTGAAGAAAATCGTGCTTGAAAATCGTCATGTGAGCCTCAGAGAGATTTCTAACGATCTTAACATCTCTTATGGAAGCGCACAACACATTGTTGTCGATATTTTGCGCATGAAACGCGTCGCCGCACGGCTTGTTCCTCAAAACTTGAATTTCGTCCGAAAAGATCATCGAAAGCAAGTGACTGAAGACATGATTTCCGAAGCTAAGAAGGACCCAACGTTCATGAAACGTATAATTACTGGTGTTGAGACATGGGTCTATGAATTCGACGTGACAACTAGCCAGCAATCATCCGAATGGCGTGCTGAAGGCGAGCCAAAAACAAAAAAAGTGCGCCAAAGTCGATCAAAAATCAAGGTTATGATCATTGTTTTCTTCGATTATCGTGGTGTGGTGCATTATGAATACGTTCCGACCGGTCAAAACGTTAATAAAGAGTATTACCTTGAAGTATTGAGGCGTTTGAGAGATGCTCTTCGTAGAAAACGACAGGATTTGTGGGCCGATAACAGCTGGATTTTGCACCACGATAATGCGCCGTCTCACAAAGCACACATTATTCGCGATTATTTGAACAAACACAGTGTGAATATCATCGATCAGGCTCCCTATTCTCCAGATATGGCACCATGTGACTTTTTCCTGTTCTCCCGACTCAAGTTACCGCTTCGTGGAAAGATATTTGAGTCCATAGAGGTCATAAAAGAAAATGCGACGCGAGAGCTGAAGGCCATACCTGCTTCGGCTTACCAGAAGTGCATGGACGATTGGATTAAGCGTTGGCATATGTGTATTGCTTCAGATGGGGCTTATTTTGAAGGGGATAAAATAAATTTACCAGAAGAATAAAACAATTTTGTTTTTTTGACACAGTCCCGGTACTTATTGATCATAGTGTATGTACACATTTGGCTCAGTTTCAATTAAAAAGTAAAAAGAAAAATTATTAAAATGTCGAAGAAACATACATTTTTTTTTTTTATTTTGTACGTTAAAATTAAAATCTCAAAAAAGCTTGATGAATTCGTTTAGGTTAATCGCTTAACTGTGGATTTATGGATTATATGCAAATTTTAAGCGAATAATAAAAAAAAATTGTATGCGAATACAACTTTTTAAAGTTTTTAATGTGAAGAAAAAATGCAAAAAAAAACACATTCAAGTTATTAGATGTCGTTTCAATATTTTTTTTGGACTTTTAAGATGATTTCAAAAACGTCAAGAAATTCAAACATTTCGGAAATTCGAACAAAGTGGTTTGAATTTATCAGCGTCTACTGTAGCTAAATTGCGATTTTTGTATGACAAACTGAGCTCAATTTAGAGCTAAATTGAGAATACATTGAGAAAATGTCTGAATAGGATATTAACCGATAGTTAACTATGCTTTTTGATTTTAGTCTTTGGGTAACCGATTGTAAACCAGCCATTGTTGATTGGTTAAACAACAGTCGATCAAGAAATAAATCAGCTGATTTGACAGCGCACATAGTTTGTGAAATTCGTCAACATTTGAGATATTGAGAAGTTAGAAAATTATTGCCTTTTATTTATATTTATTGCGTTTAATTTTATATTTGTATTTTTAGGTTAAGAAATTCGGGCTCTATTATATTTCGCAAGAATTCAAACGAAAATTTTTTTGATCTGTTTTGTTTTTTTTTCGAAAGCATCAGAACAATGCTGCCAATAAGATGCAAGCAGTGTTACCACTTTTAAGCAGTGCTGCCATAAATAGTTTTAAAATCAGCTGTTCAGATAACCATCCCACTGTGAAAGCCAAAACTATTTAATCATTCTATCAGTTTATCATTGGTTCTTGATTAAAGTTAACAGTTGGTTAACCAACCACTCAGTGTTGCCAGATGAGGAGATTTCCTCCTAGATTAAGGAGATTATTGGCCCTTTAGGAGAATTTTTGGAGGAAGAATTGCTTAGGAGATTTTTATGTTGGGACATTTGTCATCATTAGTGAAGGCATACTGAAGCCTTGAATATTGAAAGCTTAAGTGTCCAATTTAGTTTAATTACATTTTATGCTTCAAAGTGTATAATTTATGCAATGAATGAAGGAAGTTTACAGAAGCAAATTTCATACCAATCTCATTTTTTTATGTTTTGTTTGTGTTAAGATGTTGTTAAGCTGAAGCTGATTGAATAAAATGGCTCCAATAAGAAAAAAACCAAATATACTTTATTTTTTTATGAGAAGTTCAATTCCTACGTTTAAACTTAAAAAAAATTATTGGAAAACATTTTTAAGATTTTTTTTTAATTTTTGGAAGAAAATTTCAGCATTTTTTTTAAATTTAGGAGAAAGTAATTTCAGGTATTTGGCAACACTGCAACTACTGTGAAATCGAGCTTTAGACAAAAGTCCCCTGACAGTGACGCACAGAGGATTTAATTTTGGGGGGTCTTGCGTACAACAAACCATTTTTTGTTGGGGGGGCAATGCCCCCTGAATTCGAAATGCTTGGAACCAGAGAGCTGAAAGCGCTGAACGGAATCAGCAAAAGCCAAATTTCATATTCAGAATACAAAGTTAACCCTTTTGAATAGCAATTCTGAAACCTACTCTTTCGGTTGACGACCCGCTGGTTGAAGCTCTGTCCGTCACACCCTGTAAGCGCCTCAAATTACAGCCAAAGCAGCACTATTTACAACTCGTGAGTATGTAAATAGTGCAACTGTCGGCGGAGACGCATTAAGTATAATTCAGCAGCATATTTCTTTGGCCTTCTTTGGCACCCATTCGCGCTCCGCCTGCTACCAATTCCGCGGCACTTACGAGCGAACATGTCGTATGTTGATTTATTCATGGCATCGCTTTGCAGTTGTTGCCTTTGTGCATTTCAAGCGTATTTTGCACCGACCCCGATGCCGATCACCGCTCATCCATGGCCAGTGTTGCCATCCTCCCAGCCGCCGATGGGGAGTCGTTGCGCATGGAAACGTGCTTATAAATTTTCGATGAGCCGACTGCACAAATTGAACCTTTATAAATATTTAAAATGGAAATGCTGTCACTGTTCGAGCAGTGCGCTGGCTCACTGCTTAATAGCGAAAGTTTTGCCATAGATTCGCCAGAACTGTCAAAAACTTCAACCAATTTGATTACCCAGTCGAATACAAAAATTTCTGTGACAACGCTCGTTCATGTTGTTTTTGTTTTTATTGTCGAATTATGCACAATAATTTAGCGCTTATTACGATTTGAGCGATTGGAAATTAACTATTGAAACAGTTTAGAGTAGTTGAAGTCTGCAGTTTGTGGTTTATTCAATTAGGTTGAATTAATAGAATTTATAAATTCATAAAAAATACATTTGCTTGGTTAGAATCTTTGTAATCGTTTTCAAAATTAAAGAAGAAACGCATTTCGATTGACATTGCTGTTTTGGATGCTCAGTGCACTCGTATTTAGATATTTTTTCTTGGGCAAAATTTCTTCCAAGCACCAAACACAGCAAGAAATCTACTTTACACATTACAATAACAACAAAATTACTGTTCGTCACTTACACAGTGAACATTGACATTTTTCATTTACTTCTACCGAATGCCACAGTCTCTGATTTCGACTTTGTTTGGAGTCAATTCGACGGACTGAATTATCAACGCCAACAACAACTTAAATGAAATTCCATAGGCGCTTCTTCGTTTCGTTTGTCTCCATTTCCCATTTGACGACATCAAAAAGCAAAACAGGCGCCCGCCGCTGGCGTTCATACATGAGTTCATTCATTCATTCATTCATTCGTACAAATGGTTAATGGGTCGGCGTATCACTGGCGAAGCGCGACCGCTTATGCAAATGCCGCAAACAAGCAAATCCTTTATTGTGAAGCCAATAAAATTGCATCTAAATTAAAATTTATAAAAATTGCGATAAGTGCGCAAAAAAAAAACAAATTCAAATTAACAAAATAAAAAACATCAGAGCGTCTGTCTTGAGCGCCACACGACAAACTTAGAGACAGACAAAGAAATCGCTGTTTGCCAGGAACACAAAGCGTGTTGTGGGAAAAGTTGGGTTTTGAATAGAAAATGCAAGGAGCGTACGAAACAAAATCTGTGGCAAGCACAAACAACAAAGAAAGACACATTTAAAATTATGCACTGATTGATAAGAGACGCAGTGAGTGGGAAGAATCACATGAATTTTTAAACTAAAAAATAAATAAAAACTATACCTACATATTATACAAAAAATTATATGAAAAGCATTAGGCCATTACAAATAAAACAAATACAACAACAACAGCTGGGATGGTTTAGTGATTAATTCGTAGGACCAAAAGTCAACAGGTCTTGGGTTCGAATCTCAACCCAAGGCCCAATTTCACAGCGGTTGGTTAACCATTAACCGATTGTGAACTACTCTTTGTCGATTTCACAGTCTCTGCGTGACCAAGTGTTGACCAGCCAATGTTGATTGGTTAACCATCGGTTGATCAAAAAATAATTCAACTGATTTCACAGTGCATACAATTTGTGAAATTTGTCAACATAAGGAAGTAAAAAATTTTTTATTTGGCAATTTTTTAGGTTGATAAATTCGAGCTTATATTATATGTTACAAAAATTCAAATTAAAAATTTGTTCTTTTAATCTGTTTTATTTTGATTTCAACAGCATCAGAACAATGCTGCCAATAATATGCAGCAGTGTTACCAATTTTAAGCAGTGCTGCCATTAATCGTTTCAAAATCAGCTGTTCAGATAACCAGTCAGTGTGAAAGCCAAAACTATTTAATCAATGGTTAATCATGGGTTCTCGATTAAAGTGAACAGTTGGTTAACCGACTACTATGAAATCGTGCCTTAATCAAATATTGGAACATTAAATCAAACGTAGATTGTAAAGACTAACGTCAGTGAGATGAAATAATTTCTCTGTAGACTCTGCATATAAAACGTATAGTATTGGACCACTTTGAGTTAGAAAGTGGCAAAATTACTTTTCGGTAAAAATTTCATGGAACTTAACCTGTACTTTTATGTCTGACTAGCAGAGCGCGGCGACTTTGCACGCATGAATTTTATGTTTTCATTGAAATATGTAATCTTTACCCACTTTATAATGTTATCTAATGTTAAGTTATGTTTAATCGCATAAACTTCTAACAAACTTTTACCTCGTCTGATGTTGATTTTCGAACACTGAAAAAAATGCGTTGAATTATTTTTGATTTTGAGTATTTTTTTCAAGTTTGATGTCAATGGGCTCAATAAATCAAATTTTTCTTAATCCTTTGTTGACACCGAGCAATTTTGATCAAAAATACTTGCCTCAATTTTTCTCATCTGAAATACTTTCTTCACATTTGAAGTCAGAGGCCCATTCAATCATGTTTCCCATATACAAACACTTAACCCATTGGCCGCGTTAGTTTTTGATTTTCGAAAAAGTGAAAAATACGTGTCGAATTATGTTTCACTCAGAGTACTATCACCAAGTTTGAAGTCAAAATGCGTAAAAATTCATATTTCAAACAAACTTTTAATCCTTGGTTCACTCCTTTAAATGTGATTTTCAAAAAAATGAGAAACATGTGTCAAATTATTTTTGATTTCAAGTGTTTTCACCAACTTTAAAGTCAATAGGCCAATCGGTTCACGGATTTTTCGTAACCTTTCCATAAACCTTAACCCTTGGTTCACCAGTTAAATTTTGATTTTTGAAAAATTTAAAAATACGTGTCGAATTTTTTTCGTTTGTAGTATTTTCAACAAGTTTCGAATCAATAGGCCCAACACAATTCTTCATGGAACACCTTAACCCAAGTTTTTCCCTTTTCGACCCCGAATTTAAAAAAAAAAATCCTGTCTTAGTGGAGATTTATTTTCTAAAGCGAAACTACAGTTGAAATTTCAGGTTTGTAGCTTCAGCGGTTTCAGCTGAACGATAAAAAATCAGTCAGGAAAAACAAATCATTTGTACATCGATTGGGAAATTAGATCAAACGTAGGTTGTAAGGAGTGTCGTGAGATAGATGTGAAAATATTTTCTCTGTAAATGCTCTGCTTTTCGCATATAAAGCTTGAGGCGTTTGAACAACATGAGATACAAAGCGAAAAAAATTACTTCAGTAAAAATTTAATTAAAAATGTCAAACAAATGTTAAATTCTTCTTCTTCTAAAACATTTCAGTTAGATGAAAAAATCAGCAGTTAAAACTTTACTGTTTACTGTTCTGTTTTTACATTTCCCTAGGCTACAACTACAACAAAAGGTGCTACAGTTCGCTTTTTCTCTTTTTTTAAGAACAAATGTTATTTTTTACTGTGTCGGTGGGTTGGCATATTCAACGTTCCACGGTTTAAAACGGCAAAAAAAATGTGAAACACGAGTTTGTAAACTTTTTGACGGAATTTGTTTTTGTGCCCAAAATAAAAAAACTTATGTATATACTTATATACATACTACATATGTATGTAAAGGGTAGAAAAGTTTCAGCAGCCGCCAGCATGAAACAAAAAAAAAAACAGAAAAATTTCCACAACACTTAAAAGTGCAGGAAAGTAAATGATTTTGTTTGTCGTTTAAGAGGGTAACACCACTCTAGGAGGATCTAAAAATATTACCGATTTTTTTTTGGCTTAAACAATACTTTGGAGTCATAAAAACATTAGCCAGTTGTTCCTATAGTAAACAAATGTGAACAAGTTCAATTCCGGATTTTTTCACAGCTTGCAAAGCTTGACTCGCATTTTTCTCGAAATCTCCTTTTACAAAGTGGATAGACATATTTGTCGGGTACTTTTTGCATGGATCAATTTGAAATTTTTAAAGAAGCTTCGAAATTGTATGCTTTAAAATACGTAGATATTTTTTTGGTTGAATAGAAAATTTTTTGTAATAAATATGCAAACAATTTGCGGAAAATATTTTGGCCAACAATCTATACTTTTTTTAAAGTATTTCTACATTTCTACAAAAATTTATTTAGAAAAAACTTCGTATGTACTACCATATCCAATAAAACATACAATAGATTAACCCTTCGCTGCATGACATTACATAAATAATATATTAACTTTTCATAGATTTTGGAACTATTCTATTTAGCATTTTACAATTGTTAATTCTTCAGTGATGTCTTTTATGTTAAAACATTTGACTACTAACGGAATTTTGCGAATAACTAGTGTCCGACCGAAACCACTTTTTTGGGCGGAAACCGAAACCGAATATTCGGTTTTTTTTTAATATTCGGCCGAAACCGAAACTTTCTAGTTGAAATAAAAATCACCATATCAAGCACTTTTTTCAACAAACGAATTTTACAATAAGTAAATAAAGAACAAACAAACAAACATAGCATAAATAAATAAATACTTATTAATAAAAACAATTTATTAATTTTTTAAAAACGTAAACATGAAAAAATTAACCTTTCGCTACTATTCAAAATTAAATAATTTAATATTATATGCTAAAAAAAGAAGTTTATTTACATTGCTGGCATCTAAATTACTCCTCCTTTCACTATATATCTGCTACACAATAAAATGTAAAAAAATATTCCAGAAAGTTTCGGTTTCGGCTATTCGGCCGTTTTTTGGCCGAAACTGAAACCGAAACCGAAACCACTTATTTGGGCCGAAACCGAAACCGAATATTCGGTCGGACACTACGAATAACATTAAAAGTGATGGCGAAGGTGATATGGCCGTCGCCTTCGTTTAGTTGTTTAGTGTGTTGGATTACGAGTACACAGTGACGACCGTCCTAGGTTCGAATCCCCATAGTAGCCAACACTAAAATAAAGAAAAAAACAATTTTTTTTTTGGCGGCAGCGACCTCAGCAGGATATGGCAAGTTTTCGCAAAACTTCTTCGATAGATACAGGAATTCAACAAAATTTCATTTTTACCATCAAACCATAACAAACAACAAGAATAATATTACAAAAATGTATTTTCTTTATGAAAATTAAATCACGCAACGAAGGGTTAAAAAATGTTTTGGTTTTTTGTTTCAGGTCTGATACTTTAAGAGAAATCTGTCCACCCGTTTGGGTGTTAAAACAAAAAGCGATTTCATAGGGCGACGTTTTCGTTGCCATTTTTATGTTCAATAAACTCTCTCAAAACAAATCTCCTTACTTTGGGCCTATTTTTGTTGTTTTTGTTTTGTGTAACCCCTTAAGGTGCGTGCAAACACGAGCGGCACAGGAATTTCCATAACACTGAGCATTCGCACGAATGTTGCATTTGTTGGAAACTACAAAAATTTTGCTGCTTTTATTTACAGTGCAGCGCACACAAACACAAACAAACAAGCGAGCGAGCGAACGAGAGTGCAAACGAATTTCAGTGCACGTTTCGGTAATTAAACGCGAATGCAGAATTGTTCGGTAGGCGAAGCGGAAATACGAAAAATTCGCCTACGCCAAGTTTGGCGTGTGAAATGTCGATGATGAAAAGGAGCAACGAAGGAGCAATTTGAGTTCGGCCCCGTGGGCAGGAAAAGCAAAGTGGAGCAGCAAACGAGAAACGCAAGTTCCCGACAGATGGCGCCCAAAGAGATATTTGAGCACTAGATGATAGATGTAAAAACCCAGAAAAAAATTTGTATCATAATTGCGGTGCGTGTTTTAATTGGAAATTGTGGGCATATTTTGATCAGAAGGTATGTTTTGGTGTTGGTTTGCTTACGAGAAATCGAAATCCAAGGAAATGCATCGAACGTCGCTTTAGACACACCACTTACAAGACATGTTCTGTTCTTGTTCTTGTGTTACTATAAGTAAACTAGAGATGGTTATCTTTACCCATGAAAAGAAATGGCGTCAGCTTCAATCGTCGCTGTGTAGTCGACTACTTAATTACAATGAGAGCGACAGCAACAGCACTACAATCATATTTTTTGTGCTCTAAATCACAAATTCAAAGGTGCCTGGGTACTTCCTTCCTTTGTTAAGCATTCGTCTATATTCATTTTATTGTTCTACAATTAAATTAAAAAAAAAATGGCTAAAACTAAATAGTAAATCTTTTTAGTTCAAAGCACTAGAAAATTTAAGAGCCATTAAAAATATCTTTAAAAAATATATTAAAGTAGTGATGCCGTTTGCTTTGGTTTTGTTGCCGGTGAAATAGAAAAAACGCTATGATTGGCGACAGCCATAACTGTGGTCGGTGGTTGTGTATCGTCAAATAATCATCTCTATAAGATATTATAGCCCTATTCACAATGTTGGGCATTTAATATTGCAAATCTGTACAATAGCAAACATTTACCATCAATTTCCGGAGCTTCTTTTAGATAATTATTTTATGTGTCTTTCCGATTTTTTTTCTTTCTTTCATTTACATGTTTTCAGTTTTGTTTTTGCCTTTGGCTTCTCTTCCCAACAGCTGTCAATTATAGCAAATCAATCTTTGTGTATTTTATAAGTCTAGAGTCAAAATATACTACCCCAATTACACTACTCGACACGAAAAATGCTCCTAAAAATAAAAGTATTTTTTAGACTAATCTTCGGCTGCTGAACACGAAACTGAAAATCAAAAAATTTTCTTAAGAAGCGTTTTCGAAAAATCTTCGAAAAACACGTTTTTTCTCTCTTATTTCAGTTATGAGCACATATCTCGTAAACCAACCATCCGACTAACACAAGTGGCCCGTCGTTCAGAAGGTAATCAACTAACCTTTCCAACGATATACAGATTGTCCAAATCAGATGAGATTTGGGGAAGTTACTGACGGTGAAATTTGAAAAAAATTGAATTTTTTGACCATTTTAAAAAATTATACATTTTCGAATGGTTTTTTATAGATAAAAAAAATTATCGAGATATGTGCTCATAACTGAAATAAGAGGGGGAAAACGTGTTTTTCGAAGATTTTTCGAAAACGCTTCTTAAGAAAATTTTTTGATTTTCAGTTTTGTGTTCAGCAGCCGAAGATTAGTCTAAAAAATACTTTTGTTTTTAGGAGCACGCGATGAACCCATTTCTTGTCGAGTAGTGTTATATATGTATATATTTATATATTTTGTATATTTTAACAGATACGATACTCATCGCTGCCGTTGTCAATGTGTTTGGAGCTTTACTGAGGCGAACTGTGTTCATATTGTAATTTAAACTTAGTTGTAGTTTCAATTCCCCATCTTAATTAAATTTCATTACGACTTTGATTTCACGACTTTAAATTTCACTTTGATGGACAGACAGACGCACGATTATGGCTAAATCAGTACACCAGCAAATTTCATTCAAGAATATATATATTTTTTTACTTTTCCATATTGGCAATGCAGCTTTTTAGATTTTTTAAGCTCCTTAACCAAAGTGGATATAACATCACAGAATTGAAAAATTAATCACTGTGAACTTTCAAATTCTCCAAACAATAATCCACACTCCGTTTTTCGGGACACATCATAGTGAATACAATGAAGGGATATCGCCAAGTGGCCACAGCTGCGTTGAAACGACTTCTTCAAATAAAGTGACGCCCACGCTTGCGGCTGCGACAAACTTGTGCCGATAAGTCAATCCATTTCGGTTCAGTGCCAGTGCTGCCAATTTTCGGCGCACAATCCTTTTTAGCGTCTGTTGTGCGATTCGAAGATGCTGTGCGCACAATTTAAGATGCCAATTTAAATTATTACAACAGCTTCATTTGCACTCAAGCTAAAGGCGTCACTTTAAGTGTCCTCACCCCGCCCGGGCAACGCCCAGCTTTGCTGTCACGCTGTCGCTGAATGTACAATTTAATTGTGGACCACCCGACGCGCACACACATACATACATACACACAGACGCAAAACGGCGCTGCGAAAAGTTTACAACAAACAGCTTCATCGAGGCTGCCGCTGCGCTGCGTTTTCTTCGTCTTTTTTGGAAATTTATGTAAATGAATACATTTCAACGCTCGGCGCAATTTCGTTACTGTAATGTAGAGTAGTAAATTTTGTATTTTTAATTACGATTTAAATACCGTGTGAGAAATTTTGTTGTCGTTCCCCCTTCGCGCCACCACTTGCTGCCCGATTGCGCAGCGTGCGATGGCTGCCGACTGTCGCCTGCCGTGGGTTGGCTGGCATTTTGTGGGCGTTGTGCGTGGGCCAGCAAGGCTGCAACTGACTTAAGAGGATTTTCTTCAAGCGCTCCAACTGTCGCGCCTCGTTGCCGTCACCGTCATAACCACAAACACTGCTGCGGTCTTTCGCATTATGCTCCAGTGTGAAGAAGCGACACGGCACCGTGCGGTGCGGTGTGCCGCTGCTCGGCGCACTTAAGACATAATTACGGCACAGCGCGCACTGGAGTTGAAGACAGTTTTTAAATGAGCATAAAATAAATTAAAATCAATAAAAAGCAAACCATGATGTGACGCTTTGCTGCAAACATTTGGTGCTTAAATTTGAAATTTCGTTTAGAATTTTTGCAAGTATGCTGGAAAAGTTGCTCCATTTCTCTATCACTGTCACACCAGCATTTCGTTCCGCATTCATGTTTGCTCGAATGGTTTACATTCAGTAACCGAATGCCACATAAATTATCATGCAAACAGCCAACCAGCCAGAAGCTACGAAACCCCAAAATTCTCGACCGCATTGCTATCCAAATGCAAATTGAATTCTCGAACAATTGCAATCAGTGTTTCTTTGTCTTTCGGCTGGCAAATATTAGAATAAATTTGAATTGTGCATCTCTGTTGGATTTGTTGGAAACATTTAATGCAATTAACAATTCAAAAGCATTGCGCTGTCGATGACATTGTTGATTGACGCATGACATACGGTTTTCGGTTTACGGTGCATTGCTAAAATTACATCGAAATTCACTTTGATTTCCTTATGATGGTTTAACCCTTTGATAACAAATTTAGCGTATATGGCACAATTTGGGGTCAAATCATATTGAGTTGCAGATTCTATTTCTAAGTGGTTTCAATGTATAATCAAATCCATTCATAGCCACTGTTCGTTGAATAATCTTTTTGTGTTTCTTATCTCTGGTCTCAAAATGAGGAGCAAAAATTTAAAGCAGTGTTGTTATTACGTCAAATGAAATGTCAAACGATATTTACTTATAGTCCTACACCATATTGAAGCGTCGACCTCTTATCGCAAGACTTGTTTAATTTCATTGTGGGCTCTTAGCACAAAGATTAATGAGATAAGATTCAACTGACGAGGTCCACCGGCCTTGCGTGGACCTGTTTTGTACCTACCAGCACCGCATAGAGATCTGCATAAACAGGTCATTAATTACTTTTTTATTACTTCTTTTAGGTCATAACAACCCGTTACAGGGTTTCAGCCTGGCGCAATACACTGCGGCGAAAAAGGTGTTCGATGTGGTAGTTGGAGGTCGACGGCGAAGAGGTAAAGGACCAACCGGTAACCGGTTGTTATGGCCAGTTGAGGAAGTAAGTAATGTTCGACGAGCCATGCGTGAACTTGTTTGGTATCTACCGATTAGAGGTGGGGGACTATCGATAGTTGGCCCATTCGATATTTTCGATAGTTTGAGTGAAAAATTTCGATACTATCGATACTATCGGATAAAGCAAAAGTGGTTTATACATTAATAAAAATCTGGCAATTGTACTGAACAATATTTATATTGAAAGCTTTTACCAAGACGCCTATTTTGAAACGTGTGGATGTTGTTTGATATAAACAAATTTTTTAGTTACTCTTTTTCAATGCCTATGCCTATTTTTTTTTTTGTTCCGTGTTCACTCCTCTCTGGAGCATAGGGCCTCCACAAGACAGCCTTGTGTTGGTTACGTTAATCAGTTGTGTTGTTCGGCCAGGGTAGGTGATTGGCCTGCCGCCAATAGTCCTAAGTGCTGGTGCCATCTAACGCCGCTTAGGAACGTCGCCTCCGTTATTTCGAGCTACCGCTTGTAGCGCCATCTGTTGTGTGAGGAGGTTACAGCAGAATGGTTGGGGACCTCGCTAGATCAATTTGGTGCGCTGTTTTCGCAGTTGTCCGCTTCCCCTTGCAGATGTCGCTCGTGCGCCGTGTAACTGTTTATTTGTTTACTTTTATCAGCCGCACAGCGCATAATTGCGCGTACTATTGCGTGGAAGTGAGTAGGATAGGAATAATTGGGTTGGGAATCAATTAACTTGGATATGTTGCAGGGCTTTTAGGAAAATTTAGAGAACAGGAAAAATCGGAAAAATTGGTTGGAAAAGTGCGGGGACCGTGCACGCGGCGGGAGTTGAACCCACGACCTCTGGGATGACAGGGGAGGAGGGTGGCCTATGCCTATTTACCTTTTTCAATACTATGAGACTTGTAGTTCCGAAATTATTTCATAATACAAATTGTAGTTATATGGGCAATGCCACGCCCTTTAACGGTTTCGTCTAAGCAGAGATTTCGCACTGAATTTCATTCATGTGCGACTTATGGGTCCAAAGTTATCAGCAAATTTTACAAAATACAAAGTAATACAAAAATAGTGCCACGCCCCTTGTCCAACGCCCGAGACGAGATTTCACCAGCGGAACAACAAATACATTGGACGACGTTGTACCAATGCTGTCCGACTTATAAATTCGACGTTAATATCCAGAAATCCTCTTCTGGACATATCCCCCATTGTGTCTAAGTTTCAGATCAATCGTACTCGTACCTACATATTTGAATATCACAGCGGAATATCTGTGGCAGCAATACCAGCATAGAATATTTTGGAGACATTGCTGTCACATCACAAAAAACCGATAGTGTGGATAGCTATGTCAATGAAACTTGGCTGGTTTGGAAAATCATCACATAGATGCTCCAAGTTTTCACCTGCCAGTGTTTTCGGATAATTTACGGAATATTTTGGTCAAAGACAATCAAAAACGATCAGCTCCGGAAACTGACGAATGCAGAACTCTTACTTAAGCAGATAAGAAAAGAAACACACTAAGAAAACCATCATTCAGCAGCACAAGAATGGCACATGACTGGAACCCAAAGGGAGCTGAAGTTGTAGACGACCAAAAAATACCTGAAGGAGGAGGTCGAACTAGCCGCGGTCAACATGTGATTGGAGAACGCAAAAGCAATAATTTTAAATCGAGTAAAATCAGAAGATCAGATTGTTGCGACCCTACAGGAGTGAGTAAGGAGAAAAAACAGACAAGCATTGTTGACGCACTTTAGTAAATAGTTGGCACCTAACTTGAACACTTCCCACATGCCGTCAGACACTTCTTATGTAAGCAAGAGGATAATCAGAGCAGAGAAGATATTCCATATGACCCAAAGAAACATTTGACATCTTAAATCATCATCTTAACATCTACCAAAGCTCAACTTGGGATATGCTGATACGGAACAGTGTTGAACATTGTGTACCCAAACCCACCCAAACTGAAAGGCAATTTCTCTCTGCATTTTATTGCTAGCCCCCCCCCCCATTCCGTCTACTTGCTATCCTTTTCAAGTGTCAGCCACCTGGTGTGACTTTGATTGAAGCACAAGATTGCAATAATTTCTTACAACTTTACAACAACAAAATAGTTGAACAGCGAACTACAATAAAACTTCAAAATTGGGCTCCTTTTGTTGGCGCTGCTGGCCATTGTTGTTGTTATTGTATTAAAGTGCAAATGGATTTTGAAGATAAACCACCCAATGCGTTGCACGGGCAGCATTGTCGAGCATTTTCCACTTCATTAATTTTAATCCTATAAATGTTTAGTCCAGCAGTTCTGCAGCCCTGCAGCTACTTTAATTTACCACAGTGGTCGTATTAAAATTGCCGAAATGTTAACAATTCATTGAACTGTAAATAGGAAATGCACGAAGGCTGCGAATCGACGCTAAGGCAATTTTGAGTTCAATGCGGAAAATCGATAGCATCATCAAACGCTGACAAGTGACAGTGGGCGCGCGAAGTCAGCAAAATTATTAGTCGCAAAAGCTCAATTAAAAACGAGAGCCGGCCATGATTCACAACAACAATTTTAGCAGTCGACTGTGGCACTTTGCATGGGCGGTGCGCGTTTGAATGAAATTTACATACATACAACATATCGAATTTAATTGATTGGCTGGATCGACGTACTCACCTTCTCTCGCTTTCAAGTAGACCGTATTGGCCACAATATTCTCTAATTCCATTAGTTCCAGGTTGGCGGTTTTTTATTGTATCCTTTAGCCGGCTCGAAAAATTTATATATATATGCGCGATATATATGTGCGTGTGCGTGTGCCTGACACTTGGCCGCGTGTCCGCAGGTGGGCGAATGCGGGACGTGAGTGCTGCGCTAATGATGGAAACACGAAAACGACTTTCTTGCGCTGAATAACTCAATGATGGAGTGCGCGAGTGCGTGCCGTTTGTGCTGTTGTTATTTACTTCTTTCACGCCTACTGCGCTGCTGCGCTGCCAACGCCCACTTTAATATCCGCCAAAACGGGAATCGTCGCTCAATTTGAGTTGGACTTGAACGCCACTGCCGGCAACAGTTTCCGTTTCCGGTTGTTTTTCCGGCTCCGTTGTTGCCGTGTCCTGGCCAAAGACGTGCTGCGTCTTTTGCGTAATGCTGTTGCCGCTGTTGCGCTTTAATTTGCTGGGCCAACAAACGCACTCAACTGGACTACTACAGTCACTTTTGGTGTTGTTGTTGTTGTTCGTGCTTCTATGGCATCAAAGTGAGGCATTTAATTGCCAAGCATCAAAGACCACTAAAGGTTGATTGTGTGTCAAGTTTTTATAAATATTTTGCGCTTCTCTTTAAAAATCGCTCGAGTGTTTTAATGATTTTGCTGTGTGAATTTATGCCAAACTCAACGATCTGTAGTCAGCGAATAATGCGTGCGAATGTGCCAATCGGCAGTGGGTTTTGGAAATTTCAATAGCGGCAGCTAAGCGTCGACTATCTGAAAATATGCAAGAAAAGTACACAAAATTAGATTTTCGTTGAAATTCAAGCGAGCGTACATATGAAAAGCGGTGTGTTGCTCATACGCCCCCGTTGCCGGTTGGCAGGATGCTTATACGCCAGCGCTGCCAGCGCACTGAACACGTTCGTGCAGCAACGAATGAAAGTGCTGCTGTCTAAGCGGCTTACGGTCGGTCGCGGCGGGCTGCCCACGTTTCGCCCACCGTAACGAAACACATCAACGGCAACGCAAAAAGCTCAACCCATATCAAATGTGCAGCTAGTTGTAAGGGAATTTGTTTGTACAGGTGAAGCTTTATGCATTTGCCTGCTGTCCGGGGTTTGTTTAATGTTTTGCAAAAGTTGCACTTATCAAACGTGGCAGCTGAAGCTGAGTGCTTTTGGCAGACCTGTGGAGTGCGTGGCTGACTGCGAAGTACAGTTTTTCCGAGTAAAGTTTGGCCACAAAGTTTGACAGCTGCATTGCTGCACGTCTACAGTGGCTGTTGCCGAGAGGCTATGAAGCTGGTTTCGTACACATTTCGTTTGATTGTAAAATTTAATGGTTTTAAAAAATTTTTCGTTAATAT
Source organism: Melieria picta (assembly GCA_964056695.1). Taxonomy (NCBI): domain Eukaryota; kingdom Metazoa; phylum Arthropoda; class Insecta; order Diptera; family Ulidiidae; genus Melieria; species Melieria picta. Next base: position 125,640,027 of record OZ057398.1, read on the forward strand.
CTAACAAGTGGTGGCCTGGTAAGTAATAATGAAATCAATGAATTCTATAGTGTTGTTGTTGTTAAAGGTATACTAGGTTACCAGTGGCGCACACAGGAATTAATTTTGGGGGGGATGGGAGTGGTTTTGCATACAACTTTTGAGCCGAATACCATTCGAAACATATTTTGTAGCAGGAATTTTTGTGTTTAGGGGGTTTGAACCCCAAAGCCCTCCTTGCGTGCGCCACTGTAGGTTACAGTTGGGCTTGGGTTCAACATGTTGTGATGTTTAAATTGTTTTCAAGTAAAAAATAAAACCCATTGATTACTCAGCCGTATCGTGTCAGCAAATGCCTTGAATATATTTTTGTGTTCGACATGTTGGGATGTTTAGATTTTTTTCAAGTAGGGGAATTCTTTGTAAAGTGCCACTCTTTGTAATGTACAACCCCTGCTCGATTTTGACGTTCCAGCAATCCAAGCAAAAAAAATCCTACCGTAATTTAAGATATATATGCCAACATCAATTTTATGTGGTTTTTGAGGGAACAGATGCAATAACACAGTCTGGGTAAAAAAAGTGTCAAATTTGGCTAAGAAAAAACTTAAAAATAAAAATTGAAAGTTTTTCTTGCAGCGAAAAAGACATCAAATTCGTGTAAAGAATTAAGGTAAATATCAGCGTTGGACTTAATTTGTAATGCTTTTTCATAATCCGAGCATATCGTAAGAGGAGAAAATTTATTCAATGATTTTCAAAATGGCATGAAAATGTAAAGTGCCATCTTTTTTCTTTGTAAATTGCCACCCCTCTTTTTTCATTGTTTTGTGGTCCTATATCGGTAAAATGACTTTTTATTGCTCGGAATCGTTATTTAAATGATTTTAAAGTGTTGTTAGTCAACTTTTCTCTAATCCTATCATGAGGAATAAATTAGTTCAGTTTTGTTTACTAATTTCCATATAATTCCCGTTATATTCGTTACCATTCAATTTGCATTTTACTTTCGGCCATTTTCTATTCAATTCAAATTAAATTCAATAATCTTTCGTAAATTTTCCAAATCATGCATTTTTACTTGATATTTCTACGATTTTTTAGGGGGTGGCACTTTATATTAAAAAATTTTAGGGTGTCGATTTTTAACACTTTGGGAAATTGGCTGTAAAATATCGTATTTACGAAAAATTCAAATGAGGTGTTTCCTTGGGTCATAGCTCTTTAAACCCTCTTTCCAACGGTATATTAACATTGGCGATAAGTTAATTTTCTAACGAGCTATGCGCAAAAAAGCCATGGGGTGGCACATTACAAAGAATTCCCCTAATAAATAAAACCCATTGATCTCTCAGCCGTATTGTGTCAGCAAATGAACTCAATATGCTTTTGTTGTTTCTATTTTAAGTAATTTCAAATCTGTTTTTGGCATTGTAACTTGGACAAAATTTCAGATGATTCTCATACAAATTTTTTATTCAAGCTGACATAAAACAAATTGTACGATTTTTTACTCAACTAATGAAAATTTTAGTGAATAACTTTCCCATCCCATAATTAAAATTAATTAAAATTCAGTTTTAAACGAGAATGACATTAAATGGAAAAATTCCACACGCACACAGCTGCGGCCGCAATGCACAACAATTGGAAGCCATTTTGCAATGGGAGAAATAATGCGCTGAGTCACGGTGCACAGGGGAAATCAAAATGCAACACGACAATGTGGTAACCAGAAATACACAACTGACACTTAGCAGCCACTGCGCCAACCGCCAGCCGCGTCCATAAAGTGCAATTCGATACAGCGGCAGCAGGCAACAGACAGCCGCAAAATGGCTTAAATTTCAAAGCGACAAAGTACAAGCGCACTTAAGAATCGAGGCAGTGCATGCGGAAACTCGAACCCCTATGTCCCCCGCACGACCGCCGCCCCATAGCTGGCAGTTGTGCTGGGTCAGCGCTGAGCACAAATCAAAATTTTACACCCACAACATTTGTTCTGCTAAGTGATACATATGCAACGGCCCCCCTCCCTCTACCCCCACAACCATTCGCAAGTTGCCATTAAAAGGAGTGACAATTTCGCGCAGGCCCCTTGCGCCACGCCCCTCACTTGAGCGAGCATGTGCACAACATAATTTGTCAGGCTTTCAGCATAAGGAAATTAAATGAGCAGAAAGCGCCAAGCGAGGCAGGAGCGCTGGTGACTAAGTAAGGACTCCTTATGTGGTGGAAATTGACACAATTCCTGCAACTGGTGGGTGGGGGGGGGGGCGCTTTCATTTGCTGTGCAGCTGAATGAGCGCTGAATAAATAAGTGTAATGATGCTTTCGTACTTAATCTGTGCTCGCCTGCTGCTTTCGAAAACATTTACTTGGTATGCTTTGTTCAGTGCTTTTATGATGAAGTGAAAAAAAAATTTAATGGCATCGCATGGAATGGAATGGCGAATATGTGTGGACAAGTGTGCGTGTGACAGAAAGTTGTTGGTGGGTGGCGGAAAGAAAAATTCTAAAATAAACAACTCTGGTTTGAAGCGCACAGGAGCAGCGACAAAGCAGAATCAGCAGAACTAACAACGATCCGATGCTGGTGGCACTCAATGCGATTTCACATGTGTTTTCAACTGTGTAGAATAGCGAATAAGTGGACACTTAAGATTTTTTTGAAATTAAGTTCTTCATGTTTGGTTTTTTAGGTCAGTGCGAATGTGGTTTGAGTGAAAGTGTGATGGTTTAAGCCAGTCAAGGGCGAACAACGTCTACCAGAGGTCACGTTTCAGTTGGCCTTTAAATACTTGAATACTCTACAATTCACTTTCAATTATTCTGTTTTCCAAATTAATTTCAGCAACACAAATTAAATGACTCAAAGAATAAGCATTAATTATTTTCCTTTCACACGTTTGCACGTGACTTCCTGTTGAGAACATATCAGTTTTTCTGATTCATTATTGGCTCAGTGTGCATTTATACAAATTTGCGATACTAACATTTGCGGTCAAAAGTCACTGAGCTGGGGCTTTGAGGTTAGGTTGAAATATTGCTGATGTCAGTGGCGCACAAAGGGGTGGTTTTGGAGGCTCAAACCCCCCAAATACAAAAATTGCTGGTACAAAATAAGATTTCAAATGATATTGAGCTCAAAGTTGTATTAAAACTCCCGCTGCCCCCTCCAAATGAAATCCTGTGTGCGCCACTGGTTGATGCTAACTTGCCTACTTCTGTGATGTTTCTACTGAGTTGCAAGAACTTTGCAAGGAGGCCGAAGTGAAAAAGTTTCACTTAACCCTTTCGCTACAGGTTTTTACTGAGGAAAGTTAAAATTTTAAATTTCCAACATTCCATAAGAAATTTTTTAATTTTTATACTCGGACCCTGTATTTTAGAGTGTTTTTATATGAGAGCAACCACATCGTTGTGGCTGTAATAATTACTTAAACATAAAACTTTTTACGCATAACGAAAATTTGAATATTTCTTCATTTACTTCAGCCAAAATTAAAAAAAAAAGTATCTAAATTGAAAGAAACCGTCAAATTAAAAAGTTCTCTAATTTGTTCTGCTTCTTCTTCCTTTACTATGTCAAGATATACCATTAAAAAAACGTGTATACTTCTCTTCTTTAAACTTAAATATTCAGTTTATTAATTTCGTATTTTTCCTAAAACTTCAAACTATTCTAAAGACTAACAAAAAACTGCTCACATGTATTCACAGCAAAGAACGTAACAATGACTATTTGACTGGGAATCAAGCATTGTTTGAACGTGTGAGGCAGCCGACCACTCATTTAGAGGCCAAGGCGGCCCATAGTAATTTTCTTTATTTTTGCGTATACAAAAAAACCTTCTTCCTGAGCGAATTAATTCGAACTATGAGCAAAGCTTGATGGATACTAAAATTTAACTGCAGCAGCATTTATTACAAACCCTGATCCTAAGAACAAAATTGGCATTTTTGGGCAGCCAGAAAGAGCCAGTGGCATAGAAAGTATTTTATTGTTTTCGTCACTGTCTGATCTCTGCAACAACAACATTTCTGGTTAGGTAGAAAGTTGAGAAAATCTCTACTCTGATCCAATAATAAAATATTTAGTGATGATCCCAACTCAGAGACAGAACAAGTTGAGTTTTGTTTATGGAAAAATATTACCAGACTACACGAATGCTACTACAGTCGATCCTGTGTTGCCTTGTGGCTTCCATGTTTTCATACTGTCAACGTACATGTACAGGATACATTTCGAGATATCTATCAGTTACAAGCCGATTACCGTTATCTTTTAAATGAACTGTGTGGTCGCAGCTCTATAGAGTTGCAATGGATCCCAGAACCCGAGGGTTACAAAGGCAACAAACAAGCCTTACCTTGTCCAAAGAGATGCCAACTGATGGGCCTCGAACCATTCAGTGGACTGACCAGAGGACACATACAACATGTGTTGCCATGTAGCTTCTATGCCCTCATCCTCTCAACTGAAATAAATTTTACATGTACAGGATACATTTCGCTGGTACTACAGAGATATCCACCGCTTTACAAACCTACGCAGCCTCCTTAAAACTTGTCAAAGATTACGTAATCTCCTGAATGAATCAGGTGGTCGTAACTCTATGGAGTTGCAATGGATCACAGTACACAAAAGTCACAAATTCAGCAAGCAAGTCGATTGCCTTGTCCAAAGAGGTGAAAAGCGCCCACTGGTGGACCCCGAACCATTCAGTGGACTGACCAGAGGACAAATACAACAATGTCTAAGGAAATGAGTACCCAAGATTTTACCGGGCAATGGTTCTGCATCAGTCAAAACAGTTTTTAACCCCAGACAAAAGAGTGTCAAGAAAACTTTTCGCGCTAAAGAAAAAGGACCTCCACATCTTCACTGAATACTTTCACTCGTATCATTTTAATAAAATAAAAAATGTCCCCTTCGAATGTGCAATAAATGCAACCAAGAGCCATTGATTGCTTTGCACTAAGTACAAAAAGATTTTTTCCAGTTAGGTGGCGGCAACCTTAGCCTCAGAATAGTTTTATAACTTAGAACCTCAGAAAGCGCTTGAACTAATAAAAACCCTCAGCCTAAAGAAATTAAACCAAGGCTTGCACAAAAGACCAGCAGTGGGCATTTGTTTTATAGCTTCGGATGCCAAAATGGCCCATTGTGAATCCCTTCCTTAATCGGTCTGGAGCTAACCAACCGTCTCCATCCGGATCAAATCAGTTCGACCTCTTAATAAAGGAGAGCAGATTCGAGATTTCTTGATTCCAGGGTACAGAGTCGGCGGAGGAAGTTTTGTATCGTTTCTACTTCTTCTTCATCTCCGCAACTTTTGCAGGCATCGCTGGACGAGAGGCGTAATTTAATAAGCATAGATTTTATAATTACAGCTTTAAAAAATAATACTAATTATAATTCACGTCACAAGCAGAAAATCAACATCCTTGTGATTTTTTTGCCGTCTCGCCTCGTCCACTGACTCATTTCCCACCATCAACAGACTGTAAGTTCATAGTGAGTACAATTTTGCTAACAACGCGATAAGTTTTTTTCATATAACTTAACAAGTTTTGCCTATTAATTCTCCATAATTGAAAAAGTTGAAGATTAACATTTATTTCTATGTAATCAGAGTTGTTTTAGTGCTTAATTTCGTATTTTAGCAAAACATGAAATGTGGCACTAGAAAGCCTGACTCTGACATGCAAAGCATTTCATGTTCATTCAATGAATCACGTGAAAGTATTTCAACAAATTGTTTCACATTATCGTACAACACACACACCCAAACAGCTAAACGGTTTATTAGCGAAATGCGACAAAAATTGGCGGCAGTTGGCAAATTAATTTTACCGGCAGGTGGTAATTTTCCGAAAACACCTTTGAAAACACACCAATACATGTTGGTTGCTGGTACTAAAATGTGCACATTGTACGGCATAAATACGAAGACGTGCCACCAGGCAGCGCTGCGATGTCGCCATTCAAAGCGTGACGCTCTGAGGCGCTGATGCGACGCACCAACGCACCGAAAGCGCTATAAATCGACTTATTTCGAATGCCGAGTTCAGAGCTGGCAGCTTCAAAGCGCGCGTATGCACTAAATAATTATAAGGCAACTGACGTGCGCCAGGCGACACGACAATGCACAGTGGGACGAGTCAGTACTAGCTGTGGCCAAAAGTAGAAAGAGTAGTCCTAGGTTAATGAAATTTGGCACACATGAATTTTTTATGAATATACATATATGTCTGGATAAAAAATTAACGAAATCGGTTGACAGACACGCCCACTTTCCATATAAAAGTTTTATTCAGATTTTAATATCTGTGCCAAATTAAAAGATATTTTTGAAATATTGACTATGAATTATTTAGTTGGGCAAAACAAAATGCGTAATTCAAAAATGGGCAGGACATGCCACGCCCATGGTGTATAGATACACTCAGCATACGAAGAAAAGTCATATTGCGTAATTGTTCCCATTGTTCAAAAGTTGTTTGATTAAATTAAGTAAATAAAAGTTATTCAAACATAAAATATTATTAAATATTATTTCTATAAAAATTAACAATATTAATAATTTTCTTTAGCTTTTGTAAATAAATTGTGTAAATTTGATGAATTTTGATCGTAGGTGCCACTACAAAAGAAAATAAAACAAAACAAAAAAACAAATAGTAGAAAAACTTGTTACATTACATTTTACATTTTTAACTTTTTCATTTTAAATACTTGTAGTGTGTAAAATATTCAAACATTGATGTGGGACTTTTTAGTTGTTCACTTTGAAACTTTTTTGTTTACTTTTGCTTGATACTATTTAAAAGCTATTTTTCAACGAGTAACTGTAACTACGAAATGTAGATGATGTAAACAATTTATGGCATTGCCCGACAGAAATAATTACACATTTTAATTTGATACTAAAACGCCTTCCGGACTACTTCAAAGTTGGAAGTTTGAAACCAACTTATTACGCTGTTTCTTTTTGTAAATATTTTTAAAACTTCAAATTTAATGTCACGCTGCACAGTGATTCGTTCCATAGACAAAATTCCAAAAATTTATAGTCTCAGAATTTAACGATTTTGATGTCATTTGAAAGGTAAAACTTCAACTAAGAAACCCCAAAAAATCTGTGCAAAAAATAAATTAGTGTGTGTGCAAAAGCGGCTCAAAGTTGAAACTTTTTTCACAAAAAATTGTAAACACATATTTTATGTTTTTTAGTCTATTGAGTAAAAAAATTTTTAAAATACATGGTTACCATGGTTCAATATAGATTAGGAAATGATGTGGCCATTTTCGCTTTTAATGTTTTCTCAAAATTTGCAAAGCTGAAGCTTTTACTTCACTTTTAATTTAAAATATTTTTCAAAATTAAAAATCTGAAAATTAGCAAAACTTAGAGGAAAATAACTAAAAAATATGTGAAAGTATGTTCCTGGATTTTTTTTATTTTAAGAAGCATTTTTTATTTGTCGGATAATGTAATTACATCCTCCGATATCTTCCGATCTCAGAAAAGAATTCAATTTGAAAAGTGGTCTAAACACCAATTTTTCTACAAAATTTATTTTTCCATTCCTAAAAGTATGCAATCTGCATAAAAAATTGAAAAAAACTGAATAAATACAAAACATACATCTATTTGTATAATTTTTAATGCAAAACTAAGGGGTCCTCATACAATTTCTGTAACTTTTCGCAATTATCAATGTTGACGTAACTGATTAAATGTAAAATCTGGAAAATCTAGCCAATACACTTGTTGCTATAGCTTTCCAAAAATGACGAAAATTGCAAATTTAAGTCTCAGCCATTGCCAAACTACAAAAGTTTAAGAAACACAAAATGGAGATTTCACTTCAGCAGACCATGATTAACTAGTATACAAAATTTTATGAAGAATGGATCACTCCTTCTAATTTTGTCCCGCGGTTGTATGGAGTCGAATCACTGTGCGCTGCGACTTTATTAATAACGTTTAAAAAATTTTGTACCCATATTTCTCTATTCTGGAGTATTAACTATCATCAAATAAAACCCAATAGATAAAATTCAAAAATCCATTTTCGACACTTTTGGTCACACTCGTCCCATTGTGCAACGGTGCGTCAATCCAAACCGGGCACAAAGCAGCGACGAGTGGGACAGAGCGACGAGAGAGAGACACAATGCGTGATGGTGTCGAGGTGTGTGTATGTGTGTGGGTGGACACATGTAGGTAGTGTATAGGTTTTTTAGTTGTTGTAATGTTGTTTTATAATTAAAGAGCAATTTGCTGCTTTTGCCACAACTCGATTAAAGTGCAGCAAACACTTTTTTAACCGATGCATTGCGCCAGTGGCGAGGCACTTGTGACAATTACAGCTGCAGGAACAACAACAACAACGGCAATTTCAAAACAAGCACTCGACTATTAAGTAAATAGCTTTACACACACACAAAACAAATACAGGTCATATAAATATTGCGCAATATTATTGAACATTAATTAACAAATACTCAGTGTTTATTAGCGGCCACTGTATTCATTAGCAAATCAGTTGTAATTGTTTCTAATTACTTAACAGCATTATGACGCGGCGATTTTTGCTTGCGGCCGACGTCGTTGTCGCTGTCGCTGCCGCTGCGATGCGCATTAACTCTGTCATGTGCTACTTGCGTCACGCGCACTGAGACGGCCCGCTCGCTGTCGCTGTCAGTTATGACACTTGGCGCTTCGGTGAGTACGCTGCGAAATGTGCAACGTCGAGCGGAATCTACTTGGCCATTGTTGTTGTGATTGTTGTTGTTTGTGCAATTTCGAGCCACAACTCTACGCTCACTATTGCGTTCATTTACTAAAGTTTTTCCGATTCGAAGCTCTGCGCTCCGCTGATCCGCTTCTGTGTTTCTGTGTTTTAGGCGAGTGCGCGTGTTGTTGTTGGTTGTTTCGCGCTTAATTATTTTTCTATTAATTAGTTTAATCCATTGAATAAGCAAGTGCTAATTAAATTTTGTAGGCCTTTTTATGGCATGTGCCGGTTTTTATGACCAATATAATTGTTATTGCTATTGCTGGTATTGTTGTTGTTGCAGTGGTTTTTGTTCTTGCTTTTGCTGTCGCCGGTTTCGTATTATTTTTTGACGTCGTTTGCCGTTTGCCGTTTGACAGCTACCCGTTGAACACAACGTTTGCTCCACTTTGACAATTTATTTCTTCGGTGTGTTGACATTGTTACGGCTCGCTGACTAATTAAATTGCAGTGGGATATTGGATGTCGGCTTTATGTGCGCGCAGCGAGTGTTTCGACAGCAAAGTGAGCCGCCTGCAATTTCGCGAACAGTTCTCAACAACGATATACGACAACTGACACTTAACCCTTTCGCTATTTTGTTGCCATATGGCAACATGCTACTTTGTGGTCGTCTGCATCCTCTATGGTTGCAAGAATACATTTTTTTGTTGGTCTTTAGAATAGTTTGAAGTTTTAGGAAAAATACGAAATTAATAAACTGAATATTTAAGTTTAAAGAAGAGAAGTATACACGTTTTTTTAATGGTATATCTTGACATAGTAAAGGAAGAAGAAGCAGAAAAAATTAGAGAACTTTTTAATTTGACGTTTTCTTTCAATTTAGATACTTTTTGAAGTAAAACTTCTTTACGCACGCTTGACTTGGGGAGTAAGCTGGCGAACGCGTGACGTAAGCGTTACGAAAAGTGTGATCGGGCGAGGCGAACGGGAGTTGAGTGGTTTACGCACGCTTGACTTGGGGAGTAAGCTGGCGAACGCGTGACGTAAGCGTTACGAAAAGTGTGATCGGGCGAGGCGAACGGGAGTTGAGTAGGGGATATAAGCAAGAGACTGAAATATATACATATTTCATTTACTAACTATAAGAGAAAGAGAGAAAGAAAATGTGCGCGCGCACTGCTCTCTCTTGCTCCTACACTGTGATACAGACAATAGGCCTGCAGTGTGCTTAGATATACGGAACGTATTTGGCTATGAGAGGAAGAGAGAAAGAACACACACATATATATATATATATATACATACAGATGGAGCGAAAGAAGTTTCACTTCAGTCGAGTGGTCATAAGCACACTCGTTTTTTTTTTTTAAATTTTGGCTGAAGTAAATGAAGAAATATTCAAATTTTCGTTATGCGTAAAAAGTTTTATGTTTAAGTAATTATTACAGCCACAACGATGTGGTTGTTCTCATAGAAAAACACTCTAAAATAGAGGGCCCGAGTATAAAAATTACAAAATTTTCTTATAGAATATTGCTAATATAACCACATAGAAGCCTAAGACGTAATATTTAAAATTTTAACTTTCCCCAGTAAAAACCTGTAGCGAAAGGGTTAACGATTTCAACTTAAATGCAACGCTGCGTTTTATGAAGTTGAATAATGTCTACGAACATTGTTTTTGGGGTTGTTTGATTCACAAAGGGTTGGGTTGGTGATTCACAAAGGTAGAAATTTAAAAATTTAAATTTTACTAAAAAGAATTTTCCAAGAGAATTTACTCGAAATCAATTATTACAAATACTGCTTAGGTGAGGTAGGCCAGTCTCTCCTCTCCTCTCTGACCTCCTATGAAACATCAGCTTATGAATTCATTAGCAGCAAACTGCAAATACGTAACCACCAACCTTACAACTTTACTTCAATAATGCGCCAACGGTTTTCCATATTCCAACACAGATTCTCGATTCTCTCAGAAGCTCAACGGGGAGCGTGCACACTTTTAAGAGTTGCGAATACTTTTTTTTTCTTAGTAAAATGAACGTAAACAAGTCAGACGCACACTGAACTTTCTTTTATTCGCTCAATTACCAACACAGCCCTGAGCACTGCGAATACACTTCAAAGTTGGCCATGTTTGTGAGCGTGCAACACGTATGAAACGCATATGCACGCGTAGAGCTTAAGTTGATGCAAAACAAGCGCGGCAACAGCTTCTGAGATTTTTGCAAGAAAATCCAGCTGACTGATAGCTTGTACAGAGTAAAGTACGTGTGATGGATCTGCGCATTTGACAGCGCAACGCAGAATGGCAGCGCGCTACATTGTGAGGGAAAATTGCATGGCGCGTGCTGAACAATGACTATGCGCTGTGCCGTGGAATTCTCGACAGCAGTTGTCAATGTCAATCAGGGAGCACTATCTGGGCTTTAAACAAACACACACAATGCACTTAATGGAAGGAACTTTACTTAAATGGAAAAGAGGTGCAAAGACGGCATTCAGAAACTGTGCAAATGATTGAAAAATCGTAGTGACTCGGAATGAAGACTGCAAGACAGTGGACGAGTATCGAATAGGTGCAGAAAAGAATGGATACTCGAATGAACAGATCAAAAGTTCTTTGGGGGAATGGACAGACACGAATGGACGGGATCGGAACCTTAATGATATTTGGTATTGACAGGCGAATCGAATCGCACATGAATGTAGAAGAAGTGATCTATTGTGCCCGCTACAAGTTGTTAGAGAACATTCCCTAGACCCACTGACCTAATGAAGCTTAGTAACTCACGGGGGTTTAGATGTTTGATGTTCTCTTCTGCAAGCCGGAAGTGGCCCAGCTGGTTCGTTCTCAGTTTGAGGCATTCTTCACTCCATTTGGGGCTATAACCTTTGATAAAGATATTCGATTGACTAAGAACTGACGTGTTAGACCAGTTTTCTGAATTCCTAGTTCTTTCTTCGAGTCTTAGTGTTTCTGGTATGGCGTTTTTGCCCAACCCAATGAAAAGCTCCGGTCCCAAGGGGGTTCTATCAAGGCCAGAGGACCCAGAGGATTCTGACCTGGTTGTGTATGCCGAGTTCATTCAAGGTCCCTATGCATTCCAGCACTAACCCTGAGGTTGTGTCACATACGAGTAGTGCTTTGATGGCTGCTTGACTATCAGAACAGATAACAATGTCCTGCCCTCTGTATGCTCGTTCGAGATTAATTTGCACATAGAGCCTGATAGCATATAATTCTGCTTGAAAGATGCTGGGTGTTTTCCTCCAAGGGCTCGTAGTGATTAAAGCGAAAGCCTCTGCCCCGAATTGCTCGTGCGTTTTGAAGCCGTCAGTAAACCAGTTGATAGTATGTGGTTTGAAGTGGATCTGGTGTCTTCCTAGCCCCAATCTACTTTATTACTTATATGAACTACGAAGTGTTTCTTGTAGTTATATGTTTTTGTTATTGTATACATTGGATACAATGCATAGGGCTTGCTCACATATATCACATCTAAGTCTTTGTGCCTTTACTGGTTCTGGCCAAACCAAGAATAGTCCGTTTAGCCGCCATCTCAATTGCTATGTGCAATGGCGATACATTGAGTATCTCCTCCAGTGCCTCCGTGGGACAGGTTCTCGTAGTATTTGGTATTAACAGGCCAACAGAAGCACGGATGGATAATTGAGGGTAGTAGAAGAATAGCGAATAGGTGAAGTAAGAAGATCGATATTAGGATGACTAGATGGATGAACGATTGGGAGAGGTGTGGAGGCATACAGAAGAAAGTAGACAGACGAATGGAAGGGATCGGAACATTAATGGTACTTGGTGTTGACGTTCGGAGGGATATGCAGACAAATAGAAGAAAGCATAGACAGACGAATGAAAAGGATTGGAATATTAATGACATTTGGTATTGACAGGAGAAAGGAATTGCACATGAATGTACGAGGAAGAATAGCGAATAGATAAAGAAGGAAGAGCATGAATATTCGGGTGAACAGCTGAACGGTTCTACGGGAAAATGAACAGACGAATAGATGATGGAGATAGACATACGAATGAAAGGTATTTGTTAACAGGCCAACAGAAGCACGAATGGATAATCGAGGGTAGTACATAAATGAATAGCGAATAGGTGGAGAAGTACGAAGATGGATATTTGGATGAGTCGATAGATGGACGTTCGGAGAGATGTGGAGACAGGCAGAAGACTAGATGGACAGACGAATAGAAAGGATCAGAACGTTATTTGGTATAGGCAGGCGAATGGAATTACACATGAATGTACATACAAGGATGAATAGCGAATAGGTAAAGAAGGAAGAGGATGAATATTCGGGTGAACCGCTGGACGGTTCTTCGGAGAAATGGACAAACAAAGAGATGAAAAGATAGATACGACACGAATGAAGACGTAGTAGATGAGTATCGAATAGATGGAGAAGAAAGAAGATGGATATTCGAATGAATAGATGGATGGATGTTCGGAGAGATGTGAAGATATACAGAAGAAAGTATAGAAAGACGAATAGAAAGGATAAAAACATTAGTATTAGGTATTGACAGGCCAACAGAAACCCGAGTGATTGTTCGAGGGTGAGTTCGAGGTTAGTGCAAAAGTAGCGAATAGATGGATGAGAAAGAGGATTAATATTCTGATGAACGGATGTACGGACGTTCACTGGGATAGGCAGAAAAATGGATAAAAGTATAGATAGAACAAACGCATACAGGATAGGCAACTGATTGGTATTAGGTACCAACAGAAGAACGGAATCGCGAATGGATGCTTGGTGGTAGTTCGAAAAGTTTTAGCTCCTTAAACAACTATAAAACTCCACATAAATTAGTTTCAGATAAAAATGCTCGTTGCGTCTAACAAAAATAAACATAAAACATTGCAATTACATTGTTTGAACCTTGATAGAACCACCAGACGTCGACTAATGTAATTAAAACGCCGCATTAACAATAGAAATAAATTTTTTCGAAAGCAAATGGCCTGGTGTCAGGCAAACATTCTGCCTGCCGCACAACTAATTGCGGCAACAAACCAAGTCAACAGGAAGTGCTGGAAAATATAGAACAGAGTTTCCTACAACAACAATAAAAGCAATAATAAATGCAACACCTGATTAATACGAACGAGCGGAATGAGAATTAAGGTATATCACGTTATCCTTTGGTCGCGTACAAATACAGTAAAACACATAAACCGGATGCGCCGCCAGTTAGTGGCCAAAGTGAACCTTAGGTGGCAGACACCGCCGCCATATGTGTAGCAAAAAACGTTAACTCAAAATTTGTTACAGCGAAAAAAAATCACTGCACTCTCTGCAGGCAACTTTACGTGCCGGCGCCACACATCGACAAGCAGGACGAGCGGCCAGTCCTTGGGAGCGCTGTGTGCATAGCGTCAGCCAGACATTAATTTAGTTGGCAGCGCTACCGCGGACGCTAAAGCAGGGATTAAACTGGCCACCGGCTGACCAGTGGCGTTGGGAGGAGGCAGCGCACGTATGCTGTGGAGACCGCTGCACTTTCTCTACACATGAGAAAACACGAACGCGCTGGCCATTTTTATGTAGTCGGTCTGCGCGGCAGACGTGCGGACGCGCACCAAAAAGCTTTTAATAAAAAATGCATGGAATTTATGGTCGAACCGGTGGCATGGCGTACAATGTTTTCTTAGCGTTGCAGTGTGTGAGTGTGTGTATGTGTGTTTATGTATGTATTGCTGTGTCTGTTATTACTTGGTATGCAAATATTTTGGGTTTGGTAAGGATTACATTTTGTGTGTGTGTTATTTTTATTTGCTTGGCACTGACATGTAAACACGGACCCCAGCGGGTATTACTGATATGATTAATATTGAAGCATCTGGAGCAGAGCTGGTGGCTTGAGGGGTAGAAAAGAGGCGAATCATGGGATTATTGTGCAGTTTTTAGTATGGGAATTCATGAAATTAAGAGAAATAAAAAAAAAAGACTGCAAAAATTCTCAAGGACACATTTGCCTTCCTGAAAAATTATACGTTGTAGTAAACAGAAATCCATTATTTTTTAAATAGATGGCTAAATACATTGATAGTGACTTGCCAGAAGCTTTGGGAAATTGTTTGGAAGGTTCTTATGCATTCACCTTATAGTGCAGACCTGGCACTAAATTATTATCACGCGTTCCTGTCTGTGGTGAATGATTTTGAGAGTAAAAAATTTGCCTTAAGAGAGCTTTTAAAAATCGACTGTCATAGTTTTCTCCCAATAGGAACGAGGGTTTCTATGAGAAAGACTCAATGGAATTACCTTCAAAATGGCCACAAGTTATTGAACAAAACGATACATATATGACCTAAATCGGATCATTTGAACTATCTATATAAGAACTATCTATCAAATGAATGTCTCTTTGTTTGTTTGTTGCTCACACTACACTAAAACTCAAAAACTAAAAGGCCGATTGAGTTGAATCTTTCACGGAATGTTCGTCTTGTCTAAATCTTGGTATACCACATAGTGCGAATACGACCCGACAAGTGGGCGTGGCACCTCCCATACAACTTAAATTTGAAATATGGCATATCTTCGGAATTATAAGCCGAACAGCATTGAAATTGGGTACAGGGCCACCGTTTAGGTGTGTCATTTCACTGGTAAAATGATTTATGAGATTCGGACAAGGGGCGTGGCACTTTTCAAGCGACCCTAATGTGTTGAATAACTTTGAAACTACAGATCACACATCAATGATATTTGGCACAAACTTACCAATTTGACGTGTCCTTCGACAGGGGGAATGGGGTGGGTATTGGAAGAGGGGGCATGGCATCGCTCATACAATCCAAACTTTTAATGTGGAATAGCCTCGGAATTATAAGTCGGACAGCATTGAAAATTTGTATACCGTAAACCGTCTACTGGTAAAATTTCATGGGCGTTGGATAAGGGGAGTGGCACATTTTTTGTGACTCAAGTTTTCCACGTAACTTTGGAACTGTAAATCTCCCATTAATCAAACTGGGTCGCACCCATCGACTGGAGGAATGGATTGGGCATTGCATAAAAAGGGCGTGGCACCGCCCATGCAACTAAAATCTATATACATATGACTGACTGATTCATCACCGCCCAGCACAAACCGCTAAAGTTACAAACATGAAATTTGAACTGTAGGGGAAACTGGGATACATTTGACTATGGCCGTTTTGAAATCAAATCGGTGGAAGTAACGAAATGTCTCTATTGGGAACAATAAAATACGTGATTACATAAAGCGTCATGAAGTTTGACAGTTTGTGCGCAAATTTTGGCGAACCAGCACGTGCTTTTCTTTTTTTACGGGAGTTTCTGTTATTTTGTGACAGTGATACGTAAGGAATTTGTGAAGTGAGTTTAATAAATATCTCAAAGTGGTAAACTAATTTTACTTATATTATTTTCTATTTTTTCGAAAAATGTTGCTAATTAAAGGTCATTAAAGTATTTTAGGTAAGAAAATGAAATAAAGGGTTACATTTGACATTTTTGAATGGGGCACATTATGCGTAGCGAAATCGAGTTAAAACTGCAAATTCCAGAAAATCCCGCTTCAACTTCACGTTGTCGTACAAAATATATTTTTAAGATTAACTTGTCCAAATATTTTGTAAAATAAGTTTATTTTTATCCAAATTATTATTTTTTTTGTGTTCAATTTTTGTTAACTAGAGGCTTATAAATGAAATATCTATTATTTATTTTTTCCTTCGCGTAAAATGAAATATTAAAAATATATAACGAAATTTTGCTTATTGTTAATCAGAAGCGATTTTATTTTCTTTCACAAATATATAGTAGATCTCAAATGTTCCCATCCCAAAGTCAAATGTTCCCCTTGACTGCGGTACATTTGACAAAATGACTCTTTTCAAAAATATGAAATTATAACGAGCAAAATCTTCTGTATAAAAAAAAATAACTTTAAATTTCCAAAATTTAATAATCACTTTCGAGAAAGCAGCATTGATTTTTAAAATTGATCAATCACGTTTCGAGAAATATAGGTTAAAAAAAAGGTGTCAAATGTACCCCAGTTTCCCCTAGGTAGATTCAAGAAAATAAACATCCGCCAAGACGGGATTTTTTTGAAATTCGGCCTCTAAAGGAACAAAACAAGAGTTAAAGTACTGTATGAAGAAACCTGATTTATTGGGCCCATTGACCTGCGTGCACAGCCGCGGGGTTCTGCTAGTGCGAAATAAAGACTTCAATTTCATGCAAAAATAATGGATTTATTTTTACTACACCTTAGATAAATCAGATAATGCCAATATTTTATTTTTATATTTTTTTATTGCCAATATTTTCACAGCTATAAAGTATTTTAAATTTTAGTACTATTCAACTTAGCACATATGTACATTAAATATTTTGTTTTTATTACAATGTGATCCCTTTCGATGACTCTTTTGGCAAAGTTATTTGTATATACATAGAAAATGGCGCGAAGAATGTGGGTCATTGCAATCAGCAAAACAATGATATGCAACATAAATCAACAAATTGAGTTTGAAATTCATTTCATTTCTGTTGGTTTCACATAAAAATACCACGAGGCACGAGACAACATCTGCAAACACTTTGAACAGCACAACAAATCGTTTAAGCTATTCGACTATAAACTCGACATAGCAGTTTCGTTTGCATGAATAACCAAACTCGATTATGATTTATGACTTTCTACGGCGGGGCGATGGGGGGGACTGCGGCGCACAAATTGGAACATCTCAGCGCCAAAGCGGCAGAAGCTACCGAAGCAATGAAAATAAATAAATGAAGAAATGGAAAAAGTTGAAAAGTTGCAGAGCCAACCAAAGACAGATCGATTGCGAAAATGCTGCGTATGTTTTTTTTATTTATTTATATTCATTTTTTTCATTTTAACTCTAAAATTAAAAGGTGTGTTTACGTTTATGTGCGAAATCGAATTAAACGCCGAAAGTAAACAAATGCGAGACATAGCATACAACTTTTTTACAAGTAGATGTAAATGAGGCTGTGTGTGTGTTCTTATGTAGATGTGTACGTTTGAGGCCAGCAATAACTGCGAAAATAAAATAAAATATGGTCTGCAGACAACGAATGTGTGTCGACAGCCGAAGCATTGGAAACTTAATGGCCGTATGCAGTTTATGTCTATTTACGAGCGGGTAAAAATAAATAAATATCCACAGCGACGGCTGCTCTCCGGTTGGCTTCCGCGCACATGTGTAAATATGCCGCAGGTGTACAACTACAACACAACAGCCCAGCCCTTTTCCCACCCAGAGTCGAGTAGCGGCTTAAGCGATGAATTTATGAAATTCAAAAGCTGTAAGCCGAAAATATTTAAAATATTAATATCTTTTAAAATATTAAGAAAAACTTGAAATTTTCACTCTTGTAAATGCGATTCTCTCGACCCGATTCCATTCAATGCTATTCAATTCAATTGATTGTGTAATGTGGCATTTGATTGTGTGCCGTGCACTGATTCGATTGGGTTCTCCGTGCATGCTTAGTGACTTTCAATGGACACGAATGAAACTATTTGTAGGAAATCCTGCAGCGGCGTTGTGCGACTATCGGACGTTATGAATTTGAATAACTACAGTTGTCCATTATGGTAGTTAAAGGGAGTGTGCACACCTGAACGACGATGAACATGCCGCTGCTGCAGACAATGATGATGTTGTTTAGATTGTTGTTGTTGCTTTTGCGTCACAGTCAAGAGGATAAGAAGAAAGCAATTAATTTGATTGATCCGCTAAAGGATAATGGGCCAGTTTGATTTGAATTTTATTGGCAGCAGCGCTGGAAAATTTACGGTTTCATGAATATGAAGAATGGAGGAATTGAATGGATGTGTAGCTAATTTATGTATTAGCCAGTTATGAACGACTAAACACACAGCAACAAATTAATGCGATTTATATGCGCAGCCGGGCGTAGACTTACTGATAGTAAATTGGTTTAAAGATAGTTTGTAGGTGCAAGTTTTAGTAGAATTTTTGAGAACTTATTTTTAAAAACTTAAAGCCACACAGGCTTTCATGTCTGCCTGCTGGTATTAAACGTGTTTTCGTCATCACTGGCCGACTTTTTTATATGCTAACACTATCTGTTACACTGTTAAAACAACCATCATATTAAACAATATAAAATATGCTTTAACCCATTTCGTACCTTTGATTCGTTAACAAATCATAGAAATTTTAACTTTTTTTTTATTACGATACGATATGATTTTTTTATTACGATAAACCTGTATAATCTAAAGTTAAATTTTTTTATATTATACTTAGATCTATTGGCTTTCTAAAAAAATATTTGTTTGTCATGCCACGCCTCTCCCTATTAACCCTTTCGCTATTTTGTTGCCATATGGCAACATGCTACTTTGTGGACTTCTGCATCCTCTATGGTTGCAAAATACATTTTTTTGTTGGTCTTTAGAATAGTTTGAAGTTTTAGGAAAAATACGAAATTAATAAACTGAATATTTAAGTTTAAAGAAGAGAAGTATACACGTTTTTTAATTGTATATCTTGACATAGTAAAGGAAGAAGAAGCAGAAAAAATTTGAGAACTTTTTGATTTAACGTTTTCTTTCAATTTAGATACTTTTTTTTAATTTTGGCTGAAGTAAATGAAGAAATATTCAAATTTTCGTTATGCGTAAAAAGTTTTATGTTGAAGTAATTATTACAGCCACAACGATGTGGTTGCTCTCATAGAAAAACACTCTAAAATACAGGGTCCGAGTATAAAAATTAAAAAATTGCTTATGGAACGTAAAATTTAAAATTTTAACTTTCCCCAGTAAAAACCTGTAGCGAAAGGGTTACAGATGGGCCGGCATTGAAAAAACCCTGACATTTTGATTTTTTTCCTTAAATTTTTTTTAATGTAGGGGAGAGTGGGGAGTTTTGAAGCACACTTTTTTTGGGGGTTAAAACTACCACAAAAATAATTTTTTTCACGTTCTCTCAAACATAATCTCTAGAGCGTCTTAAAATACACTTCCTAGTTGATGGATATGCATAAAATCAAAAATAATCGACAATTTTTGTCTGTTGGCCCAAAAAACTGGTTTTCGGAGTATTCAAAAATCGTGGGGAGTTGTGAAGCACGACTAAAAATCGCAGAAAATTACATTTTTTGGAGAAAAATCTTTATTGGGATCGGAGAAAATGACAAATAATTAGGTTTCTTATGTATTAGAGTTGAGAAAATGGAACAAAAATTAAACTTTTGTTTAAAAAATGTGAAAAATGGCAAGTTGCTCAATCATTCCGATTCGCAATGATCGCAAGTATAACCGTCGGCCAATATACGAGCACACTTCAAATGGACTGCTCGGTCGCATCCATTGCAATGAATTGCGTTGTTTTTTGTCAGTTTTTTCGGCATGGGACCTTTACAGATGGTGCAGAAGTCTTCTTCTTCAGAGTCAGATTCCATTTGCGGTGGGGCTGAAAATTTGCGACGACTACGCTTTGCTGCCGGTGGTTTGACTGTTTTTTCCATCTTCTTTTGATTCTTCTTTGCCTCTTTGCCTTGTTTTTCTTCAGCTTTCTGACGTAGGTTAGGTTAGGTTAGGTTGAGGTGGCTGCCTCTGTATGAGACACACTTAGGCCTCTTAATGGGCCCGTTGTGATACCACAGATTCCACCCGTTTGAAATGCGTATGCAACACTGTTTTTTTCAACATGTGATACACCACACATTTCAAACGGATGGGGAAAGGGAGGGGAGGGGAGCGGACCTACAGTTTAACGCCGAATCCGAACGGCGATGGGCAGTTTTTCTTTCACACTTGGAGGTTTTGCCATTGCCTGCCAAGAGCGCACTTGTGCGATTCTTGTAATTCTCATTCCCTTCATGTGGATAGCGACAGAAGTAGATGAGTGTTTTTTCCAGCCCAAGCCAGGAATCGAACCCGGGGCGCTCGGTATGAGAAGCCAGCGCGCTACCCGCTGAGCTATCGAGGCCGACGCTTTCTGACGTAAGTTGGCCACATTTTCTGGGGAAGTCAATATGGTGGTTGTCATTGGCTTGCGACCTCGATTGAATTTCTTTGCCGGAGTGACACGCTTTATGGGGCTAACTTCTTTCAATGCACGGCGAATGGATGCGCCAAATGTGCTTGGCGTCGATGATGCACCTGATGTACTGGCTATTTCAGAAGCAGATATTGTCACTTCTTCTTATAACGGGGCATATTGACTGAAAAAACACAAAAATCGTTCGAAAACGCGATGCAAAAAACAATACGAGAAATGAAGATACTCAAAAATTTTGCGAAAAACAATACGAGAAATATAAATAACACAATTCGTTCAAAAAAATCCTTGGAATTGTACTAAACATTCGAATTTTTTTACAAATAATGCGCATACGCATGTAAAATAGATTTCAGGTTGGCATCTGTAATATTTGACGTGCTTCACATCTCCCCACTAGATGTGCTTCAATTCTCCCCATTCGCTACTATTTTAAAAATGCCACCGCGTCAGTAACACATCGAATGTTTTTGCATAAATCCTTTTGAACGTTAAAAGCCTAATCATTGTTCATTATTTTGTTTGTACTCATCTTTTCGATTCGCTTGAAATTTTACGAAAAACACGAATGCTCAAAAAAACTTTTCGAACAAAATGTTCAACACACTGTCTGGATAGATACAAAAAAAGTGTGCTATCGAGACGAGTGCTAGTACAAAACTGAGATTTTAGGTTAAAAAATGTTGACAGTAGGTAAAAGCTATCAAAACCACTACTAAGCGACATCTATGGCCGTGCTTCGCAACTCCCCATGCTTCAAAACTCCCCACTGTCCCCTACTAAAAACACAATGTTAGAAAGACAAAATTAATAACTTTGCATAACATTGAAATACGTTTAGATCTGTTCAGACAGGCCACAGAGGGCGCGAAAATGTTAAAAAAATCAAGTTTTAATCTGAAATTCTAAATTTGTTATATCTTAAACTAATAAAGTTAGAAGGACGAAATTCAAGGATGTGGTAGTGTTCATATTAGTCCGTAAGATATATTAAAAAAAAAAACTAATGGAAATTTGAAAGGATATTTCAGGATAAAGTTTTAAAAGCACATTTTCAATACCTCTTCGTCCTTTTGCACCAAAACATTAAATTTTCTATGATTCTAAGGATTTTTATCTTTCATTTGATACCCATATTGTTATTCTACAATGCGCTCAATTTTTAAAATAATTTTTTGAAATAAACATGTCCTTGAAATTTCAAAGTCCTTTAAAAAAATCCTGACGTCAGAGAGAAAAACTAATAACGCAGTTTTACTACATTTGGCCCCTAGTTTCGCTAGTATAGAGATTTTTTCGATTAGCATAGCTTTTATATTTAAATTTCCACTCCTCATTTTCTCAAAGTCTGTAATTTGGTTAGACTTATTTATTTAATAAAGAACAGTCATATTTTCACATTTTAAACAAACCTTCGAGCATAAAAACCGAAAAATGTTTATGAACCAAAAACGAACTAAAATATTTTCCTCAACTTCAACTCTGCATCAAAGCATTTGTCACTCTTGATTAACCTCAAAAAATATGTTCATAAACCACCCAGACATACCAAAAATCTGTTCTATAAAAGGCAGCAAAGGGTAGAGTAAAAGTTTTAAATTAAAATGTTAATTCCAGAATTTATTGCCAAAGCAAACATGTGACACAAGTGTGCGCTAAAATCCAACTTATGTATTAAAATGTAAAATCATCATTTTTATTTCGTGTACACCATAACAGATCGCAAGACTGTAACACTTTGTGAACCGCATTTCAAACTCACTGCCCACCCTCGCCCACATTGAAAATTCAATAAAGTGAATGAAAAATATTGTAATTCTGCGGCAAGCCATGTTCTCTTAACCCGATTACGAAGGCTTTTGCGATTTTTCGCCCAGCAGCAGTGACAGCAGGCAGCATAAATAAACGCATAAACCCCGTATGCGGCGATTGGCAAGGACAATGACAGGATGCGCGTGTAAAGCGCATAAAATTCAGGCTGACCTACTCAGCATCTAAAGAAAGCAGCAAAAATGAAAAGTCATTGAAACGAAAGTTTCCAAGAATCCAACACAATACTGTACACACACACATATACACACACATACATGCATATAAAATGCGCAAACTACACGTAAAATATTCAATTTACGATTTTGCATAATGACGAGAGTTCCAAACGAAATTTTATGCATTTCTTGCCACTTTGTTAATTTTTCAGAATGCTACGCTGCTAGATTTTCTTATTTTTCAACTGGAGAAAGTTGAAGGTGCCGTCAAATGGCGATAATGTGTGTGTGTGTGTGCGCTCAGTGAAGTTGAACAGGAAGCTTTGAAATGACTGCGGAACTTTGCTGCGGTCGCCAAAGATTGAACGGCAGCAAAGTGCACCTTTGGGGGTTTGTTTTCGGTATGAGCAGCGTTTCTTTACTTTTGAAGAATGTTCGCGTAGTAATTAATCGAGGCCCAAAGTGCCTTTAATAAGCGTTAAGGCGTTGCGATTGGTATCGCATTGCTGGAAAAAGTGTCTTAAGGCTGAGATGGGTCAAATAACACCGCAAAAATTTATAAAGTTTAATGAAACGTTTACAAGCATTTTGCTGATTGTTGATGTTGGCATATGAAAACAACATTTTTGGAAAGTTAAAATTTCTTATTAAAAAATTGTGAAATATTGAAAATGGGTTTGGGTATCAACTGAAAAGAAAGAAGAAAACGAAAATAATTTTTGTTACGAATTATCAAATAATTTAATTTAAAATTGTATCTCTTTACATAAAAAAATGTGTATATATAAATATGTATATGCTTCTATGTGGCCATCACTGTTCTAAAAAACAGATCCTAGTTTCTATTCGGAGGAGATGAAACCCGATTCGAATATCTTTCGATTATCAGAAATGAATTAAAGTTAGATTTTAGGGTAGATAACTTTTTCGTGACCTTTTAATTAACTTTTAAATATATAAATTTTTAAATTTCAATTTTGTTCGACAAATCCGTCAGGATCGAGTAGACAAGGCAAGTCAAATTTTTTGCTTTATAGACCACAAACTGAAAGCACAATGGGAAAATAGAATGCTGCAGTTCTTTAGGCAATAAACTTTAACGGCTTTGGAATCATTTAAGCTGAATTAGAATAATTTAAACGACTTTTAGAAAACATTTTATAGCTCGCTACGTATGGAAATCAGTCCATATGACTGCAAGTATTTTTAAAAGCAAAGAAGAAAAAATAACTAACTAACTAACTAATAAATAAATAAGATTCCGAAACACTTATAGACTTTGGATAAGTAATCAGCATTATCTATGCTATTTTTGTATAATCAAGTTCTAAAACCAATATGGACTTATAGAGCTTAACTGTGGAGTTGATCCAGCTCAACCAACGTTAGCAAAATTGAAAGCATTCAAAGTAAAGTGCAGCTCCGACCAACGGAAGTCTAACTTTATTGGTTCCAAAGTTATTAAAAAAAAAGGCGGAAGCTGCAAGTCTAATGAAGTACAAAAATTCTGATTTATTTGAGTATCAGTATTTTAAATAATAAATAGATACAAAATCAATGAAGCGAGAATAATGAAATTTTGACACGTGATCAAGGAGATTTGGGGTTTTAACATACTTACTTTTCAAGAAAATTCGATGTAAATTTTCAAGGATATAAAGGACTAAAATTTTCAAAGGACCTTTTTCATATCCTTTTTTTACAAATAGATAATAAATCAATTTTATTTAAATTCTTGAGCCTTTCCTCTTTCATTTGATATACATATCGCCATATTCTAACGAGGTTAAGTTTTTTTTTTTATATTTTTTTTATTTTTAATCCCCTTCCAAATTTTAAAGTCCTTTTAAAAGGACAAAGGATGTATAAATAAAAACCTGAGTACGCAGTATTACTATGTTTGGTCTCTAGTTTCACGCCCATATGGATTTTTTCGGTGTGAAAAATTTTTTTATTTTTGTCGCACGGTGTAATATTAAACAGAAACTCACACACTTCTGATCAAAAAATACCCGGAACTTTTTAATAAATTGAAAACGGTTCAATTATTCGTCGATATTCATTTCATTTCCTCCATTATCCATTATCTCCATTGCAAATAATACTCATATTCCAAAGTTTCCTCCCATCTTGGAAGCACTTTTTGTAGGCTGATTTTTGGATCACCCTCAGCTCTCTCTGGGAATTCTCCTAAATCGTTTCAATCGTCTCAAAATTCTGGTAGTGAAGTAGTTACATGAGTGGTGGAAATCGGGGAAAAGTCAAAAGGAGCCTACGGTGAATACGGAGCCTACGGAACCATATGAACTTTGTGTTTGGTCAAAGAGTCCCATACAAGATGAGAAGTGTGAACCGATGTTAGTTAGTAGTTAGTTAGTTGATTGTTAGTTATTTTAGTTTAAATTGTTAACTAGTTGCAATGTAATTCAATAAAAAAAAGAAAAAAGAAAACAACTACTTTTAATGACTAATGCAATCCAAACTGACTGATCCATTATCTTCTCAAGTAAAACTACTTTTTTTGCACTTTATGCACACAATTTTCTATACAAAAAGCGTCTTTTGGTACAGGAAAATCATTAAAGTTCATTAAATTGTTCCCGTTTAATTTTGGCAAAATAAATAAATAAGAAAATATGCCGAAAATCTAAACCACTTTTGATCTGAAGAAGACATCAAAACTGAGTACATACGCGTATCCGGCATTGATGCGAGCGGCAGCATGTGTGGAAAGTCAATAGAAATTCAAGTGGAACGAACGCGTTTGTACCTAAAAAGAGAAGAAGAACACAAAAAAACATTTAAAATACCACTCTATATAAATGGGCAAAACAAACAAAATCCACACACATGTTTATATATCAGCATTAACACGCACACACGCACACACATGCATGCATGCATACAGATTGAAAAAGAAGCTGGCCCACTGGTTAAAGGACACACTCGAAAGTCAAAACCTCGAGCCGGAAGCGGACACACAGCACATTAAACATTTTATTACACGCACCGAAAAGGGGAAAGCAAACAGCAGCCGCTCGTCGCACATTTTTCAAATTTGCACATTTATTGCCAACTTATGGAAGGCAAGAAAGCAAACAACCAGCAGCAAGTTAATGTAGTCGACAGTGCCACCAATAAACACGTAACGGCCGAGTGTCCTGTGAGTCTGTGTGTGTGCGAGCGAGTGTGAGAGTGTGTGGCTGATTTTAATGGACACGTGCGTGTGTATGTGTATGTGTTCCTGTGAGGCTGTTTGACATGAATTTTTTAAAAATAAGCAAAGGTTGTTGGCCATTGAATACCAAATTAATTCCACAGATAATGCAACATGAGCGCATTGCTGGCATTTTGTTGGTCCGCATGCTGTGACAAGCCACAAAAAAAATGTAGCGGAACTTATGGAATTTTAAATGATGCGAGTGGGTTATGTTAGGTTAAAGGGGCTGCCTGGGCACGGTACTTGCCGAAAGACATATTTGGGCCGCAATAAGAGCTCATTGTGATTCAAACAACAAGAAGTGATCTGACTTAGTGCAAGTCGAAGTGCCTACACAAGTCAATTTATTTTATGGATAAAACCTAGCAAGTCTCTTATGTTGACTGATCTGAGGTCGTCCAAGTTGTCGAAGAAAGAAAAGCCTAAGGATTTCCACCTTCGAGTAGAGAGATACGGGCATTGACTATCTATTAGACATATTTTGGCACGTTCAACTGATTTTTCAATCCATGTTTTAGTCATTTAAAAACTTTTGCTGCAAATTACCCGCATTTGTATTGCAATTAAAAGGTTTTACTTACGTACAGTTCAAACGGCCAAAGCACAAAATATGCGCGCATAGAGACACACATTTTTTTCATGTACAGTAGACATGATTTAGTGCACGATTTCGGTAATGAAGAACCTCTCATTTTATGCGGTTTGGTGAAAAAGTACATGAGTCAAAAAATTGTGGAGTCAAATGGCGTCACATTGAGGTTAAATTTCACAAAAAAAAGCTAAGAAATTCAACAAATTGCTCCACAGCTGCTCAGAAGTTGCTCTTAGAGGATTAAAACCTATGACTGACCCTCATTAGTTTGCCCTACTGAACATTTCTTTCAAACAAATTTATACCCTATCTCCAACCTTTGATGGGGCTCCCATACAAAATGATCGTTTTTATAAAATAGGCTCCAACTGATCCCATGTTGCCCCCAGATGTGTCAAATGTAAGACCGACACTCATTTATTTGCCCTTCCGAATGTTTCTTCCAAACATATTTACTCGCTATATTCAAGTTTTAAGGGGGCTGCCATACAAAACTGGCCACTTTCTATGGAATTGGCTCTCCACTTGTAAAAGTATACGAGGAAACATCGTATCTCGGAAGGTATTAAACCGATTTGTATGATTTATTCAACGATCAGCAACATGCTTTAGTACAAAAAATACAAGATTAATTAAGGTTCAGAATTTCATCACCAGAGGGCGTCTCCCATACAAACGAAGTTGTTAGGTGTAAACTTTTGGGTTTGTAGGAAGCAAAAATTAAATTAAATTATATAAAAATATAATAAAATTAAATTAAATTATATAAAATTAAATTGCATTGTCAAAACTCCATTGATCTCCCCATTTCGAATATAATTTTAATTTTAGTTGAATGTTAGGTTAGATTAGGTTCAGAGGGCGTGTACGGAAAACTCGTAATTTTATTCTGAGGCATCATTGCCTATTGCAGTCATACATTTTAACCCTCTAAGAGCAGCTGTGGTTCAAGTTGTTGAATTTCCCAGCTTTTTTGTTAACTTTTCTCAATCAAAATTTGTTGGCTCATGTAATTTTTTCATCAAGCCGCAAAAAATTAGAGGTTTTTCAGCATCGAGAACCCATTACTAAGAATCTAAATACAACACTAAATCATGTCGAATGTACAGTACATAAAAAATCCTTCTAAACTTTTGAGAGCATGACTGAATATTGCTAAAGGCAGACGCCAAGGCCAGCAGTTGCCAGATTGAAGCTGCTGCTAGCGAAATTGACAGCCTGTATGTAAAAAGCCAAACGAACAGCGAGTCAAAGCCGGAGTAGTTAAGAGACAGAGGGGGGAAAAGAGAGAACGAGTTACCGCAGCAGCGCAAATAGAAAATCAGCAACCGAAGGTAAACAATGCCGCGGTTTTTCTGCATTTGCCGCATACAGAGTGCTGGCATTTTTTATTTTTGAATAGTCTTTCTACCTGCAACGACTATGAAATGCACCAAAAAGTAAAAAAAAAAAGCACATAGAGCGAGAGAGATTTTTTTTTGTTTTTGTTGGCGTTGCCTGACAACGCTTTTTTACATTTGCACAGTGGCAAGTGCAGTCTCGGGCATTGGCAGTGAAATGCGGTAGAACCGTTAGGCGGACAACATGCAGCGTTGCTTCATGTGGGCCTGCAGGAAGCGTGCGCGCATCCAGTTACGGTGGCAGGTTGTCGGCGCCGCTGTCAGCCGAGTGGGACTGCTTTAATTACACATTGGTGGATGCTGCCGTGCAGCGGCACAAAGAACATTTTCCAATTTCAGTTAAATGCAAATACTTACAAACGTGGTCGGTGCTGGTGCTGTGATTTTTCACCGATTAAAATCATTTCAAATTCACGCGTAATTCCAGTTGTCGAACAGAGCGCACCGGGAATCGAAGCCAACGGAGGCAGCGCGAGCAGTAAAGTCACTTTCAGCGCACAGTTGATTTAGCGCAGCTTTTCCATGTGACAGACAAACGGTAATTAGAATGCACATACTAAGCTACAATAACAAACAGCAACAGTGATGTCGAAAAAAATTGTCGAAAAAAGCTGTAGTCGAGAAAATTAATTAAGTTGAAGTAAAATTCATTCTGCATTGCGAATTAAAATTCCAAAAACTGCTACTGCTGCTGAATGACAACGTCAGCCCGTTGCTTACACTTTTACCAAACAAAACAGAAGACAACAACAAATGAAAACCAACTTTGCTGGCGTCGAGTTACCCGCTAAGCAATTTCGGCTGTTTAGTGTTCGGCATTCGGCACATAACAATGCCCAAGAGTGCCAAATTTACATAAACAAATTGCAGCAGTTTGGCGAAAAGTTGCTCCAAATAAGCGACAAGCCGGACGTTGAAAACGCAAAGTTTTTGCAGTCTGCTGTCCGCGGCCATTGTTGTGGCCCAATCGAGCAGGAAGCAGCCAACACTATTCGCCTTAGAGCAGTGTGCTTCAAACGATGGTTGCGTTCAATTCCAATTGCGTATTCCGATGTGGAGAAAGCAATTTTAAAAGTAGGTTTTATGAAGAAAAACAAAAACGAGGTTTATGATGACAAAATGTCTTTTGCCGGTAAAAATTCGAAATGTAAACTTGCTGGAGATCAATGCTCAATGAAACTAATTTCCAAAATGGGTTTGGTGGTAAATGAGAGCAGATCTCGGTAGGAAACTGAGTAGCACGCACCTCTCTCGAGCGATAAGCGAAGCATGGAGAGTGTCACAAAACGTCATAGCGGCCCTTGCAGTGTTCGGGAGAAAGGTCCTTCGCAAAATCTTCGGCGTTCTTCACCTTGGCGACAACTATCGAATACGAAGGAACGGACGCAGCACAGCGAATAGTCTTATCGGCTATTGGCGTATTTAAAGCTGCTTGGCAGTCTCGTTGAGAGCAGCTGCAGTTTGCTGCAGCTGAGGACAGCCTTTGACCGCATCCTGAGCCCAAACAGCGAATTGGCTGCCCGATAGCACCAGAATATCTCTTGCCGATATCCCGTTAACCCTAAGCCAATCAGAGGCTGCGCAGTTTGCTGTTATTTCGGCTTGGAAGACACTGCAGTAATCTGGCAGCCGGAGCTATAAGTTTAGATTTAATCCTTCGGAGAAGATACCACAAGCCACCTGACCAAGCAGTTTTGATTCATCGGTACAGATCAAGCTCCCGTACGTGGACCCCTTGTTCCCATTCGGCTCTTGATGGGATTGAAGCTTGATAGTCCTTATCAAAGCACAACCTAAGAGTCATGTAATCTATGTTTTGAGATATGCCGTTGAACAAATTTAGAATAGTTGACCCCAACTCTCCAATGCGAGGAAGCTTGCATCCTGATGGCGGCATTGGCAGTCAATTGTCTTCCCAGGATATCTAGTAGGATTAGGTGAAGCACAATGTCCAAGACATTAGTGGGAGTAGTCCACAGAATCCCTTCAGGAATCTTGGTAAGTATTGGGGAGTGAGATCTATTACCCAATGAAGGCCACCAGACTATAATTTCATATAGCAAAAGAGGCCAAACCAAGGCGGTGTGTAACTAGTGTACAATATGAGGTCTTGTGCCCCATACATTGCCTATCATCTTCTTACAAGTATAAAGGGCAATACGGGCTTTCTTGGCTCTCTCTAGCACATTAGGTTTCCAGTCGAGTTTCCTGTCTAACACCAGTCCTAAGGACTTAGCATTATCAGAGAAATTCAGAGAGATCCCTTGCAGCCGCGGAAGATTAATCTCTGGTATTCGATGTTTGTTGGTGAAGAGCAGAAGTCCGGTTTTATGAGGGTTGACTCAAAAACTGCTTTCCGAGGCCCAATTCGAGAGGATGTTCAAGCCAAGTCAACACATCCCTGATTGTAGACGGAATTTTTCTGAAGACCGCAATAGCAACATTACCCCTCATACACCCCGCCCTCTGCAGACGCTTTAGCAGTTAGGTAAGTTTCTAGTATCTAAACTTCGAACAAACCGCAAACCTTGCATGAATCATAAAAGGATCTCTGATAGCAACGAACGGTGGCAATCATCAACAACATGAAAAATCACATTTTACATGAAGAATTTTTGTTTCTAGAATCTCTACGTGGATCTTTATAAGCTGGAACTCAAAAAGTATTCGGTCTTTGAGAAAAGTTTTTGGTTTTTGGTGTCATAGATCGACCACAACTCTCGGGCTGGCGAGGCAAGGTACTACCCGCCTAACAACGGCGACAGAAGTTGGTTCTGAACTATGAAAAACCTCTTTACATGGAATAGAAATAGAGTCATAGATGACAAAATGAGAGTCATAGAGAAATTGCTTCGCAAGCAATCATTTTTTTCATTAGTAAAGGTTCATTTGAGAATCTGTGTTTCAAATGTGGAATCTGTATCTTGTTTGAAAGTTATTGAGGGTTTTTTATTGGCGTGTGTCCTGTCTACAGTAATATTTGATTTATTATCATTGTTTTGGTGAGAAGATTTTGAATCTGTCTGAAAGTTTTAAGTATCCTCAGTGGTTGATCACGTGTCAAAATTGCATTATTCTCGCTTCATTGATTTTGTATCTTTTTATTATTTAAAATACTGATACTCAAATAAATTAGAATTGTTGTACTTCATTAAAATTACAGCTTCCGCCTTTTTTATAATAATAACTTTCGAACCAATAAAGTTAGAGTAATGAAATTTTGACACGTGATCAAGGAGATTTTGGGTTCTAACATACTTACTTTTCAAACAAATTCGTTATAAATTTTCAAGGATATAAAGGATTAAAATTTTCAAAGGACCTTTTTCATATCCTTTTTTACAAATACAAAAAGAATCAATTTTATTTAAATTCTTGAGCCTTTCCTCTTTCATTTGATATACATATCGCCATATTCTAACGAGGTTAAGTATTTCAAAATTTTGAAGTCCTTTTAAGAGGAAACTGAGTACGCAGTTTTACTATATTTGGTCTCTAGTTTCACGCACATATGGATTTTTCCCGGTGTGAAAAATGCTGGCGCTCGGTGTTATTGACCCTGTTAAATTATGATTTTCTAAAAAATTAAAAATACTTGTCGTATTCGTACTTTCAGCATGTTTAAAGTCAAAAGGCGAAAAAAAATCATATTTCTTCATGCAAACTTTTAACCTTGGTTCACCCCTATAAGTTTTGATTTTCAAAGAGATGAGAAACAGTTCAAATTTTTATGTTGTTTTTTTTCTTTTTTAAGTGCTATGGAAACACACAACTTTTATACTAATTATTTTCTATGATTATGAATTAAAATATAAAAAAAAGATTTTTGTGAAGTGAAATCAGTACTTATCACAGCACGACCCTTTAATTTACTAATTAACTAACGCAGTAACCAGTTTGCAGACCGCTGCTCATAGGTTGAAGTGACTTAGAGGATGTTTTACTTCGAACGCTGCAAAATGTAATCTGCAGCACAGACATTTCGCTACACTCTCAGTGGAAGCATGACCAAGCGTCGAATTTAAAGTTTTTAGAACTTTTTGTTTTTATATTGTTCGCTCATTTTGGTCGTGCCTCGCTTACTGACATTTTCGCAAGTCATGAGCACTCGAAGTATTAAGGGCTCCCATCAAAAGTGAATGGTAATTATGTGCCAAGGCGCAAATGTTCTGCTACATATTTATAAACTCTTGAGGTGTGAAGCCTTTCTCGACCTACCGAATTTTATGCCCTTCGATCACATTACACAAACAAACACACTTATACTCAATTTATTGCTCGCTTTCCCTTAGCTGCGAAATAAATAGTAATTAGAAGCCAATTTGCAGCTTTTGTGGTCACAACAGAATTTTCGGCTGCCAGCAAACAGCATCAATTTAGCACATCACTACAGGGAAACCAGGTCAGGCCAACAGCAATGGCGGCAAATTGCAAACAAAAAAAAAACACACACACACACACATACATATACACACATATGTACACAAACTGTTGAAAAATACCAAAACTTGGAACAGCGATTCGGACCAACTGTGAGCCGTATTAAAAATACACGAGGGAGGAAATTTGCCTGCGTACGAGATCAGGCGGAAAACAATAACAACAAGTGCCAACACAAAGCAGTAACTAACATTGTTGAAACAGCAGCAACAACAACAAGAAGAAGAGTAGTGGACCAGCAACAAAAATGTCCATATTGAGCCAATGCTAATATTGAGAGCATTTGGCAGCGACATGCAAGCCAAGTTGGCAAGGACACCCGCACTCGCACACACACGCAAAAACGCAGGCACCAGGACGCTTGTGTGCGTTGGAAATATGGACGTACGACTCTTGTTTATTGGCATTTTCACAAATTTCCAGCAAGAGCAACGCATGCCACAGATAGTGCGGTGGCAGCGTTAGCCGCAGCAGCAATAACAAAAATCCCTCGCTGGTCACTTTGATTTTCAGTGGCGCTCAAGTTGTACGTGCGTGTGTGTCTGTGCATGTGTGGACGCTATAAATGTTTATGTAGCTGATGCCAAGGGCTTTCGGTTTTATACGAAACTTGGCTGCTGTTGCCCTGTTGAAGCTGGCCCAGTTAGTGCAAATTGACGTGTGTACATGAGTCGAAGATTAGGCTGTGAATACATTGCATACGGCATCAAAGGGATTAACATAAAATGGCTGTGGACAGCATCGATGAGAGCTTGAAAATATATCTATGAATTCAGTATTTAGTGAATTTATGGGCGTGGCTGATAATAGGGTTAGTTGTAATTTTGACAATAGATTTTTGCTTAAATTTGTCTTTGAATTTCTGCTTCAATTTGTATTTATTTAACACTTTATGAAAAATTTATGATTTTCGATTTGTTGCACAAAGAATATCCGCCTTTTAAAATACTGTTTGAAGTGCGACAGATATTGTTTCATCAGCAAGATATGGTGTATTATATATATTTCTCTATATCTCAGTACAGTGGCGCACAGAGCATATCATTTTGTGGGAATTTTGTACACAACTTTTGAGCCCAATACCATTTGAAATCATATTTGTTCAACCAGTGGCGCACACGTTCTTTCTGAATATATTTTTAAAATTGTTTCTAACTCGACTCTGGGTCCAAAACCATTTCATATTCACCTTCGCCATCACTTTTAACTCAATTTAAATTTAAATATAAAAGCGAAATCACAAAAATATCAAATGTTTTATATTTCATTGTAAAGGGAATTCCACAGGCTACAATATGGTAACAAACTTATTGTACCTTAGTAATGGTTTTTTTCGGGGAAAAAATCCGTAAAAAAAATTTTTATAAAAAAATGTTTTTTTCGCTTAAAACGTTTTATTAGTACATCTTACGTATCTAAT
Source organism: Melieria picta (assembly GCA_964056695.1). Classification (NCBI taxonomy): domain Eukaryota; kingdom Metazoa; phylum Arthropoda; class Insecta; order Diptera; family Ulidiidae; genus Melieria; species Melieria picta. Next base: position 125,673,897 of record OZ057398.1, read on the forward strand.
GTTGCACATCATGTATGTATGAAAAATACCTTTCGTTTGATACCCATATCGTGTAAATCAGTTGGAGATTAATTGAGTTTTTTTGATAAAAACTTTGAACTTTGACCTCGAGCCACGCCTTTTATGGGCGTTTCCCAGGCGAATACTGCCTGTAATAAAACCTAAAAAAATAACGGGAAAACTCGTTTTCTCTTTCGGTGGTTGTCCTCTCAGCTGGAAATGGCAAACCTCCGAGAGTAAAAATTGCTTATGAAAGAGCTCCCAACCTGCCGTTCGGAACCGGCATAAAACTGTAGGTCCCTTCCACCCGCGTACAAATTCACACGCACAACACGGGTGGTTGCGGGAAGCTAGGCCTTAGTCTCGCGTAAGCGGGATGTCGTGCCAGTCAATTAATTATTATTATTATTATTATTCCCAGGCAAAATTTGTAGTTTGTTAAATGCAGGAGCCTCTTTATAAAGGCATACTCATTTATTTTTTCACGAGGGTTCGCTATACTGCATTTATGCCTTGACGAAAGTGGGGGTTTTTGGGACATTTTTGTCGAAAACACAGTTTGAATGTATTTTTTTTGGATTGGTGCCTTAAGCAAATTTGTTGGTTGTTAAAATATCTACAAACTTGCCGAAGACAGTAAAGCGATATTCAGAACGATTTAGGACCAATTAACATTTAAACGTTCGAAGACTTGGGCGACGAACTCGACTGAAATGAGCAAACTTCAAAGTCGTATTTCTCTTAAACTAGAGCCAATCCAGCCAAACGCCTGGTGGATCTCAACTCAGTATACCTATAGAGAAGTCGCTCAGTAGGTCCCCCGCTTGTTGCAATTTTCGACTTGCACAGTGTAATCAATCATGGCAACCGTGGTCATACCGCCCCGCTTTCTTCTATAACTTACCTTGCATTAAATCTGAAGAACAACGAGGTGTGAATATAGCCAACAGATTAGGCCTTCAGTAAACAATATTCTCATAAAACAATGCCCTAAGTATATACGAACCGTGGTTTGCGTAAAATCGTAATCATTCATTAAAATTTTCTCGAATTTACAAAAAGTTTAATTATCATCTTCATCAGCAGCAACAACAGCTGAACCTGTCCGTCACTCATTGATTAATTGAAAATCTAAATTAAATTTTTGATAGCTAGTCAGCTGGCGTACAATTTCCATCAAAAACGCATATTTGCCAGATCATGAATTATTTCACGCCACCAATTAGACAGACGCACACAAACTTTCTAACGAATTTCGTTGCTGCTGCTGCTGCCGTTGACGTTGCTCTAAGTGTGCTGGTTGCTGTTGTTGTACATGGCGGTCATTATGTCTGTCATTGCGAACGCTTCAGATTGAGATCACAACGACAATCAGCGCCCTCATCATCAGCACTGCCATCGCCATCGCCGTCGCCATCACTGCCAGCTGCAGCATCAGCAACAGCAGCGCCGGCATGTGGAACATTTCAACCCACTCGCTGTGCGCGCAATTCGGGCAAATTGCAAATTGCCAACAATTCACCACTTCACTGTGCCGACCAGCCTATGACAAGCGCCCAGGCAGTGCGCCTGCCAACTGCTGGTGGTGACTGTGGTGGGCCCATCTTGTCGTCTGTCTATTTTAGCCCGCAATGCTTTCCAAGCCCAGACCGTAATCTGTCTGCTTGTTCTTTTGTAACTCGGTCTGTGCACTCTTCTGATGTAAGTATGTGCCTAGTTATGTGCACGTTGTTGTTGTTGTTTTCGTTGTTGTCACGAATTTGACATCATACCGCAGTCAGATTTCAAATATCGTTCACATCGCTCCGACCGCCAAATTCCATTCAGCCTTGTGTAGGGATGCTTCTTGCATACTTCAAACTGGCTGACAGCCTGACTGGCTGCTTGGCTTGGCTGACAGCTAATTCGAAATTGTAAAGCATGACTTGTTGTTGTTGTTGTTTTATTGCTAATAATGCGCAATGCGCGTCAGCGATTTTCGCTAATGACATTTTGCGGTGTCAGCGGTGTGGGCGACGAACTTCGCTCGCACAAAACAAATACAAGAAACAATCGGTTTTAATCGACTTATTTGTAACCCACACAAGAGTCTGTACCGCGTTCTATTTTGTGCTACTACGAATGAATAATGGGTTGGTGTCGACTTATATATATATATACAGCCGATAACGTTTCGTTGAGAAGCACAATGAACTGAGACGGTCTGACGCACAGAAAATTGCCAAAAGCAACACTTAGGCCAGCAAGTGAGCTCGTTGAGAGAATCAAAAGAAAAAGAGAGATGCACTTAGAATGAGATCTGTGGAGAGCGCTACTCAACCCAATACGATTTGTGATTGAATCTCAACAAGTCCTTGAAATCGACTGATGTGAGGTCATTGAGGAAGAGACAACCCAGAGCTGGGAGAGTTGGGCAGTGACAGAGTAGGTGGCGTAAAGTCTTATTGTCTTCTTTGCTGAGGTTTCAAAGGTCCGAAAGACGCGATACCTGGCGTCTTATGCCATATTTTTTAGAAGAGACAACCCAGAGCTGGGCAGTGACCGAGTAGGTGGCATAAAGTCTTTTTGTCTTCTTTACTGAGGTTTTAAAGGTCCCAAAGGACGCCAGGTATCCTCCTAATGCCATATTTTATAGAAGAGACAACCCAGAGCTGGACAGTGACACAGTAGGTGGCGTAGTTTTTGTTTGTCCTCTTTACTGAGGTCGCTTTTAAAGGTCCCAAAGAACAAAGGGAAGTACTCTGCAAAATCTTGGGCCCTGTTCGTATTGGCGACGACTATCGAATACAAACCAACAACGAGCTGTGTGACATGGAAGTAGCACAGTGAGTCAACATCCAGTGACTACGCTGGCTTGGCCATGTCTCCCGTATGGACGATGAAGCTCCGACGAAAAAAGTGTTCGACGCGGTAGTTGGAGGTCCTTGAAACATCCCAAAACTTGTCCATCTACCTCTACTGCGGGCTAGACAATGACACAGTAGGTAGCGTAAAGTCTCCTTCTTCTCTCCACTAATGTTTTAAAGTTCAAGACCCCAACTACCTACTCACGCCATATTTTGTGGTCTAGAAAGCAAAAACTGAAACTTTGTGTTTCTTGAAACTGAAACCTAAGCAGATATACTTTTAAATCCGTACCCATAGACTGAAATCTCTGTCAATTATGGTTAATGGAAACGTTGGAATTTCTTAAGCATTCTTTTGAGTGATGGATTAAATTCTGGCTGTTTACAATTGAAGTGGCTTGCCAGCGAAGGCCAGCTGTCTGAGCCTCTGCTATGGCATTGCAAACATCATTAAATTGAAAACTCTTGAATTCCATTTATGCAAACAATTCAAGCGAAAAAAATTAATAAAAGCATTCAGTCTGGAAAACAGCAAACGCAACAAAGAGCCATCAGTGCACAGCAACCTGAACATGGAACCAAAGAGGGCGCGTGCAAAGTTTTTCTCAGCAGAGGCACAACAATCCTTTGGCGTTGGGATGTAAATGAGAATTGTGGAAAAGCTGTGGCGTTGCGATGTGCACGTCACTGGCGCTGGAGGCACGCAAAAACACAGAAAGACCCTCAGGCTGTGCTCCGGAGCTGAGTTAAGGCCGCACAGGCATACACAGCTTTTAAGCACTACGAGCCCCTTTTCCACGTCCACCCACCCTCGTGGAAGCATCAGGCACACCGCTGTTTGGCCGGATGAACTTGTGTGGGCACGAATGGTGCCGGCAGCGCGGAACAACGGCAACAGTGCGAAAAAGTGAGACGAAATGCAGCAGCAAAATATTGTTGAATGAAAACAACATGAAAAATGCAAAAAAAATAAAAAACAAGAGCAACAAATGAAAAGACTGCAGCAGCAAAATCACAGGGGGAATTCTTGCAAACAAACACAAAAATGCTTTTTTCTAAATCTTTTCTTGCGTCAAATACGAAATACGGGCAACAAGCGGCAGAGTAAAATCGATGCGTTCGTGTGTGTTTGCAGAGTTGCAGCGGACATGGAAGTTGAAATTGAAACTGAATCGCACTGCTCTGCTTGCCAACCGTTCGAGCGCGCTGGGCAAATGTAATTTTCAAAGGATTTCAAAACGTCGAATCGTATCGACATGGGGCGCCTTCGCCATGAGGGTGAAAAATGTGTTGTTGTAGTTGCCATGCAATCAGCGCGCGCACACATGCAAAATTGCGTGTGTGTGTATGTGAAGAGTCATTGCACTTTTTCGTTTCCCTACTTGGCCATGCGGTAACTTTCGCCCCTTTTGTCGGTTGGCCCCGGTTTAAAGTGTTTCGAGTGCTGCGCACCGAGGACCCGGGGAAATTCTGCAGAATTACACATTAGGCATGATTACTTTGCTGTGGTTGACGCCAGAAAGTGCTCGGTTGAAGGGGCAAGAAAAAAAACCGAGGTTAAGGTTCATCCACAAATTAAGCGATATTGGATGAATGGATGCGGGATTGGCAGCGCTCTCGTTGCCAAACAGCACAAGAAAATTTTAGGGTGTGTCGAATAAATTACATTTTAAATAGAACTGTCTGTCCGTATAAACTTGTGTGTCAGTTTGCAGGAAAACCGTATCTAATCCGTAAATTATTGCACAAGTCTCTTTAACTCTTGCGTTGAATGAATTTTAGGACGGAACTCTTTCAATCACAATCACATTGAACAAGTGTAGAAATTATAGCTAACCAAAAGTGCTATGCTGCGTTAGGAAAGTCCACTTGCGGCAGAAATGATTGATAAAACTTGCAGTACGATTGTAAACCACTGGAAAGTTCTGGGGGAAACCGTGGGATATTGTTGACCAGCTTTTATGAATAACATTTGAAGTAATTAATATATGGGAATGAAATATGGTATAATTTGAGTTCGGACTTAAGGGACACTGAACTGGTGAATTCTGTGTACTTTTGCTGATATCTGGATCGCGACCAGTCTCATTGAACCCAACCTAAAGATAGATAGATTTAATAGGGGTTAGTTGCACTGAGACCAAAGATGATCTATTGTACCCCCTACAAGTTTTAGAAAACATCTCCTAATCCCACCGACCTAATGAAGCTTAGTAACTCACGGGGGTTTCGGTTTTAGATGTTCTCTTCTGCAAGCCAGAACTGGCCCAGGTAACGCATCCTGCTGCGACATAACGCATCGCAGTGCAGTTAGAAGCCCGGTAACCTGTTTAAGCTGGTGTTAACCCAGAATGAGGTATTCTGCACTCTATCTAGAATTATAACCTATAATAAAGATTTTCGTTTGCCTAACACCCGAGGCATTAGACCAGTGCTTTGAATTCCTGGTTCTCTCCTCAAGTCTTAGTGACTCTGCTAAAGTATTTCAGCCCAGTCTAATGAAGGGCTTTGGTGCAAGGGGGACCGTGGCTGCAACAGTTCCAGCAAGACTATCCGCCTCCTTATTTCCATCAATTACTCTGTGTCCTGGGATCCAGAGGAATCTGATCTGGTTGTATATGCCGAGTTTATTCAATGCATCTATGCATTCTATGCTAAACAATGAGTTATTGCAGTCTTTTATTTCAAAAGAGTAAGCATATGAAAGTAAGCGAACAAGAGGGCAGTGCCTAGAGCATAAATAAGTCACTTTGAACACCTTCTTCGCCGGAGATTCATTGTCCATACGGAAGACATGCCCAAGCCAGCATAGCCGCTGGATGTTCGTTCGCTGTGCTACGTCCATGTCTTCATACAGCTCATACAGCTTTCACCACTTTCTATTTTGATGTCCACGCCAACAGTCAAACCAACACAAGCCTTCCGGATCACAGTTTCTCACAGAACTAACCGAGATTACAGAAGTAAAAGGACCTCTTCAATAATCTGGGATTAAATGAGTGAATGATTTAAAAGACAATCATTAACCCATTCGATGGTCTAGCGTGAAGTGCATTGGGCTCTCATCCCAGAGGTCGTAGGTTCGATTCCTATCTGGCTTGGTTTCACACTCTTTTATTTAAATTTCCAATAATGTATTCTCACTAATTGTTTCCCCATCCCTTTACCATTGGCTAGTCAAATCGCTCCCTGTTGGACAAGCTTCTATCTTTCCTACTCCAATCAATTGTGATGAGCAGCTCGCAACAGAGGTTCATAGTTAGGAGGAAGGAAGGAAGGAAAGCGCTCTATAGAATTCAGTAACAAACTTTCACATACGGAAGCGTCTGTCCAAGGAGACGACAGATGGCAGCCCCATCACGCAGCACACCCACCGCTTCAGAACTTCTATCGATTAAAATAACCAACACAAGGAATTAGCTTTGTTGAGGTCCAATGCTCCGAAGGGAGTGAACACGGGGAAACAAATAAAAAACCTTCACTTTTGGGAGGGATGCGTCTTCTGTTGGTGCTCACAGAGGGACCTCACAAAGAACAGTAATGCCTCTGAGTGAAGGTACGGGTACACGCCCTCCGAACTTAACCCTCTCTTGTTTTGAACGAGTAAAGAAGACACCGTGAGCCATTAACTCATTTCTTCCTGGTAAAATAAACTTCATTTTAAGTTAGGTTAGGTTATGGTAACTGCCTCTGTAAGAGACACACTCGGAGGCCCATTGTCATACCACATATTGCACCCGTTTTTGAAGTGCTGTTTTTTTTCAACAATATACATTTTAAGCGGATGGGGGAACGGACCTGCAGTCTTGGTTGCCACAGTTGGTTACTTTTAAAGGAAATAGATACATTTTTGTAGCTTGGATACTTGGTTACTTTTCCTTGTGATTGATGACTTTTTGGAAGGGAATTCTAGTGTATAGTTACACGGGACAATGATTTTTTTCGAAAATTTTTTGTGAGGAAGAGCAGAACACATATCATACATCGACGATGGGAGTTTGGTTTGATCTTTTTATTTCTTACACGTTTTCACCCTAAAACTCAAAACTAAACTACTAAAACTAAACACAACAACAACTAAAACTAGGTGTGACAATTAAGTAATGAGACTGATTCCATAAAAACCGTATAATTAAAAATTATTTTACAACTTTGCCATCCCCTTCAAAGTAGTCCCCTTGAGCAGCTATACAACGATTCCAGCGCGTTTTCCATGCTTCGTAACATTTCTTGAACGCTTCGACTGGGATGTCCGTACCCTCGTCACGGCCGCCTGGATGTCCGTAATCGACTCAAAATGGGTTCCTTTGACCACCGATTTTGTTCTAGGGAAAAAAAAAAAGTCACAGGGTGACATATCGGGCGAATAAGGCGGCTGTTGCAACACGGCGATCCCTTTAGAGGCCAAATACTGGGACACGCTGAGGGCGGTGTGGCACGGCGCGTTGTCGTGATGAAGGATCCAGTTACGAGCGATGTCTGGGCGCACCCTGTTGACTCGTTTTCGCAATCTTTCGAGTACTTGGCGATAGTAGACTTGATTTACGGTTTGCCCCGATGGAACAAATCGCGTCAGTCCACACCTCGACTGGTCTCCCGCACCGCGTCTCGTCTTCCACGCTTTCGCGCCCCTCCTTAACCCTTTCCGACATGAAAATAAACCCGTTCTGTATGAATTGTATCGGCTGTAGTCCAATATATTGGACATTGTGACTGAAAGAGTTAAAATCTTTATGCCATCGAAACACCTGGGTACGACTAAGAGCACTATCAACCATGTACTTTTACAATTTTAGCGGACGTTTCCGAATCGGTTGGTTAAATTTTGATTACCTTCTTAGAAAAATTTGGTTAGCAAAATTTTGGTCGAATGGCAACTGTGTCTACAGTTTAACGCCGAGTCCGAACGGTGGTTGAAAGTTTTTTTTCACACTTGGAGGTTTTGGAATCTTGTAATTCTCATCTGCTTTATGTGGATAGCGATAGAAGTCGACGAGTATTTCACCAGCCCGAATCCTAGGAACCTATTGCCTCCCTATGAGCAGCCAGCACGCTATCCGCTGGACTATCGAGGCCGGCAGTATTTAAGTTAATTCTAACTGTAATTTAAGTTAACTATAACTGTAATTTAAGTTAACTCTAACTAAAATTTAATTTCAGTTAATACTAACCAAAATTTCTTTAAAGTGCAATACGTTTGAAATTTGATCAAGTTACATTAAAGTGAAAAATTTCAAGGCTTGCTGCATTTTCTCTCCAAACATCTTTCTGTACCGCACCTAAGGTAACCGAAATCATGAACTTTTTTGGGAATTCAATAAAGCCTCATTAGAGCTGGTTGAAATATCAAATTAGGTAACCGATATTTTCTAATCGAAATCAGAATCCTCCATGCAATTTCAACCAATCAGTGCACGCTCGATATTGAGTTTGCACAACAATCTAATTTTCCCTTTCGGTCAGCCCACAGCGAAACGTGTCCATTAATATCAATAACAATTTGGGAGCGCAGCATTTTGTGAAAATTAATAAAATTGAATCAATTTCAATTTAATGCTGACCTTCTTCAACGCCAACAAAGAAAACGCAACACGCCGCACAAATATGCGCAAAATATTGAATTATTTCACGCTGCTCGCTCATTTCAAATTTTAATCATCAACGCTATTTTTTATTGCTGCCGTTGTTGCTAAGTATTGCGATTGAAATTCCACAGCCAGTAGTCACTTAATGGTGGATTTTTCGTTATTGTTGCTGCGGCGGCTGCACGGCAATTATTGCCAATAAATGTTGGAGAAAAAGCCGCCATCGCACAATTCATGCATACGACAATTCCTCATTAATAAATCAAGCGATCGTATCGTGGCGGCAGGCAAATACAAATATCACAATAAATTGTGTGAGTGAAAAAAAAGAAAAGCTATTCGCATGAAATAGCTGCACGCTTGCGGCGGCGATCATGACCTCTAATGGCGCGTCATGGCGTGAGCGAGACGTGGTCACGGGGCTGCCGGCTTGCGACAGCGACGCGCAGTTGCGTGGTGCAGTGTCACGACACCAGTTGGCAGGGACACACCTCTTCATGTGTGACATAATTTCCATTTACTTATTAGATATGATTTTTTTTTTAAATCAAGACATGATTTTGCAACAACACAAAATTATTATTAAATCAAATTTTGTGGGCCTTCAGTACGCTGTGTTGCGCATTTCGAGCAAATACTTAGATATCTTCCACTTCACATCGATCAATTTGCACAGCTGTTAGCGTCCGACTTGATGGGAGCGACGACGAAAACGGGGCTAGTGGCACGAGCGCTACTACGAGCTGGCCATGTTGGCTTAAGAAATTCGCAACCAAGTCGAGCTTAGTTGAAGTTAAGTAACTTTGGCTAACCAATGCAAATTCAAATTGCAAATGTCGTACACAAACATTGCGGCATTGACTGTGATTTGGATTAATTTAAGTGCGGCACGTGATGAGTCAAACAGTGAGCGATAAATAAAGCGAGAGAGAGAAGAGAGAAAAAGAGAGAAGAGAGAGAGAGTGGCGGGTAATTGCAGTTGCTTGAACCGAGGTTAGAGTGCGTTGAATTTATGAAAGTGTGGTGACATTGGTGACAAATTTAGCTGAGCTAAAATTTATTAGAGGCCTTAATGGCTCAGTAATCAAGGCAATGGACCACAAATAAATTGTAAATGTGATAAAATCCAGTGAATTCTGCATCTCACAGCATTATTCTGCAAAAACATACTACACTGACACTATGAATTCTAATCATAAATTCAAGTAAATTTTACTTGTACCAAACACTAAATATCGCCAATTATTTTATTACAATCACCATAGTTTAGCATTCTAATTCAATATTTGCAAGGCCAACATATTTCATTGCCATCGTCATTCCAATGACAACAACACATTCATCTACAAGAATATTTACAATACATATTGAATATTAAAAAAAAAAGTTCTTTTATAAAACTCGTCAAACAACATCGAGTCCATTCATAAATCCAAAAAAAAGCTTCATAAAAAATTGCTTTGCACAATTTGCTTAAATTTGCTTACGTTTATTTGCTTACGTTTACGAAATACGACAAAAAAAAGTGGTCGGCATTATATGGCACTTGTATGATTTTACGCAATTCACAGCCTTGTGCCAAAAATAATGAATTAAACAAAGTGAATAAAAATGTATACTGCATGTACGACGACGTGCGTCTTCATTGAGAACCAAATGCAGGCGCTTACTATAATTTTTCAAATCAATTAAATGCTGACCATAATGCGTTATGACAGCCCAGTGACATAGGCGGCCGACCGAAAAAAATTGGTGGCAATCAGAAAAATATAAATGAACTAAACTGGCAGACACACAGACGACTGACAGGGTTAACATTTAGATTGCAGTAAAATATTAGAAAATGTTTTAATGTCTCTAAAACATTATTATTAAAACTTTTGATAGGTCTACGAAAGAAAGCAGCAGAAACAGCAAAATCTTAGAGATATTATAAGTAGATCTTTCTTTTCAAGGAGAGCACCGAATCTAAAGTTAAAGTACAGTCGCACACACTTCTCCTTTAACCTAACCTAAGTTTGTGTTCCAAAGTGTTCTTGTAATCCATTCGATTTCCATAGATCACCAGAGAACACTGAAGTTGCATAATGTCCCAAAAGATCTCAGCCAAATAAAAGTCAACGATTTTAAGATCATTAATCTTACTAACTTTATGGATAATCTGAAATATTTCAATATTTAGTTAGTGGAGATCTTTCGGTAGTAAAGTATTGGGTCAATTGTGCGCACATGATCTAAAAGGAATGCAGTAAATTATTCTGGAAAATATGGCAATAATGTGCCAAAACTTTCGGAAAGCAAAAAGAAAATTGAAGAACAGTCTATCTTTCTCAAATGCTGAAAATCATTGGATTCCTATTAAAATTTGTTGAGATTTCACTTGTTGCATTGTGCTTTCCGTATCCATTCGCAAAACGCACGAAAACATGAGTGAGTTGCAGTTGTTGCCGCTTTCATTGTAATCAAATAGTTGACTACACGGCGACGTTTGAAGCCGACGCCATCTTGTAGGCCCTCTCGCGCCAAGAATCGGATCTAAAACCCATACCTTCAGGCTTGGGGTTCAATCCACGGCGACCACTTGATACATCTGTAGATGCAAAGCCCGACGGCTTTGCACGAACGAATTTTATGATTTTATTGAAATTCTCATTATTCGCATTAACGTTTCACAAACCTTTACCTCATCTATTGTTAATTTTCCAACACTGAGACACTAATTTTGAGTACTTTTTCCAAGTCTGAAGTCAATCATCGCATTTCTCTTACAATCAGATTGCTCTTAACCCTTTGTTGACCCTGTCAGATTTTGATTTTTGAACAAATGAAAAACATGTGTCTAATTACTTTTGATTTCAAATGTTTTCACCAATTTTGAAATCAATAGACTCATTTATTCACGTATTTCCACAGTTTCTTTATAGAAACTTACTAGTCGTTCACCCCATCAGATTTTGATTTTCGAAAAAAATTTAAAAACACGTATCGAATTATTTCACATGTTAAGTGCTTTCACCAAGTTTGAGGCCAAAAGGTCCATAAAATTTGGATTCTCCATACAAACTTTTAACCCATTGTTGACCCTCTAATTATTTTTGATTGCAAGTGCTTTCACCTATTTTGAAGTCAAAAGGCCCATCAATCATGTTTTTTTCACAGTTTCTCTAAACAAACTCTTAATCTGTCGTTGGCTCCGACAGATTTCGATTTTCGAAAACATGAAGAACACGTATTGAATTATTTCACATTTGAAGTACTTCCACCAAGTTTGAAGTAAAAAATTGCAAAAAAATCATGTTCCTTCATACAAACTTTTAACCCTTGGTTAACCCCGTTAGATTCTGTATTAAAAAAAAATTAAAATCATGTCAATTTTTTTTTTATTTCAAGTGTTTTCACGTTTCCATGTTTCCTTTATACTCTTCCCTATACAAACCTTAACCCATTGTGGACCCCGTTAAATTTTTACATTTTATTGAAAAACTAAAAATACGCGTAGAATTATTTTTTATTTGAAGTGTTTTTACCAAATTTGAAATCAATTTTTGATTTTTCATTTTCCTTAATTCTCGCGTATGTACAATGTTCATTTAAAATGTGTTCAACTTAGCGTATACGAATTTTTATTGTATTCATTGGCTTATCAATACTAAATAAATAAATAAATAAAACACCTCAACCCATGTTTTGGCCCCTTTAGATCCCAATTTTTTTAAAGTTTCGTTTTAGCGGAGGTTTATTTTCTAAAATGGACCTACGGTTTGAATTTCAGGGTTGTAGCTTCAGCGATTTGGGCTGGGCGATGATGAATCAGTCAGTGAGTCAATCAGGACAAGCAATAATTTGTACAGTCGAACTTCCCTATAATGAATTCGCACGGGACCAGAATTTATTTAAAATAATGAGGTATTTTAGTTTGCATTACACCCTTCCACTTTTCTTCCTCAACAAAGCCTTCTTATACATTTAGAGGCTTAAAAACATTATTCGGTACGTTGCTATTCATCTCCACAAAGATTCGAAGTACATCAAGAGAAGCAGAAATTCGTCACAATGCAGGTAACACTGCATCCGCCAATTCTTCTTCACTGGCCATTTCTTCTGGGGTTCCCCTAAATATGTTTTACTTTTTTTCGGGATTCAGTGTTGTTAATATGCGTGACAGAAAATAGCATTCATTATATGGAGACAAAAAACCAATGAAAGCGAAGTTTTCAACTAAAAAATTTATTCATTGTAGAGAAATATTCACTATATGGAAATTCATTATAAGGAGATCAAAATGCACTTAGAATAGAACGATAAAGCTGTGTCTTTGAAATTAATTCATTGTACGGAGAACTTTATTATATAGAAGTTCACTATAGCGAAGTTCGACTGTATGTACTTAGATTTCCGTTCTGAAAATGTTTGGCACTGTTTATGATTGAATCAATAGTCATTATAGCTCAGATCGGGAATATTATTATTTTCCACAATCACGGAACTTGTAGCATTCACTAATTGATTAATGATTGGTTAATCATTTATTTCACTGATACGTGAATTCCACTTAAAATTTTGGCAAATAATGGATTTTGTGAACTTGACAACAGGAATATTCGTCTAAGTTTATATTTTCCATTCGATGCTACGCTACAACAAAAAAAAAGAAGACGCCAATGGCTTATAAAGCTGACTTTTTGACAGCGCATACGTCAGAGGCATAGTTAATCGCTGCCATTAGCGGCGAATGGACAGACAGCGGCAGACAGCAAATCGCCAGCTAGCCAGGCTGACCAATGAAAAGCTTATCGAAACGAAACCCCAACCACAACAGCAGCAACAGCTTTGACAGCGGCGCACTGACGACTTGTATGTACAACGACAACGTCGGAACTTGTTCGCCTATGGAGCGAACAAATGTCGAACATGCGCTGCTACGTTCGGTTCGCTCAGCGCTGAGCTCAGTACGGGCGGCTTAGCTGGCGGTGCGATTATTCGACAGTCGGCATTCTTGTTGAATTAAATTAAGCGCTTATAAACAAGCACGTTTGTTATTTAAATGACGTCGCTGTGACGTCAAAACACAAATGCTTATTTACGACAGCGGCAACAATTCATCGACAACATTCGCCGAAAAAACTGCCACAACAACTGCGGCAAAATAATAAAAGCAATATTCAGATTATACACACGTTGTGTGAGTATAACCAGAGCCTGTTTGTATATATAAATAGTATGCACAAAAATAACGCAAAAACAAAGCAAACTAAAGTGACATGAAATGAGTGGCAGACCAAACAGCCGAGCGGCAATGTGGACACAAGTGGTGGCACTTAGCGGGCGGTCTGGTCTGTGCCTCGCCAGCAACCGCCACTATGCCAACTACTACTAAACACCAAAGGTTAACAGCAACAACTACATACAGCGATAGAAGTGATACGGAAGCGGACTCGAATCGAATCGTCAAATCGAATTGAAAGCTACACGCCGCCATACATAGCGACATACTATCTCCATTTATGGATGTATGTAAAACATGTACATATGTACTTGTACATGGAAGTATGCGAGCAAGTTGCCGCAAATACTCGAAGCATGTGCACCCATAAGCGCAGCTCAGCACTCAACATAAATTCATTTGGCACTCGTTGCCGGAATGCGCTATATGCATGTCTGTCCACGCTGACGCGCCGCGGCAGCCTTACTTGCCACTTAAACAGTAAATGCTTCCATGCCAGAAGCGCAATTTGGCTTTTCGGTCGACACTGCCGTTCGGTTCGTCTGTCAAAGGAGTCGAGTTGTTATTTGGGGAGTTGCCAGTGGAAAAGTGCAACTCATGCTGTACCCAACAGCAGCTCCAAACGCGCTCCGCTGCCTCCCAACGAGTGCTTTACGACGTGCTTTGCATTTCGGCAAATTTATTCATTTCGAGTGGCCAGTCAATTAATTAGAAAATTAACGAGCATTTCAACGCAGCCACCAACACACATTTCGAGACTGCTTTCGTTTTTTTTTTCTTTTTGGCACTCAAAAAGCGACCAACTATTTTACAACTGCACACACTCCATTAAGAAATGAATACGCATTCGGTTGGTATTTGTGTGAATGTGCGAGTGTATGTGTTTGCGGCGCACCACCCACTCAGAAGCGCTACACTACACACACCGCGATTGGACATCATTGCTTTGCAGTGTTGTGTGTCCGTTTTCGCTGTAATATTCACACTTTGGCTGACTTCGCTATGCGCCACACATATTTTCCTATTCGATTATGAGTTGCCGTCGTTGACGTATAGAATTACCGGCAATTGTGGCGAATGAAAATTATAATCGGCCTGTGGAACACACATGTCGTAAACACATTCGCTGGTGTCAATTAGCAGAGACTTGATGACCAGTTTGTTAAAAGCTGCATTGCAGTCGAATTAAATATGGAATGTATCAATGCGACCTTAACTGGAATTTTGCAAGAGATATAGAAAATTGTATCGAGAACAACTCTTAAAAACTAAGAAAAGCAAATTCCAACTTGTGACCTAAGATCGGAATGCGGCGAACAAATTATTATTGTAACGATAATAAGTTTGCTAGCCAACACAGGCGTAGTTCGTATCGCTGAATTGTGCAAACAAAAAACACACTGAAATTCTTTACAATTTTCCAAATTCCTTTTACTTTCACTAGACACTTTTCCAAACTTACTTTCACTTCACTTTTTTATTCGTACTACACCGCTGCTGACTCGCAGCACCATTTCCAGCTGCCTTTAATACTTGTCTATCCGCAGCGTAACTCATTCTCGAACATTCCAGCATAGCCGCGAACTGTCTCTTCGATAGTACTCACAAAATCACCAGGCCCCCTTGGTTAGGTTAGGTTGGCTAACCCCAGAGGGTCTCACATAGACCAAATAAAGGTCTATAGTGTTACCAAATCGTGGAGCGGAGTCCTAGAAACTATTTTTCATAAATTTGTTAGCGAATCTGAATAGGTCCACACTTCTTTGCTCCACAATACATTCAAAGGATGGAAACGACGCGGATCCGTGCAGCTCAACCGTGATCTATAAAGAGCGAGCAGTGATACAACAAGTGCTCCAGGCTACCCGTCATTCATCTCATGCAAGCGTCACGTGGTACCAAGCCAAGTTTGGCAGCATGAGATGGTATGAGACAGTGTCCCGTGAGAACCCCAATTAGTAGCTTGCAATCCTCTCTTCGGAGTGATAGTACAAACTCTGCATTTTTGTTGTTATGTCTGCGAAGCATGATTTTTGCGGTCCTGTAAGATGCAGATCTCTCCCACATGGATGCCGCCTCGTAAATCATTGCCTCTTCAAACACCGTTTTGAGCGTAGATAGGGATAGGTGGATGTCAGACAAGCTGCCCCCCCCCCCCCCCCCAGATTCGGCGAGCGTGCCAGCCCTCTCAATTCTCTCAATACCTTTATGACCCGGTACCCAAAAAATAGTGACTAGTCTGTCGAGGCAGAGGTTCTGTATTTCTGTACGCATCTCGAATTTGACATTACCGCTGCTGCCACTTTTATGGCCGCTTGACTGTCGATATAGATATTGATTCGAGGAGTGCGTTCCATTGCCAACTCCGCCGCTCTCGCGGCAGCGTCTCAGCTTGGAAGATACTGCAGTAATCTGTGAGCCCCAAAGGCTGCTGAAGGTGGAGCTCCATGCTCCCTAAAATGTATGCAAAGTACAGCAGCCCATATTTGTTTAGTGTTGTTGTGTTGTCTAGGCTAAGGGTCCCCGCAGTTGCGCAGAGAGAAATGCATTATCGTCATAATTTTGAACAACTTTTAAGGATCTGGAAGGATATTGATATCACATTCTTTGTTATGATGTACGCAAATACTGTTGGGTCAGAGAGTTGCCTACTTTATTGACTTCCTAAAACACTGTCAAGATGTGAGGTTCGAGACATTTGTTTGCTGATATTGCTCAAAGATGGTCGGCCTCGATAGTCGAACGAGTAGCGCGCTGGCTTCTCACACAGAGGCCCTAGGTTCGATTCCTAGTTTAGGCTCGTTAAACACTCGTCTATATCTATCGCTGTCCACATGAATTAGATGGGAGTTATAAGCAACGCAGAGCCAGTCAATGGCACAACTTCCAAATGTGAAAGAAACACTCCCAACTGCTAACTGCCGCTCGGAGTCGGCGTTAAACTGTACGACCCCTCAACCCTTCCCCCATTTATTTGAAATGTGTGTTATAACACATGTTGAAACAACAGTGTTGTATACACATTTTAAAAGGATGATGGTATCACCAACGAGCCATTTAGGTTTAAATTTGTCTCATACAGAGGCAGCCATCCTAACCTTACCTGCTCAAATGCGTCACTTCAATGGATTCCTCCTTAAAACCCTAGCAACCAACGCGTAGTTTATAGTAAAATTCCATGTGAAGACGAAATTCCATGTGGAAGGACAAAGTTAAAGATGCCCTATAAACTCTTGGTGTGACCAACTGGATGAGGCGGGCGCAACGCGGTGGGCGCCTGGAGGGAACATTTGTGGCAGGCCGTAACCCGGTAACGGGTTGTTATGTCGAGTTTAAGTAATGTACGTAATTTATGTGAAGACAAATTTCAAACATACTCTTTATTATACAAATCATTTCAAGCTTTTGTGTTACAAATTTCCTACAGGAAATAGTTCGTATACGAACACTCTTCCTTAAATCTCTACTCTAGCCCCTTTTTTATGTTCATCTCCTAATATTACTTCCTTCCCTTATCCAGGAACCAACACAATACACCCTGCATGTTCGTTTGCCTAAAGAAACACAACAAGAATTACCAACACAATGTAGTCTGGCATATGTCTGCATCAAGTGATGTACATTACATTGTATATAACAAATTCATTTGGATTTTATCAATGAAATCTTACCGCATTCCATTCGCTTTATCTTGGCGCGCATTTATTTGCCCAAACGTTTATCTGACAAATTTCAAATACGACGCGGCACAGGCCGTTACCTGTAGGAACGACACCTTGGTCCCTGTTTTGCCCTGACAAATGACGACCGCGCTGACTCACGTTCAGCACACAGCGGCAGGTAACTGTCAATGGAACACACTCTGTAAAGGTGCTCAAACAACAGCAACAACAACAACTGCCAGATACAGACTTACACGTCTTTTAAATTTAACTTTCGTAGCAGCAAACGTAGCCGCAATAAATTTTACAGCTCAACTCACCGGCCTCTACCGGCCGCAGACCGCCTCCGGCCACATCCGACTGTCTTTGAGCGGCCGCGTTGTCTGTCTGCCGGCCCTGAGTGACGCATTCGGATCGCTGGGAGGGGGAAATGAGTTAGTATTTGCATACACGCTTTAACGGCGCTTTTCGGGCCTATTCACACGCACGCAGCAGTGGCGCAGCACCGCACCGTAGCGACCTACAATATTTTGCCAATTTCGTTGCAGGTCCTGTCATTTGGCTGCTGGTGGAAAATTCGGCCGTTGCGCATTTTTTGTTGTTTGTCTTTTCGCTGTTTGTCATTTGTTTGTTTGTTTGCTGTTCCTTTTCGGCGTTGTTTTTCTTTTTCTGTCAGGTTATCATTTGTCTTTCGGCCGGTCGGCTTTAATGGCATTTCTGGGCTCGCTTCTCTTGCTTCTGCGTTTCAGCGTGCCATTTCGCGCCGCTGCCCTCGCTTCACGACCTGCCGTTGTCCTGGCTGGCCTTGTGCCCGTCGAACTGGCGGACTGTGTCTCTGGCGCGGCGAATGTCTGTCTCTCGGCCGGCCAGATGGACGAACTGTCAGCGTGGCGGTCGCAGAGCGACATTGCTTAATTTGATGTACGACAAAAGTGACAAAGGCGTCACACGCACGAACAGTCAACACCAGCACACACACACACACGCACACAACGCTGTGCCGAATGAGTGGGCCGCACTCGGGCTGACTGCAAAGCCAATGTGCGGCAACAACCGGCGCGCAGGTAGTCTGCCGACCGACGGCAAAAGTAAAATGAAATAAGACGACGACAACAAACGCGACAGCAGCTAATGTTGCTTCTGTTATCGTTGGCTGTTGTTGCGTTGTTCGTTGGTGTTACGCTGTGCCGTGGCCATCCATCTACAAATTTATGACCTCATAAGAATTTCAAATGAAATTACTTATGACGAAAATTATTCGCATTCTTTGTGCGGCCGCCTTCTGGCCGCTCTCTCGCTGCTGTATTTCAACCAACTGACACACAACGCTATCGCGTCTGCACTGTCGCCAGTGTCGATCGGCGTGCAACATGCAAAATTACTTCTTTGTGTACTTTGCGCATTGACATTCCGCGCGGCTCACACCTTGCTTGGCTTGGCTCGGCTTGGCTGCCGGTGGTGCGGCTGTGCGCTATTTTTAGTAGTTGCAGTGGCACTGCTGCAGCGACAATAAACAACACAACCACAACATTGGCACCAACACAACAGCAACAACGGGACGATGCGATGGCGCATCGACAGTCAGCGCATTCATTTGTCTGAAGCGGCGCAAAAATTTTAATGTTCTGGGTACGCTGCCGATGCGTTTATGGGAAATGATTTCAACATGCAGCTCGATGGAATTTCTTCTTTAATATAAACTTTCGAAGCATTTAGTGAGTGCAAGTAAGACAACGCAAGTTGTTTAAAAAGTCATTCAATTCCATTTACACAAATCGAATGCATTTTGAATTTATGAATTTATTGTTGGAAACGTACACTAAATTTTATTCATATTAATTTATGAATAACTAGCAAGTTTGAAATCAATGGGGCCAATAAATCAGGTTCTTCTTAACCCTTTGTTGATCGTGAGAGATTTTTATGGAAAAATTCGTATCGGATTATTTCTCATTTGAAGTGTTTTCACCAAATTTAAAGTCAATTGGTGTATTAAGTCATGTTTCCCCATACAAACTCGTAACCCATCGTTGGCCCAGTCAGAATTTTATTTTCGAAAATCTCTCACAAATCTTTCGAAAACTCTCACCAAGTTTGAAGTCAATAGGCTCATTAATTCATGTTTTTCCACAGTTTCTCCATATAAATTTTTAACCCGTAGTTGACCCCGTCGGTTTTAGATTTTCGAAAAAATAAAAAGCACGTATCGAATTATTTCACATTTCAAGTCTTCTTCTTCTTGACTGGCACGACAGCCCGATTACGAGACTAAGGCCTAGCTACCCGCAACCAACCGTGTTGTGAGTGCGAATGTTTTTTACAAGGTTGGAAGGGACCTACAGTTTTATGCCGATTCCGAACGGCGAGTTGGGAGCTTTTTCATAGGCAATTTTACTCTCAGAGGTTTGCCATTTCCTGCTGAGAGGACAGCCGCCGAAAGAAAAATTGTTGTTTTTTTCTTTTTTTTCGGTGTTAACGCAACGGAGTATTGAACTCGCGGAGTCTTGACTCGCGGCCATTTCAAGTACCTACTTTCAAAAGTCAAATGAAGTCAAAATATGCAAAAAATCACGTTTCTTCATACAAACTTCTAACCCTTGGTTCACCCTTTGAAGTTTTGATTTTCAAAAAAATGAGAAACACGTGTCAAATTATTTTTGATTTCAAGTGTATTCACCAACATTGAAGTCAATAGGCCCATCGATCGATGGTTAGTCTTCTCGCAACGCACCTTAGCCCATTGTTGACCCCGTTAAATTTTGATTTTCGCAAAAATAAAAAATACATGTCGAATAATTTTTTATTTGAAGTGTTTTCACCAAATTTGAAATCAATAGGTCCATTAAATCCCGTTTCTTCATACAACAATTTAACCCATGTTTTGCGCCGAATTTCCAAAAATCTCGCCTTAGCGGAGGTTCATTTTTCAAGATGTATCTAAATTTCATATTTGTAGTCTTAGCGGTTTGGGCTGGGCGATGATGAATCAGTCAGTCAGTCAAAACAAACAATTATATGTATTTAGATTGTCGGTAACGTACCATAATTCGTTAATATTCATTTTGGAATAGTGAATGAATAAGTGATTAGAGCAATCGACTGCAAACGATGTGACTGTGGTTTCGAATACACAAAATCAAGTAAAGTTATGCTTTTTATCAAATAAAGTTATTCTTTTTATTACATAAAGTTATCCTTTTAAAAGTAATCTTTTTATCAGCAATGCCAAAAATTTCTTGGTTTTCTTGGTTTTCTTTCTTTTTTAAATCAAATCAAACCACATATCACAAACTTTGGTAAATTTAATTTTTAATTGTTATCTAAAATTCATACTAAAGTACATAAGACTACGTGCACTCAAGCAAAAATAGAGATATAGAAAAACTAAAATCTTATAAATAAGTATAAAGATACGAAGCTCTGAACGAAAATGCTTTTTTTATTTTATAAAAGCAAAAGTTTGCAAGACAATGCCAAAAATAAAAATAAGCAAAAAAAAAAGCAAAAGCAAACAAAAACCAACAATAAACAAAGTACACTTTTAAGACATAAAAACATGGCGCAAATGACGGCATTCAATGGCATAACGACACAAACTTTGGCCGCACGCAACAAGCTCCAGCGCGTCTCCAGCGCGTGTAGACGTTGGACGAAGCAAGGAAAACATGTTGAAGTTGTTGTAGTTGTGGAAGGTTTTCAAAGTTTATTTCGGTTCTTGTATATTTATTAGAATGTTTTTCTTTTTGCAGAGATTGAATACATTTCAGGGGTTCAGTGACCGAACTGAAGTTAGGCTCAACTGAAGCGTACTGAAGTGCGCGGTCAACGCTTGAAGCGTAATTGGAGAAGAGCGATACGACACATCGCCCACCCGACCGAGAAAAGGAAACGTTTCACGTTTTCTTTGGAGTCAATTTGAGTATTTGACATACTTGCGCCCCGTAATGGAAATTCAGTGCATAAATAGATAACAGTAAAGCAGCAAATACGCCGAATACGTCACCGAATACGCTGACAGCCGACGCAGCACTCGCATTCTTAATTGCTCATAATTGATGTTAGTTACGTTGCAAAGTTTCACTTTGTCCAGTGGCAAAGGTGAGTTCCATTTTCATTTTGCAACAACAGCAAACAAGAGAACAAGCGAGCACACAAAATTTGACCGAATTTGACAAGTTGGCACTGGCAGCGGTTGCCCAACTTAATTAAGCAAATTGAATTGTTCGGCATGCAAATAATGGCTTCGGCGTAATGGCCAGACTTGCAGGTCTGCAAGTCGCCAAAAGTTTCGGCCAACTTGTCGCAGTTGTGATTTGCACTGCGACTGTCGCCCGAAACTGCGCAAGTTGCCAGCACGGCAATAACAAAATTAATTGCGCTCAAGTTGGCGTGGCGAAAACTTCTGCGTTCAAATCATGTTGCGGCCATTTCAATTTCATGGCATGTTCGACTCAAATTAATTCCAATTATGATCGCTGGCTTAAAGCGAACACAACATGGCAAAGCTACAAATTTCTAACAACAACAACAACAGCTAAGCAACTTTTCTCTGCATACATTTGACGCTATTTACAAATGTTTTCATATTTCAGGGCATGTTTGTTTCAAGTGCAAATGAACGAACGCCATCGCCATTGGACAGGACATCAATGTACGAGTGCGCCATTTGTCGCGCTGAGCGCCGGCAATTTCCGATGGTAATTAAAATTGCAATCAGACTTATTTGCGGCGTCGCGACAACTTAGGGCACTCTGACAACGCGACTAGACGCCACGCATTCGCCGCGCCAGTCAGTCAGTTGTGCAGTGCGAGTACGCACGTTCCTAATTAGCGCAGGACGTACCTTGGGTCCGGCGCACATTTACGAGTAGTGTCACGACGCAAACAGTGACACACAAAAGAAGATATTAAATAAATGGTTACACAAAGGAAAATGGCTGAAAATATCCTTCGCTTTCTTGCATCTCGCCTGTCTCACGTTTCAAAATACTTTCAGTATTGTGAAATTTTTTGAGTATTCCCATACCCCAAAGCTAGAGGGAAAGTAGTGTAGTCTGGATTAGCTTAGGCTTAATAATAATTAATAATTGACTGGCACGACAGCCCGCTTACGCGAGACTAAGGCCTAGCTTCCCGCAACCACCCGTGTTGTGCGTGTGAATTTGTACGCGGGTGGAAGGGACCTACAGTTTTATGCCGGTTCCGAACGGCAGGTTGGGAGCTTTTTCATAAGCAATTTTTACTCTCAGAGGTTTGCCATTTCCAGCTGAGAGGACAGCCACCGAAAGAGAAAACGAGTTTTCCCGTTATTTTTTTTAGGTGTTATTACAGGCAGTATTTGAACCTGAGGTTGCTGCCTTCGACTCGCGGTCCAACGCACTAACCAACTGAGCCACGGCGGCTGCCTTAGGCTTAGTGGAATCTAAGTTAGTAATTTAACTTTGTAAATACTAAATTAATAAAAGCGAATGAGCTGTTGAAAAGGACGAAAATTTGTGCATTGTTTTCTAATGTGTTGTAAGTTTTCTTTGCAAAATTTTTTTGTGAATACTAAATTAATAAAACCGAATGAGCTGTTGAAAAGGACGAAAATTTGTGCATTGCTTTCTAATGTGCTGTAAGTTTTTTTTTTTGTAAAACCTTGAAGAGGTCAGGGAATTATACAGGTTTCTTCCTTCCAGCCTACATAAAATAAAAAAGTAGCAGATAATTTCATCAAATCTAAATTTATATTACCAAAGTTAGTATAGTGTAGCTAGAATGAAGTTTCGAATCGAATCTTTTACAATGAAATACAGTAAAACCCGCTTAAGTATTTCACTTATAAATGCAATTTTTTTGAGGTTATTTAAGCGGCTGCAGTCCTTAGGCGGGTCGGGAACTAAACGAACATAGCATTTAAAAGGGGTCTGAAAATTTCTAAGCGATTCCTACTGAGTAGATTCTAGCGACTGCGAGCTCGCCAAACTCGCTCAATTTGAAGTAGTGTTCCGTTGTGCTGTCGCTTCTTCGAATAGGTCTTTCCTGCATGGGAGAGAAAATTAAGCATTAGAGTCAACTCGCATCGTCAAGATAGAACTTGATGCATTTCAGTGTTTTCTCCGATCGACTAAGGAGCCAATTAGTCTATTCCCTAAGAACTTGAGGACTTCCCGAACAACTCCAGAACAAAACACGTCTCTGGCTCTAATGCAGTGATGGGCACTAACACAACCACGCATTTTGGCAATGTATGCGTGAAAAACACTGCACAAAATGAAGGCGTACATTTTTCCCCGTACAAATTCCCCGTGCCATGATTTGTAATGTCTTTGAAAATTAAAAAAACGATTACCAGCAATCGTACGCCTGCAAAATAAGCATTGCGCTTTATTAGAAGCGTTTAAAGAAAAAAAAATTTGTATCTCCCATTCAACCTTAAACATTTTCTGATTTGCGTAAATACTCAGTGTACATAAAAACGTAAATATTCGCAATATGCGAGCCGCAAACGAACGCGAACCTACTTGCATGAAGTCTGACACGACATTGAAGCTGCGCTCGGAACTTCGCTGCTTTGTATTCGTATACGCGAGTAGGCGTCGCTGCTACTCTCGAGTAGCAGCGTGCCCATCTGTGGTCTAATGCCTTCGTCGAATCAACTGGGGCTCGACAGTTCTATGTCCTAGAGGTGCATAACATACCTGAGGCAGTAAACTTTGTTGTGGATAACAAGTGGAGAGGCATATCTATCTCTTTCTGTAGATACACAGCCCTTTAACCACCTCCAAGATAGTCAAGTCTTGCAAATCCAGGCTCAACTATGTCGGTAGACATCATAGCACGTAGGAATTGTGGGTAACGAAACCTCTGATTCCATAGCTGAAATGGACTCTGAGGTTGCATTTATCAGCCCTGAGCTGGTTCTGTCTCTGTAATCTACGGCTATCAAAGGCACTGGTTACAAATGGGTCACTTTGACCCAGGAGCGAGCATGTCAGACTGAAAGCGGCTGCAGTTGGAGTTGAAACTTTTGCTTCCCGTCTTCTCTGGCAAATACTTAGTACCTACAGTTTCTTTTGTCCCTATGCAGAAGCGATTGTAGGCAGTTGGTCAGTTTAACAACGGACCATTTTCTGTGGGCAAAGCACATGGAAAAGGTAGGTTTATCTAACAGTACGCTATGTCCTGCACGTGGGGAGGACGATGAGACGGCGGACCACTTTTTGTGTGTCTGCCTCGCGTACGCCCGAATCAGATTTGAGACGTTTGGCACTGATGTGTTGAGAAGGGACGACCTTAGCTCCTTGGCGCCCCAGCATCTATTCAGATGTCTCCGGAGGTAGATTCAAAACACATTAACAGGGAACATAAAGTTGTAGTACAATGAACGTATGTAATATCTGAGTGCAAGGGGGGAGGGAAAAGGTTGAGCAAAAAAGACATTCAGGTCCTCATGACGCAACAGTACCGATGGCAGCACTTGCCGGGCACTATGGCCTTTCCTTTCCTTGAAGAAAACACTATTTGTACTCTCTTTGAGTCGAAACTACATTAGGCAGATCGCTGGAGTCATCACTGGATACTGCGCCATTGGATATATGATTATCAAATGGCGCCTCTCGTTCAGTGTTATCTGCAGAAGTAGCGGAGATGAAGAAGTAGAAACAATACAACGATACTTCCTGTGCCACTGCCCCGCCCTGCAGGAATACCGACTCAGTACCCTGGGAACAAGATTCCTGACGCACCTAGCGCGTCAAAAATCGTTCCCTTAAAATCTTGGATCTGTTTTCATTTATTAAGAATAATAACTAGTTCGTCCAGGATTGAGACTGTTGGTAAGTTTCGGAGCGATTTAAGAAGGGATTCACAATGGGCCATTTGGGCCGTCGAGTGGAAGTGCGATTTGTGTCGCTCACACCCATCTCTACCTAATCTTCTCATTAGTTCTTAATTCAAGTCCCAACACAAGTCACACTGAATTTCATTACGATATCTTAACTGTGGTAAAAGTATTCATGTGTATCCACACGCTTTGGCAGACTAGGTCAGTCGAATATACGAACCTCATTATTTTTACAAGAATTTAACAGCAGATCGTTAATTCTACGGGAGTTGTAATATGGCCAAATCAGTAGAACCATTTCGCAGCTGGAGAGATTTCACCACCTACTGTCCGCTATCCGTACGAAGTGGTCCCGTACCTGCTCTAGCTTGGCACTTAAAGACGGCGCTACTCGCTCGGCTTGTGCCTATTGACCAAGTTGTCCTTGGATCATTACATAAAAGCCACCACGAACTAAGCAAACACATTGCAACATTTTATACATTTACAAATGTATGCATACAGTCGGTTACAAAGGGAAATCTGGCTTTTCGTTAAAATTGTGTAGAGAGAGAAATTGTATTTCCAAGAAAATGTATTTCCAAGGTAATCAGCCTTTTCTATGTCCTTAAGCCCAACGAGAGAGCGACATCATGTTTTTCGGACACAGCGCTAAAATTTCTTCTACGCTCAATAACCATCTGGTACACAATGTACTTAAAGCTTAGTTGCCTTGAAAGCAAAAGCAACCAACATTCAACAAAAAAGATGCAAATTATTTTTATTGCAGTGCAGCCAAAGCACGGACCCGACCATAATAAGCACGTGCAACAATGGAGAATGTAGACGTTTTACTGATAACAATGTGAGTTGTTTTGCTTGATTGAGGATGTTTCAAAATCAAAACTGCAATTGGACCTATTTTTGCGACCTGCAGTGTTTTAGTCAGCTCGTTATTTTGTTTTGAGGTTCAGTTTCTTTGACTTTTCTAATCGAGCAACAAAAATAAAGCACACAACGCGACCTTGGCCCAAGCTCGCCTGATATGGCATCAGTGTTACAACATGCATTGACCATAGCAACTCGCAACTGAATGCTGCACCAACAGCCACAACCAGCAACCGGCAACTGGTACCAGCGTCAAC
Source organism: Melieria picta (assembly GCA_964056695.1). Taxonomy (NCBI): domain Eukaryota; kingdom Metazoa; phylum Arthropoda; class Insecta; order Diptera; family Ulidiidae; genus Melieria; species Melieria picta. The sequence continues at coordinate 125,700,166 of OZ057398.1, forward strand.
AACTAGTTTCAGCAAACTCCAAACATTTTGCTACCATTTTATACCAAAAAAAATGGTTCGCCACACAACTGCACAGCGGCAATTTAATTTACGATTTTTCGTCTTGAAAGCAGTGTGTTAATTTTTTGTGCTGTGCTTATGTCTTCTTCTTGTTTGTCCTTGGGTTTTTGTGCGCATGTGGTTGCTGTCACTTTTGCTAGTGATGGTGTTGCTTCATTTACGGCAACGGTGTTCTTATCGGGGCGACAAAAGCCATTTTGTTGCCGAAGACGCTGCAGCGTCGCAGACGGCTGCGGGCCGGCGCTGGCGCAGAGGGGAAGCCAGACTGCCGCTGTCATTGTGACATGAAATGTTTATACTTTGTAGTATTTACGAGTATGATGGCGCAATGCCGGCGCGAAATAAATATGCAAATTGTATGTCTATGTGTGAGTGTTTATGCGAGTGCTCGTTTTTCATTCCTGTTCCCGTTTATTTGTTGCTCGGGTCGCTTTTGTGCAGCTTTCCCTTTCTAGGGGCTTTTTACTGCAGGCACAAGCCGGCGCACACACACATGCATGCACGCACGCACATAGACACATTACATCACAGCCATATATCAACGCCGAAAGATAAACAATGGCTTTTCAAAATGGCAGCCGCAACGTGAAAGGATATTAATACGTACGCACAAAATGGCGCTGCAGGTTGGAGGGCGGCTGGTTGGGCCATAATACGTTTATCTGCGGTTTTTGTCGGAATCAATAGACGTGTTAGGTGTGCAAACTGTGCGGCGTTTTAATGAAATGTGAAAATTCGGCTTTTCATTGGAAATGTGTGTGTGTGTGTATTAGTGATATCGTTGCATGATATATGAACATAATGAGCTATTAGTGGAACATGTAAGAGAAGTGTAAAAGCTCATTAAATTAGGAATGTTGTACACAGAAGTAATATCAAAATTATTACAATGAAATATACTTGAATTTAGTACAAAATTTAAAAAGAAAATATTCATGATTTTTTGTTGAAATTAATACAGTCGAACTTCCCTATAATGAATTCGCACGGGACCAGAAAAAAGCTTCATTATATAGAAACTTCATTATATAGAAATTATGATTTTTTTCATCTTTTATTTAAAATAATGAGGTATTCTAGTTTAAATTACACCCTTCCACTTTTCTTCCTGAAAAAAGCCTTCTTATACATTTAGAGACTTAAAAACATTATTCGGTACGTTGCTCTTCATCTCCACAAAGGTTCGAAGTACATCAAGAGAAGCAGAAATTCGTCCCAATGCAGGTAACACCGCATCCGCCAATTCTTCTTCACTGGCCATTTCTTCTGGGGTTCCCCTAAATATGTTTTACTTTTTTTCGGGATTCAGTGTTGTTAATATGCGAAACAGAAAATAGCATTCATTATATGGAGACAAAAAACCTATGAAAGCGAAGTTTTCAACTAAAAAATTTATTCATTGTAGAGAAATATTCACTATATGGAAATTCATTATAAGGAGATCAAAATGCACTTAGAATAGAACGATAAAGCTGTGTCTTTGAAATTAATTCATTATACGGAGAACTTCATTATATAGAAGTTCTTTATAGGGAAGTTCGACTGTATTCAGAATTCCAATAAGCAAAATGTTGGTATTTCGAAAATTCACCAACGTCGTCAGCCAGTGGCGCACACAGGATTTCATTTTGGGGGGCGGGTTCGCGTTCATCTTTTGAGCCCAATTTTATTGGAAACCATACTTTGCATCAGCAATCTTTGTATTTGGGGAGGTTTGAGCCCCCAAATTTGCCCCCTGTGTGCGCCACTGTCAACAGCCATTATTTCAATGCCATGTTTAGTAATATCAACGACGACATTTTGGGAGAGAATCCCGAAGGAGAAGTTAACAAGGAAATTCCATTATTTTATTATTAGTATTATTATTATTTAAATTTTTCAGATTCACTTATTTGATTTAAAATATTGCAAAGCTGATTACAGGTTGATTTCGCTTAAAACGGTTTCGCTTACCACTTTCAGGAACGTAACCTCCGTGCTAAGCGAGGTCTATCTGTACCCGTGTTGCCAGATACCTGAAATGACTTTCTCCTAAATCTTAAAAAAATACTGAAATTTTCTCCCAAAAGTTAAACAAGTCTCCTAAAATTGTTTTATAATTTGCGTCATTTTAAAGGAATTAAACTTCTCATAAAAAAAATATATTTAATTTTATTTAATGCAGCCTTTTTTATTCATCTTCAGCTTAACAACAAAAACTTAACAAAAACATGACATATAACAAATGAATTATACAAAAAGTGTAATTTTTGGCGGGATTTCATTGTGACAGCAAAAAGTGAGAACGAGAAAGAACGAGCTTACATTTTGTAAGCTTACATATTTTTAACACAATAGGGTGCTTTGTTGCCAGTGTTCCCAATACATCATACTTTGTTATCCAAAAATCTCCCAAAAATTCACTAAAGATCCGAAAAATCCCCTAACATAAAATATAAATCTCCTAAACTTTCTCCTAAACTATTCTTCCTCCCAAAAATTTTTCTAAAAGGCCAAGAATCTCCTAAATCTAGGAGGAAATCTCCTAATCCGGCAACACTGATCTGTACTAATATTACATTATTTGAATTATGCTAGTTAGAACAGTAATAAATAACAAAAATAATAAAATTAGTAACGAATTTTTGACCCAGTGTGTTGAACGGACCCTATTTATGGGCGAAAGCTTACTACTCTTTAATCAAATTCAAAATATAATGTCAAAACAAAAACAGTTGTATATGTGATGTTGCCAGTTCGGCATTCGAACCGATAACCCTTTGACTTGTAGTCCAAAACAACACTGAGCTATGACGTGCATGTAGCCTAGAAAAATACCGTTTAAAAAAGAAAGAGAAAATGATCTGGCTTTCTTGGAAACAAATACATGCGAAGTAGATGGATAGTGGTTATACGATTCACTTATACCCGAAATACCCAGTTTTTTAAAGTAGTAAGTAATTTAGGCCGAAACATCAGGTATGGACCCTCTGGGTTCCGGGTCACGCTCGTATTGAAGGGAATGAAGAGGCCGATAAGCTTGCAAGGAGGGGCGCTTCTACCCCCTTCGTCGGCCCAGAACGTTTTTGTGGCTTGGGAAAAGAAGCTCTATCCGTCCTAACCAGGAAACACGAAATGATCAACAGGAATCAATACTGGGACAACTAACCAGGATTAGAACATGCCAAGGCGAGAAGGAAGGAAAAGATTCGAGGAATGCATGAGCTTTTCGAGGAATAATCTGAGGGTTACTACAGGTATCCCAACAGGGCATTGTAGATTAAACTATCATCTAACTAAACTATGAATTTGCGAAAACGAATACTGCAAGTTCTGCTTTCAGGAAAATGAAACCGCAATACATATACTAGGAGAATGCCTTGTACTTATGCACAAACGAAAGAAAAACCTGGGGGACTTTATTATACCAGATACGGACTGGGTTTCCAGAGGTTTAGGTAATATACTAAAATTTCTCTTGGACTTACGGACGAACTATAGGTCCGTGAAGGGGCACAATAGATCTTTTAGGTCGCGGTGCACTATTCCCCGTCAATAATAATAATAATAGGTCGAAACATAGAAGACTTACTATATTCCTTTAGGTAGGTAGCGGCAACTGAGAGTTCGCTGAACTCACTCAATTAGAACTAGTGTACGGTTTTGTTGTCGCTTCCTCAAATAAGTCCTCCCTACATGGGAGAGAACACTGAGTTTGGGAGCCAGCCCGCATGGTCAACATAAGACTTGATGTATGTTCGGTCTTGTCTCCGCCGGATCAACTAGAGAACTAATTAGAATGTTCCCTAAGGATTTTAGTCTTTTCAATGCAAAGGCAGGACAGCCGCAAAGGGAGTGTTTCGAGTGTTTCGCACCTACCTGCAGCTTCTTCCAAACGAACTGGGCGGAATGCCCAATCTCGCTGCATGTTGACTGGTGACTCGCTTCAGTGACCAATTTATTCCTGTATTTCACAGTGATTTAGTATTGTTTCAAAGAAAACTCGCACTATGAGCAATACAGACTTTGTATGGAATCATGATTGGTGTTTTGACGGATCACTGTGTAACTGGCAGCCATGCAAGATGATTGGGTTTGTTTTCTAATTACTTTTTTCGAACATTGACAGGAAGTGGAAGAAACCGCACTTCACCTTCGAGGCATTTGTTCCGCATTATCTAGAAGAAGGAAGAAAGGAAGACTCACCAAGGCTTCTTCTTTTTTGATAATCTAGGGGATCAAGCCGACAGGACTAGTCCACTAGGGTTCGTAAGGAGCTCAAACTGATTCAATGAGTGGACTGGGGCTCAATTGATTGTGATATCACAACGAGCCTTTATGGCCTAAATGGGCTTTTGGACCCGCCTTGAGACAGCCACTTCAACCTACCAACCTACTTTGTGCAGTTTGCCTCGCTGGCTGTCAAGGACTCAAAACAAACTCCAGGTTTAAGTGACAACTAAACCTGGAGTGTACAACTTTGCAGCCCAATATGATTTGAAACCATATTTTTCACCAGCAATTTTTGTATTTGGACGATTTGAACGCCCCTCCTCCTCCTTATAGACAATCAATAGCAGCTATAAAATACCATAGAGCATGTTTGGAAATAGTCGGAGGCCATTGCGTCGCCCAATTAAAACGCGCTTAGTCATCACGTTGTGGTCAGTGAACTCAGGGCCGCGGCATAGGCAGCACGTGAGTGTGAGTGTACGTGTGTGTGTGTGCGTGAGCGTCTGCATTTAACACCCATATCACATGAGCAAAAACTGAAATTCTTTACTTTGCAACCCACCACCGGCCGCGAACAATGCACGTACGGCCAACGCAAACGTTGTTGCGAGCAGCCAACGCGTTTTAAGTATTTATGTGTATTTATAATGCGACTTCCTCGGCGCACATGCGGACGCTGCAACTTCCACCACCGCGCCGGGCAGCCAGCACGGCCTTTGCAAAAAATATAATAACAAGTGTCCGACACAGACCGGACCCCTTGCGAGCGCGCATGCAAAGCGATCACACCGCCACGCGGCGCACTCGAGTCGCGGTCGCGGTCGCGGTCGTGGCTGTGACGTTGTAGCTGTGGCCAACATTCAATGCGAAAAAAATCATCAACTATATCGGCCAACATTGCGCCGGGGCTGGCTGCAGTCCGACGCGACGTGTGTCTGGCTAACTTTTTTCTGCCTCACATTTCTTGCTGCTAAAATGTCTGCTCTTGTTGTCTGTGTGCGGTGTTGTGTTGGTTGCGATTTTTCGCTCTTGATTTCTTAAGCTTAATCCTGGGTGGTCCCATTCATTTGCCGTCTTTATGCTTTTCGCGCCAAGGTTTGCATGAACAAATTCGTACAATGCATTTTTCAGTCCTTTTATGAGTTTTTGTAACATGTGCGAGTGCATTCTGTCCAATTTTTTTTTGTTGCCATGAACTGAAATCGATAATGTGGGTTTGCGAATTATTCCAAGAAACGTTTTAGGTATTTCATTATTATCGGCGTTGATAAACTTTGTGTTAAATTTGCAATGACAAATGCAGCATAAAAATATTTTTACTAGAATTCGCTTAGTATTTGTCAGTCGGCTACGCTGAATTGATACTTTTGAAAATCCTTTTATGAGTAGTCATTTTCCCATATCAAATGACTGTGAAGTCTGCTGCTGCAGAGGACTTTTTTGAGGACTTTTCAGCTGCTAATGACAGATATGAGTACATATCTGTGTCCCTATTTGACACTTTTAACGTCCAAGCTCTAGAGGACACTTATGTTAATCCTTTAGCTTCAACAAGAATCATTGCTGACGCTGACTTGTGCATAATTGGCCTCATACATACTTCAGCACTACACAAGAATGTCACTAAACACGAAGCCAAGTTAAATTCTGTTCTCTCTTCATTCCAAACACATATTTCAAGTTCCATTAAAATGCCAACATGTAGCAGCAGCCTCGACACAACAGTGCCAAGTGTCAAGTGGTGCCAAAATATGCAGTAACGTTCATCGGATGGCAAACTTAGGAACACACAAACTGCACAAACATCAACCATTCTGGTTTCTGAGGCATGTAATAATTAAGTTGTTTCAATTTCGGACAATTAATGGATAGTGAAAGTGATGGTCCCTACAGAAGAAAGACTTATTGATCGAATATGTCAATCTCGAGCATCATAGCGGATCCCACAGGTGTGTATTGCGTCTTTATTAGAACAAGTTTGCAATCTGGGAAATTGGAAAATTCTTCAAACTACTCAGAAAGCATTTCAGAGTTTCGAAAATTCTCCTTTAAATACGGAAATAGTTTCAAAATTGAAATTTACACCTTTTTCCCAACTTTGAACTAACAAAAATAGTCTAGAAATGTAGCCAATCCAATTGATTGGAATTCTAGCTATTGGGATAATCTTCAAACAACTCAAAACAGTGTTCAGATTTTCGAAAATCCACATCTAAGTTTGCCAAAAAAGTTTTAAGTCGAAAAATAAAATGTTTTCCCAATTTCGAATTTTCAAAAATTGCCTCGAAATTTAACCAATCCAATTGATCTGAGACGTAGATGTTGCGAAATTTTCTAAACTACCGAAAGAGCGCAAAAGGTTTTTAGTCGAAAAATACAACTTTTTCCCAATTTCGAATTTTCAAAAATAGTCTCGAAATTCAACCAATCCAATTGATCTGAGACGTAGATGTTGCGAAATTTTCTAAACTACCGAAAGAGCGCAAAAGGTTTTTAGTCGAAAAATACAACTTTTTCCCAATTTCGAATTTTCCAAAATAGCCTCGAAATTTAACCAATCCAATTGATTTGAGACGTAGATGTTGCGAAATTTTCTAAACTACCGAAAGAGCGCAAAAGGATTTAAAAATAGAAAACTAGACCTTTTCCCCTTTTGGAATTTTAACTGTTGAAACATTTTTTAAACTCAAAGCCTGAAGAAAAGATCTGAAAGATTTCCTTTTAGATAAAATTCATTCTTCATTCATTCCTTTTAGATAAAATTCATTCTTCATTCATTCTTTCATGCAAATATTTAAGATTTTTTTTTTATTTCATGAACTCTTTTGCTATATCCCTACTTCTTATACTGTCTTAAGTTACTATCTTTGCTCAATAAACTGAAACTTCCTCCCACAAAACACACAAAACAATCAAAAATCTTTCTTTTTGGTCATTTTAACAGACATGTTTTCGTTTTGTTTTTTCTTCGAGACATTGAACAATTCACCCCTTTCTCGCTCATATTGTCTTACAGCGCTCACTTACTGGTGTTGTAGACAAATTTAAATTGCATTTATCGACGGAGTTTCCACTTGACATGGTGGCAATTCATTCCAATCAGTATGAAAGACATAATGCGATTTACCTTCTTTAGCTTTGATTTTGAGTTCCCAAATTTAACTCCAGCTTCTTGTGCGCTCGTCACGACAAACGGTGAGAAGAAAATCGTGGTCCTTCTTTGTACGCAGCCGACACACAACTGGCAACGACCCTTTTCAGCTTAAAGGCCCAAAGTTTCGCATGCAACCGGCGGCGCGTTGCAAAGCGGCTTGTGGGCTGTGCGGCGCTCAATGGACGCCTCTGCGGTTTTGTTGTTGTTGTAAAAGTCTCTTGTCAAACTGTTAAATGCCAAATTGATAATCTGCAAGACATAAAGACAGATTTAAATTTTCCATTTAAGGTGCGAATGCAAAGGAATGCGTCAAAACAGCTGAATAGCAGCAAGAAAATGTAATGCAAAGTTTGCGAGGAAATGCGAGTGGGCGCGACTGCAAAAACAACTACTCGAAACATAAGTGGAGAAGCAATGAAGCGGCTGACAAATCGACAACAGCACAACGACCAGGCAAAACAAATCCATAACAAATGCAACTATCAAAGTGAAAATTAGAATAATTTGAGCATCATTAATGCCAAACAAAGACGACAACGACGACGAAGCTATAACAGCGGAAGCCAGTGGCACACGCAAAGCAACAACACCGACCAGCAACGACAGCAAAACAAGAAAAATGAAAAAGTTCCGCTTCGGTCATCGTAAAAGTAAACAAGTGTCATACACACAAAGCCAACAAGGATGTTGCTGTCGTTGACGATGTCGCAATTGCTGTCTCAGCGGCGCTGGTTGTCGCTGCTGATGATGACGCTGCCAATAGCTACAACAACAACGACTAGGCGGCAGCCAGTGTTGTGACCATGAATGAACTGATTAGGACGCGTGTAAATGACGAACAGCATGTTGTCGTCCATCACACACACACACACACACACGCACACCCACATAGCCAGGCATGTATACAGCTGTGTATGTGTGAGTGTGTGTGTGTATTATGGCGGGTGGTGTGGCGTTGTAGCTTCACGTTTCCGGTCAGCGTCAGTCGAAAAATCGAACTCATAAACTTTTATTGAGCACACGGGCGCTGAATTCAATCGAAAGGGAATGGGCGCAGGGGAAGATGAGGCGCTGTACGGTTTGTTGGCAAATACGATTGAGTTGGCGGGTTGGATGCATGGACGAATAAATGATTAGTTCGAAGGAATTGTGTCAGAAAGGCGGTCGTTCACTTAACAACACGACGCAGGCAGACGCGGTGCACAACAGCGACTGCCAGCGCGGGGTTGGGGTTGGCAAAAAATATAAAACACCACATGTCGGCATTGGCAAGCAATCGCATTACCGTCGTCAATAGGCAGCCTAAAAGGGACCGCTTTGTCGAGGATAATGAAGGAAAAATATACATGGAAAGCAAACAAAAATAAATTGAAATGAAAATGAAAACAACAGCGACAATGCGCTGAAGAATGCGAAACCATATTTAATGCTGCACTCGAAAAAGTTTACATTGATTTAACTGGCGGCAGATTTTTCCAAAAAAAATATTTAAAATTTAACATTGCATAATATTATTTTTAAATGTAATTGAAATGTGCTTTGAGTGGTGGTGTTCACCTGTCAGATGAGCAAATCAGCAACATGTCTCTGCAACCTGATGAAAAGTACGAAAGCGAGGTGGAACAGTTTAGCGACCGCGCAACCACTAAAATAATGCTTGAAAATTTAATGAAACGCTTACGAGAATTGTTCTCTCGCTGCCCCCGAAGAACTGGCAGCATATTAACCCTTTCGCTATTTTGTTGCTATATGGCAACATGCTACTTTATGGACGTCTGCATCCTCTTTGGTTGCAAGAATACATTTTTTTGTTGGTCTTTAGAATAGTTTGAAGTTTTAGGAAAAATACGAAATTAATAAACTGAATATTTAAGTTTAAAGAAGAGAAGTATACACTTTTTTAATGGTATATCTTGACATAGTAAAGGAAGAAGAAGCAGAAAAAATTAGAGAACTTTTTAATTTGACGTTTTCTTTCAATTTAGATACTTTTTTTTTTTAATTTTGGCTGAAGTAAATGAAGAAATATTCAAATTTGCGTTATGCGTAAAAAGTTTTATGTTTAAGTAATTATTACAGCCACAACGATGTGGTTGCTCTCATAGAAAAACACTCTAAAATACAGGTTCCGAGTATAAAAATTAAAAAATTTCTTATGGAATATTGCTAATATAACCACATAGAAGCCTAAGACGTAAAATTTAAAATTTTAACTTTCCCCCGTAAAAATCTGTAGCGAAAGGGTTAACGGATCACTGTTTAAAAGCGGCTCACGCGCAAAAAATGGGCATCACCGCGTCGGATGAATGCAGGAAATGCTAAGAAACTGGTGTCATTCCGCCATTCTCCCCGATCGCTTTTACGTCGACCCGCAACACTAACGAGTTCCAACTGGTACCGCTAGGGACCCAGCAGTGTCTATGCGTGTCCCATCTGTCCAGTCAGCTTACCTAACCTAAACTTCAATGTGTTTTTCATGCTCAGGCACTGCACCCTATTTGAAGAATTTTACTCCAATTAATCGAACCGCTCGCCAGTAGCTAGAAATAATTTTTTCGGGTGTATTGCAGCCGATCGCTTTCAGCCTACACAGGAGTCCGTGGCTCGTTAAGTGCGTCAACGGTGGTCTGCGTAAACAGTTCAGCCCTGTAAACGAAGGGGTCGCATGTGTGTGTGACCACAATAAAAATGAAATTAAATAAATTGAAAGAGCATAACGATTTAGCCGCTTTCCCATCAGGCAACGCCCAGCGTCTAATATTTCCAGATTTCCGTTGCGCCCATCTCGAATGTAAATTGAGTTGAGACACTTTTACAGCCGCCAGCAATGAGCAACACTCCGCCACGCCGCTCAAGTGGAAAGTGTCAAGTGGCTGCTGCGCGGCACGGCGACAACACTTCATTACGTGCTGCGTTTTATCGTTATCAGCAGCAATCAATGCCACTTAACACTGCAGCGCGCACATTGTCGAGCAAATGCGCCAACATCCGGGCAAAAGTGGGACAGCGAAAATGTAGCGCACAGGAGCGGCTGCCAAAGGAGCGTCAGTGCACAAAATACGAGCGCACTTTCAAGGTGACTGCCATCAGTCGCAGTGCAGTGCGATGAAAGTGAGGCGGCGACATGGAGTGTGCGGGCGTTAAATAAAGTCCTGTGCAGCGGAATGATGGTGCCTCAATTAGCCTGATGGACTTTAAGGTAGCTGGCCACTGGCACACATGGCGGCAGTGGGGTGACTGCCCTGCCCAGCCCATGCTTTTGGGCCCTGCTGCCTCGGCCAGCTGCTATGGCACACCAACAAGCAAATAGATGTCAATAACAGCAGCAGCAGCAAAAAAGCAGCAACAAGCGGCGCAATAAAAACCAATAATGAACGAAATAGAGAAATGACATGGAGAACCCAGCAGTGCTGGGGGTAGGGGGCAGTTGTGCTAGACGTGGACAAGTGGAGCTGCAAGCGTACAAGAGGCGTTCTCATCGGCTAAATGCGAAATGCCCATTTAATTAAATGCCAATGGGCGTATTAATTGCGAGTCGGCGTGGTGCGATAACAGCAACAACAACAATGCAAAAACAACAAAACGAGCAGCAGAATATGAGAGGACAATTTTTGTTGAATCTTTCGCTGAGAAATGTTGAGCATTTAAAATAATTTGGTATCAAGTGGACACGTGGAGAAGGTGGTTCATTATGGCCGTCAGCGGCACAGAGCAGCGGTGCAGTGTGGTGGGGGGGGTCAAGCTAGGGAATCGATATCATCGATACATATATTTTTATATTTACTAGAAGTGGTAATTGATGCAAGTAGCTACATAAGTAACACCCGTCATAGCGGTTTTTAGAAAATAAGTTTTTAGTTTTTCTCTCTGACGTCAGGATTTTTTTTAAAGGACTTTGAAATTTCAAGGACATGTTTATTTCAAAAAATTATTTTAAAAATTGAGCGCATTGTAGAATAACAATATGGGTATCAAATGAAAGAGAAAAATCCTTAGAATCTTAGAAAATTTAATGTTTTGGTGCAAAAGGACGAAGAGGTATTGAAAATGTCCTTTTAAAACTTTATCCTTGAATATCCTTGCAAATTTCCAATCGTATTTTATCAAAAAAATATATCTTAAGGACTAATATGTACACTACCACATCCTTGAATTTCGTCTTTCTAACTTTATTAGATTAATATATAAAAAATTTAATACTTCTCTCTTCTGAAATTTCAAAGTCCTTTAAAAAAAATCCTGACGTCAGAGAGAAAAACTAAAAACGCAGTTTTACAACATTTGGACCTTAGTTTCGCAAGTACAGTATAATCTCGATAATCCGGACAATTAAAAACCAAACACTGGTGTCCGGATTACAGAGTCTACAATAGAAATTGAGTGTCCGGATTCCCGCGTTGTCCGTATTAGCGAGTGTCCGAATTATCGAGATTATACTGTATATCGATTTTTTGTGTTTTGAAATTTTTTGATTTTTGTCGCACGGTGTAATAATTGAATAATAATAATGGAATCTAATAGCTAATTAGAAACACTCGCCAGAGTTAGAAGTTCTTATAAATTTTGGGAGATCTGGCGTGTTTACTAACCCACATTGGCAGCGCCATCTGCTGCTGCAGAAAGTGTCATCGGTTGCAAGACTCTTCAGACGCGCAGCTGTTCTAAGACCAGTGAACAGTTACATTAGTATTTTTAGTTAATTTTTTCGTGAATAAGACAGAGCGAGCTCGCTTAGGGAAACATTTTACTATTAGAAATAGTAACGCAAAGTAAAAAAATTTTAGCTCTATTGATTTCACATCGCTGAGAGAACTTTGGAAAGTGCTCAAATATCTTCTGCGAACTCAATTGAAATTATTCCAAAGTTCAATAGTTGTGATTTTAACATAGCATTGCATGAACAGGTCTATTATTCGGGGGTATTCAGTAAAAGGAGCAACTGGTCTGGCAAATAGGTGAACGAGCAGTGTAGCTCTAAACAACAACAAAATACATTTGGGGTAAATTAGTTACATGTTTGCTCTTCTGCCACACCAAACTCCTTGAGTAGACTTTTTGAAGCTAATTTGCTACTTTGCCACATCAAAAGTTTGAAAGTCTGATATATTTTTTTGTTTATAAACTTTTTAAATTTCTAAACTCAATTGTTTTTGAATTTCAAAGTTTTGAGTAAACAAAAAACGGCTGTTTTGGTAGCTCTTTAGCAATGTTGGTACATTGTTGAAAAGGGTGCTCAGTAACTGGTTTGCTATTTTTCTATTTAGCTAATTTGCCAGACCAGTTGCTCCTTTTACTGAATACCCCCTATTATGTTATTTCAAACTGTTTCTGAAAAGATTAAAGAAAGAAAATTTGAAATAAAGTTTGTTATCATTTTAAATGACGCCATCCCATTGTCTTTGATAATCTCAGTCTATGTGCCACACATTTGCAAGGGTGCATCAACCCCTTTGTCGACTCAGAACCATTCTGCGGTTTGGGAACAGCTCTCTCCATCCTAATTATGAGATAATCAGAAGGAATTAATACTGGAACAACCAACTAGAATTATAATATTCCAAAGCGATTTTTAGGTCAAATAATAGGAAAAGATTCGAGCAATGTCTGAGCATAACAAAGAATAATCTGAGAATTATACCAGGCATCTTGACAGGACATTGCAGGTTGAACTATCACTTGGCTTTTCATTGTGGATTCATACCAAGGGATGCACAAGGAATTGGTCACTTATCACTGCTGAGGGATAGGAGGCGAGATGGAGGCTACTAAATGCCTTTTGATCCGATGCCTCAGAAGCACCTCTTCAGAAGATATACTAAACATACATACCACACTGGGAAAACTGGGCTGATAAAAAATCAGTCTCAAGTGTGATGACCTTGTCTGGTATACCGATGAATCCAAGACGGAAGAGGGGGTGGGAGCGGGTATTTGTAATACTAGTTCTCAGCTAACAGTCAGTCTTGGAGAAAAGGCCACGGTCTTGCAGGCTGAGATCTTTGCCATAAATGAATGTGCCAGGAAAATACTAATCAAGGCCTTGAGCTCGATGACATTTGACTCCAACCTAGTCTGGGAGACAGCAAATGTTTTTCAGGATCTGTCAAAACATAACCGAGTGATAATACACTGGGTCTCTGCGCACTGTGGGCACAATGGTAATTAAGTAGCGGACAGATTGACAAAGGAGGGGGCTGCAAGGTTGTCCTTGAACCGATCATAGGCAAGACTCATCAAAAGCATTGTGTCAAACAAGAATTTGTAAAATGGGTAAATCATAAATGGTCACACAGTGGGACCACATTTTTCAAAGCTATTCTTTCCATCATACTGTGAGAGGAGATCTAAGTGCCTACTGAATCGAAGCAGAACGGAGCTTAAATTCATGACGGGGATCCTGAGCGGACAATGTCTGCTGAATATGCATATAACGCGTCTGGGTATCATGGATAGCGAGCTATGGAGATTCTGTATGGAAGACGAGGAAACATCCCTACACATCATAACAGAATGTCCTGCCCTAGTACACACAAGGAAGCGGATACTAGAAAGGGAAGACAGACGGTGACAGACGAAAGAGCTGTCTGAAACCGATCTAAGGAAAATCAAGGAGTTCCTAAATAATATTGGAGGAGACGAACGACGAATAAAGAAAAGGGACGCGACACAATGAGTGGTTCGACGTGGACGCAGTGTCGGGCAGTTGTTGCTCGATTCTCGTACCTAATCTAATCACTTGGCTAAACAAGGTATTTGTGAAGAGGAATGTCACAGGACTTGCATGCAGGAACATGAAAGTGTAGTGCACTTTTCCCATCAAAAATAATAATAATAATAATAATGTGCCACAGATCATTGGCTTTAAGTTAGGTTTAAAAAGTCTAAGTAGAATAAAAACAGTTTTCCTTCCCATCCCAAAATGGTTTCAGGGTCCAATAAGGTTGTATTAGCTTCTTTTCTTTACAATAACAACCAATAAACAACAACTTTCGACGAATATTTAATTAGAATTTAAATAAAAATAATTATGGAAATTCGTGCTTCAAGCGGGAGCCCCACACAACGTACAGTGGACGTCCAATATAACGAATCTTATGTTGTACCCCCAATTTGTTAAATCGAAAAATTCCTTAAATCGATCGAAAATTTTTTTGTTTTAAACTATTCTTCTTAAAGAAATAAGTTTCACATATTCAGTTTTTAAATAAACATCTTATTTTATTCCAGCATTTTCAAAATGCATGGATGTATGGAAACTTTTCTTGAATGATTATTGAAATTTTAATTTTTAAAAGAAAAAAGCCGACCGAACGCAAAAAAATCCTGTGAAAATGATCAGCAATGCTTACAAACAGAATTTGAAAATATTGGTAACTTGACGTAAATTTGAAATTTTTAACGTAACAAAAACAAAAACAATTGAGGTACCGTTCACTTGACAAAACCAAACATTCATTGTTATTGTAAAGAATGTGAATGCTCAAATAAAAACAATTCGAAGGGTGAAAAACAACATAAATATTCGTTATATCGAATAGCAAATTTCACTTTTGTTCGTAATATAGAACCATCAATGGATAAAATTTTGCCGTACGTTATATCGAAAATTCGTTATATGGAAAGTTCGTTATACTGGACGTCCACTGTACTTGGAACTTGAAAGGAGAAGCGTACCGATCCCAAAGAATTGGGAAATTTCTGCGAAAGTGTTTTCAAGCGCAAAGATGTAAGCCAGGATTCATTTATGTGGAAGCCAGTAAATTCGGCCCAGCAACAATGACTGGCCGGGCCGTCCTGCGCTGCTGGCCACACCCAAACCGAAGCGATCCTCAACACGTAGGTGACACTTTGCTGTCGACACGCCGCGGCTGTGACCGCGTACGAGCGAACTGCCCTCAAAGGCGCCAGCTGAGCCGCAACTTGGGCAAACATGGATCACAAAGGCAGACAGCGGCGGCAAATTAATTTAAATTTTCGCTGGTCGCACATTTCACGGGCAAACTGGCTGCGGGCGATGCAATTAAAATACGCCAAGAAAAAGGCACTTATGGGCGAGTGGATGGAAGTGACGGAAAATTGAAATATCAAATAAGACTACGAAAATAGCACGCAAACGAAAAAAAAAACCAACGATAAAGCGTTTTCATGTTGAAGAGGCGATGCTGGGTTTAAGGTTAAGGACGGAATACACTTGTGTCTGCACTGTTCAAAGCATAACGACTAAAAGCGAAATTAAGAAAAAGCATAAAACAACCACAAAGCGAACAAAAAGCAAGACTGCAGCGCGAACAGACAAGTGCAGCCGCCACCGGCTGCCAAGTGCTAACCTGAATTGCTGCCGTTCTGGTTGTAGTTGTTGTTTTTGTTTTTGTTCCGATGCAGGCCGCACTGCTGTCGTCAGCGTGTGTGTTTTTGCATTTATTTTTATTAAATTCTCTGTGTATTATTTATGGTTTTTTTTGCTTTTTACACTTTGCTCTTTGCGCTCTCTTTCACTCTTGCACACTAAACACTTGAACAATTCGCACAACAATGCTAAAACATTTGTACAACAATATTAACTTTTTATGCGTGCTGCGGAATTTCTCGATTGTGATAAGCGCGCCAGCGGCCGATAAGCAGCTCAACAAATGTCGCGAGTCGCACTACAACAAAAACTCCACTTCTCAATTCAACACTTTTCGTCGACTTTTTGCTGTTGCAACAGCACCGAGAGAAGTGTAAAAACCTCAATTCTTGCGCTCGCTGCGTGCCGCGCTGCAACGCGTTCCGTACCACTTGGGGGGCGGCGCAGTTGACTGCTGCTCCCCCTTATTCCGGCTCTGCACGTCGCCGTTGTCGCGTTTTCCAAATTCAAGTCGTTCGCGGTTTCCCACTCCCGCAGTGCCGCAGCAACGCACGAATTTTTCTTTCGCCTTTTTTGTTTTTGATTTTCCTTTTTAAACTTTGTTTTTTATTTCGATTTCGCTGCTGCACTCTTTTCGCTGGGCGCTGCTACTGTCTGCCTTGTTGGATTTTCGTATTTTTTTCATGCGCGGCACGAGCACGCCCGGTTCCAATACCGACTTTTTCCCCGTTTAATTTGCTCACTCTTGTTGTGCCGAAAATTTTTGATTTTTAATTCATTGTGCGATTTGGCCGCATTCGCTACTTTGTGCCACTTTGTTGCGCCGTGTTTCTCTGCGTACTGCAATTTTCGACTTTTTTTGTGTGTAGCTGTCGCGATTCTTCTTTTTTTGGCCCGCACAGAATGGACTATTCGGCCTTTGCTTTTGCCACTGCTGCCTTCTTCTTGCTTCACTTAGCAGTTGCTCTACGCTTGCGGCCACTGCTCGCACAAACAAAAATGTTCTCTATTTTCTATGCGATTGTTACCTGTGCCACGACGCGGCGCTCGACTTTACTTTCGATTTATTATTTGCTTGATACTTTGCATAAATTGTGCGATTTTCACCGTATTTTCTGTGGATTTTCTTTACAATTCAGCGAATTTCACACGAGACCCCGAAATCGACACTCCTGCTTCTCGACGAGTTGTGAAGATTTTCTAAACGTCGTCGCAAAAATGCAAAATCCGACTGTCAAATGGACACTGCCATATCGGCGGGAGAGTGCTACCTGCACTGTATTAACGTGAACGCCTTAACGTTGCTGCCACATTGCTGAAAATTAGTTTTTTTCAAGACACAGAGAATTGCACTATCTATTTATAAAAAATTACAAAAGCCATTGAATTAAAATGTTTATGAAAATATAAGACACGTCTTAAAAGAGTATTTAGAAATAAAAAGACATTAATCAATTTCTCTCTGCAAAACTGCCTTATCACCAGTGAAAACAAAATGCTGCCACATCAATTGCAAATACACTGTTTTGTACAACATACGATTAATTAATTATTTCTTCAAGAATATTGAATACGAATGCTCTGTTAATCTTTTATAGTAAATATTATTCATACAAATATACGTAGACGAATTTCTATCTTGTAATTTTTTCCTGACCTAAGTAAATTAATAACAAATTTTAACCAAATTTAAGATTAGCTTAAATTTTTTGCTACTCCATACCATTGGCTTAACTTTCCAAAAGTTATTATTGCAAAGTACATTCCAAACTATGCAATTTGACCACAATTGTAATTTTACACACAAAATTAGTTAAGGCCCAATCATCTAAACGGCGCCTATGCATATTTCCGATCAGCTGTAAAGTGTCAGCACGTTTTGCATTCCATTGCACTGTTCCCGCCGGTTCTTTTTTCACTCGACGATGATGATTTTCCCACAAAGATGCCTCAAAATTCTCAAAATACGCCTGAAAAGCGCCTGCGTCGCTTCTGACCGACTGGTGCACAACGTCGCTGCCGATTGTCCGTCAGCGGAAGTGAAATTCAGCAACGGGTAAGTCACGCCATTAGCTGAACTCGTGCGATCTCTCATTTTCGAAAATCTTCAATTAAACTGACTTCCCCTACCGACAGGCGTCATCTGACCATCAGCTCCGGCAAGTATGCGCGCTTCGCGAACGGCACCGCCGTCTGCCAGATGGGCGACACAGCTGTCATGGTGACCGCAGTGGCCAAGCCGAAGCAGGCACCTGGCGCCTCCTTCATGCCACTTGTCGTGGACTATCGCCTGAAAAGTGCCGCCTCCGGCCGCATACCAATGAACTTTATGCGCCGCGAACTGGGTCCATCGGAGAAGGAGATTCTGTCGGCACGTCTCATCGATCGTACAATGCGGCCACTCTTTCCGGCCGACTTTCGCACGGAGACGCAGCTCGTGTGCAATATGCTGGCCATGGATGCGGTCTACTCGCCAGATGTGCTGGCCATCAATGCTGCGTCGGTGGCGCTAAGTCTGAGTGACGTGCCGTGGAATGGGCCAGTTGGCGCCGTGCGGTAAGTAAGAACGATTCGCATAGTCGTTGAAGCGCTGTCATTGTTGTTGTGATGTAATTTGCAGCATGGGTTTGTGCGACGGCGAGTTGATAACCAATCCCACGCGTCGCGAACTGCAATCCTCGCAGCTGGATCTGGTGGTGTCGGCCACCAAGCAGAATCTGGTGGTGATGCTGGAGGGCAAGGGCAACATAGTGCTGATGCAGGATCTGCTGAAGGCCATCAAGCAAGGCACACGCGAGGCGCAGTGCATCATCAGCGAAATCGAACGCCTGCAGAAGACCTATGGCCGCGAAAAACGCGTAGTGGAAGCGCTGCCCAAGGCGGGTGAAGAAATTTCGGAAGCGGTGAAAAGCATGTGCGAAATGCGTTTGCGCGAGATCTTCCAGGATGCAACGCACGACAAGATTTCGCGCGACAATGCAGTCAACGATGTGCGCACGCACGTAGTGGACAAGGTGTGGTCCGCGTTTCCGGACATCGATCCAGCGCTCATTGGCGATGAGTTTAACCGTATCAGCAAAAGCATTTTCCGAAGTCTGATATTTGAGACGAATCGCCGCTGCGACGGCAGAGACTACGACAGCCTCAGGAACATCAACTGCCAGGTGAGGCGGGAACTTTGGTTACTATCGATTATTTGGAATTGATTTGACTTGAACAGTCTTTCCTCATGCGCAGGTCGACTTGTATAAGCCACTGCACGGCTCGGCGCTCTTTCAGCGTGGCCAGACGCAGGTCTTCTGCACCGTTTCGCTGGATTCGCATGAAAGTGCAATGAAGTTGGATGCAGTTACGGCGCTCGAGAGGTTGTTTTGACCACAAATTAAATCAAGCACCAAATTTAAAACGTATCTCCCACAGCGGGTTGAAGGCAAAGAACTTCATGCTTCACTATGAATTTCCGCCGTACGCCACCGGCGAGGTGGGACGCATTGGGCCCATTGGACGGCGCGAGCTGGGCCACGGTGCGCTGGCTGAACGCGCTCTAATGCCCACCCTGCCGCACGACTACCCCTTCACGGTGCGGCTGACCTCCGAGGTGCTCGAGTCGAATGGATCCAGCTCGATGGCGTCAGTGTGCGGCGGCTCCATGGCATTGATGGATGCGGGCGTGCCCGTAGTGGCGCCCGCTGCCGGCGTCGCCATCGGACTGGTCACTAGCTACGAGAACGACGACACCAAACACCTGCACGACTATCGCATATTGACTGACATACTCGGCATCGAGGACTACATGGGTGACATGGACATGAAGGTGGCGGGCACGCGCAAGGGATTCACTGCCATACAGGCTGACCTGAAGGTGCCCGGCATACCGCTGAAGGTGGTTATGGAGTCGCTGCAAAAGGCAACCGATGCCAAGGCGCGAATACTGGACATTATGGCTGACACAATCAGGGAGCAGCGGTGGGTTATTCGACCAAAGCCGAATTAACTTGAAAAGAAAACCGATTTCATTTCTTTGGCATTGCAGCAAGTACCGCAAGGAGTGTTGGCCTGTCACCGAGCGCCTGACAGTGGAGCCGCACCAGCGCGGGCAACTGATTGGCCCCGGCGGCATGAACCTGAAACGCATCTACCTCGAAACGGGCGCCACGCTGTCGGCGGAGGACGAAACTTCCTTCACGATATTTGCGCCCTCGCAGGCCGCCATGGACGAGGTGAAGGAGCAGATTGACGGTCTGCTGACCAAAGAGCGCGTGCCCGATCTAGAGTTCGGCGGCATCTACACGGCCAAAATCACAGAGGTGCGCGACACCGGCGTTATGGTGATTTTGTACCCAAGTATGCCGCCAGCGTTGCTTCACAACTCGCAGCTGGATCAGCGCAAGGTAACGTCTAATGATCTAATGGCTGCTGCATGCGTAGGTGCACTAAATGTATGACTTCCAGATAGCACATCCATCCGCCTTAGGCCTGGAGGTGGGGCAAGAGATACAAGTAAAATACTTTGGCCGCGATCCGGTTTCCGGCTTCATGCGGCTCTCACGCAAAGTGCTGCAGGGCCCGTCGACGGGTCTACTGCGCAGTCACAACAAGCCCGCCGCAGAGAACACGTAGCAGTAACTGCAACGCCTGCAAATGGGAAAGTTGTACGTTTAAAAAGGACAAAACCTCAACTAGGTGAGCCAAGGCTGTGCAACTGCGGAATAGATCAAGTCTCGCCAAATTACAAATGCAAATGGGTTTTTACATGCTAAAATATTAAACTTTTATTAGAAATTTGGAAAGGCAACGCCAAGCGGCCTCTAAAGCGTGTTATGTGTAAAAGCTTTGTTGTTGGGACAATTTTGACATGCATTAACGGCTTGTTGACAAACAAAAATATATGTAAAGATTTAGATAAGCTTACTTATACAGAATTATAATTTTTTTCTTTACTCTTTAAGTAGTTTTAAAAAACAATTACGAATTAAAAATAGATTCTTACAAAAAATTAGCAAACATTTAAACAATTTCAATACATAGACTACAATTTTCAATTTAGGGATTATTTGATCCTGTGCCATGCCGGAAATCAGATGATAACGCGGTAGTATGAATCGGAAATGGTGTACAAGGCCACAATGGGTGCTCTGTCGTCCTTTAGGTAGTCGATAATTTCATCTTTAATTTCAGTAATGTAGCGTCTGTGCTTAGGAAACCTAAAAATAGTGGAAATGTTTTCCAAATAAGAGATTAGGAAATTTAAGCTTTTAATTGATGAAATACCTTTCAATCACATTGTTAATTTCTTGTTCAGTCTCTTTTGTGTCCACATCACGCGGATTGATGGCACCCACTATGGCATTGATGGTGGCTGGCGGCAGCTCAACAACTAAAACGGTGACGTTTTCCTTTTTCACGAATTGTGCGAGTGTTGTTGACATTTGTTGTGTAACCTGCAACATTATTTAATGATGAAAAGTTTTTCGATTGACTAGATTTTATGTAAATAAATGAATTACAAAATAAGTAGTTATTTAAAATCAATACAATTAATTTAAATAAATAATTTAAAAGTACTTAAAATTAGAAATCATTAATTTTACAATTAAAAAAATTCCATTAAAATGTATTAGTCCAGACGCACCTGATTCTCGTAGCGTCGCCGATAGTTGGCAGTCAGCTTGTCGTGCATCATGAAGACCACTTGCACGTTGGGCAGCTGACTAAGACTGCTCGGGTTGTAGCTGGCCTTGACGCTAGTGCCGGACGCCGACGTGCTGAGGCCACTGTCGCCACGCCCCCCGCCAGCATTGCCACTGCTTGACAGCTGACTCACGTAGTCCACTGCATTCGAGTTTTGTAGCGTCTTTTGTATGAACTCGACCAGCTCGTTGCGTGTCACATGGCGCTCCTGAAATCGTCCGCGTTCCCATGTGCGCACGCGTAGCGCTCCATTCTCTGCCACCAGTATGACGTGCAGCGCACCCAGTTTGGCCAAGTCTTGTGCCTCGTCGCCGCCGCCGCTCGTCGTCGACTCCACAATGCCGCAGCGTATGCCGGCGCTCCACAGAAGCCGCATTATGTCCGTGACGTACTTGAGCGGCGGTCCACACACACCCACGTCGATGGCACGACACTCCTTGGCATAGTCGGGGCCGACGGCCGCCACCAGTCTGTCCAGCGAAAACGACAGGCCTGCGCCGCCGATGCCGCGCACAGGAATATTGGCATTAAAGCTCTGCGCCTGCTTCTGGAACTCGTGCAGCATGCTGTCGTAGCGCTCTCCGTTGGCCAACACCGAACAGTGGGCACTGCGATTTGGCTTGAGGTCGGCCACCATCTGCCAGACCACACCGCCCGAATTGACACGTTCAAAGCTGATTGGCAGCCCGGCGAAAATGTAGATGGGACACTGCACACATGGAAAAGACAAAGTTGTAGTAAGTTGTTGCAAAGCGTACAAATTTTTAGTATTTTTACCGTTACACCCAGACTCTGCGCTAGCGCAACAATGGCCTCCAGTTCTCGCAAAGCACCCTTGGCCAGCGAGGCCGCTTCGCCCTTGCCGCGCACCAGCGATTTTAACGCCGAGTCGTCGACGCTGCTTCGGGAGCCACTCATCAGAAAGTTGGCCAGCATCAGATCGATAAGCGCGGACGCCGACGAGCGCGATTTGCCCATGACGGCCGTTACGCCCGAGTGAAACTGAAACTTGGAAATGCGCCCCTCAATGAAGTCGGCCACGTTCGCGAATAGCTCCGCGTACGCCGTTTTCGGCACACTGCAGTACTGCAGTACGGCGCGCAGCAGATTCGTGTGGTTCATGCGTATGGTGAGATTCTTTTCGCGCAGTCGCGGAATTTCGTTGGTGATCTCGAAGGCTAGCGACAGCAACTCGGCATCGATCAAGTGGCTGCTGGCGTTCGGCGTGATTATGTCGAAGGCGCACTCGTAGCACTGTTTCGGGTGAAAGTTGAAAACCTTCTCCTCGCGGTACACACGATCCACGCAGTAGCGGCGCATCATGTTGACGCCGTTCATGGTCACGTGGCGAGCGAACTGCGTGTGCAGGTCACTGGGCAGCACCACGACACAGCCCGAGTGCGTCATCAGTCTCACAGGATGGCACCAGATGTTGGTGCGCTTTGACAGCGGCGACAATAGCGGCGTGTCCACTTCGATGGCACCGTGCTTGCGGAACACAGCCACCACTTTCGCCTTGACGAACTCGATGACCGTGTTGAGCTGGACCAATCCGTCCAGCGCCATGGGCGAGTTCCACGATTTCATAGTGCGGCTGCCTCCCAAGTGGTAGGTATGCTCCAGCACTTCGTCACTTTGCTGCTGTAGGCAGCGTGCTACCAGGTGCTTGTAGGCTTTGCTCTGTGGATTCGCCAAGGCATGGCGCAGCATCTCTTGCAGCTCGTTGGCCTCCAGTTGGGCGGGCGGCACCAAATCGGACGCAAGCAACTCTTCGGCGGTCGGCCGCTGCGCGGGATCATGGTTCAGCAGCCAGCGTATCATCTGCAAGCAAAAGCAGTTGTGAGGAATGCTCTAAACTGACTATCGGCGACTGCATGCCTTCACTGTCTTCTCGTATTTATTGTCACTGAGCATGGCTTCCGGAATCACTGTGGCTGGACTGCGCAGCAGCAGTATGGTCTGCACGCGCTCCATGCCGGTGCGAAACGGCGGCTGGCTCATCTCAAACAGAATAATGCCCAGCGTGTACATGTCGACCTTTTGGCTGTAAGTGGACTTGGAGGCATTGCCCGTCAACTCTGGGGCCACGTATAGCGTGGTGCCCACTTTGCCGGTGCCGGTGCCATCCTCGATCGGCGCAATGTTTGCGTGTTGCTGCGTTGTGTACTCGGCTTTCAAAATGTAGTAAAGCACAATTAATTGATTTATTCAGCTTTAAAGTTAGGAAACTTTTGTCAACTTACTATTCGACTGCAGCGCCAAGAAGCTGGTTGTCGCCAGTCCAAAGTCACCAATTTTGATCTGATCGTGCGAATCCAGAAAGATATTTACTGGCTTCAAGTCACGATGTATGATGCCCTGCTGATGTATATGCGACAAGCCTTCAGCGATTTCACGAAAAAGCCGCCATAAGCGCTCTGTGTTCTCGTAGAGATTATCATCAATGGCCGTTCTAAAGTTGGGCACAAACATCGGTTTAAATTGGCTATAGACTGCTGCTTTAGTGCGCAGGCAGCTCACCTCAATGTGCACTTTTCACAAAACTCCATCTGTATGTACATGACCTGCATGGTTGGCTTCGGCGAGATTGCCTTGGAAGACTCTTCCGCTTCTGCATCCTCATCGTCATCATCATAGGTGACAATTTCACCGTTTGAGTCTACAAACTCAATGCCATCGGAATCGGAATCATCGGCGTTCGGCCTGAAAGTGATTTGAGAACGAATGTCAACAACGACCGAATACATAAATGCCATTTTGTATGGAAAAATCTCACATAAAACCACTCCACATGCTGGATGAGCTGTCTTCCTTGTCCGGAGATGATAGCGGTGAAGGCGGAGGTTTTAAACTTTTATCATGGCTCGCCGACCAATCGCCCGATACTAATTTATCCTATAACGAATAAATTACAGCTTTAGAGAATTTAATTTGTTTGTTGAAAAAATATGTATGTTTACCATTTCGGCCTCATCCTCTTCGGTAGCGCTCTCAATCCAGCTGTTGAAGTAGCGCACAACATTCTCGTGATTCAGACGGGACAACAGCTCCACCTCACGCGTCATCTTCTTGTACAGCTGGCGGCTGCGTGCGGGCAGTGGAATGCGCTTGATGGCATATTCGCGATTATCAAGTATGTTGCGCACCTAATCAAACAAAATAAACAAACAAACAATAAAGCTCGACTAAGTAAACAAATATATGTAAATAAATAAATAAATGCAAAGTATAAATGCAGTGTTTGTCAACTGAATTAGCCAGCAATAGCGCGTTGGCAGCATTGAGTATTTGTGGTGTGCTTCTACATTTTCTTATAAATTTTCACAATGGTGATTGTTCCAGAGCACATAAATTCCACCCAATTACGGCTTTAAAT